>JAULJL010000014.1:12031150-12701983 GCA_030761205.1 Fremontodendron californicum
TAAGCCAATTTTTTCCCATAGATTTAGACATGTTCTGAGTCTCCTATATGTTTTTCAGATTTTTTTGAATTTTTAAAATAGGTTAAAAATTCTTGTTTTAAAACTGGACAGTAGAGTCAGATTTGAATTTGAGGGAAAATTAATTTTCTGTTTTGTCTAAGGCATTAAGAGAGGGCTGAGTAGGAACCTTAGCTACTGTCCTAGGTTGGTTTCTAAGCCATTTTAATTCTGAAAAATGATTTTATAAAGCTCGGGTCAAGGGTGGTCAAGTCCGGGTTTTCAAAGTTAGGAAATAGAGCCTTTTTCAAAAGGGGTTTCGGCCATATGCCATTTTCATCCAAGAATTTTCAAATTTGTTTTCAAACCAATTACAAAGTATTTTTGATTTTACAAAATTTAATTTGATGTCTTTTCCTAAGGTAGTCGGACATCTTTTTAGGTATATGGATTTCCTTATTTAAAGGAAAAAATACACTTTCGTGCATTGCATTTTCCATGTTCATGCATATTATATGATATATGATTTTTGCTATGAATATTTCTATGACTATGTTATTGTTTTGATTTATATTGCATGATGTTATATTTGATTGTTATATGGTTTTGATTATTCCATGTTATCCTATGCTTTTTATTTAGTCATTTATTTTTGTCACATCATTTAGTATTTACTATGTTCATGCATTTTTATTTTCATGCATATTTCATGATAATATTATTTTATGTTTCATATTCATTTCATGTCACTTAGATTGTATTGCCATTTCATTTAGAATATATTATGTCACATAGGTTATTCATTTCATTTGAAATATATTATGTCACTTAGGTTATTTATTTCATTTAGAATATATCATGTCATTTAGGTTATATTATATCATTTAGATTTTGCTATGTCATCCTTATTATGTCATACATGTTCATATATTTTTTTTAAATGTTTTGAAAAGATAATGATTTTAAATAAAATAAAGTTTTTCCCGAGTTAAAATATTTCATGTGTTCTCTTCTAGGTTGCCGGGGAGGATATCATCAATTATCATTAATAACGGAATATCTTTCTTAAAACGAGAATGATTTGGAAAATTTTCTAAATAAATAAAAATTTCTATATTTTCCGAATTTTCGGGGAATGTAGGAAAATTTTGAGTTAATAAATTCTGAATCATTTTCAATAAAAAATAGAATTATTTTGAAATGCCAAATTTAAAACCAACTTTTTACTGAGAGTTGAGATACACACGATTAATAAGGTATTTGTTTTTATATGGGCGTTATGGGGGTGCTAATCCTTCCCCGCACATAACCGAGTCCCGAACCCGCTTCTTTGATTTTTGTTGTTTAAAAACGTAGACTTGAAATTGGTTTTTAAAATGTTTTAATTAATTTTAAAATGTTTTACAAAATCGGTTTTAATAGGTGGCCGATCACACCTAGCTAAAAAGGATTGGTGGCAACTCCATGTCTTTTTTCGAGGTTGTTTTCAAACCTTCATTTTATTTCAAGAGGAATTAAGTCGTCTTTTCCTCTATTTTCCAATGTCACGCTTAACGAGTATAAAGTCTCGCGATGAGACTTGTTATTTTTTAGGTTGCGACAGCTTGGGGACTCCACTGGGGACTATTAGAGATTCAGGCCTAGAATTAGTTGTGTGTTATCAAAGTCTCGATTTTGTCAGTTTTTAGTTGGTATTTAATTTTAATTCTCACATTTTTTAAAAAATAAGGAGAATTTTGAAAATAATAAAATGTTTTTAAACATGTTCATATTTATTCACATGCATTTTATTATTGTTTTCTAGTTTTTTTTTAATGTTGTATTTTACTGTTGCATTCTTGTTGGTTAATGCGTTACACTATTCTTGATCTTTGTTTGGTAAATTATCAGGATATCTAGGATAGAGATTGTAGAATGAATGGTGATAGGTTTGTTTGTTCCTTCTCACACACGACACTTACATTTTACATAACATGAGCTCTATGTCCGAGTTCTATCCCTTTAAGTGGAAGTAAAGTACCTACGCTTTGTGTGGCAATAGCCTCCGCATAAGCTAGCAAAACACGTTTGGAGTACCAGATTACCTACGCTTCGTGTGGCAATAGCCTCCGCATAAGCCGAGGAAATTAACTCTAATGAATTGAACCTGCTTTTATCGGGGGTGCCTTACTAGCCTTCACTGGAGATAGTGAGGAACAATTCAGGGCCTTTAGAACCGATTCACCCTCATATAATGAACCTAGGAAAAGCCATGCCTGATTTTCGTTAGATGCACCAAAGCTAGGAACACATGGAGGAATGCTTCCAATCTTTTGCTATTTATTTCTATATTCTGAATAAGCATTATAGGTCAGGCAACGATGAACGTCATCGCCTGTAATAAGCTTAATACCTCGCCCCAAAGGCACCGTGATCCCTAAACAAGTAGATACTATTGGAGCACATGTTCATTAATTTTCTTACTTTGCATTGATTGTTCCATTCTTTTATTGCTTTACTATTTTTTCTATGTAATAACGCTGGAAAGTAGTATCTTTGGGTTGTTTTTAAGAATAAAAAAAAAATTCCTTTACAGGAATTTGAAAAAAAGAGAAAAGATGATAGAAAAATATTTCCTCTTTGAAAAGTAAAACAATGAGAATAAAAAATGAGGAGAAAATAATGAAAAATTTCTTTTATAGTGGAGTAGTGAGGTAAAAATAATAAAAATCTCCTTTAGGTTTTAGACTTTTGAGAAAATTTGATCATCAGTATATTCATGCACATAGGAATAGAGCATGTACATTCATAATTGTATTCTTAATCTCATGACATTTTCATTTGCATGAAAGGGGTTCGAGATATGAGGAAAGAATCGGAGGAACAATTGGGTGCTCTTGAACGAAATCAAGAGGAATTTGGACATGAACACCGGGAGTTGAAGGAACAACTGGTCAAATTGCTGAAAATGTTTGAGGATATGAGTAAGAGCAAAGGGGAACTTTCTCAGGGCTCTGCATCGTCTTCGGATCAACCAAAACCATTAGGTCCAGAACATACAATCCTTGCTCGATCCTACGCTTGTCAATGCCACAAAGGTTGCAATCCTGATGAAAATTGTGGACAAAATTGTAAAAATGATTAAACCTGAGAGCCTAATACCAAAGATAGAAACCTCAGATCCTGTACCATACCTGCAAACTATCCTAGGTCCAAACCAATGTCCCTACCCTAATATGGTCCAATCGTCCATTGGGATGATTACTACGGGACCCATGAATCCCACTCCATTACCACCAACTTCCAGTTCATACTATTTCCCTCATCAATCACCTTATCCAGTATCTGCGATAGAAACCTCGAGCTATGTACAATCTCCAAAGGCCCTGTACCCAAATCCATACCCTTATCATGCTATTCCGCCACGTCTCCATGTAAACACTCTGGTTTGGACCTTAATGCCCCACCAAGTGCCCCAACTCCTAGGCCATGTGTGACTAAGAAACGACCCCAGGATAAGACCCAAAGGCATTTTGACCCCTTCCAATCAGCTATTAAGAGCTTTTCCCAATGTTGATCCAAAATCACATGGTTGCCTGTATCCCTCTGAAACCCCTGTTACCACCATATCTAAAGTGGTATAATCCAAATGCAAGATGTTATTATCACTGTGGAATTGCTGGCCATAGCATTGAAGATTATATGACCTTCAAAAAGAAAGTGCAATCTCTGATAAATGCCATGTGGTTGGATCCAACGGCACTGATTGATAGAGGGCTGGGAAAGTGTCATTAGGATTGGGAGATTTACAGCATTGAGGTGGAAAGACTTTAGACTTATATGATGTAATAGGATTTCACTTTTTCAATAGCCAGCTCTTATAGCCTTAGGATGCTAGGAAGAATAAAGCGCTTGTAGAAGACAGTTTTAACTACTGCTCAGATTTTGTAAAACATGGTTTATACCATTGTGAACATTGGTATGGGAATGAATTGACTATGCTTCAAATATATGAGATGTTGATGATTAAGCTCCTCCGATTCTTATTTCCTCCGTGACATCTTCCCTTTTGCATTTTGCATTCGATCAATTATTTGTCATACCATACATTCATACATGTATCATGTTAGCATCAGGTTGCATTCATACATTCATAATTAGCATATATTTTTTGATATATCCATGCATTAATTTGTTTATTCTTTACATGCATCATGTGACTTTGGGTTGCATTCATGACAAACATAGTCAGCATGATTTCTCTGTATATGCTTATGCATTAATCTATCATATTAACATCAGGATGCATTCATGACACACATGGTTAGCATGATTTTCTTTTTATATACTCTGTACCAATCATTCATTATTTGCATGTATCATAATTGATATCGTGTTGCATTCATAGGGTATATGATCATTCATTGGGAAATACGCTAAAATGTACAAGATCATTCATTGCATATATCCATGCGTTGATTTGTTTATTCTTTGCTTGCAACATGTTGGCATCGTGATTGCATTTATTACATACATGGTCAACATGTTTCCACTATATATGTCCATACATCATTTTTTATTCTTCACATGCATCAAATGACAATCATGGCTCATTCATCATGACATACATTTGGGGGAAGTAAAATAGAAGTTGGCTTGGCTTTAGGAGTCTTTAAAAGAATTTCCATTTCAAATCAGAGGTATAAGAAGTACTGAGTACCCTTTTAATACAAGCTAGTGCTATGGAGGATGAAAAAGTTGCCCGAATGGAAAAAATGGAAAAGGAACGAAAAGAATTGCGAGAATAGCTAGCAAAGTCTCAAGCAGAATCTAAGGATCAAATTACTAAATTAATGGAGCTGATGTCCGCCGTAATCAAGTGAAAAGGATACACTGAAAACTTTGTCGCCAGGAAAGGGTTAGAGGCACAAAAGGGTCAAAATGAGGTCGTAATGATTGATGCCCAGAACACAGTTAACCCCGTCAATGTCCTAAAATCAGATGATCCAGTTGAACAGGCAAAGTTGAAAATGGTTGCAGTAAATGAGGTTGAGTTGGTAGATTCCTAAGGGAAATATTAGTTGTTAGATGAAGGCTCCGGGCAGTAGAAAGTACAGATGTATTTGGGAGTTTAGATGCGCAAGAACGATGTTTGGTCCTCAATTTAGTCATTCCTCCTAAGTTCAAGATCTCTGACTTTGTGAAATATAACAGGACGACCGATCCGTTAACCCACATCACTATGTTCTGCCGGAAGATAACAAGTCATATAGATAATGATAATCTTTTGATTCACTACTTTCAGGATAGCCTCAGCGGGTCCGTAATTAAGTGGTATAGTCAGTTGAGCAAGGATCAGATTCGCTCTTGGAATGACCTGGCTAGGGGTTTTCTAAACCAGTACAAGCATATGACCGACATGGCGCCTGACCGTCTCACCTTGCAAAATATGAAGAAAAGAGCTACTGAGAGCTTCAAATAATTTGCACAACGGTGGATGAGCCTGGCCGCCCAAGTACAACCGCCCTCAACTCAGAAGAAAACCACTGTCATTTTTGTGAATACACTGCAGGCCCCGTAATATGATATACTTGTCAGCAACACCATGAAGATTTTTTCGGACATGGTAATTTCAGGGTAGATGATTGAGAATGCTATCAAGGATGGGAAAATTGAAGGGGAAAGAACATCCAATACCAGGAGAAATGAGGCACCTGAAAAGAAAAATGAAAATACCCAAGTCATGGAAGGCTTTGCCCTACCTCCCCAATTCTCCTCGTATCAGCCATTTTACTTTACCCTGAACAATGTCTCTCAAGGTTCTTATCCTTACCAACCAATGACTGCAACTACACCAGAATTTACATCTGTCTATCAATCGAACACCTTTGGGAATAATCAAAGGGGGCATAAAAAGCGAAAAAGAAATCAGGTTGACCTGACTCCTATGACATACAGTGAGCTACTACCTCAACTCATCCAGGATCACCTTGTGACACCCATACAATTAGAGCCTCTGAAGCCCCCTTATCCGAGCTGGTATGATGCTAATGAGTGTTGTGGTTATCATTCTGGCAATCAATGTCACTATACAGAGAACTGCCCCGCTTTGAAGTACAAGGTCAGGGATCTCATCAAGGCTGGTTCAATAAGTTTTGAAGATGGGAAAGCCAAGTGTCATAAGAAACATGGTGCATAATCATATTAGGTTTTTGACGCATGTAGCTCTATACACTGTGATGATGAAAGCACTTGTCTCATGTTCTACATGAATTAAATGAATTTTGAATTTTAATGCTTTGTGTTTGTTGTGTTTTAACAATAATTTGAGATTACAAAAACAAGCATTAAGGAAGTTTTAACAATGGATAGTCTCGAGAATATTGATGATCATTGTTACAAAAGACCCAATACCCTCTCCCCTCTCTTTTAGGTTTTCCTAGGCCTAAATCCCTTGAACCAAGACCACTTGAAAAACCTAATGCTTCAAGGAATATGAATGATTGAACTTCATAAAACTATTGTCATCAAAGAATAAGCAAAGACGTAGATCTTAGTCTAGGCTATGAACAAAGGAACAAACTTTTTAAATTTTTTTCAACTCCTTGAAATTCAAACAAATGAGACATTCTTTCAAGAATTTAGATTTTGGTAATTTGATGTGTGTCAAGATTGTGCTAAAACCATTCATGACCTTTTCCAATGACCATCAAACTTCAATTACCCAAACATCACTTCATGATTAACACCCTGGCACAATGATTAAACTAGATTATCCCATGTCCCAAAGAAAACCCGTTTTTGGGCCATCTTTTCCTTGTCTCTTCAAAGAACTCATAATTTAAGCTCAACCTTTTCAAAATAGACCTAGACTTGCTATGTTCCTCGTTAATACAAATTCTCACGGTTAATCAAATTGGGGCATCATATGTGGAAATGATGGTTATATGGTGAAAAAGGATGGACTAACGCATGAGTCATTGGGGCATGCGGAAAAAAAAAATTAGCGATATCATGCATATGACAATTCGGATGATTCCAAAGTGCAAAATGAAATTTTGATTATCTATTCCCCCTAGGGATCGCTTTTCAATAAGAATATTCGTGCTTGATATGATAAATGGCCATCATTGATATCCCTCCCATAAAAAGAAAATTATCCATAGTCACCCTTTTTGAGCCAAAAGAATTCTTTCTTCTTTGAACCCTAATCACGGATCACCCTCAACACTGAAGGGCAAATGCGAGGAAGGATCACTGAGAAATGAGTCCTAACTCCAAGACAGATACAAAGCAAATGGAGCCACGAATAAATACGGCTCACTCTGTCAAAAACAAATGTGAAAGACATAGTAAATTGAAAGCCATGAACGAAGAAGAAAAGACGCAAAAGTCAAAAGGAACGAAAAGTCCAAAAGGGACAAATATTTCAAAGAGAATCCTCCTCAACAAATGATCCTTGATCTGATTACCCTCAAACACATATTTTGGGCCTATTTATCCTTTCTTTCTGAATCTTGAGCCATGGCCTACATTACGTGCTTTAAAAGTCCATTTTGATTAAGCATGAATATTTAATTTGAAAGGTTTTTCCTCAGATTTTATCCCATCCCATCTCATCGAATTGTCATTTCACTAAGGAAGAATTTAGAATTCTCAAGTGTATGGTTGAACAAAAAAAAAAGAGAGAGAAAAATTGGAAAGAATGGGACTCTAGGGCGAAAACCCAAAAATGGGCGGTCTAGAGTAAAATGGAAATTTTTGATGCCATCTATGAAAGTGCCGATACCACAAAAAGAGAGGGTCAGCTTAAACAAGTGGTCATCGAGGAACATCTAGGAATTCCTGAACCTCTCAAATTGATAGCTCTTATTCGGAGGATTGTCTTAAAAAACTGAAACTTTTTTCTCCAAGATTAAATTTTCCGGTTTAAACATCCCAGCCAATCTTGACGCTTGTCAAAATGCCTTGATATGGAAACTAAAAGAATGTTGAATTTGTTTGGTTCTCAATGAATTCATGATTCATAAAACCTGTTCCATCTGTGAGCCTAGAAGGGACATACATTTTTGCTATGAAGTTTTCCTGGAAAAACCAGAATCTTGTTATACCAAGCCTTGCCAATCCTAGTTAAAAAAAAAACCAGATTGACAATTGGAGAAGTTTTAGCAGTGATCATCAGTCTTCAAAAGATTTGTACATCACACATGGTGGGGTTAATATTTTTGTTTAGAGGTTTTCAAAATGAGAAAACGAATAAAGATATTTTTTTGAAATACCCATTTTTTATGAGACAATGGTTTTTCAAACCCAAAGACATATAACTACTAGGATAGGTCTTGATTTCCAGATATGAGAAGAAGAAATAGAACTTGTTTCAGACCTCTGTCAATAAAAGTTTAAAAAACTGCTAGGGCAAAGAGAATAGCCAAAGATTGAAAAAGGAATTGAAGATATACTCTGTTTGGAAGAGGAAAAATGAATTTGAAAGGCTAAGCCAAAGTCTAAAAAAATGACCGGGGGTATTTGCATCACTCATGAGCACTCATCTCTCTATTAAGCTTTTGCATCTGCGTAGTGTCAGCAGCATTTGCATCATTCATGGGTATTTGCATTGGCAATATTTCATGAGCATCTGTATTGGCACTATCTCATGAGCATCTGCATTATACCATTACAAGTACATCCTTCTTAGATATTTGCATTCGCATCATTTCAAGCAATTGCGTCATTTCTAGAATCATTGCATTTTCATTATTATGTGGTAATTGCAGTTATATCATTCATAGACCACTTACATGAACACGATTAGTAGGAGCATCTGTATCATATTTAATATCTGCATCTGCAAGCATTTGCATCAATCCAAGCCATTTGCATTTGCACCAAGAAACATTTACATTTGCACCATGAAGCATGAGCATCTTGTTAAAGACATTTGCATATGCATCCTCTCTCAAAGCTTCTAGGTATAATTTTCAACACGATATTTAAAATGGGCAAGTCATCGGTGGTGATAGCTGAACCTTCTGGAGGAGTTACCCAGAATTTTGCAATGAGAAAACCTTTGCTGGTGATAGCTAAAGCGTCTGGAGGAGTTACCCAAAATTTTACAATGAGCAAATCTTTGGTGGTGATAGCCGAAGCGTCTAGAGGAGTTACCCAGAATTTTGCAATGAGCAAACCTTTGGTGGTGATAGCCGAAGCGTCTAGAGGAGTTACCCAGAATTTTACAATGAGAAAACCTTTGGTGGTGATAGCCGAATCGTCTAGAGGAGTTACCCAGAATTTTACAATGAGCAAACCTTTGGTGGTGATAGCCAAAGCTTCTGGAGGGGAAAACCAGAATTTTACAAATTTTAAAAGTGAATAAGTCTTCGGTTGTGATAGCTGAAGCCTCTGGTGGAGATATCTAGGGTTTTTGAACAATGATAAATCTTCCTCTGTGGAGATATCCAGGGTTTTACAGTTTTAAAAATGAGCAAGTCTTTGGTGGTGATAGCCGAAGTTTCTAGAGGATATACCCGAAATTTTATTCAACATCTACATCAATAAACATTTACATCAAATCAAGTCATTTACCTTGGCATCAAAGACATTTTCATCTTATTTAACATCTGCATCTCTTCTTAAAGATTTCAAGTATAATCTTCAACAAGTTTTCAAGAACCAATATCCAGAGTTTTTAAAATGTTTTGAAAAGAGAGAAAGTCTTTGGTAGTGATAGTCGAAGCCTCTGTGGGGATATCCAGGGTTTTATAGTTTAAAAAAAAAAAAAAAGAGAAAAAGTCTTTGGTGGTGAAAACTGAAGCCTCTGTGGAGATATCTGGAGTTTAAAATTTTTTGAAAAGGGAGAAAGTTTTTGGTAGTGATAGCCAAAGCCTCTGTGGAGATGTCCAGAGTTTTAAAATTTTTGAAAAGGGAGAAAGTTTTTGGTAGTGATGGCCGAAGCCCCTGAGGAGATATCTAGGGTTTTATAAAAAAAAAAGAAAAAGAAAAAAAGGAAATAAAGTCTTTGGTGATGACAACCGAAGCCTCTGTGGGGATATCCAGAGTTTTAAAATCTTTTGAAAAGGTAGAAAGTCTTTGGTGATGATAGCCAAAGCCTCTGGTGAATATATTCAGAGTTTTACAGTTTTAAAAATGAGCAAGACTTTGGTGGTGATAGCCGAAGCTTCTGAAGGAGATACCTAGAATTTTAAACACAGTTGAGAACAAGACAGGTTAAAACCCCGAGACCATGGTCGAGGTCATTTCTTCTCATGCAAATCGAACCTGTTTCCTTAAGACAGGTCGAGCCTTGATTAGTCAGGGAACTCAATTTAAGGACAAAATCTTCTAATTACAGCTTTTTCAAAAAAAAAAAAAAATTGAAAAATGAAAAAAGTAAAAAAAGAAAAAAAGAAAGAAAAATGAAAAAGAAAAAAGAAAACTCACTTTCCCTTCTCTTCAAATGCGATTTCACTAACCGTACAAAATTAGTGTTTATCTATCTTTGCCTGATTCCTGATTCTCAGCAATAGCTAAAGAGGGGCAGCTGTAGACACCTAATTTTGTCCGGACCCCTAAATCAGGTACATTTTCTTCCCAAATTGATGTTTTTGAATGCTAAAAGGCTTTTCTCATCCTGCAGGTGGTACTCCGAGGCTTAGTCTAAGAAAGCAAACAGAAAAAACAAAACTAAAAAAAAAAAGTCAACCTCGAAAAAATCAACCCCGAAAAAGTCAACCCCAAAAAAGTCAACTACTAAAAACGTCAACCCACTTTCAAATCAAGATTTGAGGTTCAATTGAAAAACGGTGAAAGAATTTTGATAATTCGTGGTCTACATTGAAAGATATGGAGTTCGAAAGTTGGGTTACGAGATTTAATAGAAAGAAAACCCTAATTTGGGAAATTTGGAGAAAAGTGCTTAAACGATCAAATTGGTCGGAATTGAAGGTCTCAAATGAAAGATAAGCACTGACTACGGGTAATGGAGAAGCTACTTGGAAGAAAAACTGATAGAAAAGTCAATTCGAAAGAAAACCGAGAATTAGGGTTTTTTTGGTAGATTTCGGTGAAATTTAGAAAAACTATAGAAATGGCCCAATACAGAAGATATAAAGCCCTTAATTGATGAGAAATGATTAAAAAAGGATAGCCCAAGGCTCAATTTGAAGAAAATCTGAAAATCGGACTTGTTTTCAGCAAAACCGGGTTTTGGAGGTAAAAGGGCAAAATTGGAAAATATGGGAAAAATAGCAAATGAACTCCAAAAATTCTGAAAATTTGCAAATCTCATTATTAAATCATTTCGAAGAGATTGGCAAAAGAAAATCTTGATTCGAAGTTCGTTTGCAAAATGGCCAAATACCGGGTTTCCTATGTAGTAATTCAACAGGATAAATCCCAAAAAAATAGCAAATGAACTCCAAAAATTCTAAAAATTTGCAAATCTCATTTTTAAATTATTTGGAAGATATTGGGAAAACAAAATTTTGATTCGGAGTTCGTTTGCAAAATGGCCAAATACCGGGTCCCCTATGTAGTAATTCAAGAAGATAAATCCCGAAAAAATAGAAAATGAGCTCCAAAAATTATGAAAACTTCTAGATCACATTTTTAAAATATTTGGAAAATATTGGTGAAAAAAATCTGGATTCAGAGCTCGTTTAAAAAATGGTAAAGTTCGGGGTGCATAAAAGGGGTAATTTCGAAAATAAATCCGAAATAAATAGCAAATGGACTCGAAAAATTTTGAAAACTTCCAGAATTGAATTTTTTATTATTTAGGAATTATTGAAAAAAGAAAATTAGAATTTGGAGTCCGTTTTCTATTTATTTAAGTTCGAGGGGCAAAAAGGTCATTTCACTTAGGAAACCAAAAAGGGCAAATTGGTAATTGAGGAAAACATGAAAGATGAAGGAATTGCTGGGATTTTTTCTTCCTTTGGTCAACCAACATAGAGGAGAAGAAGGAAGCTTGAGCAATTTAATTCCCTAGTCAATATCATGCCACATGCTATAACTAACACCTTGCAAATGGTCCCCCCTTCATCCAATGGCTTAGGTGCCTTGTAGGAAAGTTGAATGCACCATCCAATGGTCAAGTTTAAATGTCAAAATGAAATTTTTATTTGTCATAAAAGAACCCTCATCTAATGGCCAGGAATGGAAGAAAAAAGATGAGCACAATTCATCCAAGGGTGAGCATCAATTTGGTTAAGCAAGGGAGTGCATGGGATTATCCCTTTTCATCCAATGGCTTAGGCTATCTACAAGGGCTGAGTACACATGTTGGGGGCTGGATTTAATCTACAAGATATCATTTTTACGTTGGCTTCATCCAATGACCAAGAATGGAAGAGTACAACTGATCCAAGGGTAAGCATTCAAGAGGGGCAAGCAAGTGAGTGCATAGGATTGGTCCTCTTTTGCATCTAACGGCTAAGGTTAATAAAATAGCTGAGTACACATCTTAAGGGCTGGAATCAATTGGCAAGATTACATTTTTATGTTTTCATCAAAATATCTACATCTAATGGCCAAGATTGGGGGAGAAAAAGTGCAATTCTCATCCAATGGTTAAGGGGGATTTCGGCCAAGGCTAAAGGCAGAGGAAGAGTTTCATTTTTTCAGAGGTTTTTGGCTGGAAAACAGTAGCTAATTTGGCAATAAAAAAGGTTTTGAAAGAAAGAAAAAAAAGGTTTTTCATTAGAGAGTTTGAAGGTAGTCATCTCTACCAAGTTCTAGTCTAGCTTTCTTCTTCATTTTCATGGTGTTTTCTTGGTTTTTCTATCATGTTTTCCTACAAAATTTTTCTAAGAAATAAATTTTTTAATGTTTATTCATGTTTTCATCTTCTTCTTCTTCTTTAAAAAGTTGGAAATAATTTTTTTCTTGGAGTTTCATGCCATGGCCGAATGGCTCATTTTTCTGCCTTGTTTTTTTCTTTTCTTTCTTCCTTGCATGTTGTTGTGAAAAATGATTTATACAAGTGTTTTTAGTATTCGAAGGTTCTTGTTTTTACAAAATATGAAGCAAAAAAGGTTGAAATGGCTACATGAACTTGGCTAGACCAAGTGATTATGGTTTGGTGAGAGGCTATGCCCATTTGACACTATCCATGAAGCTTACCTTATTTTCTATTTTACATAGTTTATTTTCTGTTTTGATGAGATGGAAAGGCTTCATGATCTTGGCAAGTCCAAGTGATTATGGTTTGGTGAGAGGCTATGCCCATTTGATACCATCCATGGAGCTTAACTTTCCTTGTTCTACTTACTTGTTTTGCTTATAATTTCTGCATGTCTATGTTAAATCTTGTGTATCCATTTTCTTTACATTATTTTCTATGCTATATTTGTTATATTTCATTTCCATACTTGGTATTGCATCCTTGCATACTTGGCCATTTTTGCTCACATATCCATGTTGTGCATTTTTTTTTATGTACCACGTATTACATGTTTGCATTCTCATAGTTTTGTTTCATGCATATTCGGCCATTCCATTTTTTATGCCTTGTATGTGTATTTTTTTTTTCTTTTTCTTCTTAGTTTGTTTATATCTCCATGTCATGAACTTGCATATTATGATTTTAGTATGTCTTGTGCTTATGAAAATGCTATGATAAAAATGTCATCATATTTATCCATGACCATTCGGCAATACCATGTTTGTTTGCCTTGCATGTGCATTTTTCTTTTGTTTCTTAACTTGTTTGCATTTCCATGCCATGAGCTTGTGCATTTTGATTTTGGTATGTTATATGTTATTGAAAATGTCATGACATTATGCATTTTAATATGGTTTGTCATGTACTTATGTCATTTACTAAATAGGATTGCATTAGAGTCTCATGTGATCATTTGGCCTCTTCATGCATTCATTGCCTTGTCATGCATTTGTATTTTTGTTTAGATAACATGGTTTTCATTATCATATCTTGAGATTGTGTATTAGCTACTGTTTGTTCCAGCATTGACATTAATTTCATGAGTCATTATATGTTCATGGTATTGCTATGCATGCTCACTACATTTTAGGTCTAGGCCATATTGGTATTGCCATGCATATTGAGTCTTAAATCACATTGGTATTGTCATGCATTAATATGCTATTTAGGTCTTAGGTCACATTCATTTTCATGCATATTTATAACATATTAGGTCCTAGCCACATTTACATTATCAAGCATTGCATGCATATAGAGTTAGGATAGCATTTATTGCCATGCAAATTCATGCTAGGCATTTAGGTTGCCATGAATTGTCATGCATTTCCTTTATCATTTAGACCTTTAGACCATGCATTTCATACATTTCATTTGCTGTATGTTCATCCATTCCGTGTCATGGCCACTTGATTTGTGATTTAGGCCAATTAGTGGCTCAAAGTCATGCTCTCTAGAGCATACTTGTGGAAAATTAAGGAATTATCAAATTGATCATTCTACCTTTGTGATTTTTTTTACTTAGCCAATTTTGTCCAAGGTTTTTAAAATGTTTAGCTACTTTCCTTAGGTCTTTAGGATGACTTCCAACAATTTCCATTTTGGTTTTTGAATGAATTTATCAAAGGCAAAAAAATGTGTTTTGACAAAAGTTTTTTTCACCCAGTACTGGAACATCTCCAATTTTTTTGGGAAGTCATCTTTAATCAAAAAATTAAGCCAATTGTTTCCCATGTAGATTTACATGTTCTAAGTCTCCAGTATTTTTTTATTATTTATAAAAATAGGCTAAAAAATCGTGTGGAAAAATCGGACAGTAAAGGCAGATTTGAAATCAAAAGAGGAATAAGGGTTGAATTTGGCTAAGGCATTTAGAGGAGGTTAGTTAGAAGATTTAGATACTGTCTTAGGGTAGTTTCTAAGCCTTTTTAAACTCTGAAAATGATTTTATAAATCTCGGGTTAAGGGTAGTTAAGTCCGGGATTTTAAACTTAGGAAATTAGAGCTATTTTAAAAGGGTTTGGTGAGGATTTTAATTTTTATTCAAATTTTTCTTCTAAATTATTTTCAAACAATCACAAAGTTTCATTTTTTAGAAAATCTAATTTGACATATTTTCCTAAGATAGCCGGATATCTTTTTAGATATACGGATTTCTTTAATTAAAGGAAAAAATACATTTTTCATGCATTGCATTTTCCATGTTCATGCATTTTATTTAAATGTATGATTTTTGCTATGATATTTTCCATGATATTACTATTATTTTAATTCACATTTTATGATCTTATATTTGTTTGCCATATGATTTTTAATGTTTCATAATATCCTATGCTTTTTATTTAGCTTTTTTGTCACATTATTTAACATATACTATGTTCATGCATTATTATTTTTATTAGTATTTTCATGCATATTATATGTTAGCATTATTTTAATTCTATGTCATTTGTTGTCATTTAGATCATATTCCATGTCATTTAGGTTATTTCATTTATAACATGCCATGTCATTTAAAATATGCCATATCATTTAGAATATACCATGATACTTAGGATTTTTTTTTTTACCTAGAATACACTATGTCATTTGAATTGTGTCATATCATTTAGGTTGCATTATATTATCTAGATTTGCCATGTCATTTTATTTATGTCATACATGTCCATGTTAATAATTTTAAAATGTTTTGAAAAAGATAATGATTTTCAATAAAAAAAAAATAAAGATTTTCCCGAGTTAAAATAATTCGTGAGTTCTCTACCGGGTTTGCTGGAGGGAATATCATCCATTATCATTAATAAAGGAATATAGGAAAATTTTGAATTAATAAATTCTAGATCATTTTCAATTAAAAATGGAATTATTTTTTCTTAAAATTGGGAATTAACTTGAAATACTAAATTAAAAACCAACTTTTTACCGAGACTTTAGATAACACACGATTAATAAGGTACAGGTTTATACGGGCGTTGCGGGGGTGCTAATCCTTCCCCACACGTAACCTACTCCTGAACCCGCTTCTTTGATTTCTTTAGTTTATAACGCAGACCAGAAATTGGTTTTAAAAAATGTTTTAATTAATTTTAAAATGTTTTACAAAACCGGTTTTAATAGGTTGCCGATCACACCTAGCTAAAAAAGATTGGTGGCGACTCCATGTCTTCTTACGAGGCCGTTTCCATACCCTCGACCTTTTATTATTTCTAGAGGAATTAAGTTGTCTTTTCCTCTACTTTTGTTTCCCCACATTCGAACGGTTCCCCGCGATCCAAGGATCACGTATCGATAGTTACGTTTTTTAGAGGAACTAAGTCGACTTTTCCTCTTTTTTTAATGTCACGCCTAAGGAAAACAAATAATAAAGTCTTGCGATGAGACGTTGTTATTGTCGTATGTTATTTTTTGGGGTTGCGACAATGGCAATTTTAAATGATATGGCATATTTTAAATGACATGGCATATTCTAAATAATATAACCTAAATGACATGGAATATGATCTAAATGACCTGAAATGACATGAAACATAAAATAATGCTATAAGAAAATATGCATGAAAATAAAATAAAATAAAAATGCATGAACAGAGTATATGCTAAATAATGTGACGAAAATAAATGACTAAATAAAAAAATATAGGATATCATGAAATATTCAAAATCATATGGCAAACAATATAACATTGATGGAGACTCAATTAAGAGTTGTAAACCCAAGTGCAGGTTATGTTCAAGTAATAAATTCTCGGGTGTCCGAGGTCGAACCACAGGGAAGCGTACTAGTAAGTATAAGTTTATAAATATATATGAAAAAGAAAATAAACAAGATATTAGGGAATCAATAACAAAGAAAGTAAACAAGATATTAGAGAACAAAATAAACAAAATAACATAAAAGCAATTAAACAAGATATAAAAAACAATAAGAAAGGATGTTGAGATTAGAGAATCCACTCTTGGTGTTATGCTAAGATTAATCTTGTTTTATTACACAATTGAAATCCACACATAAGGGAGGTTCCAATCGGAAGGTTTAGCAATTCAGTCCAAATTGTCCAACGTCCATAGCATATGATATTATGTTCATTTGGTGTCCTCAAAACTCATAAAAAGAGTCCAAGCATTCCTTATGCCAAGGTATATGTCTACAACAAATCAAGGTTATGAAACCAAGCATTTACTGTGCCATTTTCCTTGTCAATAACGAATCAAGATCTCTACTTTGCAAGTATGATTTTAAACCAAAAGAAAATATTATCTATACTAATGTTTATAAATGATGATTCATTTTAGCTCAAGTTTAAGAGACTAACCTTAGCATTTACCAAAAGCTTCACCTCATCACCTCAACAATATGATTAGCAACACATACTAGATATGAATAAAATGAAAAGAAATGTAAGAAGCATAAGTAAAAAAAAAAAAAAGAAAACTAGAGAAAAGAAAGAAGAAGAAAACTTAGAGAATTTTATTACAATGGCTAATATCCTACCAATGTATCAATATATCCCAATACTCATCCAAGGCCCTCTATTTATACACATTTTGGAGGGCTAAATGACAAGAGACAAGCTTTACAAATTTCAAAGGTAGGTATAATAGGTGGGTGCATTTTTCTAACAATTTTCGTCATGTTGTATGACAATTCTGATCAGCCAGCTTGATGGTCGATTTTGTCAATGTTGGATGCTCGATCGGATCAAATGGTCTTCTAGAAAAATATACCCCTATCAGTTATAGATCCATAGCCGTTGGAATCAGCTCATTTGCTGATGTGGATAAGAAGATATGGGCAAAATACGAAAACAGGTCAGCACAGACATCATTGCACATCATCCAACTTGATGGTCGATTTCACTAGGGAAAACGACTCCGTTTCAAGAAGTGTAAAACATGAAAAAGATAGATATGCCTCTTATCTTTGCACGGCTACAAATTTCAGCCTTATTGCTTCAGTGAAACTCGAGATATAGCTGATATAGTAAACGGTGTCGGAACTGGAACTGAACTGGATTTGCCCTTAATTCTAGTAATCTGAAATCACTCAAAGAAACTTGTGAAAAACACCAAATTACATAAAAATATAAAAGATCATAAACACAATTAGACTAAACAATAATAACTCGTATTTGACACAAAACAATAATAAAACATAACTAAAAACTATATAATTATACGAGTTATCACACCCCCACACTTAGATTGTTGCTAGTCCCTAGCAACGACTCAATAAAAATAAAATAAGAAAATCTAATCTAATCCATTTTCGTAGGAAATCACGGTGGCACTTAGCATGTGACACAAGCCTTTAAACCCCTAGGTGTCCCTAGTGGACGAGTTTAGTCTCGTGAGGGTTTACTAGGACGATACCCACAAACATTGAAGACATAAGAAAAACTAAAAATTATAATTATAACTAATCCTTCCAATATAAATTAGAGATAATCATTGGACAAGTCTTAAAAACTAATCAATAGCTTAAAGAAATTCACAAAAAATCTTGCTTGAATGTAAATAAATGAGTTAAGCCAATATTAACATAACATATTTCAATCAAAATAGTGCATATTCAAACTTAATCTCAACTTCTCACATGGGATACTCTCTTGATTTTCACTCTTTAAAGTAGTGGTAAAGTGTTTACACTCAATCCATCTCATGAAAACACTTCTACCATATGCTTGCTTGTCCACCTATTCTCCACTATTTAGATCATACAACTTCATAAATCAAGAGGTCTTTATTCAAGGTTGTAATGGGGCCAAAGGGTTATAATGTGGTTAAAGAACAAAAGGATAAAGATATCACAAAGGTTCCAAAGAGTTCATAGATTTTAGAGACATAATAAGATCATACAAATAAAACTTCTCAAAACTCTTATAAAGCACATAATAACATAGGCTAAATATTCATGTTGAGCCTTTGCATCATTCTAACCAACTTTGTAACATCTTTTTCTAGAAGTTCAAGAGAAGATTCTTTTTTTTTTTTTTTTAATATGGGAATGTATTTGACAATGATCCCTTTCTTTTTTTCTTGACTTTTTCTTTTCTTTTCTTCCCCCACACTTATCTTTTGTTTCTAACCCAAATTTTCAACTAAAAATATCCCTTATTTGTTTTTTTTTTTTTTTTTTTTTTAATATGTCTCAAAATATAAAAATCCATCTTTAGAACAAGGGTAAGGATATAAGTATATTTAGGCTAGGTGTAAGTTGTGGTTACCAATAAAACAACATATTTAATGTAGGCTCAAATTGGCTCACTAGTGGGGATGTTCTCTTAGAACATTAATAAGGGATGGCTGTTTGGCTCTGGTTATAATCCTAATGCCTCTATCATATTCATGTTGTCACATGTATCAATATAGTATCAAACGGTTTAAAGCAAGTTCTAGAGAATCATGTAATCATAAGAGAACTCAAGAAAGAAATTAGATTGATTTGTATAATGCATCAATCATTATAGGCTCAAAAACTCACAATGATGATTATACAAGTCAGATTAAGTCTAAACATGCTTCTTTCTCAATCAACATATCATATTAACATTGGCTCATAAAAAGGTTGATATCAAGCTCAATTCTCATGAAAATCTTCTCACTAATAAATCTGTTTTAGACTTATGCAATTCATATCTCATTATAGTATTGAAAGTAACTAAAAAACACACTAAGTCTAAACATGCTTTTTTTTTTTTTTTTTGAAGAAGAAGAAGAAGATTAAATCAAACTGACAAGGTATGTCTCAAGTCTCCCTTACTCAAACCTTGTTCAGAATGAATACTTCTAAATGTCTTAAAACACAACAATTTTTTTTTTTAGCAAAATATGTCCCTTACCCCCTACTAAAATATGACATTGTCCCCAATGTCAAATTTTAAAGGTAGAATTTAGGAGATATTACCTGCAGAAGTTGCTAACCACTTATTATAACTGAGACACAACAAGCAAAATGTTAGATAATGTCACAAAGACAAAGTGCAATCCACTCCTTGCTCGTCCATATCTCTTTTTCTTTTTCCGAGCGTTTGCGAAACAACCGTAGCAGATAAACACTCATAAGCTTGTAGCTTTTTGAGTAAATCTTCAATGGTTGTAGCAGAAATTATGGTTCTCCTTGCCTCTGAAAACATGAATCCATTATCCACAGCATTATCTAAATATGAAAGCAAATTACTAAAATAACCATTAATATTAAGCAAACCAATGGGTTTCTTATTTGTGACCAAAGATGACCAAGAAGCCACGCAAGCTATTTCTTCCAATGTACCCAGACCTCCTGGTAAAGCAATGAATGCATCGGCAGAATGGTACATGATTGTCATCCGTTCAGGGATACTCCAGACTTGTATTTCCTTACCCACGGTAGGTCCACAAAAATCTGTGAATAGTTTTGGCACGATTCCTAGAACTGGACTTCCTCCGGCGTGTGCTGCTGTAGCGACTGCTCCCATTAAACCCGTACTACCGCCTCCATAAATCAACTGGATCTTTTGTTGGGCAAGTATTACTCCAACTCTTATGGCTTCATCAGCGAATATGTTATTTTTCCCTGGATAAGCACCTCCAAAGACACAAATTTTTTTAATGCGCTGGGACGAAGTGCTTTCCATTTTTTTTTTTCGAGTGCCTGAAAGAGAATGAGTACATGGTGTAATATATAGAGGACTGAGTAGTGAATCAGACAAGAGTAATAATGTCGCCGAAAGTGTATCTGACCTGTCAGAAGAAAATGTTAACCTAACAAAAGATTTTTGTGTGATTTCAGGAAGAAAATCAAAAAGAGAAGAAAAATCAACCGTAAAAATCAAAAGTAATAATGTCGCCGAAAGTGTATTTGGCATCTTCCTCTGGTTTTACGTCCAGAAACGGCTTAAACGCCTTCTATGAGTCGAGGATATGCTTCCCATCCAGTTTTCTTATAAGCTGGCAAACAGGGTCTTTTATCATCAGATTCCCAAGATGTTGCCATTCCCTTTGGAATTGTGGCCATAAATCAAGAATTTCTCTCTGTACGTCTCCACTAGGATGCGTCTCAAGAGAAAGTTGGATATTACCCAAATTCTCCTTACTCAGTCCATCCTTAATGAATTCAATTTTATCATCTCGATTAGAGGACGGAATCCCAATAGAACGACATTTACCGTTACACGTCCATCGTGCACACTTGTGGCAATTTGAACTCATGCGCTTTGCTCGTCGCTTCTTTGCATAAGTGCTTCTACCTGTACCTGGTAAATGCAAAACAGGAAGATATTCATCTTCACGTACCTTGGCTTCAATTATCCAACGTATGTCTTCAGGAATCCCTTTGTGCATAAGCATTCTTAATCTTTCAAATCGAACTTGGTAAAGCTTCAGTAAAATATTCCGAGGAAAAGGAGGAAATCGTTTCTGCAATCTTGTGAGAATATCATCCATCTTGAAAAAAAATGAAAAAGAAATTGAAAGAGAAATTTATATACAATATCAGTTTTGTGGGTAGCTGATGGAACCGACTTAAATAATCACGGAGTACCGTTATCCGCCATTTAACCGGGAAAAAAAATGAAATTTTTTTTTTTTTGAAGATTAGTAAAAATTATATTTACATCTAGTTATTTTCAAAACAAGGATCAGAAAGAAAAACAACCTCTTCTTGAGTAACATGATTTTCCAAAAAGAGTTTGAGTCTTTGTCCATTTACCTTGAATACGTTACCATTTTGAGGATTCTCAATGTCAACTGCTCCATAATGATACACATGCTTAACCACAAATGGGCCAGTCCATCTTGATCTCAACTTACCAGGAAATATGTGAAGTCTAAAATTATAAAGTAGAACTTTTTGCCCAACATCAAATGTTTTTCTTGAAATTAACTTGTCATGAAAGGCTTTAGTTCTTTCTTTATGAATTTTAGAATTCTCATATGCATCATTTCTGAGTTCCTCAAGTTCATTTATGACTGGAAAAGTTTCATTCTCACCCAAAAAGGAATATTTTAGCTCGGATGGCAATGGTTTTAAATCCAGCTTGGGTGGTTCAATAGTTGATGGTACAGTGACATTTGTGAGTGATGGAAGTTCCTCAAACTTTTGTTTCCAACAATGCTTAACCTGAAAAGAATTTAACAAAGAATCAGTGTGTGAAATTTCTGAAGCATTATCAAACTCACATTCAATTAAATAAGCTTCTAAAGGATCATGGAATGTGGTAGTGGTGAGATGTTCATGAACAAGTTCTTCAATGAAATCCACTTCATGTACTTCTGAATCATCACCAGGTTGCTTGCAAGTGTTGAACACATTTAATTCTAAAGTCATATTTTCAAAAGAAATGTTCAACATACCATTCCTGCAATTTATCAGAGCATTAGAAGTTGCAAGAAATGGACGGCCTAATATAACAGGAATTTGAACATTTGGATTTGAAACAGGATGTGTGTCCAAAACAATAAAATCAACAGGAAAGTAAAAATTATCAATTTGAACCAAAACATCTTCAACTATCCCTCGAGGAATTTTTACAGAACGATCAGCTAGTTGAAGTGTAACAGGTGTTTCCTTGAGTTCACCTAAACCTAACTGTTGATAAACAGAAAAAGGCAAAAGATTAACACTAGCACCAAGATCAAGCAATGCACGTTCTATTCTAGTGTTTCCAATGATGCATGAGATTGTTGGACATCCAGGATCTTTGAATTTTGGTGGAGTAAGGTGCTGAATGATTGAGCTCACACTTTCCGTCAGAAATGCTTTCTTTTGTACATTATGTTTCCTTTTAACTGTGCACATGTCCTTCAAAAATTTAGCATAAGATGGAACTTGTTTGATTGCATCCAATAAAGGAATGTTAATCTTAACTTGTTTGAAAAGTTCATATATTTCTGCATTTTGATTCAAATTCTTTATTGTTTGGAACCTTTGAGGAAAAGGAGCAGGATGCATACCTTTTTCTTTGTCCAAATTTTCAAGAAGTTCAGACTTACCATCATCCTTACCATTACTTTTCGGAGGGGAAGGAGGATCTTGGTCTTTTGATGGAATGCTTTTGTCAATTGCCTTTCCACTTCGAAGAGTTGTGATAGAACTGGCATTTTCCTGTTGAGTTTCATTGGAGCAAGAAACAAGACATTGAGTAGAAGGGTTAGGCTGAGGTTGAGCAGGAAACTTACCTTTTTCTTGAGTGCGTAATGAAGCTGTCAATGTGGACAAGGTGTTTTTGATCTCATTGATGTCCTGTGAAGTTTGGTTATTCATATTTGCTTGTGTTTGCATGAATGCTTGCAATGTCTCTTCCAAGGTTTGTACACGTGAAGGTTGATAGGAAAAAATGTTGCCCGGCTTTTGAGATTGTGGTACCTGAACATGATTATTATTCCACCAACTGAAGTTGGGATGATTTCTCCATTCAGGGTTATACGTTTCAGAGTAAGGAGAAGGAAAAGGCTTTTTAAATGTGTTTATGGAATTTACTTGATCATGCAACGCTTCTTTAAGAATGGGAATGTTTGGACATTCAGAAGTGGGGTGTCCCATGATTTCACAAATTCCACAACTTTCTTCATTTTTAACCGTTTTGACTTCTTCTACTTCTCTAAGTTCCATGGCTTCAATCTTTCTAGCCAAATTAGCTACTTTAGCTTTTATCTCATCTTCTTGACTAAAATGATATTTACCTCTGTTAGAAACAAGATTAGATCTATTGGAACTTTCAGAGGAATTATCTGTGTGCCAGGCTTGAGAGTTATCTGCCAAATGGTCTAAGTAGTCAAAGGCTTCTTCAGGTTCTTTTTCTAGAAACTCACCGTTACACATTGTTTCAACAAATTGTTTAGTTTCGGGAGTTAAACTTTCATAAAAGAAACTAATAAGACGCCATTTTTCAAAACCATGATGTGGACAAGAACTTAACAAATCTTTAAAACGCTCCCAACACTGAAAAAATGCTTCATTTTGATTTTGATTGAAATTTTGAATCTGTCTTTTCAAAGCAGTAGTTTTATGTGCTGGGAAAAATTTCTTTAGAAACTCAGTTTGTAATTCTTGCCATGTGCCAATTGACCTTGGTTTTAAATTATGAAGCCAAATTTTTGCTTTATCTTTTAAAGAAAAAGGAAATAATTTTAGCTTGACAATTTCATTTGTACATTGTTGGTCATTAAAGGTGACACATACATCTTCGAAGTCTTTTAGAAACGCGTAAGCACTTTCCGATTCTAACCCATGGAAATTTGGAAGCAAAGCTATCATACCTGGTTTAAAACGAAAGTTGTTTGCATTGAGAGGAAAAATAAAACAAGAGGGTGATGAGCTTCGAGTTGGTTGCAAGTAGTCACGCATGGTGCGTACTTGTCTGTTCTCATCTTCAGCATGAACACTTTCATTGTCAGCCATGTTAGAAGTTGTATTAGAAAGATTACCTGAAAAAGTTTCACAATAAAATCTAACTAAGCGACGAGATCTAAAATCACGTCGCCAAACAAGCATAAAACAAAGTTAATATACAGATTAGGCGGTATAACCAGCCAATAGAAATAAAACAAAGTTAATATACAATATAAATATATAGAAAATTAGGCGGTATAACCAGCCAATAAAAATAAATATAGGCGGTATAACCAGCCAATAAAAATAAATATACTTATAAACTTATATACTTAGTATTGCCTCCCCGGCAACGGCGCCAAAAACTTGATGGAGACTCAATTAAGAGTTGTAAACCCAAGTGCAGGTTATGTTCAAGTAATAAATTCTCGGGTGTCCGAGGTCGAACCACAGGGAAGCGTACTAGTAAGTATAAGTTTATAAATATATATGAAAAAGAAAATAAACAAGATATTAGGGAATCAATAACAAAGAAAGTAAACAAGATATTAGAGAACAAAATAAACAAAATAACATAAAAGCAATTAAACAAGATATAAAAAACAATAAGAAAGGATGTTGAGGTTAGAGAATCCACTCTTGGTGTTATGCTAAGATTAATCTTGTTTTATTACACAATTGAAATCCACACATAAGGGAGATTCCAATCGGAAGGTTTAGCAATTCAGTCCAAATTGTCCAACGTCCATAGCATATGATATTATGTTCATTTGGTGTCCTCAAAACTCATAAAAAGAGTCCAAGCATTCCTTATGCCAAGGTATATGTCTACAACAAATCAAGGTTATGAAACCAAGCATTTACTGTGCCATTTTCCTTGTCAATAACGAATCAAGATCTCTACTTTGCAAGTATGATTTTAAACCAAAAGAAAATATTATCTATACTAATGTTTATAAATGATGATTCATTTTAGCTCAAGTTTAAGAGACTAACCTTAGCATTTACCAAAAGCTTCACCTCATCACCTCAACAATATGATTAGCAACACATACTAGATATGAATAAAATGAAAAGAAATGTAAGAAGCATAAGTAAAAAAAAAAGAAAACTAGAGAAAAGAAAGAAGAAGAAAACTTAGAGAATTTTATTACAATGGCTAATATCCTACCAATGTATCAATATATCCCAATACTCATCCAAGGCCCTCTATTTATACACATTTTGGAGGGCTAAATGACAAGAGACAAGCTTTACAAATTTCAAAGGTAGGTATAATAGGTGGGTGCATTTTTCTAACAATTTTCGTCATGTTGTATGACAATTCTGATCAGCCAGCTTGATGGTCGATTTTGTCAATGTTGGAGGCTCGATCGGATCAAATGGTCTTCTAGAAAAATATACCCCTATCAGTTACAGATCCATAGCCGTTGGAATCAGCTCATTTGCTGATGTGGATAAGAAGATATGGGCAAAATACGAAAACAGGTCAGCACAGACGTCATTGCACATCATCCAACTTGATGGTCGATTTCACTAGGGAAAACGACTCCGTTTCAAGAAGTGTAAAACATGAAAAAGATAGATATGCCTCTTATCTTTGCACGGCTACAAATTTCAGCCTTATTGCTTCAGTGAAACTCGAGATATAGCTGATATGGTAAACGGTGTCGGAACTGGAACTGAACTGGATTTGCCCTTAATTCTAGTAATCTGAAATCACTCAAAGAAACTTGTGAAAAACACCAAATTACATAAAAATATAAAAGATCATAAACACAATTAGACTAAACAATAATAACTCGTATTTGACACAAAACAATAATAAAACATAACTAAAAACTATATAATTATACGAGTTATCAAACATCATAAAATATAAATCAAAATAATAATAATACCATGAAAAATATCATAGCAAAAAACACATATTACATAAAATGTATGAACATGGAAAATACAATGCATGAAAATATATTTCTTCCTCTAAATAAAGAAATCCGTATATCTAAAAAGATATCCAGCTACCTTAGGAAAATATGTCAAATTAGATTTTCTAAAAAAAAAACTTTGTGATTGTTTGAAAACAATTAAGAAGAAAAACTTGAATGAAGATTAAAACCCCTACCAAACCCTTTTAAAATGGCTCTAATTTCCTAAGTTTAAAATCCCGGACTTGACCACCCTTAACCCGAGATTTATAAAATCATTTTTAAAATTTAAAAACGCTTAGAAACTACCCTAAGACAGTAGCTAAAGCTTCTATCCAACCCCCTCTAAATGCCTTAGCCAAATTGAACCATTGTTTCTCTTTTGATTTCAAATCTGCCTCTACTATCCGGTTTTGTCACACGATTTTTTTGCCTATTTTTAAAAATTCAAAAAAATCTAAAAACAATACTGGAGACTCAGAACATGTAAAACTACACGACAACAAATTGGCTAAATTTTCTGAATAAATATTACTGCCCAAAAAGATCGGAGAAGTTCGAGTACTTGGTGAAAAAAACTGTTTTGTCAAAACACATTTTTTGCCTTTGATAAAGTCATTCAAAAATCAAAGTAAAAATTGTTGGACATCATCCTAAAGACCTAAGGACAGTATCTAAAACATTTAAAAACATTGGACGAAAATTGGCTAAGTAAAAAAATCACAAAGGTAGAATAATCAATTTGACAACTCCTTAATTTTCCAAAAGTATGCTCAAGAGAGCATGACTTTGAGCCATTGATTGGCCTAAGTCATAAATCATGTGCAATGACATGGAATGCATGAACATACAGCAAATAAAATGTATGAAATGCATGGCCTAAAGCCTAAATGGTAAAAGAAATGCATGACAATTCAAGATAATTTAAATGCCTAGCATGAGTTTGCATGGCAATAAATGCTATCCTAACTTAATATGCATGCAATGCTTGATAATACAAATATGACTTGGACCTAATATGCATGAAAATGCTAATGTAACTTAATACCTAAGTAGCATAGCAATGCATGGTAATACCAATATGATTTAAGACCCAATATGCATGGCAATACCAATATGGCTTAGACATAACATGTAGTGAAAATGCATAAGAGTACTATGAACATACAATGACCAATGAAACTAATGCTAATGCTGGAACAAACAGCAACTAATACACAATTTCAAGATATGATAATGCAAAGCATGTTACCTAAACAAAATGCAAATCCTATCTAGTAAATAACACAAATATATGACAAATCATATTAAGATGCATAATGTCATGAGAGTTTCATAAGCATATAACATACTAAAATCAAAATGCACAAGCTCATGGCATGGAGATGCAAACAAGTCAAGAGGCAAGATGGAAATGCACATGCAAGGCATACTAAATGGAATAGCCGAATGATGGCATTTTATCATAGCATTTTCACAAGCATATGGCATACTAAAATCAAGATATGCTAACTCATGGCATGGAAATGCAAACAAGTCAAGAAGCAAGATGAAAATGCACATGCAAGGCATACTAACATGGAGTAGCCGAATGGCCATATGACAAAATATGAAAAATGCAAACATGTCTATAATATAAGACAGGATACATGAGAAAAAAATGCACAATATGAGCATATGACACAATGGCCGAATCTTCAAGGACACAAAATCAAGCATGGAAATGAAATATAGAAACGAATATAGCATAGAAAATAATGTAAAGAACATATAAAAAAATTAAACATAGACATGCAAAGAAAATAACAAGCAAATCTAGTAAATAAAACAAGGAAAGTTAAGCTCCATGGTTGGTATCAAATGGGCATAGTCTCTCGCCTAACCATAATCACTTGGTCTTGCCAAGATCATGAAGCCTTTCGATTTAAAAAAAAAAATCAGAAAATAAAACATGTTAAATAAAAAAATTAAGGTGAGCTTCATGGTAGGTAAAAATGGGCATAGCCTCTCCCTAACCATGGTTACTTGGTTTTGCCAAGATCATGTAGCCATTTCAGCCTTTTTTGCTTCATCTTTTTGTAAGAAATTAGAATATTAAATACTCTAAAAAAACCTTCTAAAAATCATTTTTCTCACAACAACATGCAAGGAAGAAAAAAAAAAAAAACCAAGGCAAGCAAACATGCCATATTCGGCCAAAGCAAGGACATGTAAAAAAAAAAAATTAAATTGTTTTCAACCTTTTTAATGAAGAAGAAGAGATGAATACTTAAGTAACCATTTAAAAAACTTTATTTCTATGAAAAATGTAGTAGGAAAACAAGATAGAAAATCAACAAATTAACATAGAAAACAAGAAGAAACCATGCTAGAGCTTGGTAGAGATGACTATCTTCAAGCTCTCCTAATGAAATACCTCGACGGTGGTCTCGGGGTTTGACTCATTTGAGAAGTTGAATGAGTTCGATTTGGGAAGCCAAAGTTTTCTTGATTCTTGCAATGTTAGCTAAATGCAATGATGAGAATGACATGCTTTGCAAATCCTTGTCTGTTTCCTGAGGATGAATGCAATCAAATGATTGTGTCATGATTTCTAATCCATGGTTTCTTTGAGGTTCATAGATTATCTGACTTCATGGCGGAGTCTTCAATTGCCATCTTGCCGTCCTCCCTGACAAAGAAGGTGCTTCCAACATGTACTTGATTGGATCTAGCTTGGCGATCAACCACGTCGTGTGGTACAACATGTACTGTCTGAGCCTCCGAGTAGTCCAAGCTAAGGCACAACACAATTTTTCTACCGACGAATATTTCAACTCATAATCTGTGAACTTCTTGCTGAGGTAGTAAACCGCCTGTTCTTTCTTTCCAGTCTCATCAAGTTGCCCCAAAACACAACCCATGGATCTCTCAAATACTGATAGATACAATATTATCAATTTATTCGGAGCCGGTGGCATTAATACTGGTAGGTTTTATAATAATGCTTAACCTTTTCAAAAGCAATTTGACACCCTTCATCCCACTCTCCTGGATCACGTTTTCGAAGTAGCTTAAATATTGGATCACATTTATTAGTTAACTAAGAAATAAATAGAGCAATTTAATTCAACCTCCCCAGAAAACCTCTTACTTCTTTTTGAGTACGTGGAGGTGGCAAATTTTGGATGGCCTTTACTTTATCCAGATCAATCTCAATTCTGCTTTTGCTAACAACAAAACCCAACAATTTCCCCGAAGTGACTCCAAAAGTTCATTTTGTTGGGTTTAGCTTGAGTTGAAACTTTCTTAGTCTTTCAAAGAGTTTCCTAAGATTCACAATATGCTCCTCTTCTCCTTGTGACTTTGCAATCATATCATCAACATAGACCTCAATTCCCTTATGCATCATGTCATGAAACAAGGTCACCATGGCTCGCTGATATGTTGCCCCAGCATTCTTCAACTCGAACGGCATTACCTTGTAGCAGAATATTCCTCATATTGTAACAAATGTGGTTTTCTCCATATCTTCTGGTGCCATCTTAATCTGATTATATCCCGAGAATCCATCCATGAAAGAAAACAAGGAACTCTTCACTGTATTATCCATCAAAGTATCAATGTGAGGCAAAGGGAAATTATTTTTGGGATTGGCCTTGTTCAAATCTCGGGAATTGATGCACATACGCACCTTGCCATCCTTCTTTGGTACTGGAACAATGTTTGCCACCCATTCCGGATATTTTTCCACCTCTAAGAATCCAGCATCAAACTGCCTCTTCACCTTGTCTTTTACCTTTGACAGCATGTCCGGCCTCATTCTTCTCAACTTTTGCTGAATTGGCTTGCACTCTGGTTTTAAAGGGAGCTTATGAACCACAATGTCTGGATCCAAACCCAGAATGTCTTGGTATGACCATGCAAATACATCTACATATTCCCGGAGCAAGGCTATCAATTTACCCTTTATTGATGATGAAAATGTAGTCCTGATTTTAACCTCTTTTATCACCTCACTACTTCCCAAATTCAACAATTCCAATAGCTCCTCATGAGGATGTACTTGTTTCTATTCTTGTTCTATTTTTCTTAATAAGTCCGGAGGTAGACCATAATCCTCAATATCTTCGCTGGCCTCAAAATCACCCATGCAAATGGGTCTCTCAAAATCAATTTCAGAATTTCTGACAGGAAGGTCCTCATATTCGGCGTCTGTACACCTGTAAATAGATGGGGAAGAAACAATATAGGAAAAATATATACAATCGAAGCAAAATAAATAGCATAAATGATAGAATATGGATATATCAATATGAAGGAAATGCATCATGTTTGTTATTTATTGGATGAAAATTTTTAGACAAAAGCCCATTACAAAAAAAATTCTTAATATCTTCTGGAAAATATATTTAATATTTGTTTAAAATCATTACGTTGGAATAGACCTAAAAACTATGGGCAGCTCGGTTGCACTCCAATTGGTTAGTCTATATCCTGGTGGACAAGGTAGCACCATCGAGTTAGCATTCTCTCTTTCAATTCTTTCTTCCCCAGTCGTGCAGATCTCCATATCATACATCTGCTCATCCCTATTCACCTGGAATCTCTCAAAGGCTTGCTCAATCATTATGAGCACATCATCAGAATTTTTTTCTCCGAACAGAGAACCGGCTGAGCGAAAGCTGTGAAGGATAGGTTGGAATGTCATAGGCTCCCACTCAATATCCATACCCACGAGATGGGCCATCCTCTTTTGTCGGTTCCTTTCAACTTGTTTCCTTTTCTCATGGGCCTTCGGAAGATACCCCAGGCCAAACTGATATTTCTTTCCCACTACTTCCATTACTCTGGCCATCCACTGAAGATATTTTTCGAGACCTTTTCCAGCCCTACAACCTTTTCCCATGGTAGTTCTTACCCCCAGTCTTGTGTTCTTGGACAACCTTGGTTTTGGAATTTTTTATCCTTCAACGACGAAAACCACATTTACGAATTCCAAAGACTGAAAGGAACATTCTACGACATCTTGATTGGGTACAACATAAGGAGATTCAGTAGATGTAGAGGCTATTATGTCCTCTTCTCCTGATACAGTGACCAAACGCCCCTCTATCACAAATTTCAGCTTTTGGTGGAGAGATGAAGGTACAGCCCCTATTGAATGTATCCACGGCCTTCCCAACAAGCAATTATACGATGGATTAATATCCATGACCTGAAAGTTCACTGTATAGGTGCATGGGCCTATCTCCAGAGAAACCTCAATAGTTCCTATTACATCTCACTGGGTACCATCAAAGGCTCTAACCACCGTGCAGCTTGGCAGCATATAAGAAATACCCACTGGTAATTTGGACAAGGTTGCCAAGGGCATCACATTTAATGAAGAACCATTATCCAAAAGGACCCTTGGTAATATGTGCCCCTTGCAAGAGGTAGTTATGTGAGAGCCTTTGTTGACCCAATACCATTGGGTTGTATTTCCTCATAACTGAAATATATATGGTCGTCTGCCGCGATGTTTCCCACCAGCTTGTCTAATATTTCTATCGATTTGTTGTTAGCCATATATGCCTAATTCAACACTCTTAACAAGGCATTTCTGTGTGGTTCTGAATTCAAAATCAAAGATAAGATTGAAATTCTAGCTGGTTGACGTTGCAGTTGCTCAACCACGCTATACTTACTATGCTTTATGAATTTTAAGAACTCGCAGGCTTCTTTCTCCTTCACCGGCTCTTTTATTCTATTTACCGGGGCTGACCCCTTTTCTACTTCTTTTGACAAATCTATCTCAATATGGATTGGTTCAGCTGCTTTCTTCCCTTTGTCTGTTCCTCTATCTTTTTCCTGTTAACCCCTGTTCAACACCCACAAGAGCATAACACCTTCCACTTTGTGTTAAATGCCCCACACCTGTGATATCTTGCTGACTCGAAGACCCAGGCATAACCATGCTAGAATCGTATTTCCATGGTGCAGCTTTGTTTTCCTTGTATGAAAAGAAAACTGGAAAATCAATGATTAACTTAGGCGTACTTTCCCCAATGACTGGCTTAACTTTGTCCTCTGGTTCATCATAATAGATGATCAAGGGTCTTCCTATCCCGTAGCCAGCTGCATTCTCAATAACCTCTACTTCCTCCTCCGTCTCCTCATAAACTGGGCCTCCTCATCATCCGTCATCTTTTGCACTTTAGCCAGAAAGTCCACGCAGTCCTATATGATATGACCTCCACACTTATGGAATGGGCACCAATTCTACACCTTCTTTGTAACCATTTTTAAACTGTCTGCATCCCCCACCATTCCTGCCTTAACAATCTCGACCCATACTGTTAACATTGGAGTCTTAACTTTCCTGACATCCTTTTTTACCCTTCTGACTTCCCCTGTCCATACTGCATTTACCCGATTCTCCGCATGATCTGGCAGTGGGTTTCCTGCTATATTCGGCCCATTCTTTGCCCCAAACTTCACAACTCTGACGTTGATCAGGCTTTGGACTTTCTTTGTAAAGGCCAGGCAATCTTCACTCGAGTGTCCTTAAATTCCTGCGTGGTACGCGCAGTTAGTATTTGCATTGTACCATCTTGGATATGGCGGTGTCAGCGGTTTGAGGTATACGGGTGCAACAAGTTGACCCTACAATAGTTTTGGATATAGCTCACCATAAGTGGTAGGAATCGGATCAAATTAGGGTTTTTGATCATTCCTTGGTGAACGTTGGTCATTGCACCTAGCTTCCTGAGTGTTTGGGACAGTGTTTCGCGGAAAGTTTATCTGTGGGGATATGCTAGTCGAAAACGGCTGTTGTGGTATATGGGTATAAGGGAAGGGATTTTGGGTAAGGTGGTTCACATTGGGGTAGTAAGGATTATACCACGGGTAAGGTGTGTAGGGTGTAGGAGGTGCATAAGATGTGGTAGGAGTATAAGGCCTTGGTGGTGTATATGGTGTGGAGGTGTATGTGGGTATTGGTTGATACTAACTGCGTGGGTCTGCTCTTTCTTCCTGGTAGGGAATACCTTTTTAAGAGTAGAAGACTCTCCCCCTTCTATTTTCCCATTGTTAATGGCTGGCTCTATCATCTCCCAGATATTACCATGTCTGCAAAGTCCTTGGTGGCACTCCCCACCAATTTATTACAATAGGGTGCTTTCAAGGTGTTGATGAAAAGCACTGTAGTTTCTTTGCTAGTTAAAGGGGGTTGCACTTGTGTGGCCAGATCCTTCTACCTTTGCGAGTATTCTTTGAAACTCTCAGTGGTCTTCTTTTCCATGTTCTGTAGTGACAACCTATCAGGTACCATATTAGATACATGCTTATAATATTCCATGAAAGCCCTGGCTAAATCCGTCCATGAACGAATCTTGGTACGACTCAGTTGATTGTACCATCGGGTTGCAGACCCTGTCAAGCTATCTTGGAAACAATGGATAAGTAGTTTCTCATTATCATCGTGCCTCGTCATTCTTCTGCAGTACATGGTCAGATGTACTGATGGGTTGGTATTCCCATTATATTTTTCAAAGTCTGGTACTTTGAACTTTGGGATAATTACTAGATCGTGCACTAAACTCATCTCTTTGGCATCCAAACTACCAAATAACTCTGCCCCTTCAACGGCCCTCAGCCTCTCCTCCAGTTGATATTTTTTCTGTGATTCTGCCATTTCGACCCTCTTCAGCTCAGTCATCTTTGCTTTTTACTTTTCAGCTAGTTCCTCAAAGTCTGGAACGTTAACATGATTTGAGTCAGCTCCCATATTACTCTTTCCGGGAACATAGTTCTGTGTCTCAGCAGCTGGCTGGATAGAAACATAGGAGGCTGCCCCAATTGGTAGCTCTTGGCCCTTTTGTTGTATGTTTTCAGGTTGATCCTCTTCAATTACCATCCTTTTCCCGGTGATCGAATTCTCTCCCGACCTTTTTTTTTTCATCATGGCACTCATCATTTCCATGAGTTTAGTCATTTGTTCTCGTGACTCCTCCTGAGATTTAGCTAACTGTTCCTGCAGTTCCCTTTAAGTTCTTTTCATTCTTTCAATTCTAGCAAGCTGATCGTTCTCCAGAGCTCTGGCTTGAGATCGAGTATTGTAAGGGTGTCGAAAATCCGATTCTTTCTGATTGCGACAATTGTACCTTTAGTTTTGAAAACCATGAATTAGAATTTATTGACACATCCTTTTTTATGTTTTATAAAATATGAATGAATGAATGTATGACTAAATGTGAATGAATGAATCAAATAAAATGGATATGTACATGACTACGTATATAAATACGAAAGAATAAATGAATGAACAAGCAAAATGAACAAATAAGTGTTTAAGTGCATGAATATGAATGAATGAACAAGTAAAAGGAATAAATAATGGTTAAGTGTATGAATATGAATAAATTTTAAAAAATGAATGATTATAAATATGAGTCAATGTACAAATGAACAAACAAAATATATATAAAATATGAATGCATTTGAATGTATTGGCCCCGGGATAATTTCAACCGAACGGTCTTTCATTGATTTCCTTGAACTAAATACATCACAGATAGAATAAAAAGATCACTGCCAAAGATAAGTCCGTAATTCGCCTTTCAAAGTGCTATTACAAAATTAGTCCTATAGTTACTTCCTCGGATCTTGGACTTTCTTTCACAGTCTCCTTTTGATTGCCCTATTTTTCAATCTGACCCCTACTTGTTCACGGCCCCTTGACGCATCAGCAGAAGGATCAACGTGTAAGCTTTCCTTAGCTTGCTTCTCCAGTTGATTAGCTCGGGCTTCCTTATGCTTCGCTCTCTCTTTCCTATATATATTCTCCTTCTTGAGGTTTTTGACCTCATGCTCCCATTCCCTGGAAGTGTTGAGGGTCCCCTCAAATCTGAGCTTGAAGCGGTACCTCTTTTTCTCCAAGTATAATTCCTGAAGATCGCCCTTAGCAGTGTCCATTTCTCTCTTGATCTTTTCCTTTTCTCTTTCTCAAGCTGATTCCCTATTTTTCATGTCCTCAAGCTCTTCTTGTAGTTGGGCAATATCCTTGCTCATCTGGGCCTTCTCTTTTTCATATTTCGCCCTTGCAATTTCTAGCTCTGATGGCATTTCCCTCGGTGGTGGATTCATGAACTGGACCTCTTACCCATCTGATGTCAACACCTTATCATTAACCCTTAATTCCCTCCATACCAGGTAATCACGTGTGACGAGGTCGATATATCTGACCACTTTTATCCGGTGAGTTTTCTTCCATGCTTATCTATCCTCTCCATAAGTGAACTCTGATGATCCTAGCTTATGAGCCACGGGTTGCACCAATAGAGGCGCATAACTCATAGACCGCCAAATTCTGAGTAGTGGAACTCCCGAGTTGTCCCCACATTTGTACATAATCGGTATAGGAACCATCCATGGAGCTCTCCAAGTCATTATCTCCCCTTTTAGATTCCGGAACATGTTCACCCATTTCTCTTCATCTCCATCTTCAAGCCAATCATTTCGAAGGAATTCCCTAATCAGAACTAAAGACTTCATGTACGGTTTGAAGGAAACCTCTTCTATCTTCCAAAAGTGACTTTGAATCCAAATATAAAGGAGTTGTACACACCCCTTGATTCTCCCTTGTCTTTCCCTTTTACAAAAATTCAAAGATCGGATAGTTTCAGCTAGGATGGCCGGAGATGGGTTGACCTTCAGTTCTAACTTTTCAAAGAAATCAAACACGGCTATATCCACATGACCCAATATCTTTAGGAATATGATTAATCTGTAGATGGCTAGAGAGAAGATGTCCCTGACTTTTTCTTTATCGAAACAACCCAATATCAACTGTAGGAGAGTTTCCCACGAAATGCATCCATTTTTCTGCTTTGTATCCATATGACTCTCAACCCATGTTGTATCCATTCCTGTGATCCTGGCCACTTTCCTCTTAAAACCTGAAGGTTTCACTTCCTTCAAATATACCCGATCAGGATTAGGTTATTCAATATGTAACAGTGCTGAATATTCTTCAATCAGTGGGGTCATATCCTCCTTGTTAAAAGACAAACATCTATAAGCAAGATTCCAAAACTGTACCATAGCTTGAATCAACCCACTATTGACACAAATCGGAATTAAGAGTGTTATATCTCCATATTTCTGAGTGAAGGCTTCTTTCTCTGATACATTCCACTGATTCCAAATGTCGGCTAACCTTCGGAGATTATTCTGTCCAGATCCACTTTGACCCTTTCCGGCAATAATGACACATAATCTTTCTTCAGGCAATCACCATCCTCCCTCTGATCTTTTTCCTACCGTGCCCTGACTACTGCATGATCTTCTATCACTGAAATAACCTGACACTCCATGAAAGTCCTTTGGGTTGATGACTATCCCGAGGCCATTAAACTTCAAGTGTATGATGATGTCTATGATGCATGTCAAAGAAAAGAAAACAGAAAGAAATAGATTAGTAAAGAAATGAATTCACAAATATAACATAAATAACAACATGCTTTTTTTAAAAAAAGTCCCAAAAATTTTAACAGAGCTTCGGCATTATGACGCCTTTGGGACAAAATAATAAATTCATTATGAGCGATATGATGTTCGTTCATCATCACCCAATTTGTAAAATCTAACATATAGAAAGATGGTAAAAGGTTGGAAATGTTCCTCCATGTGTTCTTAAACTTCGGGTATCTAACAGAAATCTGGCATAGCTTCGCCTAGGTTCACTATATGAAGGTGAATCGGTTCTAAGGCCCCGAATTGTTCCTCACTGTCGCCTGTGAAGGCTAGTAAGGCACCTCGATAAAAGCGAGTTCAATTCGTTAGAGTATATTTTCCTATGCACGTACGGAGGATCATCACGAAGGCGTAGTTACTTTACTCCCACTTAAAAGGATAGAACCTGGGTAGAGAGTTCATGTTATGCAAATGAAAATATAGTTTGTGTGGAGGAACAAAACAAACCTGTCACCACCTATTCTACACCCCTTATTCTAAATACCCCACTAAGATCAAACAATGTAAAGCATCAGTGAAGCAAACATATAAATGTATACGTAACAAAATAACCAGAGAACAAATAATAATATGCATGCATATGACAATGACCATATCCAAAAACATTTTATTATTTTCAAAATTCTCTTTATCTTTTTGAAAAATGTGGGAATTAAAATTAAATACCAATTAAACCAACAAAATCGAAACTTTGATAACACACGACTAATTCTAGGCCAGACTCTCTAATGTCCCCAGTGGGGTCGCCAAGCTGTCGTAACCTAAAAAAAATAACAAGTCTCATCACGAGACTTTATTACTCGTTAAGCGTGACATTGGGTGAATAGAGGAAAAGATGACTTAATTCCTCTTGAAATAAAATAAACGGTCGAGGGTATGAAAACGGCCTCGTAAAATGACATGGAGTCGCCACCAATCTTTTTTAGCTAGGTGTGATTGACCACCTATTAAAACCGGTTTTATAAAATATTTTAAATTAATTAAAATATTTTTAAAACCAATTTCAAGTCTGCATTATAAACCAGAGAAAATCGAAGAATCGGGTTCGGGACTCGGTTACGTGCGGGGAAGGATTAGCACCCCCACAACGCCCATATAAAAGGAACCTTATTAATCATGTGTTATCTCAAGTCTCGGTAAAAAGGTCGGTTTTAATTTAGTATTTCAAGTTAATCCCCAATTTAAAGAAAAATAATTCCATTTTTTAATTGAAAATGATCCGGAATTTTTAATTCAAATTTTTCCTATATTCCCCGACAAAATCGGCAAAATATAGAATTTTTTATTCATTTGGAAAACTTTCCTAATCATTCTCATTTTTTGAAAGAAAGATATTCCTTTATTAATGATAATTGATGATATCCCCTCCAGCAAATCCGGTAGAGAACTCATGAATTATTTTAACTCGTGAATATCTTTATTTTTATTGAAAATCATTATCTTTTTCAAAACATTTAAAAATATGAACATGAATATGTACGACATAAATAAAGTGACATGGAAAAGTCTAGATAATATAATGCAACCTAAATGATATGACATAATTAAATGGCATAGTATATTCTAGGTGAAATGAATAATCCTAAGTATCATGGTATATTCTAAATGATATAAAATGGTTTAAATGACATGGCAATTTTAAATGATATGGCATATTTTAAATGACATGGCATATTCTAAATAATATAACCTAAATGACATGGAATATGATCTAAATGACAAGAAATGACATGAAACATAAAATAATGTTATCATAAAATATGCATGAAAATAAAATAAAAATGCAAGAACATAGTATATACTAAAAATAATGTGACAAAATGAATGACTAAATAAAAAATACAGGATATCATGAAATATTCAAAATCATATGGCAAACAATATAACATCATAAAATATAAATCAAAATAATAATAATAATAATACCATGGAAAATATCATAGCAAAAAATGATTATTAAATAAAATGTATGAACATTGAAAATGCAATGCATGAAAATGTATTTTTTCCTCTAAATAAAGAAATCTGTATATCTAAAAAGATATCCGGCTACCTTAGGAAAATATGTCAAATTAGATTTTCTAAAAAAAAAACTTTGTGATTGTTTGAAAACAAGTTAGAAGAAAAACTTGAATGAAGATTAAAACCCCTACCAAACCCTTTTAAAATGGCTCTAATTTCCTAAGTTTAAAATCCCGGACTTGACCACCCTTAACCCTAGATTTATAAAATCATTTTTAAAGTTTAAAAAGGCTTAGAAACTACCCTAAGACAGTAGCTAAAGCTTCTACCCAACCCCCTCTAAATGCCTTAGCCAAATTCAACCATTGTTTCTCTTTTGATTTCAAATCTGCCTCTATTTTCCGGTTTTGACACACGATTTGTTTGCCTATTTTTAAAATTTCAAAAAAAAAATCTAAAAAAAATACTGGAGACTCAGAACATGTAAAACTAAACGAGAAAAAATTGGCTTAATTTTCTGAAAAAAGATTATTGCCCAAAAAAATTTGAGAAGTTCTAATACTGGGTAAAAAAAACTGTTTTGTCAAAACACATTTTTTGCCTTTGATAAAGTCATTCAAAAATCAAAGTAAAAATTGTTGGAGATCATCCTAAAGACCTAAGGACAGTAGCTAAAATATTTAAAAACATTGGACAAAAATTGGCTAAGTAAAAAAATCACAAAGGTAGAATAATCAATTTGACAACTCCTTAATTTTCCACAAGTATGCTCAAGAGAGCATGACTTTGAGCCATTGATTGGCCTAAGTCATAAATCATGTGGCAATGACATGGAATGCATGAACATACAGCAAATAAAATGTATGAAATGCATGGCCTAAAGCCTAAATGGTAAAAGAAATGCATGACAATTCAAGATAACCTAAATGCCTAGCATGAGTTTGCATGGTAATAAATGCTATCCTAACTTAATATGCATGCAATGCTTGATAATACAAATATGACTTGGACCTAATATGCTTGAAAATGCTAATGTAACTTAAGACCTAAGCAGCATAGCAATGCATGGAAATACCAATATGATTTAAGACCCAATATGCATGGCAATAACAATATGGCCTAGACCTAACATGTAGTGAAAATGCATAGCAATACTATGAATATACAATGACCAACGAAACTAATGCTAATGCTGGAACAAACAGAAACTAATATACAATTTCAAGATATGATAATGCAAAGCATGTTACCTAAACAAAATGCAAATGCATGACAAGGCAAGGAATGCATGAAGAGGCCGAATGGCCACATGAGACTCTAATGCAATCCTATCTAGTAAATGACACAAATATATGACAAATCATGTTGAGATGCATAATGTCAAGACATTTTCGTAAGCATATAATATACTAAAATCAAAATGCACAAGCTCATGGCATGGAGATGCAAACAAGTCAAGAGGCAAGATGTAAATGCACATGCAAGGCATACTAAATGGAATAACCGAATGGTCATATACCCCAAATGATGGCATTTTATCATAGCATTTTCACAAGCATATGGCATACTAAAAATCAAAATATGCCAACTCATGGCAAGGAAATGCAAACAAGTCAAGAAGCAAGATGAAAATGCACATGCAAGGCATACTAAAATGGAGTAACCGAATGGCCATATGACAAAATATGAAAAATGCAAACATGTTTATAATATTAGACATGATACATGAAAAAAAATGCACAATATGAGCATATGACACAATGGCCGAATCTTTAAGGACACAATATCAAGCATGGAAATGAAATATAGAAACAAATATAGCATAGAAAATAATGTAAACAACATATAAAAAAATTAAACATAGACATACAAAGCAAATAACAATCAAAACTAGTAAACAAAACAAGGAAAGTTAAGCTCCATGGTTGGTATCAAGTGGGCATAGCCTCTCACCTAACCATAATCACTTGGTCTTGCCAAGATCATGAAGCCTTTCCATTTCAAAAAAAAAATCAAAAAATAAACCATGTTAAATAACAAAATTAAGGTGAGCTTCACGGTAGGTAAAAATGGGCATAGCCTCTCCCCTAACCATGGTCACTTGGTCTTGCCCAGATCATGTAGCCATTTCAACCTTTTTTGCTTCATCTTTTTGTTAGAAATAAGAATATGGAATACTCTAAAAAAACCTTCTAAAAATCATTTTTCTCACAACAACATGCAAGAAAGAAAAAAAAAAGAAAACCAAGGCAAGCAAACATGCCATATTCGGCCAAAGCAAGGACATGTAAAAAAAAAAATTGTTTTCAATCCTTTTGATGAAGAAGAAGAGATGAAAACTTAAGCAAACATTTAAAAAACTTTAATTCTATGAAAAATATAGTAGGAAAACAAGATAGAAAATCAAGAAATCAACATAGAAAACAAGAATAAACCATGCTAGAGCTTGGTAGAGATGACTACCTTCAAGCTCTCCTATTGAAAACCTTTTTTTTTTCTTTCAAAACCATTTTCTTACTAAATTAGCTACTGACTTGAGCCAAAAAACATATGAATAAATGAAACCAACCCCCCTCTAATGGCTTGGCTGAATGGCCCTCTCACCCTTGGATGAAATTCTAACTTTTTCTCCTCCAATCTTGGCCCTAATATTAAGATATTTTGATGACAACATAAAAATGTCATCTTTCCAATTGATAGCAGCCCTTAAGATGTGTACTCAGCCCTTGTACTAACCTCAGCCCTTATATGCAAAAGAGGACAAATCCCATGCACTCCCTTGCTTGCCTCCTTGAATGCCTACCCTTGGATGAGTTGTGCTCTTCCATTCTTGGTCATTGGATGAGGACAACATAAAAATGACATCTTGTAGATTAAATCCAGCCCTCAACATGTGTACTCAGCCCTTGTAGATGGCCTAAGCCATTGGAGGAAAAGAGACAATCCCATGCACTTCCTTGCTTGACCGAATGGATGCTCACCCTTGGATGAATTGTGCTTCACCCTTGGATGAATTGTGCTTATCTTATTTCTTCTATTCTTGGCCATTAGATGAGGGTTCCTTCATGACAAATAAAAATTTCATCTTGGCATTTAAACTTGGTCCTTGGATGGTGCATTTAACTTTCCTACAAGGCACCTAAGCCATTGGATGAAGGGGGACCATTTGCAAGGTGTTAGTGGTAGCATATGGCTTGATAGTGACTAAGGAATTAAATTGTTCAAGCTTCCTTCTTCTCCTCTAGGCTAGCTTACCAAGGGAAGAAAAATCCCAGCAATTCCTTCTTCTTTCATATTTTCCTCAATTACAAAATTGCCCTTTTGGGTTCCATCGGTGAAATGATCTTTTTGCCCCCCGAACCTAAATAAATAGTAAACGGACTCCAAATTCAAATTTTATTTTTTCAATACTTCTGAAATAATAAAAATTTGAATTCTGGAAGTTTTCAAAAAATTTCGAGTCCATTTGCTATTTTTTCGAATTTATTTCCAAAATTGCCTCTTTTTTACCAGTTTTTAAACGAGCTTCGAATCCAGATTTTTCTTCACCAATCTTTTCCAAATAATTTAAAAAATGTGATCTGGAAGTTTTCATAATTTTGGAGCTCATTTGCTATTTTTTTGGGATTTATCTGCTTGAGTTATTGTATAGGGGACTCGGGATTTGGCCATTTTGCAAACGAACACCGAATCAAGATTTTATTTTGCCAATATCTTCCAAATAATTTAAAATTGATATTTGCAAATTTTCAAAATTTTTTGAGTTCATTTTCTATTTTTCTGGGATTTATCCTGTTGAATTTCTGTATAATGGGCCCGGTATTTGGCCATTTTGCAAACGAACTCCGAATCAAGATTTTCTTTCGCCAATCTCTTCAAAATGGTTTAAGAATAAGATTTGAAAATTTTCAGAATTTTGGGAGTCCATTTGCTATTTTTCCCAAATTTTCCAATTTTGCCTTTTTGTCTTCGAAACCCAATTTTGCTCAAAACAAGTCCAATTTTCAAATTTTCTTCAAGCTGAGCGTTGGGCTATCCTTGTTTAATCATTCCTCATCAATTAAGGGGCTATTTTTTTAACTACAAAATAATTAGAATTTGGGCTATCCTTGTTTAACTAATCCTCATCAATTAGGGGCTTTAGTCCTATCGAATCGGGCCATTTTTGTAATTCTTCCAAACTTCACCGAAATCTGCCAAAAAACCCTAATTTCTTCCGAATTGACTTTTCTATCAGTTTTTCTTCCAAGTGGCTTCTCCATTACCTGTAGTCAGTACTTATCTTTCATTTGGAACCTTCAATTCCGACCAATTTGATCGTTTAAGCACTTTTCCCCAAATTTCCCGAATAGGGTTTATTTTCTACTGAGATTTCGTAACCCAACTTTCGACCTCCATATCTTTCAATGTACACCTCGGATTATCAAAAAAAAATTACCGTTTTTCAATTAAACCTCAAATCTTGATTTTGAAAGTGGGTTGACTTTTTCAGTAGTTGACTTTTTTTGAGATTGACTTTTTTTTAGTTTGACTTTTTCTGTCTGCTTTCTTAGACTAAGCCTTGGAGTACCACCTGTAGGATGAGAAAAGCTTTTTAGCATTCTGAAACATCAATTTAGGAAGAAAACTTACCTGATTTAGGGTTCCGGACAAAATTAGGTGTCTACAACAGTAATTAATTAATTAAATAAAGATATTTTAATAAATTCATTTCAAAGTTAATATATAATTGAATTAAATATAAGTTTAAAATATTTATCAGGCACTTGAATTAGATTATAACTTAATTATAATTTAATTTAATAGTAATTAAAGATAATTTTAAGACTAAATAAATTCTCATTATTTTGTAGTTAAAAAAAAATGAAATGAAAATAAAAAACAAAAATAAATGATTAATAATTAATAAAGGGCATAGTAGTCTTTTCATTTAAAATTAACCTAGAAATAATATCTCAATAGAGTTAATGTATTTTGTGCCAAATCTTAAGGGGCAAGTGGGTGTTTTTCAAACTAAAAGAGAGTAAGTAGATTTTCTATCAAAGTTGAGATGGATAAGTGTCTTTTACCTTCTTTTTTTTTAATAATAAAAGTGATTTTAATGATTTGTTTGTACAATTCAAATTGTTTTATACTCATATAGTTTCAAGGGTAAATTTGAAAAATATACCATCAACAATACAATAATTGTTAAATGGTATAATGAGTAAGAATTATTTGAAAAAGAGAAATTAAAAAATAAAAAATTATTAGGAAGGAAATTGTAAAAACAAAATTATCATTGATAAAAAAAACCTTCTCCTCCCTTTTCCTTTTATTTTTGAATTTACTTTTTTAATTAAAATAATTTTTTTGAAAATAAACTTTTTTGATTTTAAAAAATAAATATTCTTATTTCTAAAATTAATTTTTTTTAATTGTTTTAAAATTTAAAAAGATAAATATTTAAAATATTTAAAAATTTTATTTTTAAAATTTGTTTTTAATTAAAATTTTAAAAAAAATATATAATATTTTCTTAATGGGGAGAAAGGAAAATGAGATTTTTTTTCATTAAGGGCAATTTTGTCTTTACAATATCTTTCCTAATAATTTCTAACTTGTTCATTTCTCTTTTTCAAATAACTCTTGTCCATTAGACTATTTAACAATTATTTGACTATTGAGAGCATTTTTTTAGATTTACCCTAGTTTTAATATCTTTACAAGTACAAAATAAAAAATAATTTTTTGATAAAATTATTATTTTATCTTGTATATATTAAATTTTAACTTTTGATTAAAAAAATAAAAAAAAAGTATTATAATTAAATTGATAATTAAATTTTTTATTTATAAAATTTATTTAATTACAATTTGATCGTTCAAATTTTAGTATTAAATTTAGGTTATTATAGGTTTATTATCGGGTCAGTATCGGGTTCGAATCGTTTCAAGTTCGGGTTATTTTCAATTCGAATAATTTTTTATTTGGATTCTATTAGGTTTGAATCATTTCGAATTCGAAAAATTTCTAATTCAAATTTTCTCAAATTTAAATTTTTGACTTTTTTAATCAAATGAATTTAAATTTTTCGAATAATTTTTGAATTCAACTTTATTTTTCTACCTCCTTGACCCACTGGCCTTGCACAAATCTTCCAATCCCACTTCAGCTATGCCTCTTTCTCTATGCTTCTCAACTCTCAAGAATGTCTGACTTTCTTTGCAAAAATAAATTTGTCAGAGTAGTCCCATAGTAAATATTAAATATGAATTTTGTTAACGAATGTTTTAAAAATATTTTTTAAAATTATTAAATATAATAATATTTTTAATCAATATATTAAAAATAATAAATAAAATTATTAATTTTTATATTTAATATAATATTATTACTATAAATAATATATTAATTAATCTTAAAAAATATTTTAAAAACACTCATCAGCAAAATTCATTAAATATTAATAATAACTGGTAATGAGAGTTAGGTATACGAAATGACATGAAAGTTTGAGACGGAGCGTTGAGGCACGTGATAAACTTTGCAGTCCAACAACAATGGGAAAGACCATCATCACATAAAAAAGCATGGATATCTTCGACAAAACACCCCATTTTGTAGCTCTAATACAAGGAGGAATCGATTTATTAGATTTGATAATTTATGTACATGTTTATGTTTGTAATTTTTTATTTATATTATATAAATATAATATAAATTATTAAATATATTAAAATTTTAAATATAAATATTAATGTATATTAAATAATATCGTTTTAATCATATTAATAATTTTTAAATTTATCATATCATATTTATTAGAGATAATATCATAAATGATTTTGAAATTTATCAAATTTGTTAATGTGATACATGTATTTTAAAAATATTCAATTTGATACTTGTACTATCAAACCGTTGTAGACACCTAATTTTGTCCGGACCACTAAATCAAGTATGTTTTCTTCCTAAAGTGATGTTTCAGAATGCAAAAAGACTTTTCTCATCCTACAGGTGGTATTCCGAGACTTAGTTTAAGAAAGCAGACATAAAAAGTAAATTTTTGAAAAAGTCAACCCTAAAAAATCAACTACTGAAAAAGTCAACCCACTTTCACAATCAAGATTCAAAGTGCAATTGAAAAATGGTGATAGAATTTTGATAATCCGAGGTCTACATTGAAAGATATGGAATTCGAAAGTTGGGTTACGGAGATTCAGTAGAAAGGAAACCCTAGTTCGAAAATTTTGGGGAAAAGTGCTTAAACGATCAAATTGGTCGAAATTGGAGGTTCCAAATGAAAGATAAGTATTGACTATGGGTAATGGAGAGGCTACTTGGAAGAAAAACTGAAGGAAAAGTCAATTTGGAAGGAAACCGAGAATTAGGGTTTTTGGTGGATTTTGGTGAAATTGGAAAAATTGCAGAAATGACCCGATTCGGTAAGACTAAAGCCCCTAATTGATGTGGAGTGATCAAACAAGGATAGCCCAAGGCTCAGTTTGATGTAATTCCGAGAAAAGAGTCGATTGGAGGAAAAACGAGAAAATTCCTGATAGTGTAAAAAGGAAAAATCAAATCGGAAGGGAATTTGATCGTAAAAATTGGGCCTTTTTGGACCAACTCCAATTCAATATATGAAAAAAGTACAGAAAAAGAAAATCTGAAAACCAGACTTGTTTTGAGCAAAACCGGGCTTTGGAGACAAAAGGGCAAAATTGGAAAATTAAAAAAAAAAATAGCAAATGAGCTCCAAAAATTATGAAAATTTGCAAATCTCATTCTTAAATCATTTGGAAGAGATTGGCAAAGAAAAATCTGAAGTCGGAGCTTGTTTGCAAAATAGAAAATCTCGAGCCCATTATGTTGAAATTCAAGAAGATAAATCCCCAAGAAATAGCAAATGAGTTCCAAAAATTATGAAAATTTGCAAATCTCATTCTTAAATCATTTGGAAGAGTTTGGCAAAGAAAAATCTGGATTCGGAGCTCGTTTGCAAAATGGAAAATCTCGGGCCCATTATGTTGAAATTTAAGAAGATAAATCCCAAAAAAAATAGTAAATGATTTACAAAAATTCTAAAAATTTTCAGATTTCATTCTTAAATTATTTGAAAGATATTGGCGAAATGGATTCGGAGTTCGTTTGTAAAATGGCAAATCCCGGGCCCACTATGCTGAAATTCAAGCAGATAAATCCCGAAAAAATAGCAAATGAGCTCCAAAAATTATGAAAACTTCCAGATCACAGTTTTAAATTATTTGGAAGAGATTTGTGAAGAAAAATCTGGATTCAGAGCTCGTTTAAAAAATGGTAAAAGTTCGGGTACATAAAGGGGCAATTTTGGAAGAAAAAATCCAAAAAAATAGAAAATGGGCTCAAAAAATTTTGAAAACTTTCAGAATTCAATTTTTTATTATTTAGGAATTATTAAAAAGAAAATAAAATTTGGATTTGGAGTCCGTTTGCTATTTAATTAGATTTGGGGGTCAAAAAGGTTATTTTACCGAAGAAACCGAAAAGGGTCTTTCTTGCAATGGAGATTGGGCTGGATTTTAAGAGGCCAATCAACCAAGCCCATGATGGAGAGTGATTTTGCTGATCCATTTCATCTAAAGGCCTAGAATGAATAGGAAGGTAGTTATTTTTTTGATCAAGTCTTTGAATTTGCAACACATGGACCAATAGATGGAGAGAGATGACATCATATTTATGACATCATCTTCATGACATCATATTTAGGGGCTGATTATTCCAATACAAAGGTGGGAATTTTATATAGAAAGCATCTTGGATTAAAGATCATTGGATTAAAATTGGTGTAAAAAACTGACAACTTTTCCTACACTACTATAGGCCATTCGGCCAAAGCATTTGGAGGGGGGGAATTTCATTTTTTCATGCTTCTTCTTAGCTGAATACTCTCCATTGTTGAAGACAAATAGAAAGTCTAGAAAGGTGAAGAAAGTAAGAAGAGAAAAAAGCTTGCAATATAGCTTTTAGAGGTAGCTAAAAGCACCTTACTCTTGCAATTTTTTTTTTTTTTTGCATTTCCATTCTTAATTTGCTGTTTTCATTTGGTATTTTGTGATTATCTATTGATTTTGATTTTGAAATAAGTGTTTTTAAGCTTTCTCTTCAAGCTCCTCTTTTGTGCTTTCTTGAAAAATATTAAAAAATAATAATTTTTTTACTCTTTTTGGGAGGTAGCTGAATGGTCTTTTATTTTTTTAGATGGATGGTGCTTGATCTTCATTTCATGTTGTTTGTGATATCTAACATGTTTTGATGTTTTATATATATATTTTTTTCAAATAACAAAAATAAAGCATGTTTTGATCTTTTTGCTTACTTACCTCTATTTTTTATTTTATCATCCTGTTTTCATGTTTACTTTTCCTTGTCTACCATTTTTAATTTTCTGTTTACAACATGTTTGAGTTGTTCATGATTTGCATTTTACTATACTATGTGTTTGTGAAAATGTCTAGTCATGTTCATGCTTTTACATCATGTTTGCTTGGTTTAGCATGTTTCATTTTTAGTCTTGCATTTAGTATGTCATATGTTTGTGTAAATGCCATGCTAGGATTCCGTCACCATTGAAGCATATGACCATTCGGCTCCCTCCATTCTATGTCTTGTATGTGCATTTTCATATTGTTGGTTGACATGCTTGCATTTCCATGCCATGATTTTGTGTATTTTGATTTATTATGCTATGTGTTTGTGCTATTTCCATGCATTTTTAGGTCTAGGTTTCATTTGCATTGCCATGCATTTCATGCATGTTTAGTCCTAGGTTACATTTATTGCCATGCAAGTTCATGTTAGGTCTAGGTCATATTCTTTATGCCATGCATTTTCTATGTCATTTAGGTATAAAATCATGCATTTCAAAAATTTAACTTGATGTTTGTTCATGCATATCATATCATGCCACTTGATTTTTGACTTAGGCCAATCAATGGCTCAAAGTCATGCTCACTTGAGCACACTTGTGAAAATTAAAGAGTTGTCAACTTGATTTTTCTTTGTGATTTTTTTTTACTTAGGCAAATCTTGTCCATTTTTTTTAGAAAATTTAGCAACTGTTTGTAGGTCCTTAGAAAAGTCTCCAATACTTTTACCTTGATTTTTGAATGACTTTATCAAATGAAAAAAAATATGGTTTTGAATATTTCATGCTATCCTATGCTTTTTATTTATTCATTTACTTTTGTCACATTATTTAGCATATACTATGTTCATGCATTATTATTTTTATTTTCATGCATATTTCATGATAGCATTATTTAAGGTTTCTTGTCATTTCATATCACTTAGATTATATTCCATGTCATCTAGATTATATTATTTAGAATATGCCATGTCATTTAAAATATTCCACGTCATTTAAATTATTTCATTTCATTAAGAATATATCATGTTACCTAGGTTATTTCATTTCATTAAGAATATATTATGTCACTTAGGTTATTTCATTTCACTTAGAATATATTATGTCACTTAGGATATTTTATTTCATTTAGAATATATTATGTCACTTAGGTTATTTCATTTCACTTAGAATATATCATGATACTTAGGATATTTCATTTCATTTAGAATATATCATGTCACTTAGGATATTTCATTTCATTTAGAATATGCTATGCCCTTTAATTTATATCATATCATTTAGGTTACATTGTATTATCTAGACTTTGCTATATCATCTTTATCATGTCATACATGTTCATATTCATTTTTTTTTTAAATATTTTAAAAAGATAATCATTTCAATAAAATAAAGATATTCCCGAGTTAAAATAATTCATGTGTTCTCTTCTGAGCTGCCGGGGAGAATATCATCAATTATCATTAATAATGGAATATCTTTCTTAAAATAGAATGATTCGAAAAATTTTCTAAATAAATAAAATTTTCTATATTTTGTCGAATTTTCGGGGAATGTAGAAAAATTTTGAATTAATAAATTCTGGGTCATTTTCAATTAAAAATGATTTTTCTTTAAATTGGGAATTAATTTAAAATACCAAATTTAAAACCGATTTTTTATCGAGATTTGAGATAACACACGATTAATAAGGTTCCGTTTTATAGGGGCGTTGTGGGGTGCTAATCCTTCCCCACACATATCCAAGTCCCGAACCCGATTCTTCGATTTTCTCTGGTTTGTAACGCAGACATGAAATTGGTTTTAAAAATGTTTTAATTAATTTTAAAATATTTTACAAAACCGGTTTTAATAGGTGGTCGATCACACCTATCTAAAAAAGATTGGTGACGACTCCATGTCTTTTTCGAGGTCATTTTCAAACCTTCATTTTTCAAGAGGAATTAAGTCGTCTTTTCCTCTGTTTTTTAAATGTCACGTTTAACAAGTAATAAAGCCTCGCGATAAGACTTGTTATTTTTTAGGTTGTGACAGCTTGGCAACTCCGCTGGGGATATTAGAGAGTCAGGTCTAGAATTAGTCGTGTGTTATCAAAGTCTCGATTTTGTCTGGTTTAATTGGTATTTAATTTAATTCCCACATTTTTTTAATAGTAAGGAGAATTTTGAAAATAATAAAATATTTTTGAATATGTTTATATTCATGTGCACACATATTATTATTGTTCTCTGGGTATTATTCTTTGCCAATGCTTGACAGTATTTAATCTTGCTTTTAATATTTTGTCGGGTTATTTAGGATAGAGGTTAGGATAGTTGGTGAAAGGTTTGATTGTTCCTCCTCACACACTACACGTGCATTTGCATAACATGAGCTCTCTGTCCGAGTGTCGTCCCTTTAAGTGGAAGTAAAGTACCTACGCCTCGTGTGGCGATAGCCTCCGCATAAGCTAGCGAAACACTTTCGGAGTATCAGACTCCCTATGCTTCGTGTGGCAATAGCCTCCGCATAAGCTGGGAAAATGAACTCTAACGAATTGAATTCGCTTTTATCGGGGTTCCCTACTCGCCTTCACCGGCGACAATTAGGAATAATTCGGGGCCTTAGAACCAATTCACCCTCATGTAATGAACCTAGGCGAAGCCATGTCGGATTTTCGATTAGATATCCCAAAGTTAGGAAACACTCGGAGGAGCACTTCTTACTTTTCACTATTTATTTATTTATGTATTTATTTAATTATTATGATTCTTGACTATCCTATAACTGACTCGTGTTTTTTGTTTTGTTTTTGTTTTCATTTCATGCATCATGATCATTTAGGGATATTTGCCTTAAACCGGGTGCCAACCGAAGAGTTTTCGTTATAGTCATGGAACGTCGAGACATTCTATCAGTATCAGTGGTTAGCAAGACATACCAGGAGGTTAGAACCGAGTCTGAAAAGAATCAGGGCAACAAGGGAGACTGTTTGGCCGTGGGTTTTACATCTGCACTTCCCGAGTTAGTTCACCTGGATTTTATTCGAAATGATTTAGTGGAATTAAGGGAAATTTGGAGACAATGGGGATTTGATAGGAAGAATGAATTCATTAGGAAATATGGTGATATAGCTCTACATCTCCTGATCGTGGTGGACGAACAGTTGATTAGGGCCATAGTATAGTTCTGGGATCCTTCATACCGGTGTTTCACTTTTAATCAGGAGGATAGGTACCCACCCTTGAGGAATATTCTACCTTGCTCCGTATTGAGTCAGCAAATTCGGATAAGTTCTATTGTAAGGAGCAGAAACATCGAGCTGTCGGAAGAAACTTTCTAAAGTGATGGGTATAGATATTCCGATAGATTCTCCATAGATAAAGAAGAAGGGTTCGAGTGACTGTATTACTTGGGTATTCTTGCGGAATTATATCAAGAGCAACCCAGATGGTGATCACGTGTTGGATGTATTTGCTTTGGCAATTTATGGGTTGGTTATATTTCCGAAAGTGGAAGGTATATTGAGGTAGTTGTAGTAGATTTCTTTGATCAGTTAGACAAGCATATTGATCCTTCTACTGCTATTCTTGCTGAGACTATTAGTTCACTTAGTTACTGTTGGAGGAAAGGAAAATGACGTTTTGAAGGTTGTGTACAACTTTTGTACGTTTGGATTCAGAGTCATTTTTTGGGGGATGATAACGGGAAGCTTCAGCCTTATATGAAGACGTGTGTTCCTCTTACTGAATTCAACAACAAGAAATGGTCCAAGAAAAGGGATAAGAAACAATGGATTAAGACTCTCTGTCACTTACGAATGGAGGATATAACTTGGAGGGCTCCGTGGATGCCACTTGGATCGATTTTGTACCTTTGTGGTGAGAATTTATGGTTCCATTGTTGGGAATTTGGGGGGGTGTTAGCTATGCACCATTACTAGTGCGGAGACAGTATGGATCCGAACAGTTTATCCCAATGACTCATGAGCTTATCTCAATGGATTTCTCTTATGGTGAGCCCGGATATATGGGGAGAATACGTCAGGTATCATGGCATGGAAGGAATTATACCATTCACAAGTGGGTAGGTATACTAACAATGCTACTTCGGCTTATCTAGTATGGAAGGCCAAGTAGTTTCGCAACGCTGTGCTTCCCGCCGAAGATCCCTCTGTTCATCCAGTTGTTCTTCAGCCCAAACCGATAATATCGTCAAAAGTTGAGCTAGTTAGATAGGAATTAGAAAAAGACAAGGGGAAGTTGAAGCGAGAATGTGATAAGTCAGGAAGATTTCGAGGATTTGAAGACTAAGCTTGAGATTCAAGAGACTAAGACAAGAAAAATGGTCATAGAGAGGGATACAACATTGGCCGATATACTAGATCTGCATCAAGAAAACAAGAAGATAAGGGCCACGGGAAGGTTTACGGGAGCCAGTATTTCTTTCAAAGCACATGAGAAAGAAATGAAGAAACTTCAATTGGAGTTGGAGTATTGGAAGAATAACGCCAAGGAAAGTAAAGAAAAACAGTCTAGGTTTTCTCAAGAGCGGTAGAAATGGGAGGATACACATTCTTTGTTATCAACCAAGTTAGAGAGATGTGAGCAAGTAAATGAACAGTTGAGGTTTGGGTTGGGAAACGAAAAAAGATGTATGTCCCTGATGCGCAAAGAGAATGAGTCACTCCATGCGGCTATTGAGCAGCAACCGCCAGCCGAGAAAGTCGACATTGCTGATATCATCTGAGAATGCGGGCAAGGCAAGTGAAAGGGCTAAAAGGGTGAAGACTTTGAGAAGCATGATCAGTGACTGTGGCATCTCTTGGAAGAAGTTTAAGACTAGTATGAGCAAGTATTTCTATGTAATTTGATGGTTGTATGAAGTTTTCCATGAATTAATGAAAAACCTTTGGCTTTGGGATCCGATTTTAAGGCAAATATCATTAGTTTCATAAAAGTATTCTTCGTTTACCAATTCATTCATCTCATTTATTTATTTGTTTATTGATAGATGTAGACACCTAATTTTGTCCGGACAACTAAAACAGGTATGTTTTCTTCCTAAATTGATGTCTCAGAATGTAAAAGGACTTTTTTCATCCTGCAGCTGGTATTCCGAGACTTAGTCTAAGAAGGCAAGCATAAAAAGTCAAACATAAAAAAGTCAACCTTGAAAGGTCAACTACTAAAAAAGTCAACCCACTTTCAAAATCATGATTTAAAGTTCAATTGAAAAATGGAGAAAGAATTTTGATAATCCGAGGACTACATCAAAAGATATGGAGTTCGGAAGTTGGGTTACGGAGATTCAGTAGAAAGGAAACCCTAGTCCGCGAAATTTAGGAAAAAGTGCTTAAACGATCAAATTGGTTGAAATTGAAGGTTCCAAATGAAAGATAAGCACTGACTACGGGTAATGGAGAAGCAACTTGGAAGTGAAAGAAAAGTCAATCCGAAAGAAAACCGAGAATTAGGGTTTTTGGTGGATTTTGGTGAAATTTGAAAGAATTACAGAAATGGCCCGATTCGGTAAGACTAAAGCCCCTAATGGATGAGGAGTGATTAAACAAGGATAGCCCAAGGCTCAGTTCGAAGAAAATCTAAAAATCGGACTTGTTTTGAGCAAAACCGAGTTTTAGAGGCAAAAGGGCAAAATTGAAAAATTTGGGAAAAATAGCAAATGAACTCCAAAAGTTCTAAAAAATTTCAGATCTCATTCTTAAATCATTTCGAAGAGATTGGCAAAAGAAAATCCGGATTTGGAGTTCGTTTGCAAAATGGCCAAATCCCGGGTCCCCTATGTAGAAATTTAAGAAAATAAATCCCGAAAAAATACCAAATGAGTTCCAAAATTATGAAAACCTCCAGATCATACTTTTAAATTATTTGGAAGAGATTGGTGAAGAAAACACTGGATTTGGAGCTCGTTTAAAAAATGGTAAAGTTTGGGAGCATAAAAGGGTAATTTTGGAAGAAAAAATCCAAATAAATAGCAAATGGGCTCGAAAAATTTTGAAAACCTCCAGAATTCAATTGTTTTTTATTTTGGAAGTATTTAAAAAAGAAAATTTGAATTTGGAGTCCCTTTGCTATTTATCTAAGTTCGGGGGGCAAAAAGGTTATTTTACCCAAGAAATCGAAAAGGCTTTTTCTTGCCTTTTAAAAATGAAGCATGGGATGGAAGATGAGGGGTCAGCCGAATAAGGCCCAATGGTGGGCAGATATTTTTTGATTATTGATCAAAAGGCCAACAATAAAGAGGAAGGTAGTTATTTTTTTGATAAAGGCTTTGTAATTGAGTCACATGAACCAATGCATGAAGAGGGAGAATGTCAACATAATGGCTTAAGATTCTTGAATAGCTATAATTGTGGATAGCTGAGTACGTAGTCTAAGGGTGACAATTTCACAGTTTAAGCATCTTGGATTAATAGCCTTTGGATAAAAATTGGTTGGAAAAAAAATGACAACATCCTAGCTATCTAGAAGGCCATTCGGCCACTACAAGGGGAAGGGATCTCTCTTTCATTTTTCACTCTATTCACTTTGTTTGGCTGATTTTCTCTCCATTTTTGAAAGGCAAAAAGAAAAGTTTAGAAAAAAAAAAGTTAGAAGAGAAAAAGCTTGCAATATAGCTTCTAGAGGTTGCTTTAAGCACCATACTCTTGCACTTTCCTTGATTTTATATTCTTGATTTGCTGTTTTTATTGATATTTTGTGAGTTTCTTTTGATTTCAATTTTAAAATAAGTGTTTTTAAGCTTTCTATTCAAGTTCTTCTTTTATACTTTCTTGAAAAAAATTTGAAAAACAAAATTTTCTCCATGTTTTTGGAAGTGGCCGAATGACCTAGTTTTTTTTAATGGTTGATGTTTGCTTTATTTTCATGTTGCTTGTGATGCTTAACATGTTTTGATGTTATATTTCTTTCTAAAAATAACTAAAGCATGGATTTTGTTTTGAGTTTTCTACTTTTTTTTAATGATTTCATCTTGTATTCATGTTTGTTTTCTTTGTTTACATTTTAATTTTCTGTTTTCAAAATGTTTGAGTTTGTTCATGAGTTGCATTTTACTATTTTATGTGTTTGTGAAAATGCTTAGTTGTATTCATGCCTTTACTTCATATTTTGCATGTTTTTAGCATGTTTCTTTCTAGCCTTGCATTTCAGTATGTCATGTGTTTGTGAAAATACCATCTTCATGAGCTAGGGACCATTCGGCTACTTCAATTTCTTTACTTTGCACGTGCATTTTCATCTTGCTTGTTGATTTGTTTGCATTTCCATGCTATGTTTTGTGTATTTTGGTTTAGAATGCCATGTGTTTGAGTTATTGCCATGCATTCTTTAGGTCTAGGTTTTGCTTGTATTGCCATGCATTTCATGCATTTTAGACCTAGGTTTCATTTATTGCCATGCAAGTTCATAATAGGTCTAGGCCATATTATTCATGCTATGCATTTTTCATGTCATTTAGGTTTTAAATCATGCATTTCATGCATTCAATTTGTTGTATTATCATGCATTTCATGTCATTGCCACATGATTTATGACTTAGACCAATCAATGGTTCAAAGTCATGCTCATTTTGAGCATACTTGTGGAAAATTAAAGAGTTCTCAAATTGATTATTCTACCTTTGTGATGTTTTTTACTTAGCCAATTTTTGTATAAGTTTTCAAAAGTGTTAGCTACTGTTTGTGAGTCTTTTGGAGAGTCTCTAATATTTTTACTTTGAGTTTTAAATGATTTTATCAAAGTCAAAAAAATATGTTTTGGCGAAACAGTTTTTCCATCCAGTACTCGTACTTTCCTGATTTTTTTGGGTAGTCATCTTTAATCAGAAAATTAAGCCAATTTTTTTCGTGTAGTTTTACATGTCTTGAGTCTCCAGCACTTTTTTTAGATTTTTTTTAATTTTTAAAAATATGGTAAAAAATCATGCTTTAAAACTGGATAGTAGAGGCAGAATTGAATTTGAAGGAAAATCATTTTTCTGTTTTGGTTAAGTTACTTAGAGGGGGCTGATTAGAAAGTTTAGCTACTGACTTAGGGTAGTTTCTAAGCCTTTTTAAACTCTAAAAATGATTTTTTAAATCTCGGGTTAAGGGTGGTTAAGTCTGGGATTTTAAACTTAGGAAATTAGAGCCATTCAAAAAAGGGTTTAGCTAAGTTTTTTATTTTTAATCTAAGTTTTTCAAAATTGTTTTCAAAAAATCACAAAGTATTTTGGTTTTAGAATATTTAATTTGATATATTTTCCTAAGGTAGCCGGATATCTTTTTAGATATACGGATTTTCTTAATTAAAGGAAAAAATACATTCTCATGCATTGCATTTTCCATATTCATGCATACTATATAATATGTGATTTTTGCTATGTTAATTTTCAGGATGGTGTTATTATCTTTGATTTAAAATTTTGATATTATATTAATTGTTATATGGTTTTGAATATTTCATGATATCCTATGCTTTTTATTTTGTTATTTTTGTCATATTATTTAGCATATACTATGCTCATGCATTATTATTTTTATTTTTATTTTCATGCATATTATATGTTAGCATTATCTTATGTTTCATGTCATTTCATATCATTTAGATTATATGCCATATCATTTATATTTGCCATGTCATTTAAATCATTTTATTCCATTTAGGATATGTCATGTGACTTAGGATATTTCATTTCATGTAGAATATATTATGTTACCTAGGTCATTTCATTTCATTTAGAATATATTATGTCACTGAGGATATTTGATTTCATTTAGAATATATCATATGACTTAGGATATTACATCTCATATAAAATATACCATGTTACCTAGGTCATTTTATTTCATTTAGAATATATCATATGACTTAGGATATTTCATTTCATTTAGAATATGCTAAGACATTTATATATCATACCATTTAGGTTGCATTATATTATCTAGACTTTGCTATGTCATTTTATTTACGTCACACATATTCATATTCATATTTTTTTTTAAATGTTTTGAAAAAAGGTAATGATTTTCAATAAAATAAAGATATTCCTGAGTTAAAATAATTCATGAGTTCTCTGCCGGGTTTGCTAGGGAGGATATCATCAATTATCATTAATGTCACACTTAACGAATAATAAAGTCTTGCGATGAGACCTTGTTATTTTTTAGGTTGCGACAGCTTGGCGACTCCACTGGGGACATTAGAGAGTCAGGCCTAGAATTAGTCGTATGTTATCCAAGTCTCGATTTTTGTTGGTTTATCCGGTATCTAATTTTAATTCCCACATTTTTCTTAAAGATAAAAGAGAATTTTGAAAATAATAAAATGTTTTAAATATGTTCATATTCATTCACATGCATTTTATTTGTTTTCTAGTTATTTAATGTTGTAAATTACTATTGCATTCTTGTTGGTTAATGCGTTACACTATTTTTAATCTTGTTTTTAATATCTTGTTGGGGCATTTAGGATAGAGGTTAGGATAGTTGATGAAAGGTTTGATTGTTCCTCCCCACACACATTGCACTTGCATTTGCATATCATGAGCCCTATACCCGGGTTTCGTCCCTTTAAATGGAAGTAAAGTAGCTACACTCTCGTGATTAACAATCCGCATGGGTTAGCAAAATACTTCCGGAGTATAAATTACCTAAGCTCTTGTGATTAACAATCCGCATGGGCTAGGAAAATATACTCTAACGAATTGAACCCACTTTTATCGAGGTGCATTACTAGCCTTCATCGACGACAGTAAGGAGCAATTCGGGGCCTTTAGAACTGATTCAGCCTCATATAGTGAACCTAGGCGAAGCCATGCCGGATTTTCTTAGATACCGAAGATAGGAACATATAGAGGGACATTTCTAAACCTTTTGTTACCTATTTTACATTCTGAATAAGGGTTGTAGATCGGGCAATGATGAACGTACATCGCCCGTAATAAATGTGATAATCTGCCCCAAAGGTTTTGTGATGCCTAAATGATTGGATACTATTGGGGCAAATTTTCATTAACTTTTTGAAATAAAAATAAATAAAATTTTAAAGCATTTTGCATTTTGCACATTTCATACATAAATGAAAAGAACATGTACATTCATGGTTGTATTTTTTATCTCATTCTTTGCAATAAAATAGTTGATAATAATAATCTCATTCGTTTGATTTCATAAACATTCAATGGTTGAGTAAGAATTGTAGACCGGTACTGTTGAATGAACATTTGGACATTGCACCATAGTAGGATCCACTACCCCGAAATTTTTTTGAAAAAATAACATGTTTTTTTTTTGGAAGAAACATGTTTCAAAAAATCATAGATTAAATTTGGAGGCAAATCTTGCATAATGAGATTTTTGAATAATCAAGATTTTGGTCCCACCAATTTCGTGTAATCATTGGTAATTCTTTGTATATACCTTTGTGTTAATTCATTTATTCTTTACATGTATCATTTTGACATCATGTTACAGTCCTAACATGCATGGTTATTCATTGTAGAATAAATTTGTGATATACATGGTCATTCTTTGTACCTACTTTTGTGTTAATTCATTTATTCTTTGCATGTGTCATTTTGACATCATGTTACAGTCATAGCATGCATGGTCATTCATTGTAGAATACATTTATGATATGCAAGGTCATTATTTGTATATACATGTGCATCAATTTATTCATTTTTTAAAAAAATGCATCATGTTGGCATTAGATTGCATCCATGGGATACATAGTCATCATAATTTCTCTGTATATGTTCATGCATTAATCATCAGTATATTCATGCACATAAGAATAGAGCATGTACCTTCATAATTGTATTTTTTTTCTCATGACATTTTCATTTGCATGAAAGGGGTTCGAGATACGAGGAATGAATTGGAGGAACGATTGGGTGCTTTGGAACGCAATCAAGAGGAATTTGGGCATGAAATCCGAGAGGTGAAAGAACAGCTTTCCAAAATGATGAATTTGTTTGAGGAGATAGGTAAGAGTAAGGGGGAACTTTCTCAGGGCTCTACATCACCTTCGGATCAACCACAACCGTTAGGTCCAGAACATACAATCCTTGCGGGATCCTGCGCTTGTCAATGCCACAAAGGTTGCAATCCTGATGAACAAAATCTTTCCATTTTCATTTTGCATCTGATTAATTATTTGTCATACATACATTAATACATACATCATGTTAGATTTAGGTCACATTCATGACACACATGGTCAGCATGATTTTCTTTGTATATATACTGTGTCAATCATTCATTGTTTACATGCATCATAATTGACATCGTGTTGCATTCATAGTGTATATGATCATTCATTGGGAAATACGCTGAAATATACATGATCATTCATTACATCTATCCATGCGTTGATCTGCTTATTCTTTGCTTGCAGCATGTTAGCATCGTGATTGCATTTATTACATATATAGTCAGCATGTTTTCACTGTACATGTCCATACATCATATTGTTTAGGCTTCACATGCATCAAATTGCATTCATGACTCCTTCATCATGACATACATTTGGGGAAATAAAACAGAAGTCCAAAAAGGGATAGATGTTTCAAAGAGAATCCTCCTCAAAAAAATGATCCTTGATCTGACATCGTGTTGCATTCATAGTGTATATGATCATTCATTGGGAAATACGCTGAAATATACATGATCATTCATTACATCTATCCATGCGTTGATCTGCTTATTCTTTGCTTGCAGCATGTTAGCATCGTGATTGCATTTATTACATATATAGTCAGCATGTTTTCACTGTACATGTCCATACATCATATTGTTTAGGCTTCACATGCATCAAATTGCATTCATGACTCCTTCATCATGACATACATTTGGGGAAATAAAACAGAAGTCCAAAAAGGGATAAATGTTTCAAAGAGAATCCTCCTCAAAAAAATGATCCTTGATCTGAAAACCCTCAAACACATATTTTGGGCCTATTTATCCTTTCTTTCTGAACCCTGAGCCATGGCCTACATTACGTGCTTTAAAAGTCCATTTTGATCAAGCATGAATATTTAACTTGAAGGGTTTTTTCCTCAGATTTTATCCCATCTCATCAAACTATCATTTCACTAAGGAAGAATTTAGAATTCTCAAATGCATGGTAAAACAATGAAAAAAGGAAAAAAGAAAAAAATTGGAGAGAATGGGACTCTAGGGCGAAAACCCAAAGACGGACTAGAGTAAAATGGGAATTTCTTATGCCATCTATGATAGTGCCAATACCACAAAAGAGAAGATCATCTTAAGAAGTGGTCATCGAGGAACATCTAGGAATTCCTGAACCTCCCAAATTGTCAACTCTCATTCGGATGATTGATTTGAAAAACTGAAACTTTTTTTTCTCCAAAATCAACTTTCCAGTTTAAACATCCCAGCCAATCTTGACGCTTGTCAAAATACCTTGATATGGAAACTAAAAGAATGTTGAATTTGTTTGGTTCTCAATGAATTCATGATTTATAAAATCTATTCCATTTGTGAGCCTAGAAGGGAAATACATTTTTATTGTAAAGTTTTCCTGGAAAATCCAAAATCATGTTGTACCAAGCCTTGTCAATTCAAGTTGAAAAACCCAAATTGACACTTAGGAAAATTTCTAACAGTGATCATCAGTCTTCAAAAGATTTGTACATTACACACTCTGGGGTTAAAATTTTTGACTCAAAAGTTTTCATTAAATAAGCAAAATTGTTTTTCAGAAAGGGAAAATAAAAATATTTTTGAAAATACCCATTTTTGATGTTGACATGAGACAAGCGTTTTTCTAACCCAAAGGTATAGAACTGCTAGGATAGGTCTTGACTTTCAGATATGATAAGAAGAAATAGAACCCGTTTCAGACCTTTATTGATGAGAGTTTGAAAACTGTTGGGGCAAAAAGAATAGCCAAAGATTGAAAAAGGAGTTGAAGATATACTCTGATTTGAAGAGGAAAAATGAATGGGAAAGGCTAAGCCAAAGTCTAGAAAAACGACCGGGGGCATTTGCATCATTCATGAACACTCATCTCTCTATTAAGCTTTGCATCTGCACCGTGTCAGCAAGCATTTGCATCATTCATGGATATTTGCATTTGCACTATTCCATGAGCATCTGTATTCTACCTTTACAACTATATCTTTCATAAATATTTGCATAAAAAATATATATATTTGCATTCGCATCATCTCAAGCAAGTGCATTATTTCTAGGATCGTCGCAACTTCATTGTAGCTACAATTACATCATTCATGAACCACTTACATGAACATGATTTGTAGAGACATCTGCATCAATCCAATACATTTGCATTTACACCATCAAGCATTTGCATCCTCTCTCAAATCCTTCAGGTTAATTTCCAGGCCATTTTGATTTCTGGCTTCATCCAGATCTTTTTCAATTTTTTGGTTTCACCCATGCCTTTTTATTCTCTGGTTTCATCTAGATCTTTTTCAAATTTCTGTTTTCCACCATGCTTTCCAATTTCTGGTTTCATCCAGATCTTTTTCAGATTTTCTAGTTTCACCTATGCTTTTCAATTTCTGGTTTCATCCAGATCATTTTTCAATTTTCTGGTTTCACCCATGCTTTTCAATTTCTGGTTTCATCAATATCTTTTTCAAATTTCTCGTTTCACCCATGCCTTTTTATTCTTTGGTTTCATCCAGATCTTTTTCAATTTTCTGGTTTCACCCATGCCTTTTTATTCTCTGGTTTCATCCAGATTTTTTCAAATTTTTGGTTCACCCATGCCTTTTTATTCTCTGGTTTCATCCAGATTTTTTTCAATTTTTTGGTTTCACCCATGCTTTTCAATTTTTGGTTTTATCCAGATCCTTTTCAAATTTCTGGTTTCACCCATGTTTTTCAATTTCTGGTTTCATCCAGATCTTTTTCAAATTTCTTGTTTCACCCATGCTTTTCAATTTCTGGTTTCATCCAGATCATTTTTCAAATTTTTGGTTTCACCCATGCTTTTCAATTTCTGGTTTCATATAGATCTTTTTCAAATTTCTGGTTTCACCCATGCTTTTCAATTCTTGGTTCCAACCAGATCATTTTCAAATTTCTAGTTTCACCCATGCTTTTCAATTTCTGGTTTCATCCATATCTTTTTCAAATTTCTGGTTTCACCCATGATTTTCTATTTTTGGTTCCATCCAGATCATTTTCAAATATCTGGTTTCACCCATGCTTTTCAATTTCTGGTTTCATCCAGATCTTTTTCAAATTTCTGGTTTTACCTATGTCATTTCAATCCCTGGTTTCATATAGATCTTTTTCACCCATGCCAGTAAGGTTAGCACAAGACAGGTTAAGCCCTCGAGACCATCGTCGAGGTCTTTTCTTCTCTTGCAAATCGAACTCGTTTCTTTAAGACGGGTCGAGCTTTGATTAGTTAGGGAATTCAATTTAAGGACAATATCTTATATTTACAGCTTTTTTCAACCAAAAAAAAAATTTTAAAAAAAGAAACCCCTTTCCCTTCTCTTCACATGTGATTTCACTAACCGAACAAAATTAGTGTTTGTTTATCTTTGCCTGATTCCTGATTCTCAGCAATAGCCAAAGAAGGGCAGCTGTAGACATCTAATTTTGTCCGGACCACTAAAACAAGTATGTTTTCTTCCTAAATTGATGTTTAGACTTTTTCATCCTGCATGTGGTACTCCGAGACTTAGTCTAAGAAGGAGAGCATAAAAAGTCAAACCTGAAAAAGTCAACCTAAAAAGTCAACTACTAAAAAATTCAACCCACTTTCAAAATCAAGATTTTAAGTTCAATTGAAAAAGGGCGAAAGAATTTTGATAATCCGAGGTCTACATCAAAAGATATGGAGTTCGGAAATTGAGTTACGGAGATTTAGTAGAAAGGAAACCCTAGTCCAAAAAAATTGGGGAAAAGTGCTTAAACGATCAAATTATTCAAAATTGAAGGTCTCAAATGAAATATAAGCACTGAATACTGGTAATGGAGAAGCTACTTGGAAGAAAAACTGAAAGAAAAGTCAATCCAGAAGAAAACCAAGAATTAGGGTTTTTGGTGGATTTTGGTAAAATTTGGAAGAATTACAGAAATGGCCTGATTCGGTAAGACTAAAGCCCCTAATGGATGAGGAGTGATTAAACAAGAATAGCCTAAGCCTCAGTTTGAAGAAAATCTAAAAATCAGACTTGTTTTGAGCAAAACCGGGTTTCGAAGATAAAAAGGCAAAATTGGAAAATTTATGAAAAATAGCCAATAAACTCCAAAAATTCTAAAAATTTTCAGATCTTATTCTTATGTCATTTCGAAGAGATTGGCTAAAGAAAATCCGAATTCGGAGTTCGTTTACAAAATAGCCAAATCCCGGGTCCCCTATGTAGAAATTCAAGAAGATAAATCCCGAAAAAATACCAAATGAGTTCCAAAAATTATGAAAACTTCCAGATCATACTTTTTAATTATTTGGAAGATATTGCTAAAGAAAAACCTGGATTTGGAGCTCGTTTAAAAAATGGTAAAGTTTGAGAGCACAAAAGGGCAATTTTGGAAAAAAATCCAAATAAATAGCAAATGGGCTCGAAAAATTTCAAAAACATCCAAAATTCAATTTTTTATTATTTTGGACGTATTTAAAAAAGAATATATGAATTTGGATTCCGTTTTCTATTTATTTATGTTCGATGGATAAAAAGGTCATTTTACCCAAGAAACCAAAAAGGGCTTTTCTTGCCTTTGAAAAAAATGAAGCATGGGGCTGGAAGATGAGGGGTCAGCCGGCCAAGGCCCAATGGTGGCCAGATATTTTTTTTATTATTTTTGATCAAAAGGCCAACAATGAAGAGGAAATTAGTTATTTTTTTGATCAAGCCTTTCTAATTGAGCCACATGGACCAATGCATGAAGAGGGAGAATGTCAACATAATGGCTTAAGATTCTTGAATAGCTGTAATTGTGGATAGCTAAATTACATAATCTAAGGGTGATAATTTCACATTTTAAGCATCTTGGATTAATAGCCTTTGGATAAAAATTGGTTGGAAAAAATGACAACATCCTAGCCATCTAGAAGGCCATTCGGCCACTACAAGGGGAAGGGGGTCTCTCTTTCATTTTCACTCTATTCACACTTGTTTGTCTGATTTTCTCTCCATTTTTGAAAGGCAAAAAGAAAAGTTTAGAAAAAAAAAAAAAGTTAGAAGAGAAAAAGCTTGCAACATAGCTTCTAGAGGTTGCTTTATGCACCATACTCTTGCACTTTCCTTGATTTTCTATTCTTGATTTGCTGTTTTTATTGATATTTGGTGAGTTTCTTTTGATTTCAACTTTAAAATAAGTATTTTTAAGCTTTCTATTCAAGTTCTTCTTTTATACTTTCTTGAAAAAATTTTGAAAAACAAAATTTTCTCCATGTTTTTGAAAGTGGCTGAATGGCCTAGTTTTTTTTAATGGTTGATGTTTGCTTTATTTTCATGTTGCTTGTGATGCTTAACATGTTTTGATATTATATTTCTTTCTAAAAATAACTCAAGCATGGATTTTGTTTTGAGTTTTCTACTTTTTTTAATGATTTCATCTTGTATTCATGTTTGTTTTCTTTGTTTACATTTTTAATTTTTTGTTTTCAAAATGTTTGAGTTTGTTCATGAGTTGCATTTTACTATTTTATGTGTTTGTGAAAATGCTTAGTTGTATTCATGCCTTTACTTCATATTTTGCATGTTTTTAGCATGTTTCTATTTAGCCTTGCATTTTAGTATGTCATGTGTTTGTGAAAATGCCATGTGAAAATACCATCTCCATGAGCTAAGGACCATTCGGCTACTTCAATTTCTTTACTTTGCATGTGCATTTTCATCTTGCTTGTTGACTTGTTTGCAATTCCATGCTATGTTTTTGTGTATTTTGGTTTAGAATGCCATGTGTTTGAGTTATTTCCATGCATTCTTTAGGTCTAGGTTTTGCTTGTATTGCCATGCATTTCATGCATTTTAGACCTAGGTTTCATTTATTGCCATGCAAGTTCATAATAGGTCTAGGCCATATTATTCATGCCATGCATTTTTCATGTCATTTAGGTTTTAAATCATGCATTTCATGCATTCAATTACTGTATTTTCATGCATTTCATGTCATTTTCACATGATTTATGACTTAGACCAATCAATGATTCAAAGTCATGCTCATTTTGAGCATACTTGTGGAAAATTAAAGAGTTGTCAAATTGACTATTTTACCTTTCTGAATTTTTTTACCAAGCCAATTTTTGTCTAACTTTTCAAAAGTGTTAGCTACTGTTTGTGAGTCTTTTGGAGAGTCTCTAACATTTTTACTTTGATTTTTAAATGATTTTATCAAAGGCAAAAAAATGTGTTTTGGCAAAACAGTTTTTTCACCTAGTACTCGTACTTTCCTGATTTTTTCGGCAATCATCTTTAATCAGAAAATTAAGCCAATTTTTCCATGTATTTTTACATGTCTTGAGTCTCCAGTACTTTTTTTTAGATTTTTTTGAATTTTAAAAAATAGGGTAAAAAATCATGCTTTAAAACTAGATAATAGAGGCAGAATTGAATTTGAAGGAAAATCATTTTTCTGTTTTAGTTAAGTTATTTAGAGGGGGCTGATTAGAAAGTTTAGCTATTGACTTAGGGTAGATTCTTAGCCTTTTTAAACTCTAAAAATGATTTTTTTAAATCTCGGGTTAAGGGTGGTTAAGTCCAGGATTTTAAACTTAGGAAATTAGAGCCATTTAAAAAAGGGTTTAGCTAAGTTTTTATTTTTAATCTAAGCTTTTCAAAATTGTTTTCAAACAATCACAAAGTATTTTGGTTTTAGAATATTTAATTTGATATATTTTCCTAAGGTAGCCGGATATCTTTTTAGATATACGGATTTTCTTAATTAAAGGAAAAAATACATTCTCATGCATTGCATTTTCCATATTCATGCATACTATATAATATGTGATTTTTGCTATGTTAATTTTCACGATGGTGTTATTATCTTTGAGTTAAATTTTTTATATTATATTAATTGTTATATGGTTTTGAATATTTCATGATATCCTATGCTTTTTATTTAGTTATTTTTGTCATATTATTTAGCATATACTATGCTCATGCATTATTATTTTTATTTTCATGCATCTTATATGTTAGCATTATTTTATGTTTCATGTCATTTTATATCATTTAGATTATATGCCATATCATTTATATTTTCCATGTCATTTAAATCATTTTATTCCATTTAGGATATGTCATGTGACTTAGGATATTTCATTTCATGTAGAATATTTTATGTTACCTAGGTCATTTCATTTAGAATATATTATGTCACTTAGGATATTTGATTTCATTTAGAATATATCATATGACTTAGGATATTACATTTCATATAGAATATATCATGTTACCTAGGTCATTTCATTTCATTTAGAATCTATCATATGACTTAGGATATTTCATTTCATTTAGAATATGCTAAGACATTTAAATTATATCATACCATTTAGGTTGCATTATATTATCTAGACTTTGCTATGTCATTTTATTTATGTCACACATATTCATATTCATATTTTTTTTTAAATGTTTTGAAAAAGGTAATGATTTTCAATAAAATAAAGATATTCCCGAGTTAAAATAATTCATAAGTTCTCTGCCGGGTTTGCTGGGGAGGATATCATCAATTATCATTAATAACAGAATATCTTCTTTAAAACGAGAATGGTTCGAAAAAATTTTCAAAATAATGAAAATTTCTATATTTTGCCACGCTTGTTGGGAAGTTTATGAAATTTTTGAATTAATAAATTCCGGATCATTTTCAATAAAAAATGGAATTATTTTTCTTTAAATTGGGAATTAACTTGAAATACCAAATTAAAAATTGACTTTTTACTGAGACTTGAGATAACACACGATTAATAAGGTACCGTTTTATATGGGTGTTGTAGGGGTGCTAATCCTTGCCCACACATAACCGAGTCCCGAACCCGCTTCTTTGATTTCTCTGGTTTAAAACGCAGACTTGAAATTGGTTTTAAAAATGTTTTAATTAATTTTAAAATGTTTTATAAAACCAATTTTAATAGGTTGCCGATCACACCTAGCTAAAAAGGATTGGTAGCGACTCCATGTCTTTTTCAAGGTCATTTTCAAAACCTTCATTTTTCAAGAGGAATTAAGTCGACTTTTCCTCGATTTTTTTTAATGTCAAGCTTAACGAATAATAAAGTCTTGCGATGAGACCTTTTTATTTATTAGGTTGCGACAATAGACATGTATCATTTTGACATTATGTTACAGGCCTAACATATGTGGTCATTTATTGTAGAATACATTTGTGACATACATGATTATTTTTTGTATATACCTTTGTGTTAATTCATTTATTCTTTACATGTATTATTTTGATGTCATGTTACAATTCTAACATGCATGGTCATTCATTGTAGAATACATTTTTGACATGCATGGTCATTATTTGTATATATTTGTGTATCAATTTATTCATTCTTTACATGCATCATGTTGGCATCAGGTTGTATTCATGCATTCATAGTCAGCATGATTTTTCTGTATATATCCATGCATTTATTTTCTAATTCTTTACATGCACCATGTCAGCATCAGGATGCAGTCATGACACACATGGTCAACATGATCTTCTTTGTATATACTCTGTGTCAATCATTCATTATTTACATGCATCATAATTGACATCGTGTTGCATTCATAGTGTATATGATCATTCATTGGGAAATACATCTGAGATATGCATGGTCAATCATTGTATATATCCGTATATTGACTTGCATGTATTATATTGGCATCATGTTACATTCATAACATCTATGGCTCATTCATCACGATATACGTTAATAAGATGAAATAGAAATTGGCTTAGCTTTAAGAGCTTTCAAAGAGATCTTTTTTCAAATCAGAGGTATATGAGTCACTGAGAATCTGTTCAACATTGCCAGGATTCATGGAAGGTGGAAATTCAGACGAAATGGAAAGAATGAGACAGGCTCTACAGGAAACACAAGAAAGGCTGAATAGAAATCGAAAAGACTACCGATAACAAATGGCTAAAATGATGGAATTGATGTCCGTTACTGTCAAAGGCAAAGGGCATGTTGAGGACTCTGCTGAGGAAGAAAGAGTCATGAACGTTAAGAACTTAGCTAGAATAGAGAGAATGGAATAGGTTCAGCAAGAGATGAATTAAGAAGTGATTAGAGTCCAGGAAGGGATCCAAGAGCAAACGATTAAGTTGATGGAGCTAATACCCTTCATTGTCAAAGAAAAGGGGCATGAGGATCCATGGAGGCTAAGAATTTGGCTAGAATGGAGAGAATAGAACAGGTTCAGCAAGAGATGTAGGAAGAAGTGATTAGAGTTCGGAAAGAGATCCAATAGCAAACGATTAAGTTAATAGAGCTAATTGCCAAAGAAAAGGAACAGGTTGAGAGTTCTACTGTAAAAGGAAAACCAAAAGTCTTGGGAAACAATTCGAGGAATTGCCTCTCTTGCTCATATGAGGTAACAGCAATTAAAGGGTAGAATTATCAAGGCATACAGCCACAAGAAACAGCGAGGTATCAGCTATCAAATGAAAGGCTTCGGGCAGAAGAAAGCACAGACGTATTTGGGTGCGTAGATCTGAAAGAACTTTGCTTGGTCCCTGATGTAGTCATTCCACCGAAATTCGAGGTTCCTAGCTTCGAGATATATGACGAGAAAACTGATCCAATAACCCACCTCAAAATGTTCTTCTAGAGGATGGTGAGACATGCGGCTAATGATAAGTTCTTGATCCATTATTTTCTTGATAGCCTCAGAGGATCTGCAAGCAGTTGGTATAATCAGCTGAGTAAGGATAACATTCGTTCCTGGAGCGATTTGGCTAAGGCTTTTATAACCGATACAAGTATGTAATTGACATGTTGTCGGACCGTCTCTTTTTGCAAAATATGAGAACGACAACCATTGAAAGCCTCGAAGAGTATTCTCGCAGATGGAGAGATATAGCGGCCCAGGTATAGCCCTCCTTAACTGAAAAAGAAGTTGTTGTCCTATTTATAAATACACTATAGGCTCCATGCTATGATAAGCTCGTTGGTAATGCCATGAAGGATTCCACAGGTAGGATAATTCCAAAAGAGATAATGAAGGAGACAGACAAGAAAGGAAAGCTCAAAGTAAGGGAGACATCTGGTAGCAAGGGAAATTGAGAACCCCAAAGAAAAGTAAAAGATATCCAGTCTATGACCTATGGTGGGCAATAGAGGGAAGCTTTGGCCCATTTCCTCTACAACCCATGTACCACCAGTTCTACCCTTCCATGAATAATGTGTACTGGATCCTTACTTATACCCGATGTCTTCTCAAAGTAATTATTTGACAAATCTCCAACCTCAGGCCAGTCAGGTAAAGTCAAAGAATATTCGGAAAAGAGATCAGTTTGAGCCATTATCCATCTCTTACTCTGAGTGTTACCCCAGCTTGTCGAAAACTGACTCCTCGCTGAGTGCCAGTAAAACCTATCCAACCCCGTAACCAAACTGGTATAATGAAAATGCATTTTGTGGTTATCATTACGGGATTCGAGGTCATTCCATAAAAAATTGTTTGTCTTTAAAACGGAAGGTTCAAGCGTTAATCAGTAATGGATTTTAGGTTTTGAGAAGAAACAGAGGTCAGATAATGGGAAAAAGCCACTGTTTGTTCAGGGTAAGACAAGTGGAGATGTCAGGATGAGAAAGAAAGGCATACACCGGTATATGAAGCAAGAAAGAAATTAGGTTGACCCGATTCTTGTGTCATACAGTGAGCTACTACCTCAACTCATCAAGAATCACCTTGTGACACCTATGCAATTTGAGCCACTGAAGCCCCCTTATCCAAGCTGGTATGATGCTAGTAAGGTAGCCGGATATCTTTTTAGGTATACTGGTTTTCTTATTTAAAGGAAAAAATACACTTTCATGCATTGCATTTTCCATGTTCATGCATATTATATAATATGTTATTTTTGCTATGATAATTTCTATGGTATTGTTATTATTTTGATTTATATTTTATGGTGTTATATTGTTTGTTATATGGTTTTGAATATTTCGTGCTATCCTATGTTTTTTATTTATTCATTTATTTTTGTCACATTATTTAGCATATACTATGTTCATGCATTATTTTTTTTTATTTTCATGCATATTTCATGATAGCATTATTTTATGTTTCATGTCATTTCATATCACTTAGATTCTATTCCATGTCATCTAGATTATATTATTTAGAATATGCCATGTCATTTAAAATATGCCATGTCATTTAAAATATGCCATGTCATTTAAATTTGTCATGTCATTTAAATTATTTCATTTCATTTAGAATATATAATGTTACCTAGGTTATTTCATTTCATTAAGAATATATCATGTTACCTAGGTTATTTCATTTCATTTAGAATATATTATGTCACTTAGGATATTTCATTTCATTTAGAATATATTATGTCACTTAGGATATTTCATTTCATTTAGAATATATTATGTCACTTAGGTTATTTCATTTCACTTAGAATATATCATGATACTTAGGGTATTTCATTTCATTTAGAATATATCATGTCACTTAGGATATATCATTTCATTTAGAATATGCTATGCCCTTTAAATTATATCATATCATTTAGGTTGCATTATATTATCTAGACTTTGCTATATTATCTTTATCATGTCATACATGTTCATATTCATTTTTTTTAAAAATATTTTAAAAAGATAATAATTTTCAATAAAATAAAGATATTTTCGAGTTAAAATAATTCATGTGTTCTCTTCCGGGTTGTCGGGGAGAATATAATCAATTATCATTAATAATGGAATATCTTTCTTAAAATGAAAATGATTCGAAATTTTTTTTTAAATAAATAAAAATTTCTATATTTTGCCGAATTTTCGGGTAATGTAGAAAAATTTTGAATTAATAAATTTCGGGTCATTTTCAATTAAAAATGGAATTATTTTTCTTTAAATTGAGAATTAATTTAAAATACCAAATTTAAAACTGACTTTTTATCGAGATTTGAGATAACACATGATTAATAAGGTACCGTTTTATACGGGCATTGTGGGGGTGCTAATCATTCCTCGTACGTAACCGAGTCTTGAACCCGATTCTTCGATTTTCTCTGCTTTATAACGCAGACTTGAAATTAGTTTTAAAAACATTTTAATTAATTTTAAAATATTTTACAAAACCGGTTTTAATAGGTGGCCGATCACACCTAGCTAAAAAAGATTGGTGGTGACTCCATGTCTTTTTCGAGGTCATTTTCAAACCTTCATTTTTCAAGAGGAATTAAGTCGTCTTTTTCTTTGTTTTTTAAATGTCACGCTTAACAAGTAATAAAGCCTCGCGATGAGACTTCTTATTTTTTAGGTTGCGACAATCGTGTATCATTGTGGTACCTTGACTTAACACCATTAAATATAGATGATGATATGACATTGACTAATCAAGTGATAACAAGTGGCATCACTTGATGTTTTAGAAATTAATATCTAAATTTTTATAAAAAATTTAATAAAAAAGAAAAATATATATTTTTAAAATATTTGAAATTATATTTTTTTTTAATTTATATTTATTTTTTAAAAAAATATATAAAATAATATTAAAAATATAAAATATAAAATTATATTTTGAAAAATTAATATCTATTTCTTAAAATATTTAAAAAAATATTATAAAAATTACAAAATTAAAATATTTAATTAAAATTATTTTTAAAATATAAAATATTTTAAATTTACATGTTAAAAAATTTATAGTATCTGAGTTCTTTTTAAAAAAATTTAAGAAAGAAAAAGTTATTTTTAAAAATTATAAAGATTAAAATATGAAACTATTTTACTTTTTAAAAATATTTATTAAAAGATTACAAAAATAAAATTATTTTATTTTTTTAATTTTTTAAAAATGTCATAACGTGCCAAATACGAATTCAGCATGCTAGACACAAACAATGGAGTCGCCACTAATCATCTAATCTAGGTATGATTAGTCACCTTTATGAATCTATCCTATTTAAAGTAATCCTAAGCTTGACTAAGGCACCTTAAAAGAATAGATTCTGGTCTACTTATCAGAACTAAGCTCGGGAGTACGGTTACGTGTGAGGAAGGATTAGCACCCTCACAACGCCTATCTAAGAGATAGTACCTAATTAGTCTTGTGATACTTAAAAAGTCTTAATTAAATAGTCTTGTCTATTCTATTTTCATTTTAACTGTTAAAATTAGAAATCTCATAAATTATTTTTTAGGTCTTCCTTCCATTCATTCTGGAGAAATTACTAAAAAATGTTTCCACACCTCGAAAGTATTCCAAAGAAACCATTCGTTCTATTGAAGAGGATCCGTCGTCGGAAAAATTAGATTATTTAACAAAATTATTTCTCTTAAATTAATCTTCCAAAATTAATCCATATTTTATTAATGTTTATTCGAAAAATAAATTCTAATCTTAATATCGAAAATTATCCCTTAGAATATTCTTTCATTCGTTCTGGAGAACTTTTAAGAGAATTTTTCTCACCTAATTTTTTTTTAAAATCAACCATTCGCGACTCTCTTGAATTTTATCATCGAAAAAAATCCCAATTTATCCTTCGATTTTAATTAAGCATTTATTATGGAAAATTATCTTGAAAGAAAAAGATGTTGAAAATTAATTATTCTTAAAAGAAAATAAATTTTTGATCTTTATTGGTATTGAAAATAATCTCTTAAAAAATCATTCCATTCATTCTGGAGAATTTTTAAGAGAAATTTCTCACCTAGAAATTTCTCAGAAATCAACCGTTTGTAATTTCTTTGAATTTCATCATTGGAAAAAATCTCAATTTATTAATTTTAAAAATAACTAATCTTCAATTAAAAATTAATCTAATCTTTTTAATAAGTAAATTAATAGTTAATAATAATAATAATAATAAATTATACTAAAATATAATGATAATAATATTATAATATAATATAATAATAGTTAATAATATGATAGAAATAATTAAAATAAATAATAGTTTTTTTTATATATAAATAATGGTTATTTAATAATAAATAATTAGTAAATGATAAACCTGCAAAAAAAAAAAAAAACTAAAATATTGTTAGTAATAATAAGGAAAATAAATAATAAATAAAATAAATAATAAAGAAAGAAAAACAAATAAACAAAATAAAAAACAAACAAAACAGAAAGAAAAAAAAAAGAATCAGAATCAGCAACATGCGGGTCGGGCCGGCGCGCGGGTCGACGCGGGTAACCTGGCCCAACCCGCCTGTTGCTTTAAAACTCAAAATTTTTTTTTTATTTCATTTTTTACCTGTTTTAAAAATAAAAAAAAAAACTCTCTTCTTCTTTGAATTTTTTTCCTCTCCAAGAACACTGATGAATGTTCTTCGCAAACCCAGAATCCGATCACCGTAGCCGATCTCCGGTGGTCGAAAAAATCCAAAAAAATCTCAAAAAGTTCCTTTCGATCTCCTCAATTCAAAAACCAAACTAGTTTTACCCGAATCTCTCAAGAATTTCCTAGATCTAAAATCAAAACTCGAAATTTTATCTCCTTCGATCTACTCCGTTGACCGCCGAATGGTCACCACCTTCTAGCCTATGCTTCGTCTATTTAAAACCTAGATTTTTCCTTACCAAACACTTTCCAAAACAAAACCTAGCACCAATACTCCCAATTTTGAAATTCACTCCAAAAAAAAGAAAATATTTTTTTTACTGATCTTGCTCCTGTATTTCGAAATTCGTATGTTTTTCTCCACTCTATTTGTTGATTAATGAGTTGTTTTTATAGAAACAATCCTAGAGGAGTCCTAGTTCAATCGGGTCTAGAGTTTCAATTTCATCGGGTTATGATTTCTAATCTGATAAGCAGAGTTTTGTTTTGTTTCAAAAAACCAAATCTGATCCAAGGAAGAAACCAAGTTCAATCCAAACTGATTCTTTTCCATTTCGAATTTTCTGAAAAAATTTTCTTTTTTTTTCTTTTTTCGACTTTATCTTCTTTTTCTGATTTCTTTTTTTTTTTCTTTTATTTAATAAAAAAAATAAATTTACAGCCCGGATAAAATCTGGTGTCTATAGTTGCCCCTCTTTGTGCATTCCCTGAGAAACAGGGGATGTGCAAAGACGTAGACACCTTACTAAGTCCTATGTACTTAAAGAAATTCCTATCGTAGAAAAGCTCCTCTAAGCGAGGCGTAAACTTTAAATAAACCCAACGTAAAAACATACTCCTCCACCGAGGCTTCAACTTTAAATAAACCTAACACGAAAATATACTCCTCCATCGAGGCTTCAACTTTAAATAAACCTAACACGAAAACATATTCCTCCACCGAGGCTTCAACTTTAAATAAATCTAACATGAAAATATACTCCTCCACCAAGGCTTCAACTTTAAATAAATCTAACATGAAAACATACTCCTCTACCGAGGCATCAACTTTTAATACCAAACGAAATTTGTAAATTCACCAAACATAAATGTAAACTTCAAAAATCTTACCTTGAATCCCAAAATAAATCGCTAACCTCGCAAATTAGCAATCCAAATTAAAATTCATGTCGAAATCATACTGAATACCTGAAATAAACTTTCTTGGATGCAAACACACAAATGCAATGCAGTACATGAATGCCATGAATGGAGATGCATATCGTGCAATGGATGTCTATATCAAATCCTTGAATCTATTAATCAAAATAAAAGGTTCTCAAGCTCATCATTCATCTCTGTTTGTACTTGGCTTCAAACTGGTAGAACGAATCTTACTATCTCTTTCCTCTTTCTAAAATTTGCTGAATATGAACAATTTCTTTTCTCGACGGTTTCAAAACACCAATCATTCTATATCTCATCTTATGCCAGCTTAACTGAGCTTAAAATCTCATCATGGAAATTCTCATCTTCAAAAATTTAAACTTTTAAAATTCACATCTCATCTCCCGACTTTTCTGTTCAGTTATCCATATATTTCTCATAAAAATAAATGCAGGGATCTCTTAAGATTATATTCCAATTTATCAATCATTGTTCTAATTTCATAGCAAACGCAATGCATGATGCGTTCCCTCTATTCAATGCAAAGGTATAAAATTGAGAATAACAAATGGAAGGCAAAAATAAGCTGGAAAGAAAGATCTTTATAAACAAAATAAGGAAAAGAATTCATCTCTGGGATAATGAAAAAAATTCATCTTTGGGAATAAAAGAGCATCTCAAAAGGTTTATCACAAAGGTGTTAGGATAACAAAATAGTATCCAACCAATGAATACTTAGACAACCTTAACAGTTCATTCAAAATTCTCATCCAAAAAGCAATCCCAATCGATGTCTTCAATCCTTCAGAGTTCATCAAACTAGACATTGTCTCCATCTTCATGAAATTTTCTAAGCGATGCTAATCCTCCTCATATCTAAGCCGCCCTTTCGGGTTTTCAACTTAGACAACACCCATTGACCCAAACCGCCCTTTTTGGGTTTTCAATTTGAGTCCTCCCTTTTTTTTTAAGCAAAATATTTCTTCACAGCATCTGAATTAATTGGGTTTGGCAAAACATCCCCATCCATTTCAGCCAAAATCAAAGCTCCATCTGAAAAAGCTTTTTTCACCATATAAGGACCCTCCCAATTCGGCGTCCATATCCCTCGATGATCATGCTGATACGGAAGAATCTTTTTCAAGACTAACTCTTCTTCCCTGAAATATCTGGGACGGACTTTCTTATCATGCGCTCCCATCATTCGTTTTTGGTACAACTGACCATGGCACAACGCTGCCAGTCTCTTTTCCTCAATGAGATTCAACTGCTCAAAATGATCCCGTACCCATTCTGCTTCTTCCAAATCAACCTCTTTCAGTACCCTTAAAGAAGGGATTTCTACCTCGGCTGGTAACACAGCCTCCATTCCATATACCAATGAAAACGGGGTTGCCCCTGTGGATGTGCGAACCGAAGTTCTATAAGCATGCAAGGCAAAAGGTAACTTTTCATGCCAATCTTTGTAGACATCATTCATCTTCTCTACAATCTTTTTGATGTTCTTATTGGCTGCTTCCACTGCCCCATTCGTCTTTGGACGATATGGTGCTGAGTTGTGATGCTTGATCTTGAACTGTTCACAAACCTCTTTCAACATCTTGCTATTCAAGTTACGAGCATTATCAGAAATAATTCTCTCTGGTAGTCCATATCGACAAATTATCTCATTCTTTATGAACTTACAGACCACTGCCCGTGTTACACTCGTATATGAGGCTGCCTCTACCCACTTTGTGAAAAAAATGAACCGATGCCCATTCGTCGCCTTTAGGGTGATAGGTCCAATCACATCCATGCCCCACATTGAGAACGGCCATGAAGGTGCCAAAACATGCAACTCATTCGAAGGAGCATTGATCTTATCCGCATAGATCTGGCATTTATGACATTTTCGAGCATAGTCAATACAGTCTTTCTCCATCGTCAACCAATAATAACCCGCCCTCATTATCTGCCTAGCCATCATGTAACCATTCGCATGTACCCCAAAAATTCCATCATGCACTTCCTCCAGTATCCTCTTTGCTTCTACGACGTCAACACATCTCAAAAGCACCATATCTTGGCTTCTCTTATACAATATTTCTCTGTCAAGGAAGAAACCCATAGCTAATCTTCTGATGAACCGTTTATCATTATCCGAGGCATATTCTGGGTATCGTTGATATTTGACGTATTGCATGATGTCAAAATACCAAGCCTGACCATCAACTTTTTCTTCAACATCTAAACAATGTGCCGGAGATATTTTCACTCCCAACTTGATTGGTTGAATCTCGACTTTTGCATCCAGCTTAAACATCGCCGCTAAAGTAGCTAAAGCATCAACTATCTGATTTTCCTCTCGGGACAAGTGTTGAAACTAAATCTTCTTAAAATGCTTGATTAATTCAGTTGTGTATTTCTAGTACAGGATCAACTTCGAATCCCTTGTTTCCCACTCTCCTTTCAACTGATAAATAACCAAAGCTGAATCACCATATACCTTCAACACATCAATCTTTCTTTCAATCGCTGCTTGCAAGCCCATGACGCATGCCTCATATTCAGCCATATTGTTGGTGCAATTAAAATCCAATCGTGCAGTAATCGGATAATATTGACCATCTGGGGATATCAAGACTACCCCAATTCCATGCCCAAAAGCATTAGAAGCTCCATCAAAGAACATTTCCAAGGTTTTTCTTCACATTCTTCATCATCTCCTCTTGAAATAGCTATCAAATTCTCATCTAGAAAATCGAATTGCATTGACTCATATTCTTCAGAAGCCCGATCCACCAGGAATTCGGCTATCACGCTTCCTTTTATTGCTTTCTGAGTCACATAAACAATGTCATACTCGGATAAAGTGACTTGCCATCTTGCAATTCTTCCTGATAACGACGGCTTCTCAAAAATGTACTTCAGAGGATCTAACCTTGCTATGAGCCATGTTGTATTGTACAACATTTACTGTCTAAGTCTATGAATCGTCCATGCTAGAGCGCAACACATCTTTTCTAGCGATGAGTATCTAGATTCATAAGCAGTAAACTTTTTACTCAGATAATAGATGGCATGTTCCTTCTTTCCCGTCTCATTTCGCTGCCCCAGAACACATCCCATGGATTTCTCGGACACTGTCAAATACAAAATCAATGGCTTTCCTGAAATCGGAGGAACTAACACCAGTGGATTCGACAGGTACTCTTTAACTTTATCAAAAGCTTCCTGACATTCTCTAGTCCATTCACCAGTATCCTGTTTGCGAAGAAGCTTGAAGATAGGATCATATTTGAAGGTGAGCTGGAAAATAAAGCGTGATATGTAATTCAGCCTTCCCAAGAAACCTCTCACTTCTTTTTGCGTACGAGGGGCAGACAGATTCTGAATCGCCTTTATTTTATCTGGATCCACTTCAATTCCTCTATCACTAACCACAAATCTCGACAACTTGCCGGATTTGACATCGAACGTACACTTGGCAGGATTCAATCTCAGCTGAAACTTTCTCAATCTTTCAAACAACTTCTTGAGATTAACCAGATGATCTTCACTTCCACGGGATTTTGCTATCATGTCATCCACATATACTTCAAAATCTTTATGCATCATGTCATGAAACAGAGTTACCATTGCCCTTTGGTAAGTAGCTCCGGCATTTTTCAACCCAAAAGGCATGACTTTATAACAGAAGGTTCCCCACATTGTAACAAATGTGATTTTCTCCATATCCTCCGAAGCCATCTTAATCTGGTTATACCCTAAAAAATCATCCATGAACGAAAACGTGGAATGTCTAGCAGTGTTATCCACGAGGGTGTCAATATAGGCAAAGGAAAGTTATCCTTTGGACTTGCCTTGTTTAAATCTCGGTAATCGACGCACATTCTCACCTTCCCATCTTTCTTAGGAACTGGGACTATATTGGCTACCCACTCCGGGTACTTAGCTACCTCCAGAAAGCCTGCATCAAACTACTTTTTTACTTCTTCTTTAATCTTTAACAGCATTTCTGGCTTCATCCTCCTTAACTTTTGTTGCACTGGCTTGCATTCTGGCCTCAAAGGCAATTTGTGCTCCACAATATCTGTATCCAAACCCGGCATGTCTCTGTATGACCATGCGAATACATCCAAAAATTCTCTAACCAGATCTTCTAATCTTTTCTTTTGAGCAGGTGGTAATGACGCGCCAATTTTTACTTCTTTCTTATTTTCCTCATCTCCAAAATTGATCATCTCAGTAACCTCTTGATGTGGTTCAATCGTTTTCTTTTCCTATTCCATTAATCTCAACAAATTCAGAGACAAGGTATAATCATATGATTCCTGTTCATTATCAAATTCATCAACATGAACTGTGTTTTCAAAATCGAATCCCAAATTATTATTAAGATTGTCTTTGTATTCATTACTTGGAATCCTGAAATTGAATTGAATTGAAAGAATATATATTTGTATACGAAGAAAAAGAATGGCAATAATGAATGAAAGAAAAAATGACAACCATGAATGAAAGAGGGAATGAAAATGCATCTTGTTCCTAATTTATTAAAATAATAAGAAATAAACTAGCCCATATATAAAAGACCATCCCTAATGCTTTTGGGCATGAGCAACTAGGGACTTGACTCACTGCATTACATTTTATGAGATTCAAGGATAACTGGTAGCTTCGTCACTTTCCAATTACTCAGTTCCATTTCAGGTGAGCATAGGTACACCAACAACTTTTCTTCAACATTAGACTTCACTCCTGCTTTCTCTACCATTTTAATAGAAAGCTCAGAAAATGCTTCTTCTAAATTTGGTGGAGGCGCATCGGGATAAATACATTCCCCCAAACAAAAAGTGGAATAAAGATAAGGAAAAAACCATTTTCCTCGGCTCCCACTCATACCCTTTCACACGAGCCAATCTTTTCTTCTTTTTCTCGAACTCGATCATCTCCAAAAATCCCTCCTGGTTGGCCTGTAACCTAACCCAAACCTTTCTCTATTTCTTGTATCTCTAGCATCTCCCTGATCCCTTGAAGATGCTTCCCCAATCCAAAACCAACTCGCCAACCCATCCCAATAGTCTGTTTGAACAGCATGCTAACCGTTCGAGAAAAACGCAGAATAGGCACTTTTGACCCTTCACCAACATATGTTGCATTGATGAATTCAAACGATCTGAATGAACACTCCAATGCTTCATCAGCTGCCTTGACATAAGGCATGGTTGGGGACTTGGTTACCAACAAATTCTCTTCTCCGTTAACACACACTAGATAATCCTCCATAACAAACTTGATTTTCTGGTGTAATGATGATGGAAGTGCTCCTGCCATGTGAATCCATGGTCTTCCCAACAGGCAACAGTAAGATGGTGAAATCTCCATAACCTGAAACTTTATTTTGAAAGTGCAAGGCCCAATCTGCAGAGGCATTTCAATATCTCCCAAGACCGCCCGACGAGTCCCATCAGAGGCTCTCACAATCATGTGACTAGGTTGAATATGAGACACATCAATTGGCAGCTTGTATAATGTAGTCATCGACATAACATTAATGGAAAAACCATTATCAATAAGCACTTTAGCCATAACATGACTTTTGCACTTGACCGTGATATAGAGGGCCTTAATACTGCCCCTGCCTTCTGGAGGAATCTCGTCATCATTAAAAGTTATAAAATTGGTAGCCACCAGATTTCCTGCAATATGATCCACATTCTCCACGAAAATATTGTGAGGCACATGTGCCTTGTTCAAAACTTTCAGCAAAGCTTCCCTATGAGGCTCGAAATTCAACAACAGTGACAACAGTGAAATCCAAGCTGGCATTTTATTCAACTGTTCAACCACACTATATTCACTGTGTTTGATCAGCTTCAAAAATTCACAAGCTTCCCTCTCAGTCACAGCTTCTTATATTCCATATCTCGAACCATCAATGGGTTCGTCTTGTGATGGAAACTCAATTAAGAGTTGTAAACCCAAGTGCAGGTTATGTTCAAGTAATAAATTCTCGGGTGTCCGAGGTCGAACCACAGGGAAGCGTATTAGTAAGTATAAGTTTATAAATATATAAGAAAAAGAAAGTAAACAAGATATTAGGGAATCAACAACAAAACAAAATAAACAAGATATTAGAGAACAAAATAAATAAAATAACATAAAAGAAATTAAACAAAATATAAAAAACAATAAGAAAGGATGTTGAGGTTAGAGAATCCACTCTTGGTGTTATGCTAAGATTAATCTTGTTTTATTACACAATTGAAATCCACACATAAGGGAGGTTCCAATCGGAAGGTTTAGCAATTCAGTCCAAATTGTCCAACGTCCATAGCATATGATATTATGTTCATTTGGTGTCCTCAAAACTCATAAAAAGAGTCCAAGCATTCCTTATGCCAAGGTATATGTCTACAACAAATCAAGGTTATGAAACCAAGCATTTACTGTGCCATTTTCATTGTCAATAATGAATCAAGATCTCTACTTTGCAAGTATGATTTTAAACCAAAAGAAAATATTATCTATACTAGTGCTTATAAATGATGATTCATTTTAGCTCATGTTTAAGAGACTAACCTTAGCATTTACCAAGAGCTTCACCTCATCACCTCAACAATATGATTAGCAACACATACTAGATATGAATAAAATGAAAAGAAATGTAAGAAGCATAAGTAAATAAAAAAGGAAAACTAGAGAAAGGAAAGAAGAAGAAAACTTAGAGAATTTTACTACAAAGGCTAATATCCTACCAATGTATAATGTATCCCAATACTCATCCAAGGCCCTCTATTTATACACATTTTGGAGGGCTAAATGACAAGAGACAAGCTTTACAAATTTCAAAGGTAGGTATAATAGGTGGGTGCATTTTTCTAACAATTTTCGTCATATTGTATGACAATTCTGATCAGCCAGTTTGATGGTCGATTTTGTCAATGTTGGAGGCTCGATCTGATAAAATGGTCTTCTAGAAAAATATACCCCTATCAGTTACGGATCCATAGCCGTTGGAATCAGATCATTTGCGCACGTGGATCGGGAGATATGGTCAAAATACCAAAACGGTGCAGAACAGACGTCATTGCACATCAGCCAACTTGATGGTCGATTTCGCTAGGGAAAACGACTCCGTTTCAAGAAGTGTAAAACATGAAAAAGATAGATATGCTTCTTAGCTTTGCAGGGATACAAAGTTCAGCCTTATTGCTTCAGTGAAACTCGAGATATAGCTGATATGGCCAAAGGTGTCGGAACTGGAACTGAACTGGATTTGCCCTTAATTCTAGTAATCTGAAATCACTCAAAGAAACTCATGAAAAACACCAAATTACATAAAAATATAAAAGATCATAAACACAATTAGACTAAGCAATAATAACTCGTATTTGACACAAAACAATAATAAAACATAACTAAAAACTATATAATTATACGAGTTATCATCTTGCTTCCTGGCTCTTCATTATTTTCCTCTCCCGCTGCTTTTCCTTTCCTGTCCCTATCAAGTATTTCAGGCGAATAACAACGCCCACTCTTAGTCACTCCCCCTACTCCAGTTAGATTTGCAGTCTTGGCAGCTTCAGAATTAATCACAACTGAACTACCAAGCGTTTCCCGGGTTATTACATCACACCCATACCTCTACGGTACTGCCTTATCGCTTTGGTATGGGAATGGGCTCGGGACACTGATCGTAACAACAGGATTCTTGATCCCTCACTGGCTTCTCATCTTCGAACTGACTCGTCTTTTTCTCATAAAAGAATGTGATCGATTTCACAACAGGCAATGAAGATTCTCCAATTACCACATTAATTTTATCTGCCCCAAACTCTGTGTAAAACTCAATCTGGGAGAGATCCATTAGTTTCTGTAACTCCTGTCGGAATTCAACACAACTTTGAACTGAATGGCCAACTATCCCTTGATGATATTTGCAAACCTTGGTTGAATCATATTCGCCCGGATGACTATCTGAATTAGCCGGCATAGGACTAATCATGCTAGCTTTGACTAGGACATTGAAAATGTAATCCATTGATGTCGTAACTTCATCCACTTTTCCCTTGATTACGATAATCTTATCATCTCCCAAAACATTTACCGTTGGTCTTGCATGGTTTGGCAAAGGATTACTGTTGACGTTCGGGCCACCCTTTTCTTCAAAGTTTATCAACCCAGCCTTAATCAAACTTTGCACTTTGTACTTCAAAGCTGTGCAATTTTCGGTAGAGTGTCCAACGTTTCCCGAATGGTAGTCACATCTGGCATTAGGGTCATACCACCTAGGGTATGGAGGTTTCAAGGGCTCCAAATGTATCGGTGCAATCAGATGGTTCTTGATAAGATCTGGAAGCAAGTCTGCATAGGACATGGGAATCGGATCAAAAGGCATTCTTTCTTCGCTGGCTCATGGTCCCCTCAGATTAATTGGGGGTTAATTGGCTTGTACGGGTGGCCCGAATGGAGGAGCCAATGGTCTGGGGCAGAAAATTAGGTTGGAATACCTGTGGTGGTGTGGGTGGATAAGCATATGAGCCTGGATTGATGGCATTGGTATTCGGGTAGTATGGCTGGTACACGGATTGCGGGAAATGTGGGACGTAACCTCCCGTTTGTTGCCCTTTGTATGCGACAGTCTAGACATCAGCTTCCTTCTTTTTCGTCACACTATTCCTCTTTATAACAGATTCTCCTTCTTCAATCTTACCATTCTTGATGGCATTCTCTATGATTTCGTTGGAAATCATCAAAGTTCTTTGTGACGTTCCCAATCATCCTATCGTAGTATGGAGCCTTAAGAGTACTAACGAACAGCACCGTAGTCTCTTTCTCAATCAGAGACGGCTGGATCTGGGCAGCAACATCCCTCCATCTCTGGGCATAGTCCTTAAAACTTTCGATGGACTTCTTCTCCATATTTTGTAGAGACAAACGGTCTGGGGCCATATCAACAATGTGCTTATACTGGCTGATGAATGCCTTGGACAATTCTTTCCAAGTACGAACCCGATTCCTATCGAGTTGAACATACCACCTAGCAGCGGACCCTGTAAGACTGTCCTGAAAGACATTGACAAGCAGCTTGTCATCTCTGGTGTGGACGGCCATTTTTTTGCAGTACATGGTGATATGGGATATGGGACACTTGGACCCATCAAACTTTTAAAAGTCAGGAGTCTTGAACTTAGGCGGGATCACTACATCTGGCACTAAACAAAGCCCCTCAGCATCCATAGAACCATAGCAGTCTAACCCCTCAACAGCCTGAAGCCTTTCTTCAATCATCTTCATTTTTTGAGACTCAATTTCTTCTACCACTTTCAGCTTCTCTAATTCTTTGGGATCGTCTAAATCTAGAATTTGGACTGGGTCTATCTTTGTCCCAGGAACCAAAAAAGTGAATCCCGAGATTTGGGGTTGGCCGTGTGGGTAAGTGAATCCTTCCATGTAGGGCACTTGTTGTAAATGTTCCTGTTGAGCTTGAGATCGAAAACCGCGCGGACATAAAGATTCGCCCACATTCTGTTCTTTCCCTTGAGAACTAGATTCATCTTCTGTATTTTTCCCTTTCAGATTCTTCATTATTTCCAACAAAGAACTTAATTGCTCTCTAATCTCATCCTGAGCTTGTTGAACCCTATCTATCCTTGAGGATTGCTCTTCGACCTTTTCTCTAACTCTTGATCTGGTATTGTAAAAGTGACGAGAAAACTGTCTCGAAGATTCCGACTGTAGAGCTATCCTTGAACCTTTAGCAAAATTTCTTAAATCAGGATGATGTGTTTAAAAATTAGAACTAAATTGATGATGTTTATACACATATGGATGAGATGTATGAAAGAACACCAGCCACATAACAAATGTAGATAAAAAGAATCTTATAAATAAAATTACCAAATCCATAGAAATCCTAAAAACCAAAGCGATCCTAAAAACATAAAAATAAAAAACTTTCCTAAAGCATAAAAATATGAAAATTCTTACAAAAGATCCTAAAAACATAAATCTAAAATCCTAACGTCTCCGAAGGAACTTGACAATATGACGGTAGTGAGACTGAGCTTCATCCAAAAGTTCGAATATGAGCTGGCCGTTTTCATGGAACGGATGTACTTTCGCCCTAATCTCCATGATTCTATCATACATGTCTTCTGCCTTGCGGGATGCCACATCGAAATTGTAACACCCTATCCGGATAATCTACCTAAAATCCGGCAGAGTTTCCTTTCTATCTCAACTATAACCCTCCTGCAAATAACACTCAATTCATATCCTCAACCAGCAATATTTCTCAATACTATTATCACATATATCCATGCATATTCAAAAATTATGCATGATCAATTTATGCTCAAATCAAACATATGGATCTATTGTCTCATATCTTCAAATATATACAATATATCCAGAAGTAAACCTATCTCAGCAAGGTTTACTAGATAAAAAAAATCAAGAGATCAAATCTTTTAGAAATTTAGATATGATGCCCACCACGTCAATATTCTCTTGAAGCGGAGAGTAGAGGAAGGCAGCAATCCCAACACCTAACTGTGTCCTGAAAATGAGAAATAAGAAGAGGTGAGATGTATGAATATCTCAATGAGTAGACAAGAGTTAAAGCGTGTGAAAACTATAATGGTAATCTGTAAAGCATAATTGACATTTTCAAAATAAATAATAATAAAACCATAAAGAGTAATTCAAAGACGTAGCAAGGTTTTCAAATGTATAATAATATTATAATATTAAATCAATGTATAAAATCTGTGAAGTAAATCAAGTTACGTATAGTTGGGCTCCAACTTACTGTCATGCATAAGAATACATCCATGAAATAACCAGGCAATATCCATGTAGGCATACTAGTAGCCAGCCCCAAAGGCCAATACCACCATAGGACGCCCCAAAGGCATATGTGTCGCTATGATGTGCCCCCAAAAGGCAAATATAATGGGATAGGGACTCTGGAGGTGGCTCTCACCACAAAGCCTTAGCACGCAGCTCCTATACCCCAGTCTAATATCACGAAATTGGGACTCTGGAGGTGGCTCCCTCCACAAAGGCGTAGCACGCAGCTCCCGTATTCCGATCAAGGGTATAGTCTCATACATTAAGTCAGGTGGAGCCAAAACCATGTACGTCAAATTCTATGTATAATCATATTTCATAAATCAACCAACTTACTCGATATAATATTTCTTGAAATAAAAATACTTTAATAACAAATCAATTCATATGATTAAATATCGTATATACCTTTAATACGTAAAATAAATATTATGGTAAAAAAATATATATAATTATAATTAAAAAAATTTCAAATAACTATAGTTGTCGTTTACTCACAATCCTTGAGATGATCTCACTGTACACCTCGACTTGAAACTTCGGGATCCACAAGTGACGTCGGATCTACGTGGCCTAGAGATTAACAATAATTAGTATCTATACATGCTCAAAGCATTACACAATTTTGAATGCAACTTAAGTCCCATTAATCTACCCCCTAGTCAATACTAATTTCTCATACTCAAAACGACATATCCTTAATTTTTAATATCATTTCCATAATCATTTTCTCCATAATTCAACTCCATAATCATGTCCTTATCAAATTCCTTTCTAGTATTCCATGCCTTAGAGATTTTCATAATCCATAACCATCCTTTAGTACTATATTTCTCTTAAGCAATAAATTCCTTAATATCAAGTTAGATTAGAAAATCATAACTTGAGTTTGGCAAGGAATTTGGAAGTGATTCCAATTGGTTTATTTCAAACAATACGTCTAATTTATGAAGAAAATAACTAACTTATACAATTAGAACAAAATTTTGATCAAATTTGATAAATCCTGAAACTATGTTGAAACAGGGGTCAACACAGAACAGCCAACTTCACCGAATTTTATCTTTTTAATCGCTTATTGGTTTTGGGTGATTCAAAAACCAAAATTCTCATATTGAAGTCTAGGTTCTAGGAAAAATATCAAAAAAATACAAACCCTGATGTGACGAACCCAGAAAATCCGAACAGCAAGCATGCTCAACTTCCCCTGTTTTGCTTTTTCTTCCCATTTTCTTGTTCATGCTTTCAAATCCTTTTAATTCTTACCAAGTTGAGTAAAATTCATACTTAATAGATGGATTTCATACCTTAACATGTTTATGGAGCTAAGATCTTAGCATGCTCAAGTAGAATATCTAAAGAAAAGGAAGAATTTATCAAGAAACTAACCTTGGATGTAATTATTGTTGAGATTTTGGTGGAGTTCTTGAAGAGAAATATTGGAGGAGATGAAGAGAATTTGAGAGGGGAGGGTGGCCGGCTAGCTCATAAGGAAATGAAGAAAATTTTCTAGAAATTTCAAGATAATAAGATGACTAAAAGATATTTTTTAACTTTTGGTATAATTGCCCATTGGTCCCTCAACTTTTATAAATAACCATTAAGCCCCTAAACTTTTTAATAAGTTCAATTTGATCCTTTCTTCTTTTATTTCCTTCACTTATAACTTCTTACAAATTTCCAAGTTTGTCCTTAAAATTTTCGGAATTTAACTTTACATGATTATACGTAACCTCGGTTGTTACAGAAATGGTCAAACATATTCCCCAGAAGATTCTGCTTTTTGGAGTTCGCATCTCGGAGTTGTGAGCATTCTTCCTTCAAGTTCAATAATTCGGTAACCAATTCTTGGCAATCTGCTACTTTCCTTTCTTGATCAAACAATAATTCTCCATTTTCTTCTTTTAGGCGTCTGACCTCAGTAGTCAAAAGCGAATATTTCTTTTCCATACCTGTCAAAGATTCTTTCAAAGTGTCACCATCTTCGGTAAGTTTCTGAATAATGCCATCTCTTTCCACTAAACCGTTCTCCAACTTTCAAACTTTTAATCGAAGTTTCTTGGCCTTGCTTTTATCTTTGTTCAAACCCCCTTCTAACTCTTCTATCCTTGATTGCAGTTTTTGGTTTTCTTCTCCCAATTTATCTTTTCCTTCTTGTAGCTTCCTTTTAGCCTTTTCTATCCTCAGCATAGGATCCGAGGTTATAACCTTGGCTGGACCATCTGGACTTTTTTTTCAAGGAATCACAACATCTTTTGCTCTTCTTGCCTGCCATACAGAGTATTCAGGAGTAGTGTTCCATGAGATACTACCCCCTTCAACTCTAATCATTAATTTCCAAGCCTTTGTCAGTTCTTCTATCCTGTTGATAACCCCTTTATCTGAATAAGAGAAATCCACCTGGTTAAGTCCGTGAGTCATCGGTATGAACTACTTATACCCTGCCTGTCTCCGTACCATGATGGGAGAGTAGCTAACGACACCCCAAAGTCCCAAGAGAGGAACCCAAGGTTGATCACCACAGCTAAATAACATTAATCCATGAGGCATCCATGGTGCTTTCCAGATCACTTGTTGGCTTGTAAGTTCTCGCAACATCATTACCCAGTCTTCTTTTGACCTTGATTGAGGCCATGCACTCTCACAGAACTCCTTGATAGGGATGCTCGTGGTGAAGTATGGCTTTCAAAACTTCGACTCTTGGCACTCAAAATGACTTTTCATCCAGATGTAGAGCAACTGTAAACATCCAATGAAACGTCCTTTTCCATTTCGCCTGCAGTGATTCAGTGACCTGATAGTCTCGGCTATTATAGCTGGACCAGTATTGATCTTGTGTTGAACTTGGTCCAAGAAATTCACCACAGTTGTTTCAATAAATCCCAATATCTTTGGGAAAACCATAAGTCCGTAGATAGCCAAAGCCATCACCTCCAGACCTTTATCATCATCTAGGTGCTTGACAATGAAGTTTCGGAGAACACTCCATGGAATACCAGTGCTCTTACCCTTTGTCTTCACAATTTTGTCAACTTCTATCAAGCTGATTCCCATGATCTTTGCTAACTTCTTCTGATAACTTGTCTTGTTCTTCCAGTAAACTTTGTCCGGATTAGGAGAGTCCAAACGAAGTAATGCTAAATATTGTTCTATAGTTGGAACCATATCTACTTCATCGAACATGAAGCACCTGTATGATGGGTCCCAAAACTGCATCATGGCCCTTACCAAGTTATTATCGACTTTGACAGATAGGAGCAAAGTCAAATCCCCATATTTTCGTCTGAATGCCTCTTGTCGAGTTTCATCCCAAGAATGCCAAATACTGATCAAACCTTCGAGGTTGTTCTGCACTAGATCCATGTGAACTTTCTCGGGAAGAGTAGAGACATATCCGACTGGATGGCAATCTCCTGTACTTTGTTGGATTGCTTCAGATCTAAGCTTCAAACTACTGGCAGACTCACGCTTGGCGACTGTCAGGTTTTCCATGGACTTAGTGGACATTCTTTTTATCTAGACCGTTATGTGGCAAGATGACTTTATGAAGCTACATGATGTATGAAAAGAAAGAAACAAATAGTTAGATAGTATATCAACAAACTTGTGAAAAGATAAAAATACAACAACATGTGTAAGCACTACATCATCATGGTGAGCATATCAGCAAAACAAATGTGTCAGATAAACAAACGTCATGTTAATGAAAAAGTATAGGGTAAGAAGTGTCCCTTCATGTGTCCTAAGTTCGGGTTCTCCTTTATATAAGGATGGACATGGCTCTATCTTAAAGTTTGGCTACTTAAGTGTTGTTTATATGTTGGATTTAGGATACTTGACCAAGCTAAAAAAGTCCCCAAATTGCTCCCTAACATCATCCATGTAGAATGAGTAAGGCACCCCATTCCTCACCCATTATAGGCTCCAACCGGAAGGGTTCAATTCGGGTGAGAGTATTTTCCAAAGTTGTGGCAGAGGTTATCACCTCTCGAAAACTTTGGTACTTTACACTCTGAAGGTGTTTCGCTAGCCGTTGCGGAGGTTATCACCTCTCGAAGGCGTAGGTACTTTACCCCCTCCTAAAAGGGACGAGCCCGAATATAGGGCTTTATGATATGCAACGTGTCGTGTGTGCGAAGGAACAATCAAACCTTCTATTTCTCACCAATGTATAAGAAACAAGAGTTATCTCAAATAATAAAATCAAAAAATATAAATAAATAAATAAAAATTTAACACTTAAAGACCAATATTTAAAACCTAAGGTATCACAAGACTAATCCATGGCTCGACTCTCTAATGTCCCCAGTGGAGTCGCCAAACTGTCATAACGTGTCAAATATTAATTCAGCATGCTAGACACAAACAATGGAGTCACCACTAATCATCTAATCTAGGTGTGATTAGTCACCTTTATGAATCTATCTTATTTAAAGTAATCCTAAACTTGACTAAGGCACCTTAAAAAGAATAGATTCCAGTCTACTTATCAGAACTAGGCTCGGGAGTACGGTTACGTGTAAGGAAAGATTAGCACCCTCACAACGCCTATCTAAGAGATAATACCTAATTAGTCTTGTGATACTTAAAAATTCTTAATTAAATGGTCTTGTCTATCCTATTTTCATTTTAATTGTTAAAATTAGAAATCTCGGAAATTATTTTTTAGGTCTTTCTTCCATTCATTCTGGAGAAATTACTAAAAAATGTTTCCTCACCTCGAGAGTATTCAAAAGAAACCATTCGTTCTATTGAAGAGGCTCCGTCGTCGGAAAAATTAGATTATTTAACAAAATTATTTCTCTTAAATTAATCTTCCAAAATTAATCCACATTTTATTAATGTTTGTTCAAAAAATAATTTTTGATCTTAATATCGAAAATTATCACTTAGAATATTCTTCTATTCGTTTTGGAGAATTTTTAAGAGAATTTTTCTCACCTAGAAATTTCTTAAAAGTCGACCATTCGCGACACTCTTGAATTTCATCATCGGAAAAAATCTCAATTTATCCTTCGATTTTAATGAAGCATTTATTATGGAAAATTATCTTGAAAGAAAAAGATGTTGAAAAGTAATTATTCTTAAAAAAATAAATTTTTGATGTTTATTGGTATTGAAAATAATCTCTTAAAAAATCCTTCCATTCATTATGGAGAAATTTTAAGAGAATTTCTCACCTAGAAATTTCTCAGAAATCAACCGTTCGTAATTTCTTTGAATTTCATCATCGGAAAAAATCTCAATGTATTAATTTTAAAAATAACTAATCTTCAATTAAAAATTAATCTAATCTTATTAATAAGTAAATTAATAGTTAATTAATAGTTAATAATAATAATAATAAATTATACTAAAATATAATAATAATATAATATAATAATAGTTAATAATATAATAGTAATAATTAAAAAAATAATAATTTTTTTCTATAAATATTGGTTATTTAATAATAAATAATTAGTAAATGATAAACCTGCAAAAAAAAAAAAAAACTTAAAATACTGTTAGTAATAATAAGGAAAATAAATAATAAATAAATAAATAAAGAAAAAAAAAAGAAAAAAAAGAAAAAAAGAAAAAAAGAAAAAAAAGAAAAAAAAAAGAAAAAAGAAAAAAAATCAAAATCAGCAACATGCGGGTCGGGCTGACACGCGGGTCACCTGGCCCGACCCGCCTGTTGCTTTAAAACACAATTTTTTTTTTTATTTCATTTTTTACCTGTTAAAAAAAAAAAAAAAAAAAACTCTCTTCTTCTCTGAATTTTTTTCCTCTCCAAGAACACTGATGAATGTTCTTCGCAAACCAAGAATCCAATCACCGCTGCCGCCACTCGTCGCCGTTCACCGCCAATCTCCGGTGGTCGAAAAAATCCAAAAAAAATCTCAAAAAATTCCTTTCGATCTCCTCAATTAAAAAACCAAACTAGTTTTACCCAAATCTCTCTAGAATTTCCTAGTTCTGAAATCAAAACTCGAAACTTTATCTCCTCCGATCTACTCCATTGACTGCTGAATGGTCACCTCCTTCTAGCCTATGCTTCGTCTATTTAAAACCTAGATTTTTCCTTACCAAACACTTTCCAAAACAAAACCTAGCACCAATACTCCCAATTTCGAAATTCACTCCAAAAAAAAGAAAATATTTTTTTTACTGATCTTGCTCCTGTATTTCGAAATTTGTATGTTTTTCTCCACTCCATTTGTTGATTAATGAGTTTATTTTATAGAAACAAATCCTAGAGGAGTCCTAGTTCAATCGGCTCTAGAGTTTCAATTTCATCGGGTTATGATTTCTAATCTGATAAGCAGAGTTTTGTTTTGTTTCAAAAACCAAATCTGATCCAAGGAAGAAACCAAGTTCAATCCAAATTGATTCCTTTTCATTTCGAATTTTCTGAAAAAATTTTCTTTTCTTTTTTCGACTTTATCCTTTTTTTTTAATTTTTCTGTTTTTTTTTCTTTTATTTAATAAAATAAATAAATTTACAGTCCGGATAAAATCCGATGTCTACAAAAAATATTTATTTTTTCCCTTTTTCCTAAAAAGAAAAAGAAAGACAGAAAATATTATTTTATTTTTAAAATTAAAATAATATTTTTTTTGTTAATAAGCGTGGCATCATTATATGATGTCACGTGTCAAGATTTCATCTAATATTTAACGGTGTTATTGACATAAAATAATAGCACATGAAGTGAAATTTTAAATACCAAAATAGACATTTTTAGAGTAGAGATATCATATTAAAATTTTTGATAAATTTCAGGGATTATTTGTGACATTATTCTTATTTATTATATTATTTTTATATTTATTAAATATATCATATTGTGTTTTTTTTATTGTATTTTATAACTCACCTTTATCCATCGACAGTAGACCTGTCCATGGGCAGGGTAGGCCGCCCGGCCCAGTCGGCCTTGTCTGTATTGAGTCGGGCCTGAACATGATTTTTTATGATCCGGTCCGGCCCGGATCACTGTTTAAGTATTAAAATATTGTTTTTTATTTAAATTAATTATAAAATAATATTTTAATATATTTGAATAGTGAAATGGGCTAGCCCAAATGGGCTTGGGCAAAAAAAAAATTGAGCTGTAATCCGGTCCATAGACAGATCTAATCGACAGTCCATTGTCTCCCAATCTTGCCCTTCATCCCTCTCGCCTTTTTCTATCATCATATTTTCTCTCCAACCCATTTTCGCCCATTAGTAAATATCCCTTTCTCCTGCCTATTCTTGTTCGGGTATGAAATTTTTTAAAACATATTTTTCTAAAGAACCTTGTTAGATTCCTGGGAAGAAGGGAAAGAAGGAACATAAAAAATATGTAAATGTTAAAACTGTTTAATGTAATAAATATATACCCAATATTCATTCCTTCTATAAATGTGTCAGCGTTTCAAAAAAAGAGAAATTATCTCATATATTATTAATAGAGTTTTTAAATTTCACAAGCATTTAAAAGAGTTATATATTATAATAAAAAAAGAGTCCGTCTTTGATAAGTGAAATTTTTTAATTTCACAAACGAGGTTAATTAAATGTCACATGATCCATTTATTTTTTAAATTAATTTTTTATTTTTTAAATATATCATAAAAATATGTGTCATTTTATTAATCTCACTTGTGAAGCTTTAGACTACACTATCAATATATGAGATAATAATTCATAAAAAATTAGAATATGCGAAAGTATTTTAACTCTGTTTGTGGAGTTAAAAAAACTTCACTATCGTGTATCAAAAGATGAACCCTTAAAAAAAATATCTTATAATGTGTTAATGAGCCGACCATAAAGCACCATGTGACCAAATAAATGCTATGTCACTTTTCGAATCCATTATTAAGATAGACACGTGCCAAATTTTATTAGTCCAAAAATTTTAATTTTTATTTTTTGAAAAATAAAAAATTTTTAAAATTAATTTTTTAATAACTTTTGAAAAATAAAAATGAAAATTTTATAAATAAAATTTTATTTTAAGAAAAAATAAAAAATTTATTTAAAAATAACAATTTAAAAAATAGTTATCATTAAAAAAATTGATTCTCTAAGGCTTATAAATAAAGAGTTGTTTTGAGACAATGTTTTAACTCTAAACAAATTAAAAGTTTGATTTCTCTCAAAGTTAAAAGTTTGATTTCTCTCAAGGGTCATTGAATCCTCTTTGTTCAAGTATGTTCTTTTCATTTGAGTCATTGAATGGTGGAGAACGTGAATACCGAATAGATATTCTCTACCCTTATTTCTTGGTTTTTTTGGTACCTTATATTATAATTTTATCATGTATTCAATTAATTAATTGTTTATAAATACATGTTAAAAAATTATTAAAAAGACACCAAAACAGACATAAAAAAGGGCAGAAGAAATTTGTTCCGGGAATACCTATCTCGACTGTACCGTCCAACTTGGGGTGAAACAGCTCTGCTTCAGAACAAACAACATAAAATTATGTTAAAGTTCACACAGATATCATAAACCTATAAAGAAATAGACAAAATACTTGATAATTAGAGTCAAGAGGAAGAAACACATCTAGTATCTTGAGTAATGCCTCTCGATCGTTAGGAGGGGAATAATCACGATTTTGTGACCTAGATCTCCCATCCCATGACAAGGTGGAGACCGAGAATATGAAGGTGAACGAGACTAACGTGGGGGAGACCTCCTATCATGATATCTACCTCCTCTAAAACAAAGAGAACGATGAAAGTTGAGAGAGAGAGAGTATCAAAGGTTCCTAGGAAACATGTTTAACATCATAACATTTAAACGGAGATGAAAAACTAGGAATTGAACGTAATAAACAAGTCCTTATGCAACCCCCTATTATGATAGATATCAACAGATAACCTAGATATCTCTAAAACAAATCTAAATTTTCCTAGGGCATTTCTTGGTTGTATTGGAATTGTGAACATGTTTAGTAGCACAACTTTTACACAAACATACAAAATTAAGAATTCTAAACCTACTAGACAAGCTTTATGCAACCCTTCATTTAGATGAGCGATGAGATTGGTTCCGATGAAATTGAAAACAGCGGTGGTGGTGAAATTAGATATTGTAGCGGTGAGATTTGGTACTGTAACGGTGAGATTAAAATTAGTGGTGAGATATGTGTTTGAATACAAAAACAGCGGTGACAACCTCTTCTAAAAGGTGACAACTATATTGGAACACATGGTAATGCATTGATTTATTTGACATATTTCTAACAGACCTTGACATATTTCTAACAGACCTAGATCTCCCATGACAAGGTGGAGACCAAGAATATGAAGGTGAATGAGACTAACGAGTAAGAGACCTTCTCCTATCACGATATCAACCTCCCCTGAAACAAAGAGAACGTTGAAAGTTGAGAGAGAGAGAGAGAGAGCATCAAAGGTTCCTAGGAAACATGTTTAGCAGCATAACATTTAGACGGAGATGAAAAACTAGGAATTCTATACGTAATAAATAAGCCCTTATATAACCCCCTATTAAGATAATGTTGTGGACTAATGTGCTCTTATCACCTGGTTTATCTTTTGACAGCAAGCTAGTTTATTTTAACTTTGTGTTAATTTTTTGTTAACTCAAGTTAATATGTATGGAGTAGATCTTGTAAACTTGTATGATCTTGATGTCATATCTTTTGAGGTATATATACTTGTAAAGCTGCTGGAACATCTGTAGGTAGAAGATATTAAAAAAAAATTAAAAAATTTCCAGGCTTACTCGCCACTATTTTTCTTCCCTGTTCTTTCTTGTTGCTTCCTCTATTTTTGCTGCAATTACAATAATCATTTGCTACACTTTGGTGTGTTTGATTTGTTGTCATTTTATTAGAATATGCCAACATTTTGGTATCAAAGCATTCAATACCAAAGCAATCTGTGATAAAAACCCACATTGAAGAAGAGAACATGGCTGATCCAAGCAATGTTAACTATAGCAATGCCCAAGTTCCCTTTTTTGAAGGTGAGAACTATTATTTTTGGAGTTTAAAGATGCAAACTTTATCCTGATCGTTAGATGCTTGGAAGTGGTTAAATCGGGATATGAAAAACCGAAATCAACGGAAAATTTGTCTCAAGCTCAATGAAAGGAATTAAAAGGAAAAAAAAAAAAAAACAGGTACGGATGCTGGTGCACTCTCAATGATTCAAAGAGAAGTTTCAAACTCTGTTTTTCCAAGGATTGTGAGAGCTACAAGATCAAAGGAGGCTTGGGATATACTACAGCAAGAGTTTCAAGGAGATAGCAAGGTAAGAGGTGTGAAACTCCAAACTCTTGGAAGAAAGTTAGAAACCATGAAAATAAAGGAGAATGAAACACTAAATTTTTTTTGTTCTAGATTTTATAGAACTTGTAAATCAAACGAGAAGCTATGGTGAAGATATAACTGATAAAAGAATTTTTGAAAATTTTTCGATAAGCTTGCTTGAAAACTTTGATCCCATTGTGGCTGTTATTGAAGAAACTAAAGAGAGCTCTAAGTTGAGTGTCTAATAGTTGATGAGGTCTTCGAAAACATTCGAGAAAAAATTGGGAAGGCACTTAGAAAAGCAAATTGAAAGTGCATTTCAATCTAAACTCACTATGGACCCAAAAAGTGCTGAAAAAAATTATCAGCTCAAAGCCAAATAAAATAAGAATCAAGGAGTGGCGGAAGACAAGGTAGAGGAAGAGGAAGAAATACAAGAGGCAGAGGTAGAGACAGCTTTCACAGAAGATCAAATGATGAAAGTCATTCACAAAGGTTTGGAATTTGTAAGAAAATTTGCCATGAAGAGAAAGATTTGTGGTTTAAAGGCAAGCCTTAGTGTTTCAATTGTAAGAAATTTGGTCATCTGCAAAAATATTGTCGATGGAAGTCATGGCAGCAAGCAAGCTTTACCGAAGGAACAAAAGTGAAGAGAGTTTGTTTTACGCATGTTAAGCTGTTTTGGAGCAGAAAAATGATCATTGGTATGTTGATAGTGCTTGTAGCAACCACATGACAGGGAATAAAAAAATATTTCATGAGTTGGATTCAAACTTCCATTCAAAGGTGAAGATAGGAAATGGTGATAACATGGAAGCAAAAGGATTAGGAAATGTTAGAGTGCAAACAAAGAAGGGCCATGAGATCATTCATGAAGTTTTATATTGTACCAAATGTTGATCAGAATATGTTGAGTGTTGGGAAGCTTGTAGAACATGGCTATGCTCTTCACTTTGCAGACTATTAGTGCACTATTTATGATAAGGATGATAGGAGGCAAGTTTTGGCTCAAGTCAAGATGGTGAATGGATGCTTCTCACTCAACCTCGTATATGTAAAATATATTGCTTTGAAGGTAAAAGTTGTGGATAACTCATGGCTTTGGAACAAAAGGCTAGGCGGCCACCTGAATTTTGGCAACCTTAAATTACTTCAAGAGAAGAATATGGTGCAGGGGATTCCTAGAATTGAAGAAAAGCAAGAAGTTTGTGAATGTTGTGCCCTTGGGAAGCATCACCGACAGTCCTTCCCAAAAAGGGTTGCATGGAGAGCTAAAGAGGTATCGGAGTTAGTGCATATAGATGTCTACAGGCCTATGAGAACTCTTTCTTCCCACCTGAAAATAGGTACTTCATTTTATTCATTGATGATTATACACGCATGATATGGGTTTATTTTATGAGACAAAAATATGAAGCTTTTACAATTTTTTAGAAGTTTATGTCTTGTTGAGAAACAATGTGGCTATTACATAAAGGTTTTGAGAAGTGACGTAAGGAGTATACATCTAGAGAATTTGAGAAGTTTTGTGAAGATGGAGGTGTTGAAAGACAACTTACAGTTGGATATAGCCCACAAAAAAATGGAGTTTCTGAAAGGAAGAATCAAACTATCATGGAGATGGCCAAGTCAATTCTATTTGAGAAAGGCCTACCTAAAAGTTTTTGAGTAGAGGTTGTAATTACAGCCGTGTATTTAACAAATAGATGCCCTACGAAGGCTGTGTGGAATCAAACTCCTCTTGAAGCTTGGAGTGGGAGAAAACCATCCGTGAAGCATTTGAAGGTTTTTGGATGTGTTTGTTCTGAGCAAATTCCAAAAGAGAAAAGGCAAAAGTTAGATGAGACAAGTGAGAAATGTATATTTGTGGGATACAATACAATGTCGAAAGGATATAGATTGTATAGTTTAAAGAGCTACAAGGTAATCATCAGTACAGATGTCATATTTGATAAAAATGTCACATGGACTTGGGAGCAAAACAAAGATGAAGCGAAATTAGCTCCTATTACCATAAAGCACCATACCTCAATTGAGGAAGAAAGAAGTGAGGAAGAAACAAGTTAACTTTTTCCGAGGATATCCATTGATTCAACACCTGGTTCTAGTTCTTCACCGCCAAGCTCAACTCCAAGAAAGTTGAAAAGCTTGAGTGAGGTTTATGCAAGATGTAATTTTTGTGTTATGGAACCACAAAAATTTGAGGAGCAATGAAAGAAGATGCTTGGAAGAAACTTATGAAAGAAGAAATTAAGGTTATTGAAAAGAACAGAACATGGCAGCTTGTTGACAAACCAAAAGACAAAGAAGTGATAGGAGTAAAGTAGGTCTATAAAGTGAAACATAATTTAGACGGATCAGTTCAGAGACATAAATCAAGATTGGTCGCCAAGAGGTACTTGCAGGAGCCCGGTATAAACTTTGATGAAAGCTTTGCTCTAGTAGCAAGGTTGGATACTGTTAGAGCTATAATTGCCTTGGCAGCCCACAAAGGTTGGCACTTATATTAGCTTGATGTAAAGTTAGCTTTTTAAATGGAGAATTAAAGAAAGAGGTGTATGTCGAACAACCTCAAGGTTTTGAAATTGAAGGGAAAGAAGAAAAGGTGTACAAGCTAAGAAAAGCTTTTTATGGCTTCAAATAAGCTCCGAGATATTGATATAGCCAAATTGACGGCTATTTCATCAAGCAAGGCTTTGAGAAAAGTAAAAGTGAGCCTACTTTGTATGTGAAGCATCAAAATTCTCACCTTATTGTTGTAATATATGTTGATGACTTGGTGTTCATTGGAAATAGTGAAAGAATGATGAAAAGTTCAAGGAGGATATGATGAAGAAGTATGAGACGAGTGACTTGGGATTAATGCATCACTTTCTTGGAACTGAAATTCATCAAAGTTGTGATGAAGTATTCATTTGTCAAAAGAAATATGCAGAGAAAATTGTGGGAAAATTCAGCATATTGGATTGCAAACTTGTTGCTACCCTTTTGTGTAGACATTTAATTTTGTCCGAACCACTAAAACAGGTATGTTTTCTTCCTAAATTGATGTTGCAGAATGTAAAAAGACTTTTTTCATGCTGCAGGTGGTACTCCGAGACTTAGTTTAACAGGGTGAGCATAAAAAGTCAAACTAAAAAAAAGTCAACCTCGAAAAAAAGTCAACCCCGAAAAAGTCAACTCCAAAAAGTCAACTATTGAAAAAATCAACTCACTTTCAAAATCAAGATTTGAAGTTCAATTGAAAAATGGCGAAAGAATTTTGATAATCCGAGGTCTACATTGAAAGATATGGAGTTTGGAAGTTGGGTTATGGAGATTCAGTAGAAAGGAAACCCTAATCCGGGAAATTTGGGGAAAAGTGCTTAAACGATCGAATTGGTCGAAATTGAAGGCTCCAAATGAAAGATAAGCACTGACTATGGGTAATGGAGAAGCCACTTGAAAGAAAACTGAAAAAAAGTCAATCCGGGAGAAAACCGAGAATTAGGGTTTTTGGTGGATTTCGGTGAAATCGGGAAGAATTACAGAAATGGCCCGACTTGGTAAGACCAAAGCCCCTAATGGATGAGGAATGATTAAAAAGGGATAGCCCAAGGCTCAGCTTGAAGAAAATCTGAAAATCGGACTTGTTTTGAGCAAAACCGGGTTTCAGAGGCAAAAGGGCAAAATTAGAAAATTTGGGAAAAATAGAAAATGAACTCCGAAAATTCTGAATTTGGAGTCCGTTTGCCATTTATTTGCATCCGGGGGCAAAATGGTCATTTTACCCAAGCAACCGAAAAGGGCTTCTTTTGGCTTTTGATAACTCGTATAATTATATAGTTTTTAGTTATGTTTTATTATTGTTTTGTGTCAAATACGAGTTATTATTGTTTAGTCTAATTGTGTTTATGATCTTTTATATTTTTATGTAATTTGGTGTTTTTCACAAGTTTCTTTGAGTGATTTCAGATTACTAGAATTAAGGGCAAATCCAGTTCAGTTCCAGTTCCGACACCTTTTGCCATATCAGCTATATCTCGAGTTTCACTGAAGCAATAAGGCTGAACTTTGTATCCCTGCAAAGCTAAGAGGCATATCTATCTTTTTCATGTTTTACACTTCTTGAAACGGAGTCGTTTTCCCTAGCGAAATCGACCATCAAGTTGGCTGATGTGCAATGACGTCTGTTCTGCACCGTTTTGGTATTTTGACCATATCTCCCGATCCACGTGCGCAAATGATCTGATTCCAACGGCTATGGATCCGTAACTGATAGGGGTATATTTTTCTAGAAGACCATTTTATCAGATCGAGCCTCCAACATTGACAAAATCGACCATCAAGCTGGCTGATCAGAATTGTCATACAATATGACGAAAATTGTTAGAAAAATGCACCCACCTATTATACCTACCTTTGAAATTTGTAAAGCTTGTCTCTTGTCATTTAGCCCTCCAAAATGTGTATAAATAGAGGGCCTTGGATGAGTATTGAGATACATTGATACATTGGTAGGATAGCCATTGTAATAAAATTCTCTAAGTTCTTTTTCTTTCCTTTCTCTAGTTTTCTTTTTCTTCTTACATTTCTTTTCATTTTATTCATATCTAGTATGTGTTGCTAATCATATTGTTGAGGTGATGAGGTGAAGCTCTTGGTAAATGCTAAGGTTAGTCTCTTAAACATGAGCTAAAATGAATCATCATTTATAAGCACTAGCATAGATAATATTTTCTTTTGGTTTAAAATCATACTTGCAAAGTAGAGATCTTGATTCATTATTGACAATGAAAATGGCACAGTAAATGCTTGGTTTCATAACCTTGATTTGTTGTAGACATATACCTTGGCATAAGGAATGCTTGGACTCTTTTTATGAGTTTTGAGGACACCAAATGAACATAATATCATATGCTATGGACGTTGGACAATTTGGACTGAATTGCTAAACCTTCCGATTGGAACCTCCCTTATGTGTGGATTTCAATTGTGTAATAAAACAAGATTAATCTTAGCATAACACCAAGAGTGGATTCTCTAACCTCAACATCTTTTCTTATTGTTTTTTTTATATTTTGTTTAATTTCTTTTATGTTATTTTATTTATTTTGTTCTCTAATATCTTGTTTATTTTGTTTTGTTGTTGATTCCCTAATATCTTGTTTACTTTCTTTTTCTTATATATTTATAAACTTATACTTACTAGTACGCTTCCCTGTGGTTCGACCTCGGACACCCGAGAATTTATTACTTGAACATAACCTGCACTTGGGTTTACAACTCTTAATTGAGTCTCCATCAAGTTTTTGGCGCCGTTGCCGGGGAAGCAATACTAAGTATATAAGTTTATAAGTATATTTATTTTTATTGGCTGGTTATACCGCCTAATTTTGTATATATTTATTTTTATTGGCTGGTTATACCGCCTAATTTGTATATTAACTTTGTTTTATGCTTGTTTGGCGACGTGATTTTAGATCTCGTCGTTTAGTTAGATTTTATTGTGAAACTTTTTCAGGTAATCTTTCTAATACAACTCCTACCATGGCTGACAATGAAAGTGTTCATGCTGAAGATGAGAACAGACAAGTACGCACCATGCGTGACTACTTGCAACCAACTCGAAGCTCATCACCCTCTTGTTTTATTTTTCCTCTCAATGCAAACAACTTTCGTTTTAAACCAGGTATGATAGCTTTGCTTCCAAATTTCCATGGGTTAGAATCGGAAAGTGCTTACTCGTTTCTAAAAGACTTCGAAGATGTATGTGTCACCTTTAATGACCAACAATGTACAAATGAAATTGTCAAGCTAAAATTATTTCCTTTTTCTTTAAAAGATAAAGCAAAAATTTGGCTTCATAATTTAAAACCAAGGTCAATTGGCACATGGCAAGAATTACAAACTGAGTTTCTAAAGAAATTTTTCCCAGCACATAAAACTACTGCTTTGAAAAGACAGATTCAAAATTTCAATCAAAATCAAAATGAAGCATTTTTTCAGTGCTGGGATCATTTTAAAGATTTGTTAAGTTCTTGTCCACATCATGGTTTTGAAAAATGGCGTCTTATTAGTTTCTTTTATGAAAGTTTAACTCCCGAAACTAAACAATTTGTTGAAACAATGTGTAACGGTGAGTTTCTAGAAAAAGAACCTGAAGAAGCCTTTGACTACCTAGACCATTTGGCAGATAACTCTCAAGCCTGGCACACAGATAATTCCTCTGAAAGTTTCAATAGATCTAATCTTGTTTCTAACAGAGGTAAATATCATTTTAGTCAAGAAGATGAGATAAAAGCTAAAGTAGCTAATTTGGCTAGAAAGATTGAAGCCATGGAACTTAGAGAAGTAAAAGAAGTCAAAACGGTTAAAAATGAAGAAAGTTGTGGAATTTGTGAAATCATGGGACACCCCACTTCTGAATGTCCAAACATTCCCATTCTTAAAGAAGCGTTGCATGATCAAGTAAATCCCATAAACACATTTAAAAAGCCTTTTCCTTCTCCTTACTCTGAAACGTATAACCCTGAATGGAGAAATCATCCCAACTTCAGTTGGCGGAATAATAATCATGTTCAGGTACCACAATCTCAAAAGCCGGGCAACACTTTTTCCTATCAACCTTCACGTGTACAAACCTTGGAAGAGACATTGCAAGCATTCATGCAAACACAAGCAAATGTGAATAGCCGGACTTCACAGGACATCAATGAGATCAAAAACACCTTGTCCACATTGACAGCTTCATTACGCACTCAAGAAAAAGGTAAGTTTCCTGCTCAACCTCAGCCTAACCCTTCTACTCAATGTCTTGTTTCTTGCTCCAATGAAACTCAACAGGAAAATGCCAGTTCTATCACAACTCTTCGAAGTGGAAAGGCAATTGACAAAAAGATTCTATCAAAAGACCAAGATCCTCTTTCCCCTCCGAAAAGTAATGGTAAGGATGATGGTAAGTCTGAACTTCTTGAAAATTTGGACAAAGAAAAAGGTATGCATCCTGCTCCTTTTCCTCAAAGGTTGCAAACAATAAAGAATTTGAATCAAAATGCAGAAATTTATGAACTTTTCAAACAAGTTAAGATTAACATTCCTTTATTGGATGCAATCAAACAAGTTCCATCTTATGCTAAATTTTTGAAGGACATGTGCACAGTTAAAAGGAAACATAATGTACAAAAGAAAGCATTTTTGATGGAAAGTGTGAGCTCAATCATTCAGCACCTTACTCCACCAAAATTCAAAGATCCTGGATGTCCAACAATCTCATGCATCATTGGAAACACTAGAATAGAACGTGCATTGCTTGATCTTGGTGCTAGTGTTAATCTTTTGCCTTTTTCTGTTTATCAACAGTTAGGTTTAGGTGAACTCAAGGAAACACCTGTTACACTTCAACTAGCTGATCGTTCTGTAAAAATTCCTCGAGGGATAGTTGAAGATGTTTTGGTTCAAATTGATAATTTTTACTTCCCTGTTGATTTTATTGTTTTGGACACACATCCTGTTTCAAATCCAAATGTTCAAATTCCTGTTATATTAGGCCGTCCATTTCTTGCAACTTCTAATGCTCTGATAAATTGCAGGAATGGTATGTTGAACATTTCTTTTGGAAATATGACTTTAGAATTAAATGTGTTCAACACTTGCAAGCAACCTGGTGATGATTCAGAAGTACATGAAGTGGATTTCATTGAAGAACTTGTTCATGAACATCTCACCACTACCACATTCCATGATCCTTTAGAAGCTTATTTAATTGAATGTGAGTTTGATAATGCTTCAGAGATTTCACACACTGATTCTTTGTTAAATTCTTTTCAGGTTAAGCATTGTTGGAAACAAAAGTTTGAGGAACTCAGAAATGATGCATATGAGAATTCTAAAATTCATAAAGAAAGAACTAAAGCCTTTCATGACAAGTTAATTTCAAGAAAAACATTTGATGTTGGGCAAAAAGTTCTACTTTATAATTCTAGACTTCACATATTTCCTGGTAAGTTGAGATCAAGATGGACTGGCCCATTTGTGGTTAAGCATGTGTATCATTATGGAGCAGTTGACATTGAGAATCCTCAAAATGGTAACGTATTCAAGGTAAATGGACAAAGACTCAAACTCTTTTTGGAAAATCATGTTACTCAAGAAGAGGTTGTTTTTCTTTCTGATCCTTGTTTTGAAAATAACTAGATGTAAATATAATTTTTACTAATCTTCAAAAAAAAAAAAAAATACATTTTTTTTAACCCCGGTTAAATGGCGGATAACGGTACTCCGTGATTATTTAAGTCGGTTCCATCAGCTACCCACAAAACTGATATTGTATATAAATTTCTCTTTCATTTTATTTTATTTCATTTTTTTTCAGGATGGATGATATTCTCAAAAGATTGCAGAAACGATTTCCTCCTTTTCCTCGGAATATTTTACTGAAGCTTTACCAAGTTCGATTAGAAAGATTAAGAATGCTTATGAACAAAGGGATACCTGAAGACATACGTTGGATAATTGAAGCCAAGGTACGTGAAGATGAATATCTTCCTGTTTTGCATTTACCAGGTACAGGTAGAAGCACTTATGCAAAGAAGCGAAGAGCAAAGCGCATGAGTTCAAATTGCCACAAGTGTGCACGATGGACGTGTAACGGTAAATGTCGTTCTATTGGGATTCCGTCCTCTAATCGAGATGATAAAATTGAATTCATTAAGGATGGACTGAGTAAGGAGAATTTGGGTAATATCCAACTTTCTCTTGAGACGCATCCTAGTGGAGACGTACAAAGAGAAATTCTTGATTTATGGCCGCAATTCCAAAGGGAATGGCAACATCTTGGGAATCTGATGATAAAAGACCCTGTTTGCCAGCTTGTAAGAAAACTGGATGGGAAGCATATCCTCGACTCATAGAAGGCGTTTAAGCCGTTTCTGGACGTAAAACCAGAGGAAGATGCATTCGAAAAAGAAAAAAAAAATGGAAAGCACTTCGTCCCAGCGCATTAAAAAAATTTGTGTCTTTGGAGGTGCTTATCCAGGGAAAAATAACATATTCGCTGATGAAGCCATAAGAGTTGGAGTAATACTTGCCCAACAAAAGATCCAGTTGATTTATGGAGGCGGTAGTACGGGTTTAATGGGAGCAGTCGCTACAGCAGCACACGCCGGAGGAAGTCCAGTTCTAGGAATCGTGCCAAAACTATTCACAGGTTTTTGTGGACCTACCGTGGGTAAGGAAATACAAGTCTGGAGTATCCCTGAACGGATGACAATCATGTACCATTCTGCCGATGCATTCATTGCTTTACCAGGAGGTCTGGGTACATTGGAAGAAATAGCTTGCGTGGCTTCTTGGTCATCTTTGGTCACAAATAAAAAACCCATTGGTTTGCTTAATATTAATGGTTATTTTAGTAATTTACTTTCATATTTAGATAATGCTGTGGATAATGGATTCATGTTTTCAGAGGCAAGGAGAACCATAATTTCTGCTACAACCATTGAAGATTTACTCAAAAAGCTACAAGCTTATGAGTGTTTATCTGCTACGGTTGTTTCGCAAACGCTCGGAAAAAGAAAAAGAGATATGGACGAGCAAGGAGTGGATTGCACTTTGTCTTTGTGACATTATCTAACATTTTGCTTGTTGTGTCTCAGTTATAATAAGTGGTTAGCAACCTCTGCAGGTAATATCTCCTAAATTCTACCTTTAAAATTTGACATTGGGGACAATGTCATATTTTAGTAGGGGGTAAGGGACATATTTTGCTAAAAAAAAAAAAAAAAAAAATTGTTGTGTTTTAAGACATTTAGAAGTATTCATTCTGAACAAGGTCTGAGTAAGGGAGACTTGAGACATACCTTGTCAGTTTGATTTAATCTTCTTCTTTCAAAAAAAAACAAAAAACAAAAAAACAAAAAAAAAAAACAAAAAACAAAAAAAAAAAAAAAAAAAAAAAGCATGTTTAGACTTAGTGTGTTTTTTAGTTACTTTCAATACTATAATGAGATATGAATTGCATAAGTCTAAAACAGATTTATTAGTGAGAAGATTTTCATGAGAATTGAGCTTGATGTCAACCTTTTTATGAGCCAATGTTAATATGATATGTTGATTGAGAAAGAAGCATGTTTAGACTTAATCTGACTTGTATAATCATCTTTGTGAGTTTTTGAGCCTATAATGATTGATGCATTATACAAATCAATCTAATTTCTTTCTTGAGTGCTCTTATGATTACATGATTCTCTAGAACTTGCTTTAAACCGTTTGAGACTATATTGATACATGTGACAACATGAATATGATAGAGGCATTAGGATTATAACCAGAGCCAAACAGCCATCCATTATTAATGTTCTACGAGAACATCCCCACTAGTGAGCCAATTTGAGTCTACATTAAATATGATGTTTTATTGGTAACCACAACTTACACCTAGCCTAAATATGCTTATATCCTTACCCTTGTTCTAAAGATGAATTTTATATTTTGAGACATATTGCAAAAAAACAAGGGATATTTTTATTTGAAAATTTGGGTTAGAAACAAAAGATAAGTGTGGGGGAAAGAAAAGAAAAGAAAAAGTCAAGAGAAAAAGAAAGGGATCATTGTCAAATACATTCCCATATTAAAAATAAAAAAAAAAATAAAAAATCTTCTCTTGAACTTCTAGAAAAAGATGTTACAAAGTTGGTTAGAATGATGCAAAGGCTCAACATGAATATTTAGCCTATGTTATTATGTGCTTTATAAGAGTTTTGAGAAGTTTTATTTGTATGATCTTATTATGTCTCTAAAATCTATGAACTCTTTGGAACCTTTGTGATATCTTTATCCTTTTGTTCTTTAACCACATTATAACCCTTTGGCCCCATTACAACCTTGAATAAAGACCTCTTGATTTATGAAGTTGTATGATCTAAATAGTGGAGAATAGGTGGACAAGCAAGCATATGGTAGAAGTGTTTTCATGAGATTGATTGAGTGTAAACACTTTACCACTACTTTAAAGAGTGAAAATCAAGAGAGTATCCCATGTGAGAAGTTGAGATTAAGTTTGAATATACACTATTTTGATTGAAATATGTTATGTTATTATTGGCTTAACTCAAACTATTTACATTCAAGCAAGATTTTTTGTGAATTTCTTTAAGCTATTGATTAGTTTTTAAGACTTGTCCAATGATTATCTCTAATTTATATTGGAAGGATTAGTTATAATTATTATTTTTAGTTTTTCTTATGTCTTCAATGTTTGTGGGTATCGTCCTAGTAAACCCTCACGAGACTAAACTCGTCCACTAGGGACACCTAGGGGTTTAAAGGCTTGTGTCACATGCTAAGTGCCACCGTGATTTCCTACGAAAATGGATTAGATTAGATTTTCTTATTTTATTTTTATTGAGTCGTTGCTAGGGACTAGCAACAATCTAAGTATGGGGGTGTGATAACTCGTATAATTATATAGTTTTTAGTTATGTTTTATTATTGTTTTGTGTCAAATACGAGTTATTATTGTTTAGTCTAATTGTGTTTATGATCTTTTATATTTTTATGTAATTTGGTGTTTTTCACAAGTTTCTTTGAGTGATTTCAGATTACTAGAATTAAGGGCAAATCCAGTTCAGTTCCAGTTCCGACACCTTTTGCCATATCAGCTATATCTCGAGTTTCACTGAAGCAATAAGGCTGAACTTTGTATCCCTGCAAAGCTAAGAGGCATATCTATCTTTTTCATGTTTTACACTTCTTGAAACGGAGTCGTTTTCCCTAGCGAAATCGACCATCAAGTTGGCTGATGTGCAATGACGTCTGTTCTGCACCGTTTTGGTATTTTGACCATATCTCCCGATCCACGTGCGCAAATGATCTGATTCCAACGGCTATGGATCCGTAACTGATAGGGGTATATTTTTCTAGAAGACCATTTTATCAGATCGAGCCTCCAACATTGACAAAATCGACCATCAAGCTGGCTGATCAGAATTGTCATACAATATGACGAAAATTGTTAGAAAAATGCACCCACCTATTATACCTACCTTTGAAATTTGTAAAGCTTGTCTCTTGTCATTTAGCCCTCCAAAATGTGTATAAATAGAGGGCCTTGGATGAGTATTGAGATACATTGATACATTGGTAGGATAGCCATTGTAATAAAATTCTCTAAGTTCTTTTTCTTTCCTTTCTCTAGTTTTCTTTTTCTTCTTACATTTCTTTTCATTTTATTCATATCTAGTATGTGTTGCTAATCATATTGTTGAGGTGATGAGGTGAAGCTCTTGGTAAATGCTAAGGTTAGTCTCTTAAACATGAGCTAAAATGAATCATCATTTATAAGCACTAGCATAGATAATATTTTCTTTTGGTTTAAAATCATACTTGCAAAGTAGAGATCTTGATTCATTATTGACAATGAAAATGGCACAGTAAATGCTTGGTTTCATAACCTTGATTTGTTGTAGACATATACCTTGGCATAAGGAATGCTTGGACTCTTTTTATGAGTTTTGAGGACACCAAATGAACATAATATCATATGCTATGGACGTTGGACAATTTGGACTGAATTGCTAAACCTTCCGATTGGAACCTCCCTTATGTGTGGATTTCAATTGTGTAATAAAACAAGATTAATCTTAGCATAACACCAAGAGTGGATTCTCTAACCTCAACATCTTTTCTTATTGTTTTTTTTATATTTTGTTTAATTTCTTTTATGTTATTTTATTTATTTTGTTCTCTAATATCTTGTTTATTTTGTTTTGTTGTTGATTCCCTAATATCTTGTTTACTTTCTTTTTCTTATATATTTATAAACTTATACTTACTAGTACGCTTCCCTGTGGTTCGACCTCGGACACCCGAGAATTTATTACTTGAACATAACCTGCACTTGGGTTTACAACTCTTAATTGAGTTTCTATCAGCTTTTCAAAAAATCAGACTTGGGCTGGGAAAGAGAGTGCTGGCCTGCCAAGGCCCAAAGGAAGGAGGAAGCTTCTGATTTTTCAATCAAATGGCCAAGAATTAAGAATTAGTTAGAGATTTTTTTGATCAAGCCGTTGTGATTAAGCCACATAGGCCAATGCATGAAGAGTGAGAGTGTCAACATTATTCTTGAACAGCTGTAATTATGGACAGTTGATACACTAATCTAAGGGTGATAATTTCATGATTTTTCACCTGGAATCACTAGCCCTTGGATGGAAATGGGTTGGAACCAAAATGACAACATCCAAGGCATGAGAGAGGGGGGTTCGGCCATCACATAGAGAGGGGGGATCCAGATTTTTCTTCACTTCATTTTTCAGATTTCTTCTTGGTTTTGCTTAGTTTTTCTCTCCTTGGTTGAAAGCAAAAAGAAAAAGTTTAGAAAAGAAAGGAAAGTTTGAAGAGATAAAGCTTGAAATATAGCTTCTTGAGGTTGCATTTAGCACCAACTCTTGCACTTTCTTGATTTTCCATTCTTGTTTTAGCTATTTTGATTATTATTTGGTGAGTTTTCCTTTTAAATAAGTGCTTCTTTTTATATTCCTTTTAAGTTCTTTCTTCATCTTTTTCTTAAACAAGTTTTTTTTACATTTTTTTTCACTTCCTCACCATGGCCGAATAGCCTATATTTTTTTTTGTATTTGCTGTTTTGTTTGATTTCTCATGTTATTCATGTTATTTTCTTTAGTCTTGATGCTTTAAATATTTTCCTACTTCATATACTTGAAGCATGTTTTAATTTGGTTGCTTGTTTTTTGTCATTTATGAGTTTATTATCATATTCTTGCATTTTCAATTTTCTGTTTTCATAATGTTTAAATTCGTTGATGTTTTATATTTAGTATATCAAGTGTTTGTGAAAATGCTTGTTAGTTTTAATATCTCTACTTTGTGTTTGCATGATTTGAGTGTTATATTTTAGTTGAGCATGTTAGTATATCAAGTGTTTGTGAAAATGCTTGTTAATTTTAGTATCTCTACTTTGTGTTTGCATGATTTGAGTGTTATATTTTAGTTGAGCATATTAGCATATCAAGTGTTTGTGAAAATGCCATGCTTGTTTGGAATCTTAAGCCATTCGGCTACCATGTTGTTTTGCATTGTGTGTTGCATTTTTGCTATGTTAGTTGATAGGTTTGCATTTGCATGATTTTGATTGAGTATTCAGTTTAAGTATACCAAGTGTTTGTGAAAATGCCATGCTTGTTTGGAACCTTAGGCCATTCGGCTACCATGTTATTTTGCATTGTGTGTTGCATTTTTGCTATGTTAGTTGATAGGTTGGAATTTGCATGACATTTGGTTGAGTTTTTGGTTTAAGCATGCCTTGTGTTTGTGTTATTGTCATGCATATTTTAGTTGTTAGGTTTGCTTTATTTTGCCATGCATGTCCATGCATTTTAGACCTAGGTTGCATTAAATGCCATGCAAGTTCATTTAGGTCTATGTCACTATATTGATGCCATGCATTTTTTCATGACATTTAGGTTTAAAACCATGCATTTCATGCATCATATTTGCTGTATTTTTTCATGCATTTCATTTCCATGCCACTTGACTAATGACTTAGGCCAATTAATGGTTCAAAGTCATGCTCTCTTGAGCATACTTGTAGAAAATTAAAGAGTTGTCAAATTGATTATTCTACCTTTGTGATTTTTTTTACTTAGCCAATTTTTGTCTAACTTTTAAAAAGTCCTAGCTACTGTTTGTAAGTCATTTTGTGAGTCTTAAATATTTTTGCTTTGATTTTAAATGATTTTATCAAAGGCAAAAATGTGTTTTGACAAAACAGTTTTTTTCACCCAATACTCATACTTTCTCGATTTTTCTGGGCATTCATCTTTAATCAGAAAATTAAGCTGATTTGTTCCCGTATATTTTTACATTTCTTGAGTCTCTAGTATTTGTTTTAGATGTTTTTGAATTTTTAAAAATAGGATAAAAAATCGTGGCTTAAAACTGGACAGTGGAGTTAGAATTGAATTTGAAGGAAAATCATTTTTCTGTTTTGATTAAGTTACTTAGAGGAGGCTGATTAGGAAGTTTAGCTACTGACTTAGGGTTGTTTCTAAGCCTTTTTAAACTCTAAAAATAATTTTTTAAGTCTCGGGTTAAGGGTGGTTAAGTCCGGGATTTTAAACTTAGGAAATTAGAGCCATTTAAAAAATGTTTAGCCCAGTTTTTTTTTTATTTTTAATCTAAGCTTTTCCAAATTGTTTTCAAACAATCACAAAGTATTTTGGTTTTAGAATATTTAATTTGACATATTTTCCTAAGGTAGTCGGATATCTTTTTAGATATACGGATTTCCTTAATTAAAGGAAAAAAATACATTTTCATGCATTGCATTTTTTATATCATGCATTCTATATAATATGTGATTTTTGCTATGATAATTTCTATGATATTGTTATGGTTTTGAGTTATGTTATATTGTTTATTATATGATTTGGAATATTTCATGATATCCTATGCTTTTTATTTAATTATTTTTTGTTATATTATTTAGCATATACTATGTTCATGCATTATTATTTTCATTTTTATTTCCATGCATATCATATGATAGCATTATTTTATATTCCATGTCATTTAAATTATATGTCCTATCATTCATATTTGCCATGTCATTCAAATTATTTCATTTCATATAGAATATATTATGTTACTTAGGTCATTTCATTTAATGTTGAATATATTATGTTACCTAGGTCATTTCATTTCATTTATGATATATTATGTCATTTAGGATATTTTATTTCATTTAAAATATATCATATGATTTAGGATATTACATTTCATATAGAATATATTATGTTACCTAGGTTATTTCATTTCATTTAGAATATGTCATATAACTTAGGACATTTCATTTCATTTAAAATATGCTAAGGCATTTAAATTATATCATATCATTTAGGTTGCATTATATTATTTAGATTTTGCTATGTCATTTTATTTATGTCATGCATATACATATTCATATCTTTTAAAATGTTTCCAAAAAGGTAATGATTTTCAATAAAATAAAGATATTCCCGAGTTAAAATAATTCATGAATTCTCTACCGGGTTTGCTGGAGGGAATATCATCAATTATCATTAATAAAGGAATATTTTTCTTTCAAAAAACGAGAATGATTCAGAAAGTTTTCCAAATGAATAAAAAATTTTATATTCTGCCGATTTTGTCGGGGAATATAGAAAATTTTGAATTAATAAATTTCGGATCATTTTCAATTAAAAATGGAATGATTTTTCTTAAAATTGGGAATTAACTTGAAATACAAAATTTAAAACCGACTTCTTTACCGAGATTTGAGATAACACATGATTAATAAGGTACCGTTTTATACGGGCGTTCTGGGGGTGATCCTTCCCCGCACGTAACCGAGTCCCGAACCCGTTTCTTTGATTTCTCTGGTTTAAAACGCAGACTTGAAATTGGTTTTAAAAATGTTTTCATTAATTTTTAGAATATTTTATAAAACCGGTTTTAATAAGTGGCCGATCACACCTAGCTAAAAAAGATTGGTGGCGACTCCATGTCTTTTTTAAGGTCATTTTCAAAACCTTCATTTTTCAAGAGGAATTAAGTCGACTTTTCCTCGGTTTTTTTATGTCACGCTTAACGAATAATAAAGTCTTGCGATGAGACTTGTTATTTTTTTAGGTTGCGACACCTTTGATTGTGAATGTCAAGTTGAAGAAATATGATGGAGGAAAGAAGGTGGATGCTAGCATGTATAGAAGCTTGATTGGGAATTTACTTTATCTTACTGCTACAAGACCAGACATCATGTTTGGTGCTAGTCTGCTCTCAAGGTTCATGAATGGTCCTAGTCATATTCATTTTGTTGTTGCAAAAAGGGTGCTAAGGTTTATCCGAGGAACTGTAGACAATGGTATCAACTATGGAAGTAACATTGAAACAAAATTGGTAGGCTTTGCTGATAGGGATTGGGCAGGATCTTTGGATGACATGAGAAACACATCTAGTTTTGTTTTTTCATTTGGTTCAGGTTTGTTCTCTTGGTGCTCAGAGAAGCAGCAATCTGTTGCTCAATCTTCAGCCGAGGTAGAATATGTTGCAGTTAGCTTAGCAACACAATAAGCAATTCGGTTGCAGAGGATTTTAGAAGATGTTGGTGAGAAACAAGAGGAAACTGTCATCATTCATTGTGACAACAAATCAGCAATTGCTATAGCCAAAAATCCAGTTCATCACAGTCGTACAAAGCATATTGTTATAAAGCATCACTTCGTCAGAGATGCCATTGAGGAAGGAGAAGTGCAGCTGAAGTTTTGCAGGTCAGAAGAGCAGCTAGCTGATATTTTCACCAAGGCTCTTCCAAGGGAACAGTTCCAGCAACTTAGAGCAGCATTGGGAGTTCAAGAACAATACATTCAGGGGGAGTATGTTATGGAGTAATGTGCTTTTATCACCTGTTTTATCTTTTGATAGCAAGCTAGTTTAGTTTAACTTGTGTTAATTTTCTGTTAACTTAAATCAAAATATATGAAGTTAATCTTGGACACTTGTATGGTCTTGATGTCATATCTCTTGAGGTATATATACTTGGAAAGCTACTGGAATAAGGGTACGTCAGTGATTAAAAAACCAGACCGGTCGGCCGAACTGGTTGAATCGAAAATCGGTGATCAGTCTGGTCCGGTAAATATATTAGAACCGGATTTTTATCAAATCGGTAAAAAACGGTTCAATCGGTAAAAAACTGATTTTATATGTATTTTTTTTTCAAAATTTTATTTATAATTAATGAGATTTGAACCTTTAATCTTTTAGTATTAGATTAAAGACCATACTATTAAGCCAAATTCATTTATTTGTTAACTATTAACTATATTTAATATTTTTTTAGTGTTAAATATTTAAAAAAAAATAGCTTTATCGAACTGGCCGGTCTAACCGGTTGGATCGAAAACCGAAAACCTAATTGGTTCGACCTCCGGTCTAATTTTTTTAATATTGGGGTACGTAGAAGATATTAAAAAAATAAAAATTTCCAGGCTTTCTCGACACTCTTTTTCTTCCCTGTTCTTTCTTGTTGCTTCCTCGTTTTTGCTGCAATTACAGCAACCATTTGCTGCACTTTGGTGTGTTTGATTTGCTGTCATTTTATCATAATAGGCCAACAAATTGATATCAGCAGATAAACTAGATATCTCTAAAACAAATCCAAATTTTCCTAGGGATTTCTTTGTTCTACGGGACTTATCTTAGGAAGCACGGACATAAACACGCAATACGGATACAATACGATACGGATATGATAATACGAGAAATTTTAGAAAATTAGGACACGGGTATGGCATGATACCACAATAAAAAATATTTTTTATATAATAATATACAATAAAAATGTAAATTTGATACTTTTCAATAAAATATTAACATGCAAATAGCTTTTTAATTTTGTAAAAATTAATTTTGAATTTAGAAACTTAAACATTAAAAAATTCATTAGAACCAAATTGTTCATTATTGATTTCATATTGAAAGAAAAAAAAAAAAAAAAAACTTCATCGTGTGTCTGGGAGTGTCTTGACCATGTTTTGACTGTATCTGATTTCTTTTACATGTCCAATACGTATTCAATCGTGTCAGAGCCATATCCGTGTCCAAGACTGACTCGATCCCCTGACAGAAACGTCCGTGCTTCGTAGGGACTTATGAACATGTTTAGCAACGCAATTTTCACACAAGCATACAAAATTATAAGAATCCTGAATTACTAGACAAGCCTTGCAACTAGACTTGTCTATGGGTCGGGTAGCCCGTCTGACTCGATCAGCCCGACCCGTATTGGGCCGAGCTTGAACATGGTTTTTCATGATCCGGGCCGACCCGGATCACTATTTAAATATTAAAATATTATTATTTTATTTAAATTTAATTATAAAAATATATAAATATTAATAAAAATAATTTTTTTTAATTTTTTATTAATAAATAAATAGTGATCCGGATCCGTCCAGGACCGGGCCTGGGCAAGAGTTCGAAATTTTTTTTGGGTCGCGACCTGGTCCATGGACAGATCTACTTGCAACTCGGACCTTGCAACTCGTGAGGGTGCTCACTATGTGGACATTCATTCTTCCCGCACTGGACGCCAGTTAGGGCCAAAGCGCCACTAGCACTACCGCTGCTCCAGTGTGGGGTGAATGGAATCCCCACTCCACTACACCCTTTGCCAAACGAAGCACACGATGGAAATCAGCATAACCTCCCAATGACATGCAGATCAACTAGATACATCTAAAAAGAATATGTTCATTCAAAATAACACAGGCATCTCAATAGGTTACGATCCATTATCTCCTCCAAGGAAGGCTAAGAATTTGTGTAAATTCATAATATTCCTACATTTCTTTTACATATTAGAGCAGATGAAACAAAGTATCTGCTCGACCAGTTATGTGGTTAGGACTAGAAATGTTCAAACCGATGCAAATTCATAACTATTAAGTATGCAACTATTTATTTGAAAGCTAGAAGATGGAAGAACTCCCCCTTAAATGTGTTCCCAAACTATCTGAAAACATAAGCTATAGCTCAGTAAATGCATTGGAAAGCGCAACTCGATCTCTATGCCTCATTTCAATTGGTTTCTTCCTGTTTTCTTCAGCAAAGACAAAAGTCAACTCTCGACCAAGAAGAACCCGGTGGTATTTGGCTTTAGCAGCATCAGCAGGATCAACATATTGGACAAAGCCAAACCCTCGAGGTTCCTTGAAGAATTATACAAAAGCCACAAGGCTACAACAGAAAATAAAATCTGACAGGCACCATGCAGACCAATAACCTTTTTCCAATGATATATTTCCAAAATAATCCCTACTAATCTGGAAGGTCATCAGAAGCATGAAAAAGCAAGCACTTGCCTGTTAACCTTGCAAGTATCAGTTTAAAGATCACTTGAAATTCTTCAAGACTACGAACATCTTCACAGTGTATTCAAACCCAACTTCATTCCAATCTTCACTACCACTAACATCATCTTCCAAAGAACTCTAATTACTTGGTTGATGTCTTCAAAGCTTTAATTTCGATGTTAAACCTCAAGAACTTCAATTAACACACCCAATTTGTGATAACAAAAAGAGTATATATAATTAAAGGAATGCCCCAACATCAGAATAGATATTCATACAGAGAAATTATGATGACTATGTATGCTATGGATGCAATCTAATGCCAACATGATGCATGTAAAGAATAAGCAAATTACTGCATGGGTATATAAAGAAAAATTATGCTAACTATGACGATATTCTACAATGAATGAGCATACATGCTTATGACTGTAACATGATGTCAAAATGATATATGCAAAGAATAAATGAATTAACACAAAGGTATATACAATGACCAATGATTTCACGAAATTGGCGGGACCAAATTTTGATTATACAAAAATCTCACTATGCAAAATTTGCCTCTAAATTTAATCTATGATTTTTTTTTAAAATATGTTTTCTCTATGAAAAGCCAAACATATTATTTTCAAAACAAATTTCGGAATAATGTATCCTACTATGGTACAATATGCAAATGTTCATGTAACACTACCAGTTTCTGAAATCACAAAATGAGATTATTATTACAAACTGTTTATTGTAAAGAATGAGATCAAAAATACAATATAAATGTACATGCTCTATTCACACATACATGAAATGTGCAAAAATGCAAAAATGTTTGAAAAAGAATGTTTTGAATTTTGAATTTCAAAAGGTTAGTGAACACTTTCCCCAATAATATCTACTTATATAGGCATCACGGTTTCTTTGGGCGGAGTATCACACTTATTACGGGCGATGTACGTTTATCTTTGCCCAATTTACAAAACTTATTTGAGATGTAAAAATAGGTAATAAAAGGTTAGAAATGTCCCTCCATGTGTTCCTAACTTCGGTGTATCTAACGAAAATCTGGCATGGCTTCACCTAGGTTCACTATATGAGGGTGAATCGATTCTAAAGGCCCCGAATTGCTCCTCACTGTCGTCGGTGAAGGCTAGTAAGGCACCCCGATAAAAGCGGGTTCAATTCGTTAGAGTATATTTTCCTATGCCCGTAAGGAGGATTATCACAAAGGCGTTAGGTACTTTATACTCCGAAAGTGTTTCACTAGCCCATACGGAGGAGCATCACGAAGGCGTAGTTACTTTACTCCCACTTAAAAGCTTGGAACCCGGGTAGAGGATTCATGTTATGCAAATGCAGACATAGTGTGTGCGGAGGAACAAAACAAACCTGTCACCACCTATTCTACAACCTTTATTCTAAATACCCCACTAAAATCAAACAATGTAAAGCATCAGTCAAGCAAACATATAAATATACGCAATAAAATAACCAGAGAACAAATAATAATATGCATGCATATGAAGATGGACATATTTAAAACATTTTATAATTTTCAAAATTCTATTAATTATTTTAAAAATATGGGAATTAAAATTAAATACCAATTAAACCCACAAAATCGAGACTTAAATAACACACGACTAATTCTAGGCCTGACTCTCTAAAAAAATAAGTCCCCAGCGGAGTCGCCAAGCTGTCGCAACCCCAAAAAATAACATACGACAATAACAACGTCTCATCGTAAGACTTTATTATTTGTTTTCCTTAGGCGTGACATTAAAAAAACGAGGAAAAGTCGACTTAATTCCTCTAGAAAAAGGAAAGTGTCGATACGTGATCCCGAATCGCGGGGAACCGTTCGAATGAGGGGAAACAGAAGTAGAGGAAAAGACGACTTAATTCCTCTAGAAATAATAAAAGGTCGAGGGTATGGAAACGGCCTCGTAAAAAGACATAGAGTCGCCACCAATCTTTTTTAGCTAGGTGTGATCGGCCACCTATTAAAACTGGTTTTGTAAAACATTTTAAAATTAATTAAAATATTTTTTAAAACCAATTTCAGGTCTGCGTTATAAACCAGAGAAATCAAAGAAGCGGGTTCGGGATTCGGTTATGTGCGGGGAAGGATTAGCACCCCTGCAACGCCCGTATAAACCGGTACCTTATTAATCGTGTGTTATCTAGAGTCTCGGTAAAAAGTTGGTTTTTAATTTAAGATTTCAAGTTAATTCCCAATTTTAAGAAAAAATAATTCCATTTTTAATTGAAAATGATCCGGAATTTATTAATTCAAAATTTTCCTATATTCCCCGACAAAATCGACAAAATATAGAAATTTTTATTCATCTGGAAAACTTTCCGAATCATTCTCATTTTTTGAAAGAAAGATATTCCTTTATTAATGATAATTGATGATATTCCCTCTAGCAAACCCGGTAGAGAACTCATGAATTATTTTAACTCGGGAATATCTTTATTTTTTATTGAAAATCATTATCTTTTTCAAAACATTTTAAAATTATTAACATGGACATGTATGACATAAATAAAATGACATGGCAAATCTAGATAATATAATGCAACCTAAATGATACGACACAATTCAAATGACATAGTATCTTCTAGGTAAAATAAAAAAAAATCCTAAGTATCATGGTATATTCTAAATGATATGGCATATTTTAAATGACATGGCAATTCTAAATTATATGGCATATTTTAAATGACATGGCATGTTATAAATGAAATAACCTAAATGACATGGAATTAAAATAATGCTTGTAGACACCTAATTTTGTCCGGACCACTAAAACAGGTATGTTTTCTTCCTAAATTGATGTTTCAGAATTTAAAAAGACTTTTTTCATCCTGCAGGTGATACTCCGAGACTTAGTTTAAGAGGGCGAGCATAAAAAGTCATACTCGAAAAAAAGTCAACCCAAAAAAAGTCAACCCCAAAAAAGTCAACCTCAAAAAGTCAACTACTGAAAAAGTCAACCCACTTTAAAATCAAGATTTGAAGCTCAATTGAAAAATGGTGAAAGAATTTTGATAATCCGAGGTCTACATTGAAAGATATGGAGTTCATAAGTTGATTTATGGAGATTTAGTAGAAAGGAAACCCTAATCCAGGAAATTTGGGGAAAAGTGCTTAAACGATCGAATTGGTCGGAATTGAAGGTTCCAAATGAAAGATAAGCACTGGCTACGGGTAATGGAGAAGCCACTTGAAAGAAAAACTGAAAGAAAAGTCAATCCGGGAGAAAACCAAAAATTAGGGTTTTTAGTGGATTTCGGTGAAATCGAGATGAATTACAGAAGTGGCCCGACTTGGTAAGAAAAAAGCCCATAATGGATGAGGAATGATTAAAAAGGGATAACCCAAGGCTCAATTTGAAGAAAATCTGAAAATCGGACTTGTTTTGGGCAAAATCGGGTTTCGGAGGCAAAAGGGTAAAATTGAAAAAATTGGGAAAATAGCAAATGAACTCCAAATCTTCTGAAAATTTGCAAATCTCATTTTTAAATTATTTGAAAGATATTTGCGAAATAAAATCTTGATTCGGAGTTCGTTTGCAAAATGGCCAAATCCCGGGTCTCCAATGCAATAATTCAAGAAGATAAATCCCGAAAAAATAGCAAATGGACTCCAACAATTTTGAAAATTTTCAAATCTCATTTTTAAATTATTTGGAAGAGATTGGAAATAGAAAATCTTGATTCGAAGTTCGTTTGCAAAATGGTCAAATCCCGAGCCTCCTATGCAGTAATTCAAGAAGATAAATCCCGAAAAAATACCAAATTAGTTCCAAAAATTATGAAAACTTCCAGATCACACTTTTAAATTATTTGGAAGATATTGGTGAATAAAAATCTTGATTTGGAGCTCGTTTAAAAAATGGTAAAATGTGGGGGCATAAAAGGGCATTTTTGGAAGAAAAAATTCAAATAAATAGCAAATGGACTCGGAAAATTTTGAAAACTTCCAGAATTCAATATTTTATTATTTTGAAAGTATTAAAAAAATAAAATTTGAATTTGAAGTCCGTTTGCCATTTATTTGCATCCGGGGGGCAAAACGGTCATTTTACCCAAACAACCGAAAAGGGCTTCTTTTGGCCTTTTAAAAATCAGACTTGGGCTGGAAAAGAGAGTGCTGGCCAGCCAAGGCCAAAAGGAGGGAGGAAGCTTCTGATTTTTCAGTCAAAAGGCCAAAAATTAAGAGTTAGTTAGAGATTTTTTGATCAAGAAATTGTAATTAAGCCACATGGGCCAATGCATGAAGAGGGAGAGTGTCAACATTATTCTTGAACAACTGTAATTATGGACAGCTGATGCACTAATCTAAGGGTGATAATTTCATGATTTTTCACCTTGAATCACTAGCCCTTGGATGGTTGGTTGGAGCAAAAATGACAACATCCTAGGAGGAGAGAGGTAGAATTCGGCCAGCCTAAAGGGAGGAGGGGAATTTTCATTTTCTTCACTTCATTTTTCAGATTTCTTCTTGGTTTTGCTTAGTTTTTCTCTCCTTGGTTGAAAGCAAAAAGAAAAAGTTTAAAAAAGAAAGGAAAGTTTGAAGAGATAAAGCTTGAAAGATAGCTTCTTCAGGTTGCTTTTAGCACCAACTCTTGCACTTTCTTGATTTTCCATTCTTGTTTTTGCTGTTTTTGATTATTATTTGGTGAGTTTTCTTTTTAAATAAGTGTTTTTTTATGTTCTTCTTAAGTTCTTTCTTCATCTCTTTCTTAAATAATTTTTATAATTTTTTTTTCCTTATTTCCTCACCATGGCCGAATGGCCCAGATTTTTTTTAGTGTTGCTGTTTTGTTTGATTTGTCATGTTATTCATGTTATTTTCTTTAGTCTTGATGCTTTAAATATTCTTCTACTATATATACTTGAGGCTCGTTTTAATTTGATTGCTTATTTGTTGTCATTTATAAGTTTATTATCATGTTCTTGCATTTTTAATTTTCTGTTTCCATAATGTTTAAATTTGTTGATGTTTTAGTTTAAGTATATCAAGTGTTTGTGAAAATGCCATGCTTGTTGGAGCTTGAAGCCATTCAGCTACTCCATGTGTTTTACATTGTATGTGCATTTTTGCTATGATAGTTAATAGGTTTGCATTTGCATGACATTTGTTTGAGTATTTAGTTTAAGTATATCAAGTGTTTGTGAAAATGCCATGCTTGTTGGAGCTTGAAGCCATTCGGCTACTTACATTGTATATGCATTTTTGCTATGTTAGTTAATAGGTTTGCATTTGCATGACATTTGTTTGAGTATTTAGTTTAAGTATACCAAGTGTTTGTGAAAATGCCATGCTTGTTGGAGCTTGAGGCCATTCGGCTACTCCATGTGTTTTACATTGTATGTGCATTTTTGCTATGCTAGTTGATAGGTTTGCATTTGCATGACATTTGGTTGAGTTTTTTGTTTAAGCATGCCTTGTATTTGTGTTATTTCCATGCATATTTTAGTTGTTAGGTTTGGTTTATTTTGCCATGCATGTCCATGCATTTTAGACCTAGGTTGCATTAAATGCCATGCAAGTTCATTTAGGTCTAGGTCACTATATTGATGCCATGCATTTTTTCATGACATTTAGGTTTAAAACCATGCATTCCATGCATCATATTTGCTGTATTTTTTTCATGCATTTCATGTCCATGCCACTTGACTAATGACTTAAGCCAATTAATGGTTCAAAGTCATGCTCTCTTGAGCACACTTGTGGAAAATTAAGGTTTGTCAAATTGATTATTCTACCTTTGTGATTTTTTTTACTTTAGCCAATTTTTATCTAACTTTTAAAAAGTCCTAGCTACTGTTTGTGAGTCATTTTGTGAGTCTTAAATATTTTTACTTTGATTTTTAAATGATTTTATCAAAGGCAAAAATGTATTTTTGGCAAAACAGTTTTTTCACCCAGTACTCGTACTTTCCCAATTTTTCTGGGCATTCATCTTTAATCAGAACATTAAGCTGATTTTTTTCCATGTAGTTTTACATGTGCTGAGTTTCCATTATTGTTTTTAGATTTTTTAGAATTTTTAAAAATAGGTTAAAAAATTGTGGCTTAAAACTGGACAGTGGAGTCAGAATTGAATTTGAAGGAAAATCATTTTTTTGTTTTGGTTAAGTTACCTAGAGGGGGTTGATTAGGAAGTTTAGCTACTGACTTAGGGTAGTTTCTAAGCCTTTTTAAACTCTAAAAATGATTTTTTAAGTCTCAGGTTAAGGGTGGTCAAGTCCGGGATTTTAAACTTAGAAAATTAGAGCCATTTAAAAAAGGGTTTAGCTAAGTTGTTATTTTTAATCTAAGCTTTTCAAAATTGTTTTCAAACAATCACAAAGTATTTTGGTTTCAGAATATTTAATTTGACATATTTTCCTAAGGTATCCGGATATTTTTTTAGATATATGGATTTCCTTAATTAAAGGAAAAAATACATTTTCATGCATTGCATTTTCCATATTCATGCATTTTATATAATATGTGATTTTTGCTATGATAATTTCTATGATATTTTTATGATTATGTTATATTGTTTATTATATGATTTTGAATATTTCATGATATCCTATGCTTTTTATTTAGTTATGTTATTTTTATATTCTTTAGCATATGCTATGTTCATGCATTATTATTTTTTGTTTTTATTTTCATGCATATTATATAATAGCATTATTTTATATTTTATGTCATTTAAATTATATGCCATATCATTCATATTTTCCATGTCATTTAAATTATTTCATCTCATATAGAATATATTATGTTACCTAGGTCATTTCATGTATAATATATTATGTTACCTAGGTCATTTCATGTAGAATATATTATGTCATTTAGGATATTTTATTTCATTTAGAATATATTATATGACTTAGGATATTGAATCTCATATAGAATATATTATGTTACCTAAGTCATTTCATTTCATTTAGAATATGTCATATAACTTAGGATATTTCATTTCATTAAGAATATGCTAAGACATTTAAATCATATCATATCACTTAAGGTGCATTATATTATTTAGATTTTGCTATGTCATTTTATTTATGTCATGCATATACATATTCATATCTTTTAAAATGTTTTCAAAAAGGTAATGATTTTCAATAAAATAAAGATATTCTCGAGTTAAAATAATTCATGAATTCTCTACCGGGTTTGCTAGAGGGAATATCATCAATTATCATTAATAAAGGAATATCTTTCTTTCAAAAAACGAGAATGATTCGGAAAGTTTTCCAAATGAATAAAAAAATTTATATTTTGCCGATTTTGTCGGGGAATATAGAAAATTTTGAATTAATAAATTCCGGATCATTTTCAATTAAAAATGGAATTATTTTTCTTAAAATTGGGAATTAACTTGAAATACTAAATTTAAAACCGACTTCTTTTATCGAGATTTGAGATAACACATGATTAATAAGGTACCGCTTTATACGGGCGTTGTGGGGATGCTAATCCTTCCCCGCACGTAACCGAGTCCCGAACCCGTTTCTTTGATTTCTCTGGTTTAAAACGCAGACTTGAAATTGGTTTTAAAAATGTTTTGATTAATTTTTAGAATATTTTATAAAACCGGTTTTAATAAGTGGCCGATCACACCTAGCTAAAAAAGATTGGTGGCGACTCCATGTCTTTTTCAAGGTCATTTTCAAAACCTTCATTTTTCAAGAGGAATTAAGTCGACTTTTTCTCGTTTTTTTTTAATGTCACGCTTAACGAATAATAAAGTCTTGCGATGAGACTTGTTATTTTTTTTAGGTTGCAACAATGCTAACATATAATATGCATGAAAATACTAATAAAAATAATAATGCATAAACATAGTATATGTTAAATAATGTGACAAAAAAACTAAATAAAAAGCATAGGATATCATGAAACATTAAAAATCATATGACAAACAAATATAAGATCATAAAATATGAATTAAAATAATAGTAATATCATGGAAAATATCATAGCAAAAATCATACATTTAAATAGAATGCATGAACATGGAAAATGCAATGCATGAAAAATGTATTTTTTCCTTTAATTAAAGAAATCCGTATATCTAAAAAGATATCCAGCTACCTTAGGAAAATATGTCAAACTAGATTTTCTAAAAAAATGAAACTTTGTGATCGTTTGAAAATAATTTAGAAGAAAAATTTGAATAAAATTAAAACCCTCACCAAACCCTTTTAAAATGGCTCTAATTTCCTAAGTTTAAAATCCCGAACTTAACTACCCTTAACCCGAGTCATTTTCAGAGTTTAAAAAGGCTTAGAAACTACCCTAAGACAGTAGCTAAATCTTCTAATTAACCCCCTCTAAATGCCTTAGCCAAATTCAACCCTTATTCCTCTTTTGATTTCAAATCTGCCTCTACTGTCTGATTTTTCCACACGATTTTTCAGCCTATTTTTAAAAATTCTAAAAATTCTAAAAAAAAATACTGGAGACTCAAAACATGTAAATCTACACGGGAAAAATTGGGTTAATATTCTGATTAAATATGACTTCCCAGAAAAATTGGAGATGTTCGAGTACTGGGTGAAAAAAACTGTTTGTCAAAACACTTTTTTTTTTGCCTTTGATAAATTCATTCAAAAACCAAAATGAAAATTGTTGGAAGTCATCCTAAAGACCTAAGGACAGTAGCTAAACATTTTAAAAACCTTGGACAAAATTGGCTAAGTAAAAAAAATCACAAAGGTAGAATGACTAATTTGACAATTCCTTAATTTTCCACAAGTATGCTTTAGAGAGCATGACTTTAAGCCATTAATTGGCCTAAGTCACAAATCAAGTGGCAATGACATGGAATGCATAAACATACAGCAAATGAAATGTATGAAATGAATGGTCTAAAGGTCTAAATGGTAAAGGAAATGCATGACAATTCATGCAACCTAAATGCCTAGCATGAATTTGCATGGCGATAAATGTATGAAATGAATGGTCTAAAGGTCTAAATGGTAAAGGAAATGCATGACAATTCATGCAACCTAAATGCCTAGCATGAATTTGCATGGCGATAAATGCTATCCTAACTCTATATGCATGCAATGCTTGATAATGTAAATGTGACTAGGACCTAATATGTTATAAATATGCATGAAAATGAATGTGACCTAAGACCTAAATAGCATATTAATGCATGACAATACCAATGTGATTTAAGACTCAATATGCATGGCAATACCAATATGGCCTAGACCTAAAATGTAGTGAGCATGCATAGCAATACCATGAACATATAATGACTCATGAAATTAATGTCAATGCTGGAACAAACAGTAGCTAATACACAATCTCAAGATATGATAATGCAAAGCATGTTATCTAAACAAAAATACAAATGCATGACAAGGCAATGAATGCATGAAGAGGCCAAATGATCACATGAGACTCTAATGCAATCCTATTTAGTAAATGACATAAGTACATGACAAACCATATTAAAATGTATAATGTCATGACATTTTCAATAACATATAACATACCAAAATCAAAATGCACAAGCTCATGGCATGGAAATGCAAACAAGTTAAGAAACAAAAGAAAAATGCACATGCAAGGCAAACAAACATGGTATTGCCGAATGGTCATGGATAAATATGATGACATTTTTATCATACCATTTTCATAAGGACAAGACATACTAAAATCAGAATATGCAAGTTCATGACATGGATAAACAAGCTAAGAAGCAAAAGAGAAAAAAAAAAACACACATACAAGGCATAAAAAATGGAATGGCCGAACATGCATGAAACAAAACTATGAGAATGCAAACATGTAATACATGGTACATAAAAAAAATGCACAACATGGATATGTGAGCAACAATGGCCAAATATGCAAGGATGAAATACCAAGCATGGAAATGAAATATTACAAATATAGCATAGAAAATAATGTAAAGAAAATGGATACACAAGATTTAACATAGACATGCAGAAATTATAAGCAAAACAAGTAAGTAGAACAAGGAAAGTTAAGCTCCATAAATGGTATCAAATGGGCATAGCCTCTCATCAAACCATAATCACTTGGACTTGCCAAGATCATGAAGCCTTTCCATCTCATCAAAACAGAAAATAAACTATGTAAAACAGAAAATAAGGTAAGCTTCATGGATGGTGTCAAATGGGCATAGCCTCTCACCAAACCATAATCACTTGGTCTAGCCAAGATCATGTAGCCATTTCAACCTTTTTTGCTTCATATTTTGTAAAAATAAGAACTTTATAATACTAAAAAAAAACTTGTATAAATCATTTTTCACAACAACATGCAAGGAAGAAAGAAAAGAAAATAAAAAAACAATGCAGAAAAATGAGCCATTCGGCCATGGCATGAAACTCCAAGAAAAAAATTATTTCCACCATTTTAAAGAAGAAGAAAAGAAGAAGATGAAAACATGAATAAACATTAAAAAACTTTATTTCTAAGAAACATTTTGTAGGAAAACATGATAGAAAAACCAAAAAAACACCATGAAAATGAAGAAGAAAGCTAGACTAGAACTTGGTAGAGATGACTACCTTCAAACTCTCTAATGAAAAACCTTTTTTTTTTCTTTCTTTCAAAACCTTTTTTCTTGCCAAATTAGCTACTGTTTTCCAGCCAAAAACCTCTAAAAAAATGAAACTCCCCCTCTCCCTTTAGCCTTGGCCAAAATCCCCCTTAACCATTGGATGAGAATTGCACTTTTTCTCCCCCAATCTTGGCCATTAGATGTAGATATTTTGATGACAACATAAAAATGTCATCTTGCCAATTGATTCCAGCCCTTAAGATGTGTACTCAGCTCTTGTATTAACCTTAGTCATTAGATGCAAAAGAGGACCAATCCCATGCACTCACTTGCTTGCCCCTCTTTGAATGCCTACCCTTGGATGAGTTGTACTCTTCCATTCTTGGTCATTGGATGAAGCCAACATAAAAATGATATCTTGTAGATTAAATCCAGCCCTCAACATGTGTACTCAGCCCTTGTAGATAGCCTAAGCCATTGGATGAAAAGGGATAATCCCATGCACTTCCTTGCTCAACCGAATTGATGCTCACCCTTGGATGAATTGTGCTCATCTTTTTTCTTCCATTCCTGGCCATTATATGGGGGTTCTTTTATGACAAATAAAAATGTCATTTTGACATTTAAACTTGACCATTGGATGGTGCATTCAACTTTCCTACAAGGCACCTAAGCCATTGGATGAAGGGGGACCATTTGCAAGGTGTTAGTTATAGCATGTGGCATAATAGTGACTAGGGAATTAAATTGCTCAAGCTTCCTTCTTCTCCTCTATGTTGGCTGACCAAAGGAAGAAAAAATCCCAGCAATTCCTTCATCTTTCATGTTTTCCTCAATTACCAATTTGCCCTTTTTGGTTTCCTTGGTGAAATGACCTTTTTGCCCCCCGAACTTAAATAAATAGCAAACGGACTCCAAATTTGAATTTTATTTTTTCAATACTTCTTAAATAATAAAAACTTGAATTCTAAAAGTTTTCAAAATTTTCCGAGTCCATTTGCTATTTATTTCGGATTTATTTTCGAAATTACCCCTTTTATGCACCCGAACTTTACCATTTTTAAACGAGCTCTTAATCCATATTTTTCTTCACCAATATTTTCCAAATAATTTAAAAATGTGATCTATAAGTTTTCATAATTTTTGGATCTCATTTACTATTTTTTCGGGATTTATCTGCTTGAATTACTGTATAGGGGACCCGGTATTTGGCCATTTTGTAAACGAACTCCAAATCAAAATTTTGTTTTTCCAATATCTTCCAAAATAATTTAAAAATGAGATTTGAAAATTTTCAGAATTTTTGGAGATCATTTTCTATTTTTCCGAGATTTATCCTGTTGAATTACTACATAGGAAACCCGGTATTTGCCATTTTGTAAACGAACTCCGAATCAAGATTTTCTTTCGCCAATCTCTTCGAAATGATTTAAGAATGAGATTTTAAAATTTTCAGAATCTTTGGAGTTCATTTTCTATTTTTCCCATATTTTCCAATTTTGCCCTTTTGCCTCCGAAACCCGGTTTTGCTTAAAACAAGTCCGATTTTCAGATTTTCTTCAAATTGAGCCTTGGTCTATCCTTGTTTAATCATTTCTCATCAATTAAGGGCTTTAGATCTTCTGAATTGGGCCATTTCTGCAATTTTTCCAAATTTCACCAAAATCTACCAAAAAAACCCTAATTCTCTATTTTCTTTCGAATTGACTTTTCTATCAGTTTTTCTTCCGAGTAGCTTCTCCATTACCCGTAGTCAATGCTTATCTTTCATTTGAGACCTTCAATTCCGACCAGTTTGATCGTTTAAGCACCTTACCCCAAATTTCCCGAATTAGGGTTTCCTTTCTACTAAATCTCGTAACTCAACTTCCGAACTCCATATCTTTCAATATAGACCTCAGATTATCAAAATTCTTTCACTGTTTTTTAATTGAACCTCAAATCTTGATTTTTAAAGTGGGTTGAATTTTTTAATAGTTGACATTTTTGGGGTTGACTTTTTTCGAGGTTGACTTTTTTTGAGTTTGGTTTTTTCTGTCTGCTTTCTTAGACTAAGCCTCGTAGTACCACTTGCAGGATAAGAAAAGCCTTTTAGCATTCATAAACATCAATTTGGGAAGAAAATGTACCTGATTTAGAGGTTCGGACAAAATTAGGTGTCTACAGCCATGTCATTTAAATCATTTTATTTCATTTAGAATATACCATGATACTTAGGATTTTTCATTTCACCTAAAATATACTATGCCATTTAAATTATGTCATATCATTTAGGTTGCATTATATTATCTAGACTTTGCCATGTCACTTTATTTATGTCATACATATTCATGTTCATATTTTTAAATGTTTTGAAAAAGATAATGATTTTCAATAAAAATAAAGATATTCCCGAGTTAAAATAATTTATGAGTTCTCTACCGGGTTTCTGGAGGGAATATCATCAATTATCATTAATAAAGGAATATCTTTCTTTCAAAAAACGAGAATGATTCGGAAAGTTTTCCAAATGAATAAAAAAAATTATATTTTGCCGATTTTGTCGAGGAATATAGGAAAATTTTGAATTAATAAATTCCGAATCATCTTTAATTAAAAAATGGAATTATTTTTCTTTAAATTGGGGATTAACTTGAAATACTAAATTAAAACCGACCTTTTTACCGAGACTTGAGATAACACATGATTAATAAGGTATCGTTTTAAACGGGCGTTGTGGGGGTGCTAATCCTTCCCCGCACGTAACCGAGTCCTAAACCCGATTCTTCGATTTTCTCTAGTTTATTACGCAGACTGAAAATTGGTTTTAAAAATGTTTTAATTAATTTTAAAATGTTTTATAAAACCGGTTTTAATAGGTGGCCGATCACACCTAGCTAAAAAATATTGGTGGCGACTCCATGTCTTTTTACGAGGCCGTTTTCATACCCTCACCCTTTATTTTATTTCAAAAGGAATTAAGTCGTCTTTTCCTTTATTCACCCAATGTCACGCTTAACGAGTAATAAAGTCTCGCGATGAGACTTGTTATTTTTTTTAGGTTGCGACAACTGTTATTTAAAAAATTTAGTCATAGTGAAATTGGTTAAAAAAATGAAAAGAAAAAAAAAAGGGAAGAAAGGATAATAAAAATGTATATAATGATTTTATTGAAGATAAATTTACCTATTACTTTGAAAAACACATTTTATCTCTTAAAAAAGTAACTACGTTAGCATTCTATTAATCAAATTTTACTTTGAATATTAAAAATACGATCATTTTTTTTTATTTTTTCTGTCTATTTTTTATTTTAATCAATTTCTTTATCATTAAATTTTTTTAAATAATGGAAATTGATTATGTTTTAATAAAAATAACATAATATATTAATATTAAAGTTAATATATATAATTGAATTAAAGATAAGTTCAAAATATTTTTTTGGTATAAAAATGTTTAGGTGACGAGAGACTACCCAATCCAGGGTCAGGGCATGCCACAAGCCTTAGAGAAGGCTAATAGTGATACTTATAGATCACCCACCAAGTGGAACTGTTGGTGAGACTCGAACCCTTGTACTTGCCAAGACGCTAATGAGTACTCAACCAACTAAATCAATCCATATTGGCATAAGTTTAAAATATTTACCATGTATACTTGAATTAGAATATAATTTAATTAGAATTTAACTTGAAAGTAACTAAAGATAATTTTGTAGTTAAAAAAAGTTTTGGAAGAAAAAAGGATGAAAAATAAAACAAAAATAAATGATTAATAATTAACAAATGGTATATTTATCTTTTCATTTAAAAATAATATCTTAAGGGGGTTAGTGTATTTTGTACCAAACCTTTTGGGGGGTAAGTGGGTGTTTTCAAATCTTAGGGGGCTAAATTTTTTTTTTATCAAACCTTAGAGGGGTAATTATAAATTTCTCTTATGTCAAGATAGATGAAAATGGAAGTGAACAATCAAATGAATGACTGCTATCAGTTGTGACAAAGTTGAAATTGACTTCGTTCTACTAATTCAGATAGAATTATCCAATATTGTCAGCCAATAAAAATCAGAATTCTATCTCATAAATTGCATCTGGTGAAAATGCCAACTAATCTATTCAACAAGTTAAAAGGTCCAACAAGAGATCAAGGGAACATCAATAGTTTTGTCATGATTTTACAATGACCCTTTCGAGTACATATAATCTCAATTTCATCAGAGATAAACATTGTACTCAAAACAAAGTTAAATTAGTTGATTTTGGCACAAGTTTTATGTTTTATATTTCTCTTGTCCAGCATAGGATTCTAGGATGAATTAAATAATTACAAATTTTAATATAAAATAAATCATTAAATATCCATCTTTTCTCTATTTTCAGTTTTATCAAAAAATAGACAAATAGACATACAGGTCGGATATAGGATAATGCAACTTGCTTGCTTCTTAAAACTCAAATCAAAAAGGAAAATTCTGATTTTTTTCATTGTAACATAAAGTAAAAAATGATGTACAACCTACCCGAACTTGAACATGAAACCGAGGTAGCCCGAACTTGAAGTAGACCAAACTCGAAAGAGCACGAACCCTAAATGACCAAAATTCAAAAAACCCCGAACTCGATATGACCTGAACTTGAAATGATCCGATCCAAACCTGCCCAATTGCCACCTCTAAGCATAAGCATAGAAGAAGCCACCGAGATTTATCAAGTCATAAAAGATGCCATAGCAGGAACCAAAGACCCAAAATTCGTTCCTAGTCAAAACATGTTCTAAAACACCCAGCCAAAAACCCAAACCCAGTTCAAGACTCCAGAACTCAGCAACAAGCACTCGCCTCGACTTCACCTACACCAGTCTCCAAGAACCCACACCCGAGCCCACTTCGCACCCAAGAATCAAGCCACCATCTTGTCGCAACTCCAAAACCTAGAACCAAAAACCCCAGCAAGAACTCGACAACCCAAAACTCTCGTTGCTAACCCGACCATTAACACATAAAGACATGTATGCTCGACCTAGCAACACACTCAAAGCAAACACATGATGCAACCTCTGCAGCCTCCCACCTAAATACCTAACCACTCTCCAACCTCAGGCACCACCGCCTATACCCCTCTCGTCGATCAATCATGATGGCTCTCCTTCTGTTTTTTTAAAAACCCAACCTTGGAAATTCTCGAAAACCAGCCTGCCTCCTCATGTTTATTTTTCACTTCTCTAATCTACCCCACCACTCCAAGAAACCCTACTATTTTAAAAACCAAAAAAAGAAGTCCTACTTGTAACCAGAGGTCCTATCACCCAAATCCTACCATGACCACCCCAAAAGCAACCTCTACCAACCGTTGGCGCCCTTTACTTAGACTCGGCCCAAATCAACCTTAATGATCGATCACCACCAAGGCAATATCTTGGCCACTGTTAGTTCTGCGGTATTCATAAAATACTTCCAAGCGCTGCCCTTCATTCCGTTATGTGTCGTTTCAGTCACAATCTACACTTCGAATAACGATTCCTCATACTCCGACATCGTGGCAACCCCATGCTCACTTTGCCACAAACACAACATCAAATACTCCATCAAGGCTCATTCATAGTGGCGCTTCTCATCATGTCACTATCGACTTGAGCAACCTATCTCTTCATGCACCATTCACTAGCACTGATGATGTTATTATTGGTGATTACACGAGTCTATCGATTACTCATACTAGTTCCACGTCTCTTACTTCCCCTATTACTACCTTTACCTTGTCCAATGTGTTATGTGTCCCTCATCTGAAAAAGAATTTAATATTTATTTCTCGATTTTATATCACTAATAATGTGTCCATTGAATTGTTATCATCTTCATCTATTATGAACGCACAAGACAATCCTTTTAACGAGCCAAACGAAAGATGGAGTGTATGAGTGACCAGTTCCTCTCTTTGTGACCTCACTTTCACTTGCCTTCTCTAGTGTTAAGACCACTTTGTTTGAGTGGCATCATAGACTAGGTCATCTAGCTTTTCCTATTTTTATGCATTTTGCTTCTCATTACTAATTAGATTTGTCATCTTCAATCGCACCTACTTTATCATGCAATGCATGTCAATGTAATAAATGTCACAAATTACCAATTTCTACTACTTTTATTGTCTCATCCTTGAAATTATCTTTTTTGATATGTGGACTTCCCCTGTTATCTCTCACGATGGCTTCAAATGTTATGTTCTCATTGTTGATTACTATAAAAAAAAATATATCTGGCTTTATCCAATAAAACACAAATCGAATGTTCATGATGTCTTTATATATGATTAACAATCATTTTGGAACACTACTTCAATCGTAAAACCATTACTCTTTAATCTGCCAATAGTGGTGAATACATTGGTCTTGCCTCTTACTTTAGCTACTCATGGATTCTCTCATTTTACCACTCCACTCCACACACTAGAACATAATGATTTTCTTGAAAGACTTCACCATGACATAGTAGAAATTTGTCTCACTCTTCTCTCTCATGCTTAATTTCCTTTAACCTTTTGGTCCCATGCATTCACCACTATTTGCTACCTTATAAATTGCATGGCCACTCCAACCCTTAATCTCTCTTCACCATTTGAAAGAATTTTGGCACTCCTCCCAACTATTCCAAACTTAAGGTTTTCAGGTGTCTTGAACCCCTAGGTTTGGCAATATTCTTCTCATAAACTTGAAACTCATTCCACACCTTATGTCTTCCTTGGGTACTCTCTCACTCAGAGTGCCTATCTTTGTTATGATCATTTCAATTCCAAAATGTTTGTCTCTCACTCTTAGTTTGTCTTTCCTTTCACCTCGATTCACAACCACCTACTTCATTCTCAACTTCAAACAGTTTTCACTTAGATCCCTCCAATCATCCATTTCCATTTGTATAGTACTCCTACTCGATCATTATCCATTCCATCTAACAAACAACCTCTATTTATGCCCTCGAGCACCGCTTTGCCACCACCCGCCCCACCTGCCACGACCATTCTAGTATCCTCAAATCCATCCCCCATCCATCATTCTGCCACTACCTGTCCACCTGTCACGACCACTACAATGGCCTTAACCCCATCCTCACCCTACCCACAACCTTCGTTTTTCACCCATCTATTACCATCTGATCCCCATATAACCTAGACACCCATTCATCCCTACCTGATACTCATAACACCCATCCCATGACCTCGGGAGCCAAAAATGTTATTCACAAACCCATCCAAAAACTCAATATCAAAATCCAAATATCTATCCTAGCTTACCTTGAAGCCACCACTACGACCTAAGCCCTCAAAGATCCTAAATGGCATCAGGCCATGTTTGAAAATATGATGCACTTGTTTGAAACAGAACATGAGAGTTAGTCCCACCTGACTCCACTCAAATATTGTTGGATGGAAATGGATGTTTCAAACTAAACTACAAACTTATGATTCTATTGACAAGTACAAATCCCAGCTTGTCGCAAAAGGCTTTCACCAACAACTAGGTGTCGACTATAATGATACTTTAGTCTAGTGGTTAAGCCCACCACAGTGTGCCTCATCCTTAGCATCGCAGTTAGTCGTGGTTTGTCTCTTCACCTACTTGACGTCAACAATGCATTCTTACAAGGCCATCTCACTGAAGATGTTTATATAGTTCAACCACTAGGGCCTATTGAGTCTGACTATCCTACTCATGTGTGCAACCTTTGCAAAGTCAACTGTGGTCTTAAGAAAGCTCCTCGTGCCTGGTATAATTAGCTTCGTCAGTTTCTACTTGCATCTAGCTTTTCGAACTCCCACGTTAATACATCTCTTTTTGTCCGCAACACGGGTCAACATTATCTCTATCTCCTTGTTTATGTTGATGACATTATTATTATAGGGATAATGATACTATTATTAGCTGGGCTATGACCTCTCTTGCACAACAATTTTGGATTAAGGATCTTGGGCCAATTGCTTACTTTCTTGGCGTGGAAGTAATTTCGCACAAATACAACATCCTTTTTTCTCAACGTTGGTGCATCCAAGATATTCTTGCTCGTACCAGATGATGGTATATGCTCTAGAACCAATCGGATTTAACATGGGATAAACAGTTAATAAAGCAAACCCTTCACTATGAAGATAGTGATACTAGGTTTTCCTTCATGTTAGTATGACAATAAGGAGTTATTAAGTACTAATCGGATGAAGCCCATGGAACATAATGGCCTTGCAAAGGAATTATAAAGAGTTATAATTATGAGATCCTTATGAATCACAGCCTTGTTCCTCAAACTGGTCCTAATTATTGTATTGCCAAGACGGGGCATTGGCAATGCTCAAAGACTAGTATATGTTAAGCCTTCTTACTTATGAAGTAAGCAACCGATCTCATAGGTTGAAGCATGGGATTCTTGGGATAACATATAGGTTCTTGTCTGTTGAACCAGTTAACTGAAATGGCCCGCTATGAGAACTACATTTGGTAATATCACTCTAGTGTTCATGGTAATGTTCTCTAGTACTAGTCGTGTAAATTATCCTCAGACTTGTCATACCATGTCATCTTGTATGGAGATTGTCATGCTTTGATTCCATCACGAACGGATCCTAAGAAGGGATGCTTAAAGTAGGGTGGTATTGGGTATGACATGAACCATATGAAGATGAATGAGTGATCCAGAGAGGATTCACCACTCCCAGTGATAATGGAGACATATCTCATTTGTTCTTGACTTCGGTTAACTTGATTAAGTCTTTGGCCAAAGCATGATGGATTTAGGAGAAAACTGTTTCTCTACATTCATAAGGTTAATCATAGGTTGCGAAGAACTAATATGGTTGATCATGAGTAGACACTGCACCATGCTCATGCGCTATCTGTGATATTTGGTGAAATGACTATATTACACTGATAGGCTGGTTGCTGAAAGATTTCTAAAAGGTCACGCTGACTTCACAATATTTGAGTGGTCATGATGGGTTACTAGATCCCGCTCTTGATCTATGAAGATAAGTTAATGAGATTAACTTATGTTCATGGCCAACATATTGGGAACCTAGAGGGTCATACACATAAGAACAATAACGTATGGATTAGACATGGTATTCTATTGAGGTAAAACTTAATAGAATAAAAGATCTATGTTGAGGACTTAATTGAAGAGTTCAATTAAGATTGATTAAGACATAATTGAGATTTGAGAAATCCAAAGATGGCGTCTTAATGAAACAAGAAGAATCAACTAGTCTTATGAAGACAAGTATTGGCGACTTTGATGTTGAGATATGAAAAGTGGTGTTCGAATTGCTATACTATATTGGATTAATGTCATGTGATGATATTAATAGATCAATGTCATGAATTGTTCATGAGGAGAAAGAAATTTAATTGAGAATTAAATTACTTTTGTTTAGTTATTGATCTATCTAGTAGCATGCATGTAAAATTAGAATGGGTCCAATAAGACTATTCTAATTTAGGACTGACTGACTGTTTAATTATCCAAAAAAAATAATAATAATAATTTAGGACTGTCTGCTAAGGATGGTTGGCCCAACTTAAGGCATTAAGGTTGTTGGACCATTATTACTACTTGGTAGTATATTGGGCCTATTGATCCAACTTAGAATTAAACTGTTTAAGTCCAAGTGGATTAATGAAAGCCTTGTGCAACAAGCTACACCTGGCCGGCCAACCCCTAGGGAGAGTAGTCAGGGTTTGCACTTGAATATATATATATATATGATATATTCTTGTTGTAGCCGCATATGAGGAGAGCCATTAGACTTGGTATATTCTGATTTTGCTTTGAGAGAAAGTTTGTTTCAAGAAGAAAATTTTTCCCTAGCAAAAACACCAAATCGCCACCTCCGTACAAGATTCCCTTGTTGTCGCAATCTTAGTTTTTGGTGTGTGTTTTGCCGCTTTTCATACTTGTTAAGTGAGATCGTCATTGAGAGAAAAACATCATAGGTAGATCTTTTGATTGTGATCTTAGGACCAACTTGTTAGCACAAGTGAATCACCATACCTTGGAGAATGATCTATTAGCCGTTCGTGTGGACTAGCTTTAGAGGAAGGACAACTGTGCTTCTAGTGATCTTACTGGTTTCGAAACCTTGTAGATATTGGAGTCGAAAGACACTTGCTGTTTGGATCTGCAACTTAAGGTTACGAGATCTTAAGTAGGTAACTTCTAAATCATATGGGTGATTTAAATGTTTTAATTGATATAAACCTATGTAAAACGCAAACCATAGATCCTGTTGTACTTTGGGTGCTTCTTTATTTACTTCCGCTGCACTATTTTGATAATTTATGTTTAAGCATGAGCCCAGAGTTTCCCAACACCAAAATGACGGATGCCAATCGGTACTTACCCTTCTTTCTACTAGTCCACCATTTATGCTATATTATGGATCTACTCTCATTGACCCCATTGAATACAAAGCCATTGTGGATAGCTTTCATTACTTGTCTCTCACTCGACCTGACATTATTTTTGTGGTAAACAAATTGTCTCAGATATGCATCGTCCCACCACTGATCATTGGTATGCTGTCAAACGTCTCCTACGCTATCTCTGTGGTACTTATGATCATGGCATTCTTCTTTATCGAGACTTTCCACTGTCTCTCCATGCATTTTTACGCTAATTGGGTTGGAAATAATGAGGATTTTTTCTTTACCAATGTTTATGTTGTTTATCTTGGTTGTAATCTCATTTCATGGAGTTCAAAGAAGCAATGTATTATAGCTCAATCTTCTACAGAGGCCGAATATAGATCGGTTGCAAATATTGCCACCGAGATTACTTGGGTATGTTCTCTCTTGACTGTATTACATGTTCAGTTACCTCAGTCACCTGTAATCTACTTCGACAATGTTGGAGCCATGCAAATTCACTCTCACATGAAACATGTTGCCATTGATTTTCATTGCATTCGAGATCGATCTCAGAATAATGCACTACATGTTGCTTATGTCTCATTGAAAGATCAATTAATGGAAGCAGTCAGCAAACCTTTATCGCGCACTAGATTTCTTTCTCTCAAGAACAAAATTACACTCTCATCCCGGAACTCCATCTTACCGAGGCATAATAGAGATAATAGTTAGAATATTTTATTTAATTCTTAATTCACTTATTTATTTGTAAATATCTTATATTAATTTGTGTATTTTTTTTTATAATTATTCTATTATGTATATAAATACATATATTCATTAATGAAAATTAGGTTATATTTTTCAACTTTGTCTATTTTTTTTTAAAGAGAATAGGCTTTCATCTCCATTAATTTACTGTATTATATAATAATAAATTGGGTAAATATATATTTGCCCTTGAACTATATACCTTTTGTCAGTTTGGTACTTAGAGAATAAAACCGATCAATTTGGTATTCGAACTTTCATTCCGTCATTCACATTGGCCCCTTAGACTAACATGGTTAGTTAAATGACTGACGTGGCAATAAACATCCAATCAGAATATGACACGTGTCAAAAATACCACATCAATGGTGCCACATCAACATAAAGAAAGAAAATTATTTTTTTTAAATAAAAAAAAAATTAATTCAAAAAATTTTAAGAAAATTGGAATTATTTTTTAAAATATAATCTAAATATTTTTAATTCAAAATAAAATAAAAAAGAATTTAGAAATTTTGTTATTTTATTAATTTTATTTTAATTTTTTAAATTAAAAAATAAAATATTTATTTTTTTATAGAATTAAAAATTTTACAATATTTTTTAATTTTTCTAAAAAAAAATTGAAAATAAAATTAAAAGAGAGAGAGGAGGGGGGAGAGAGAGAGGGAAAGGGGGAGAGAAGGGGAAGGGAGGCGCCAGTCAGTTCAGGGCAGATCGATGCCAGATTTGTCTCGGGCTGGCCAGGCTACGGCCGACCAGCCTCCACTTCCATCTCTCGCTCTCTCGTTGCCCCTCTCTCTCTGGAGGCTGAATGGCGGCCGACTAGCAGTCCCACCGCCCCTCCTTCCTCCCTTTCCTCTCTCTTCCTTTCTTTTCTCTTCCCTTTTTTTTCCTAGATATCTTTTTTCTTTTTCTTTTTTTAATTTTTAATTTTCAATTTTCTTTTTTACATTTTTTTAATAATAACAAATAATTTTTTAGTTTTTTATATTTTATTTTGAATTTTTGTTTTTTATTTTTACTTTTATAAGTTTTTCTAGATTTTTTTTCTTTTTTTCTAGATTTTTTTCTTTTTCTTTTTCTTTTTTTAATTTTCAGTTTTTATTTTTTACAGATTTTTAATAGTATATATAAATTTTCAGCTTTTTTATAATTTTTTTTTTGAATTTTGGTTTTTTTATTTTCATTTTTATAATTTTTTTAAGTTCTAGATTTCTTTTTTTTTTTTAAATTAAGATTTTCAAATTTTTAATTTTGATTTTTTTTAGAAAAAGTTTTTAATTTTGATTTTTTATAATTTTTTGAATTCTATTTTTATTTTTATATTATTTAATGATGAAGTGCCATCGATGATGTGGTATTTTGTCATGTGTCATGTTCTGATTGGATGTTTATTGCCACATCAGCTATTAACTAACGGTGTTAGTGATGGTAACTCAATTAAGAGTTGTAAACCCAAGTGCAGGTTATGTTCAAGTAATAAATTCTCGGGTGTCCGAGGTCGAACCACAGGGAAGCGTATTAGTAAGTATAAGTTTATAAATATATAAGAAAAAGAAAATAAACAAGATATTAGGGAATCAATAACAAAGAAATTAACAAGATATTATAGAACAAAATAAACAAAATAACATAAAAGCAATTAAACAAGATATAAAAAAACAATAAGAAAGGATGTTGAGGTTAGAGAATCCACTCTTGGTGTTATGCTAAGATTAATCTTGTTTTATTACACAATTGAAATCCACACATAAGGGAGATTCCAATCGGAAGGTTTAGCAATTCAGTCCAAATTGTCCAACGTCCATAGCATATGATATTATGTTCATTTGGTGTCCTCAAAACTCACAAAAAGAGTCCAAGCATTCCTTATGCCAAGGTATATGTCTACAACAAATCAAGGTTATGAAACCAAGCATTTACTGTGCCATTTTCATTGTCAATAATGAATCAAGATCTCTACTTTGCAAGTATGATTTTAAACCAAAAGAAAATATTATCTATACTAGTGTTTATAAATGATGATTCATTTTAGCTCATGTTTAAGAGACTAACCTTAGCATTTACCAAAAGCTTCACCTCATCACCTCAACAATATGATTAGCAACACATACTAGATATGAATAAATGAAAAGAAATGTAAGAAGCATAAGTAAATAAAAAAAGAAAACTAGAGAAAGGAAAGAAGAAGAAAACTTAGAGAATTTTATTACAATGGCTAATATCCTACCAATGTATAATGTTTCCCAATACTCATCCAAGGCCCTCTATTTATACACATTTTGGAGGGCTAAATGACAAGAGACAAGCTTTACAAATTTCAAAGGTAAGTATAATAGGTGGGTGCATTTTTCTAACAATTTTCGTCATATTGTATGACAATTCTGATCAGCCAGCTTGATGGTCGATTTTGTCAATGTTGGAGGCTCGATCTAATAAAATGATCTTCTATAAAAATATACCCCTATCAGTTATGGATCTATAGCCATTGGAATCAGCGTATTTGCTGATGTGGATAAGAAGATATGGGCAAAATACGAAAACAGGTCAGCACAGACGTCATTGCACATCAGCCAACTTGATGGTCGATTTCGCTAGGGAAAACGACTCCGTTTCAAGACGTGTAAAACATGAAAAAGATAGATATGCCTCTTAGCTTTGCATGGATACAAATTTTAGCCTTATTGCTTCAGTGAAACTCGAGATATAGCTGATATGGCAAACGGTGTCGGAACTGGAACTGAACTGGATTTGCCCTTAATTCTAGTAATCTGAAATCACTCAAAGAAACTTGTGAAAAACACCAAATTACATAAAAATATAAAAGATCATAAACACAATTAGACTAAACAATAATAACTCGTATTTGACACAAAACAATAATAAAACATAACTAAAAACTATATAATTATACGAGTTATCACACCCCCACACTTAGATTGTTGCTAGTCCCTAGCAACGACTCAATAAAAATAAAATAAGAAAATCTAATCTAATCCATTTTCGTAGGAAATCACGGTGGCACTTAGCATGTGACACAAGCCTTTAAACCCCTAGGTGTCCCTAGTGGACGAGTTTAGTCTCGTGAGGGTTTACTAGGACGATACCCACAAACATTGAAGACATAAGAAAAACTAAAAATAATAATTATAACTAATCCTTCCAATATAAATTAGAGATAATCATTGGACAAGTCTTAAAAAACTAATCAATAGCTTAAAGAAATTCACAAAAAATCTTGCTTGAATGTAAATAGTTTGAGTTAAGCCAATATTAACATAACATATTTCAATCAAAATAGTGTATATTCAAACTTAATCTCAACTTCTCACATGGGATACTCTCTTGATTTTCACTCTTTAAAGTAGTCGTAAAGTGTTTACACTCAATCAATCTCATGAAAACACTTCTACCATATGCTTGCTTTTCCACCTATTCTCCACTATTTAGATCATACAACTTCATAAATCAAGAGGTCTTTATTCAAGGTTGTAATGGGGCCAAAGGGTTATAATGTGGTTAAAGAACAAAAGGATAAAGATATCACAAAGGTTCCAAAGAGTTCATAGATTTTAGAGACATAATAAGATCATACAAATAAAACTTCTCAAAACTCTTATAAAGCACATAATAACATAGGCTAAATATTCATGTTGAGCCTTTGCATCATTCTAACCAACTTTGTAACATCTTTTTCTAGAAGTTCAAGAGAAGATTTTTTTTTTTTTTTTTTTTAATATGGGAATGTATTTGACAATGATCCCTTTCTTTTTCTCTTGACTTTTTCTTTTCTTTTCTTCCCCCACACTTATCTTTTGTTTCTAACCCAAATTTTCAATTAAAAATATCCCTTGTTTTTTTTTTTTTTTTTTTTTTTGCAATATGTCTCAAAATATAAAAATCCATCTTTAGAACAAGGGTAAGGATATAAGTATATTTAGGCTAGGTGTAAGTTGTGGTTACCAATAAAACAGCATATTTAATGTAGGCTCAAATTGGCTCACTAGTGGGGATGTTCTCTTAGAACATTAATAAGGGATGGCTGTTTGGCTCTGGTTATAATCCTAATGCCTCTATCATATTCATGTTGTCACATGTATCAATATAGTATCAAACGATTTAAAGCAAGTTCTAGAGAATCATGTAATCATAAGAGCACTCAAGAAAGAAATTAGATTGATTTGTATAATGCATCAATCATTATAGGCTCAAAAACTCACAAGGATGATTATACAAGTCAGATTAAGTCTAAACATGCTTCTTTCTCAATCACATATCATATTAACATTGGCTCATAAAAAGGTTGATATCAAGCTCAATTCTCATGAAAATCTTCTCACTAATAAATCTGTTTTAGACTTATGCAATTCATATCTCATTATAGTATTGAAAGTAACTAAAAAAACACACTAAGTCTAAACATGCTTTTTTTTTTTTTTTTTTTTTGAAGAAGAAGATTAAATCAAACTGACAAGGTATGTCTCAAGTCTCCCTTACTCAGACCTTGTTCAGAATGAATACTTCTAAATGTCTTAAAACACAACAATTTTTTTTTTAGCAAAATATGTCCCTTACCCCCTACTAAAATATGACATTGTCCCCAATGTCAAATTTTAAAGGTAGAATTTAGGAGATATTACCTGCAGAGGTTGCTAACCACTTATTATAACTGAGACACAACAAGCAAAATGTTAGATAATGTCACAAAGACAAAGTGCAATCCACTCCTTGCTCGTCCATATCTCTTTTTCTTTTTCCGAGCGTTTGCGAAACAACCGTAGCATATAAACACTCATAAGCTTGTAGCTTTTTGAGTAAATCTTCAATGGTTGTAGCAGAAATTATGGTTCTCCTTGCCTCTGAAAACATGAATCCATTATCCACAGCATTATCTAAATATGAAAGCAAATTACTAAAATAACCATTAATATTAAGCAAACCAATGGGTTTCTTATTTGTGACCAAAGATGACCAAGAAGCCACGCAAGCTATTTCTTCCAATGTACCCAGACCTCCTGGTAAAGCAATGAATGCATCGGCAGAATGGTACATGATTGTCATCCGTTCAGGGATACTCCAGACTTGTATTTCCTTACCCACGGTAGGTCCACAAAAATCTGTGAATAGTTTTGGCACGATTCCTAGAACTGGACTTCCTCCGGCGTGTGCTGATGTAGCGACTGCTCCCATTAAACCCGTACTACCGCCTCCATAAATCAACTATATCTTTTGTTGGGCAAGTATTACTCCAACTCTTATGGCTTCATCAGCGAATATGTTATTTTTCCCTGGATAAGCACCTCCAAAGACACAAATTTTTTTAATGCGCTGGGACGAAGTGCTTTCCATTTTTTTTTTCTTTTTTGAGTGCCTGAAAGAGAATGAGTACATGGTGTAATATATAGAGGACTGAGTAGTGAATCAGACAAGAGTAATAATGTCGCCGAAAGTGTATCTGACCTGTCAGAAGAAAATGTTAACCTAACAAAAGATTTTTGCGTGATTTCAGGAAGAAAATCAAAAAGAGAAGAAAAATCAACCGTAAAAGACCAATGCAAAAAAAACGAGAATAATTACACAAATCTAACAACACGTAAATTAAACCGAAATGAAGTTATTGCAAATCAAACCAAAAGTTGAGAAGTCATTTATTGTAGTTGTGATTGTGGCTCACATCTTCCTCTGGTTTTACGTCCAGAAACGGCTTAAACGCCTTCTATGAGTCGAGGATATGCTTCCCATCCAGTTTTCTTACAAGCTGGCAAATAGGGTCTTTTAACATCAGATTCCCAAGATGTTGCCATTCCCTTTGGAATTGCGGCCATAAATCAAGAATTTCTCTTTGTACGTCTCCACTAGGATGCGTCTCAAGAGAAAGTTGGATATTACCCAAATTCTCCTTACTCAGTCCATCCTTAATGAATTCAATTTTATCATCTCGATTAGAGGACGGAATCCCAATAGAACGACATTTACCGTTACACGTCCATCGTGCACACTTGTGGCAATTTGAACTCATGCGCTTTGCTCGTCGCTTCTTTGCATAAGTGCTTCTACCTGTACCTGGTAAATGCAAAACAGGAAGATATTCATCTTCACGTACCTTGGCTTCAATTATCCAACGTATGTCTTCAGGAATCCCTTTGTGCATAAGCATTCTTAATCTTTCAAATCGAACTTGGTAAAGCTTCAGTAAAATATTCCGAGGAAAAGGAGGAAATCGTTTCTGCAATCTTGTGAGAATATCATCCATCTTGAAAAAAAATGAAAAAGAAATTGAAAGAGAAATTTATATACAATATCAGTTTTGTGGGTAGCTGATGGAACCGACTTAAATAATCACGGAGTACCGTTATCCGCCATTTAACCGGGAAAAAAATGAATTCTTTTTTTTTTTTTTTTTGAAGATTAGTAAAAATTATATTTACATCTAGTTATTTTCAAAACAAGGATCAGAAAGAAAAACAACCTCTTCTTGAGTAACATGATTTTCCAAAAAGAGTTTGAGTCTTTGTCCATTTACCTTGAATACGTTACCATTTTGAGGATTCTCCATGTCAACTGCTCCATAATGATACACATGCTTAACCACAAATGGGCCAGTCCATCTTGATCTCAACTTACCAGGAAATATGTGAAGTCTAGAATTATAAAGTAGAACTTTTTGCCCAACATCAAATGTTTTTCTTGAAATTAACTTGTCATGAAAGACTTTAGTTCTTTCTTTATGAATTTTAGAATTCTCATATGCATCATTTCTGAGTTCCTCAAACTTTTGTTTCCAACAATGCTTAACCTGAAAAGAATTTAACAAAGAATCAGTGTGTGAAATTTCTGAAGCATTATCAAACTCACATTCAATTAAATAAGCTTCTAAAGGATCATGGAATGTGGTAGTGGTGAGATGTTCATGAACAAGTTCTTCAATGAAATCCACTTCATGTACTTCTGAATCATCACCAGGTTGCTTGCAAGTGTTGAACACATTTAATTCTAAAGTCATATTTCCAAAAGAAATGTTCAACATACCATTCCTGCAATTTATCAGAGCATTAGAAGTTGCAAGAAATGGACGGCCTAATATAACAGGAATTTGAACATTTGGATTTGAAACAGGATGTGTGTCCAAAACAATAAAATCAACAGGGAAGTAAAAATTATCAATTTGAACCAAAACATCTTCAACTATCCCTCGAGGAATTTTTACAGAACGATCAGCTAGTTGAAGTGTAACAGGTGTTTCCTTGAGTTCACCTAAACCTAACTGTTGATAAACAGAAAAAGGCAAAAGATTAACACTAGCACCAAGATCAAGCAATGCACGTTCTATTCTAGTGTTTCCAATGATGCATGAGATTGTTGGACATCCAGGATCTTTGAATTTTGGTGGAGTAAGGTGCTGAATGATTGAGCTCACACTTTCCGTCAGAAATGCTTTCTTTTGTACATTATGTTTCCTTTTAACTGTGCACATGTCCTTCAAAAATTTAGCATAAGATGGAACTTGTTTGATTGCATCCAATAAAGGAATGTTAATCTTAACTTGTTTGAAAAGTTCATAAATTTCTGCATTTTGATTCAAATTCTTTATTGTTTGCAACCTTTGAGGAAAAGGAGCAGGATGCATACCTTTTTCTTTGTCCAAATTTTCAAGAAGTTCAGACTTACCATCATCCTTACCATTACTTTTCGGAGGGGAAGGAGGATCTTGGTCTTTTGATGGAATGTTTTTGTCAATTGCCTTTCCACTTCGAAGAGTTGTGATAGAACTGGCATTTTCCTGTTGAGTTTCATTGGAGCAAGAAACAAGACATTGAGTAGAAGGGTTAGGCTGAGGTTGAGCAGGAAACTTACCTTTTTCTTGAGTGCGTAATGAAGCTGTCAATGTGGACAAGGTGTTTTTGATCTCATTGATGTCCTGTGAAGTTTGGTTATTCACATTTGCTTGTGTTTGCATGAATGCTTGCAATGTCTCTTCCAAGGTTTGTACACGTGAAGGTTGATAGGAAAAAATGTTGCCCGGCTTTTGAGATTGTGGTACCTGAACATGATTATTATTCCGCCAACTGAAGTTGGGATGACTTCTCCATTCAGGGTTATACGTTTCAGAGTAAGGAGAAGGAAAAGGCTTTTTAAATGTGTTTATGGAATTTACTTGATCATGCAACGCTTCTTTAAGAATGGGAATGTTTGGACATTCAGAAGTGGGGTGTCCCATGATTTCACAAATTCCACAACTTTCTTCATTTTTAACCGTTTTGACTTCTTTTACTTCTCTAAGTTCCATGGCTTCAATCTTTCTAGCCAAATTAGCTACTTTAGCTTTTATCTCATCTTCTTGACTAAAATGATATTTACCTCTGTTAGAAACAAGATTAGATCTATTAGAACTTTCAGAGGAATTATCTGTGTGCCAGGCTTGAGAGTTATCTGCCAAATGGTCTAGGTAGTCAAAGGCTTCTTCAGGTTCTTTTTCTAGAAACTCACCGTTACACATTGTTTCAACAAATTGTTTAGTTTCGGGAGTTAAACTTTCATAAAAGAAACTAATAAGACGCCATTTTTCAAAACCATGATGTGGACAAGAACTTAACAAATCTTTAAAACGCTCCCAGCACTGAAAAAATGCTTCATTTTGATTGAAATTTTGAATCTGTCTTTTCAAAGCAGTAGTTTTATGTGCTGGGAAAAATTTCTTTAGAAACTCAGTTTGTAATTCTTGCCATGTGCCAATTGACCTTGGTTTTAAATTATGAAGCCAAATTTTTGCTTTATCTTTTAAAGAAAAAGGAAATAATTTTAGCTTGACAATTTCATTTGTACATTGTTGGTCATTAAAGGTGACACATACATCTTCGAAGTCTTTTAGAAACGAGTAAGCACTTTCCGATTCTAACCCATGGAAATTTGGAAGCAAAGCTATCATACCTGGTTTAAAACGAAAGTTGTTTGCATTGAGAGGAAAAATAAAACAAGAGGGTGATGAGCTTCGAGTTGGTTGCAAGTAGTCACGCATGGTGCGTACTTGTCTGTTCTCATCTTCAGCATAAACACTTTCATTGTCAGCCATGGTAGGAGTTGTATTAGAAAGATTACCTGAAAAAGTTTCACAATAAAATCTAACTAAACGACGAGATCTAAAATCACGTCGCCAAACAAGCATAAAACAAAGTTAATATACAGATTAGGCGGTATAACCAGCCAATAAAAATAAAACAAAGTTAATATACAATATAAATATAAATATATAGAAAATTAGGCGGTATAACCAGCCAATAAAAATAAATATACTTATAAACTTATATACTTAGTATTGCTTCCCCGGCAACGGCGCCAAAAACTTGATGGTAACTCAATTAAGAGTTGTAAACCCAAGTGCAGGTTATGTTCAAGTAATAAATTCTCGGGTGTCCGAGGTCGAACCACAGGGAAGCGTATTAGTAAGTATAAGTTTATAAATATATAAGAAAAAGAAAATAAACAAGATATTAGGGAATCAATAACAAAGAAAGTAAACAAGATATTATAGAACAAAATAAACAAAATAACATAAAAGCAATTAAACAAGATATAAAAAAACAATAAGAAAGGATGTTGAGGTTAGAGAATCCACTCTTGGTGTTATGCTAAGATTAATCTTGTTTTATTACACAATTGAAATCCACACATAAGGGAGATTCCAATCGGAAGGTTTAGCAATTCAGTCCAAATTGTCCAACGTCCATAGCATATGATATTATGTTCATTTGGTGTCCTCAAAACTCACAAAAAGAGTCCAAGCATTCCTTATGCCAAGGTATATGTCTACAACAAATCAAGGTTATGAAACCAAGCATTTACTGTGCCATTTTCATTGTCAATAATGAATCAAGATCTCTACTTTGCAAGTATGATTTTAAACCAAAAGAAAATATTATCTATACTAGTGTTTATAAATGATGATTCATTTTAGCTCATGTTTAAGAGACTAACCTTAGCATTTACCAAAAGCTTCACCTCATCACCTCAACAATATGATTAGCAACACATACTAGATATGAATAAAATGAAAAGAAATGTAAGAAGCATAAGTAAATAAAAAAAGAAAACTAGAGAAAGGAAAGAAGAAGAAAACTTAGAGAATTTTATTACAATGGCTAATATCCTACCAATGTATAATGTTTCCCAATACTCATCCAAGGCCCTCTATTTATACACATTTTGGAGGGCTAAATGACAAGAGACAAGCTTTACAAATTTCAAAGGTAGGTATAATAGGTGGGTGCATTTTTCTAACAATTTTCGTCATATTGTATGACAATTCTGATCAGCCAGCTTGATGGTCGATTTTGTCAATGTTGGAGGCTCGATCTGATAAAATGATCTTCTAGAAAAATATACCCCTATCAGTTATGGATCTATAGCCATTGGAATCAGCGTATTTGCTGATGTGGATAAGAAGATATGGGCAAAATACGAAAACAGGTCAGCACAGACGTCATTGCACATCAGCCAACTTGATGGTCGATTTCGCTAGGGAAAACGACTCCGTTTCAAGACGTGTAAAACATGAAAAAGATAGATATGCCTCTTAGCTTTGCATGGATACAAATTTTAGCCTTATTGCTTCAGTGAAACTCGAGATATAGCTGATATGGCAAACGGTGTCGGAACTGGAACTGAACTGGATTTGCCCTCGAGATATAGCTGATATGGCAAACGGTGTCGGAACTGGAACTGAACTGGATTTGCCCTTAATTCTAGTAATCTGAAATCACTCAAAGAAACTTGTGAAAAACACCAAATTACATAAAAATATAAAAGATCATAAACACAATTAGACTAAACAATAATAACTCGTATTTGACACAAAACAATAATAAAACATAACTAAAAACTATATAATTATACGAGTTATCAGTTAGTCTACGAGGTTAATGTGAATGATGAATTGAAAATTCGAATACAAAACTGACCGATTTTATTCTCTAAATGCCAAACTGATAAAAAATACATAATTTAGGGGTTAAATATGTATTTAACCGTAGTAAATATCATATTTAACCCTAATATATATTACTTTACTATAAATAACAAATGGAGGGAGCAAAAATGCAGCAAAATGCACGCATCACGTGGCTCAACCTCCTTTCATGGATGTGTCTACCTACTTCCCTTGTCTTACCTACCTTAATCACACTATTTTTCTACAGTTCAATTCTAGCTACTATAAAATTTATTATAAAGTGAGAATGAAAGAGGTGTTAATATGAAAAACATGCACTCCATAATGAATTATTTTGAAATGATATAATGAATAAAAGTTATTTGAAAAAAAAATGAATAATTAAAAATTATTATAAAGAATATTGTAAAGATAAAATTATCTTTGATAAAAAAAATTTTTCCTCACTTTTTCTTTTATTTTTTAATTTACTTTTTAATTAAAAAAAAATATTCTGAAAATAAAAATTTTTTAATTTTAAAAAATAAATTTTTAAATTTTTTATTTACTTTTTTAATTAAAAAATTTTAAAAAATAAAAATAATATGCCTAAAATTAATTTTTTATTAATTTTTTAAAATTTTTTTAAATTAAAAAAATATATTTAAATATTTTATTTTTTAAATTTATTTTCAATTAAAATTTTTAAAAAATAATATTTTTTTAATGAAAGAAAATGAAAAAGTAAATTTTTTCATTAAATATAATTTTATTTTTACAATATTTTTTATAATAATTTTTAATTATTAATTTTTCTTTTTTAAATAACTTTTATTTATTATATTATTTCACAATAATTATTTATGGAGTGCATATTTTTCATATTTTCCCATGAGAGAGAGAGAGAGCGGTCAGTCTTAAGGGAGGGAGATAAAGAGACAGAGAGACATAGAGAAGGGGGGGAGATCCATCAGGTGGAAAGAATGATAGCAAAGACCATAGACGAAGTGGGCATCGAAGATTTATGCAGGGCAGGCGGAGGATTAAGCATAGAGGAGGCCAAAGAGATCCATCAAGTCATAAAAGAAGCAATTTCAAAAGCAAAATCAGAAGCAGGAGGCAAGTTTTTGGCAAGTGAGGTGTGGAGAGAGGTGGTGGGGAGGAGAGTGCTAAAGCCCTACCACCCACATTCACTCCACCAACTTGTCTACTACTCTGTCTATGCCCACTGGGATGCTTCCATTAATGGCCCCCCTCTTTACTGCTTCCCTTCTCTGTAATGTCTCCTTTCTCTGATTTTTCCATTTTCTTCTTAATTAATTTGACCTACTTTTCTATGCATTTGCCCTTGATGTTAATCTTCACCTTTTATCATCACCGCCAGCATCTATATCTACTGCACTTGGGCACACCTATTATTATGTGGGTTGAAGTGAATAAAAAATTATGTTTGAAAAAAACAATTGCATTTTGAAACAAAATAATAGGTAAAAAAATGTTAAAAAATATGGTTATTTTTTTTGTTGTTGTCAAAAGTTATTTTTTTATTTTTAAATGAAAAGACATATGAATCTTTAATTATATATTTTTATAATAGTTTTGTTTGATTTTTTATAATTATCTATTTTTATCAAAGTAATAATTTTTGATTGAGTTGTGTCATTTAGACTCGTTACTCCAAACTTAGTTAGAGATTTTATAGTAGCGTAGATACTATTTGTATAAGTTAATGATTATTTGATTTATCTTTAATAAAATTACATAAAAACAAACGAGTTTGTTTTCTGTAATGATTTATATCATTGGTAGGATTCTATAAGTGGTTTTAAAAAATTGTAATATGCAGTGGATAAAAAATTGCATTGAATCAGGAATTGATAGCTTATTTGATCCAATAAGTATAAGTAAATCGGGTTTTCATTGAACCGGTCAAGAACGGGTAAAGTGGTTAAAACCCGAATTAAACTGGTAATTGAACTAGTTTTAGATTTTTTTATTAATATTTTTATTTTTATTTTTTATAAATGATGAGATTTGAACCATTTGTATTTTAGTTTTATTTTAAACACCATATCCTTATATAAAAATCAAACTGTATTAATTATAAGATAATTAATATATTTTGTATAGATAATATATTTTATTTTGAAATAAAATATAATAATAATATTATTTTATTATTGTCGAATAATAAACAAGCTAGAAACCAGCTTTTAATCAATCTATAAACTATTATATAAATGAGTCGTAAACGAACTTGTTCGTAAATATAAACGAAGTGAGTACACTTCGTTCGAGATCGGCTCGTTTATTAAAAGCTCTAAAATTTTGTTCGAATTCGTTTATTTAGCTTAATAAACGAATATAAATGAACAAAAATCGAACTTGTTCACTAGCTGTTCAAGTAGCGCTTTCTTAATTAATAGCCCTAGTCTCAATGGTGAGTTAGCTTTTGTTTGTTGCCAATATCTCGCCTTGCCTTTCAGCAGCATAGCTGCAACAAAATCTGCAAAATTATACTCTTGTTCCAATAAATTGGTGATTTTTTATTGATAAAAAGTTTTAAAATTGATATCCATTCTTTTATATATTTTAATTAATTAAATTTTAGAAAACATATATTTTATAATTTTGTTTTTTCTTTTAACTATTTATTCTTTGTTTTTGACTTTTATACCGCTCAAAATAAGAGTCATGCTACTTGCCCCACTAATTTTGTCCCTAAATATTTGGATAAATTCAAAGGTGTGATCTACCAATTTATGGTTAAATCAATTCATTCATAAATGAGATATTACAATTTATCTTTTTCCCTAACTGAGCCAAACATTCTGAACGTCCAGATATGAGTCTAAACTTACAAACCTGGGACGAACAATGGAAATTCATGGTCCAAAGCTTTTGGGGACTTCATACAAGGATCCCATTGCAAGTTTTAACCTCTTCCGGGATTTCACTGTCTACCATCCTGAGGTAACCAACTAAACTCATGTTCTTCTCCTTGTTCCTTTTTCAGCTAAATGCCATGCTCAATGCAGCATTATGGAGTATTACAAACAAATTAATCAGTTTTTTTTATTTTTTTATTTTTTAATAATGGCAGGTTTTTTGGTCAATCATTCTAAAAGAGCTTTCAGTTACATTTCATGAATCTCCCAAGTGCATTCTGGATATCACCGACAAATCAAGACCCGGGGGAACTTGGCTTCCGGGTTCAGTTTTGAATATTGCTGAATGTTGCTTATTGCCCTCGACTCATCCCAGAAAACAGGATGATAGTTGTGCAATTGTATGGAGAGATGAAGGCAATGATGATTCCAATGTGAACCGTATGACACTTAAACAACTTCGAGAACAAGTAATGTATGCTCTCATTTACTTGACCTGCATTTCGGTTTTATGTGTTTGTGTATGTCATAGATACAAAATGGAGCTAAAATGTCTCAAATCAAATATCAGTGAGAAGTTTCTATAACTGATTTTTCAATGTCATTTCTTAATTTCTTATAATTTGGTTATTTTATAGAAAAAAAAAAAAAAATTGACAAGAATAAAGTTATGGACAATTACGTTTAGGTATCATACAAAAATGCAATGGCATATTAATTATCAGTGTAACTTTTAAGGATGTTTAGAATTTTAGAGTGGAGTGTGTACTCTGTTCCAGTTATTAGTGGTTAGCATCTATGTTACCCGGATTGCTCATTTTCTTTAAAGTACCTATGTCTGACACATATTCGGACATGGGTAAAGGGTATGATCCTTCAAATATATGAAAAATTTAGAAAAAATTGAGTATACTCGTGTCGGACACATACCCGTATCTGACACTCACCCCCGAGTCCGGGTAACATAGGTTAGCATGTTCTCTATTGAGGACATAATAAGTGGTCTTCCTCTGTTCTGTGCTCAAATAGGTGGGATTTCAAAAATATTTGCCTCTTTTTGGTATTTACATCTTTATAAGTTGTCTAAACCATGGTGGTTGGTGGATACACATGAAGGTTAGAGGGGAAAAAAGATAGAGGAATCCTTAATGTGAATTGAGGACCTGAGAAGTAGTAGCGCACGTCTACTAGCTCTTTTTGGATTATTTTCAAATTCAAACATTACAACAATTATTTCATTCATCTTATGATGTTATTTTCTCTCTTCCTGTTGTACCATCTTCCTTCTGATTTTCAATTTACAGGTTGGTGGCAAATGCACTAGATAGAACTTTCGGAAAGGGTGATGCAATTGCAATTGATATGCCAATGACAGTCAATGCAGTTATTATATACCTGGCAATAGTATTAGCTGGATTTGTTGTTGTATCTATAGCTGATAGTTTTGCTGCAAAGGAAATCGCAACGCGTTTGCGGGTCTCTAAGGCAAAGGCTATCTTCACTCAGGTGTTCTTCCACCTCTGTAGGTTATTTAACTTTTTCTGAAAAATATGAAGTTGCCAAAGGATATGAACAAAATTTCACCCAGAATGTTTAGCTTTGAGATTGCATTTGCTGATGGAAACTTCAGTAAATATGGTTGTTGACACATTTCAGTGTTTGGGGCTAAGCATTTATCTGCTAGAAAATTTTTCTATGCTTTCTTACAAATAACTTCACATAATCTGAAGTGTGCGGTGTGGTGGTCCGAGCTGCTTTATTTTACTACAACAGCATTTGTTGTAATTATCTTGTCCATTGGACTATCTTTTGAGATACCTTGGTTATCTTCATATAACAAAGCTTCCTTTTTTTTTTTTTTTAAATACCTGGGCTTTACATATGTTGCTTCCCTATTGTGGCCTGTTATTCCTACATGGTCTTATGGTTCATTCTTGTTCGTAGACATCGGTAGTCAATGTCTACAACATAGTACGTAAGTTGTGAATTGTTGTGTTCATTCTGATTTCCATTTCTACTTCAAAGTTTTAAAATTACTCTTTTCAATTTATCACTCTTGTATACGTAGATAGTTGCGAGTAGAATGAAACCTTGATAAATTGGGCATTTGTATAAAATATATCTCTGTGACTTTAGCAAAACTCTCAATTTTAATTCTAATTTCCTATTTGCTTTGTTTTGGAAATGATAAATACCTTCACTCTGTATTCAGGATTTTATACTAAGAGGAGGTCGAAAGTTTCCTTTATACAGGTAAAAGGAATTACCTTTTGGATGTACAGACCAAATGATCTACTATTTTTACTTTCTCAGACAACTGTTTGATGGAGAATCTTGGGTTTGTTGTTCCTAGAGATGACCTCTGGAAGTCAAAGGCCCTTCTAAATTTAGAACATAGGCTTTCTTTCGTATGAAATGCCATTAGTGGGTAGAGCTGTGGTACCTAATTTATGTGAGAATGACTAGGAATTGAGTTTATGGTCATGTCCTGAATGACTTTCTTGATAAGCTTTGGTTTTCATTTTCCTCACTGAGAAAAATTTAAGTGTCTCTGGATTTTATGAACAGGCTTTTGGTGGCTTAAATTCATCCCTAGAAATGCTACCTTCAATTCCACTATAAGTTCCAAATACAAGTTTCCAATTAAGTTGCACATTTGTAGGCCTTAATGAGAGTGCCTTACCATGAAGATGGAAGCCAAAACTAGCTGTTTTTTTTTTGGGCCAGAAAACTAGCTGTTAATGCCTTCGTTTTTATTCTGAATTTCTTGAAGATACAAATTTTAGGGTACTAGGGTTGATATGTTTATCATCACTGTTGGTATTCATGACTGTTTGTCTTACCATGCAGTCGAGTTGTAGAAGCTTCTCCATATAAAGCTATTGTGCTCCCTGTGTTTGGGAATGATGTAGGTATTCAATTAAGAGAACAAGATCTATCATGGAAAGATTTTCTTGCCCATGACAATCAACATCCAAGGTATGTAATGTCTACAATTACAGCTTGAGAGCTGTTTATTAGATCTGTATTTTAACTAATTGGTCCCTCTTATCATTCTCATCACTTAAAAAGGCATCCCAAGATTAATATTACAGTTTCTCAAGTGAATCTACTTGTACATAACTGTATACTATTGCTATATAAGTGTTTAATTACATCATTATCTCTGTTGTAGACCAAATCATTTCACTCCAGCTTATCGACCAATAGATTCTGCAATTAACATACTATTCTCGTCTGGAACCACAGGTGGAAAAATTTGTCATTTCATATGTAATTTTACGTGTATAAATTTCCTTTATTGGTTTGGAGGTTTTCAAGTATATTTATTGACTTTGACCAGGAGACCCAAAAGCGATTCCATGGACACAACTTTCACCTATTCGCTGTTCTTCTGATGCATGGGCTCACATTAATGTTGGAGTTGGAGATGTTTACTGCTGGCCTACGAATCTAGGATGGGTGATGGGACCGATTTTACTCTTCTCATGCTTTCTAACTGGTGCAACCCTTGCTCTCTATCATGGATCTCCTTTGGGCCGTGGTTTTGGAAAATTTGTTCAGGTGAAACTTTCAATACTTATTCCTGTCAATGCTTAGTGCTTAGGAGGTGTGACTTGAGTACAGTTCTAACAATCAGTTATTCCAAGTAAAATGCCTATGATCAACGGTATTGTAAGCAAGATATGACTTACAAAAGTTGTATATGAAAATGCCAAAAAGAATGGAAGTATGCATGGCCTAATTCAGAGGCTATCTGATGCCTTAGTGTACAAACCCTCAGGCAAAGTGGAAAGAAAGTAGGAAACCATTTCGAGCATATCATTCCCTTAGATTAAACAGTACATTTGAAGGTCGAAAGCCTAAAAACTAATATGTTTCTGACAATGTAAAAGTCCCATAACAATAGCAATTGTATTTTTCTAATGTTGGTTGGTTGATTTTGGGAGATAAGATGACAAAGTGATGGAAATCCTTCTTTTATTCTTTTTTTTTTTTTTTTTTTTTTTTACTTCTGTTAACAAATTAAAATTTTGCTTCTTGCTATGAATGTGAAACTCTGGACAGCGTTAATGAAAACATAATAAACCAACTAAGGCCCAGCTCATTTTTCTTCTTTTATTTCGGTTCAGGATGCAGGAGTAACTGTTTTGGGCACAGTTCCAAGCTTAGTGAAAACTTGGAAGAATGCAAAGTGTATGGAAGGCTTAGACTGGACAAAGATAAAGTAAACTTTCTTTCCCTTATCCAAAAATGAACTTTTGCATCAGTTATAATTCTCAAAAAAGAGACTTAATAGTTTTCTATGGCTGCAGATCTTTTGCTAGCACTGGAGAAGCCTCTAATGTTGATGATGACCTTTGGCTTTCCTCAAAATCTTACTACAAACCTGTTATTGAATGTTGCGGAGGCACAGAGCTAGCATCGTCTTACATCCAAGGGAGTCCACTGCAGCCACAAGCTTTCGGAGCATTTAGCACTGCATCAATGACAACTGGCCTAGTTATCTTGGATGAAGATGGAGTTCCCTATGTAAGAACTTAATCTGGAAGTTGATGCAGTTTCCTTTGCAACCATTTCCAATCAACTTGATAATTCACCAGATTACATATTCGCTTATTATGATCAGGTCTAGGAGACAGATGAATAAAATTGTTGTGATCATACTAAAGGAGTAAAGGGTATATATATACATATTATGTTTGACCTTTGTGACAGCCGGATCATAAAGCTTGTGTTGGTGAAGTTGGTTTATTCCCTCTCTACTTGGGAGCAACTGATAGATTGCTTAATGCTGATCACGAGGACGTTTACTTTAAGGGAATGCCAACATTTAATGGAATGGTATGTTCAAATTTGTCTTTCTCAGGATACTTGCATGTTACATTCTAAATGCAGTATGTTACAGAGTGGTTTTATATATCCCTTAGTAAGATTTTCAGACTGTGGTAAATAGTTCTGTAAAATGCATGATGAAGGGGTATCTAAGTTTGAATTCCCCCTCCCTAACTTTAACCATCCAAAAAGAAAGGATTCCCCCTCCCACCAATGCATTTTCTTTCTACTGCAGCTTTACTATTTTGAAAATGAGGCAACAAATCCTAAAGACATTAAATCTCCCAATTCTCGAACATATTAACTTTCGCTAAAAACCTTGTTAGATTAAAATTTTACTACTCATGTATCACTTGTAGGGATTAATAGCAGTTAGGATAATATTCAAGCAATGATTGCTTTGTAATTTCCCTTAACAAATGATTGGAAGCGCTATCTTATGATTTGATACATGCATTGGCAGCGACTCAGGAGACATGGGGATATCCTCAAGAGAACTGTTGGAGGCTATCTTGTTGTCCAAGGAAGGGCTGATGACACAATGAATCTTGGTGGCATTAAGGTATATTGTTGTTTTGAAATTAAGCAATCTTGATGATCATTTAAAATTTTTGGTGTCATTCCTAGAATATTTGACTGAACTTTAGATCATTACTCTCCTTTAATTTGGCTTCTGAATAGTTTTGAAAGCATGAAAGTCCTAAACTTCCCTTATCCACAGACAAGCTCTGTTGAAATTGAACGTGTTTGTGACCATGCGGATGAAAGCGTTTTGGAGACTGCTGCAGTCAGTGTAGCACCCCCAGATGGTGGTCCAGAACTGTTGGTGATTTTCGTGGTGCTAAAGAAAGGGTTTGATCAACAACCAGGGAAGCTGAAGACGATATTCTCGAAAGCCATTCAAACCAACCTCAACCCCTTGTTCAAGGTTTGACTCCTGGATGTTTTAATATCTATTCATATGTCTAGGCATGTAGTTTTGGCAGCTAAGCATCACCATAGAATTCAATCTGAATGCTTGGAGTCGAAAGTCGAAACTAAAGAGTCATTTCACTTATATGAAGAAAGTGATTGATTTCCTGTTCAGTTCTCATTGATAAATGAGAAAGACAGTCATATTGCTAATTCAATGGGACTCAATTTGACTGCTTTTTGGTTGATCACAGGTGAGCTCTGTGAAGAAAATCCCAGAGTTTCCAAGAACTGCTTCTAACAAATTACTTAGGAGAGTTTTGAGGGACCAAATAAGGTATGAACTCTCTGTCAGAAGTAGGATGTGAAGGCAGCTTCAGCAGTGCTTGAAGAATCATATACCAAATTCCAATCATTAAAGATTTTTTCGTTTCTCCCATTTGTGTGGATATGGTTGTATACAATTGAAAATCTTGAAATGATTGCTTATTTCAAATTTCAATCTGTTATCACTATTTTGCACTCTGATGATATTGTTGGATTAGGTATGTTAATAAAGAGCCTCATATATATATATATATATATATATATATATATATATATATATATATATATATATATATATATATATATGAGGACGGATTCATTTATACTAGTTCGAAATTATTGCATTTCTCCGGATATATACTACATGGGGTTGGCAAAGCTGACCCAAACTCCAAAAATCTATCTTACTCATCTTAATTCAAATTCGAATTTAATCCAATCTGATTTAATTAAAAAAAAATCAATAATGTATCCAATCCGAATCCGAATTAATTCAAGTCAAAAATGATTCAAATCTAAAAGATTCAAAATTAAATTAATTTGATTTTGAAACTCAACAAATTTGATTTGAAGCTCAAATTCGACAATCGAATTCAATAACGTATCAAATTCAAAATGATCCAAACTTAAAACAACTATTTTTTTTTTATTAGAAATGATCCAATCCGAAGTGATCTAACCCAAACCCGACCTTTCCAATTGCCATTTCTAATATTTTCTCAGTTAAATGTTTAGTTCTCATAAGTTATGTTTGTTCATTATGTTCACTATTATTTTTTAGAGTATAATTCAGATAATATTTCGAGTAAAATAATTTTATCTAGATTTTACTTTTTATATATATATATAATTGAAATTGTTTACTGATTGAATCATGATCATTGAATCTATAAATTTCACATTCTAAAAACAGATCATAAGATTATTACCTTTACTTTTCGAGATATTTAAACAATTTGAAGGACAATTGATAATACCTCGAAACAAAATTGTTAACTATATTTTTAGACACCTAATTTTGTTTAGACCCTCAAAAAGTATGATTTTCTCTTAATCTTTAGATTTCTAAAATTTTTCCTAATTCCATGATCCAATATATATATATATGTATATATATATATATATACTTCAATTGGATTGTATATGGCGAAAGAAAAAGAAAAAAAGAGAAAAAAGAAAATTTTGAAAATGACTAAAAAAAGGGGTCAAAATTGAAAAAGAGTAAAAAATTGAAGAAGGTTAAATTGGAATTAAGTGATGGAGGAATGAAATTTAAAGGAATAAAGTTGAAATTAAATAGTGGAAGGGTGAAATTGAAAGAAAAAATAAATTGGAGTTATAGAGAATTAGGGGGCATTTTTGGAAGAGACTTAATGAAATTTGGTGTAAATTAAAGGGGCATTTTCAGAATTTTCATGGAAGAATGAGGGGCAAAGGTGGAAGAGAAAAGGTAAGCTGGTAATTAAATGGAATAGAGGAGGGTAAGGATGGAAAGGAAAATGACAAGTTTGTAGTAAAATGAATAACTAAAGAAGGACACGAGTCATCCAAGGGAAGACATGAGTTGACATTGTCAATGAAAATTCAACTTGGGGACAAGAAGATGGGAGAAAAATTTAGTGTGGATGGCTAAGAGGAGATTGGTTAGCCAATAGGAAAAAGCCATGTGGCTACAAAAAAAAAAAAAAGAAGAGAGTTATCCTAATGAAGGCATTCGGCCACCAAGGATTAGAGGAGAGAGCTCATGGTTTTGGAGAGAAAAAAGAAAAAGAAAAAGGGAAGAAGAGGGGAAAAAGGAGAAGAAAAAAAGATGAGAAAAAAGAAAGAAAAAAGGAAAAGAAAAGAGAAAAAAGAGAGGTAGTTTTCTTGCTTTGGTCATTGTTCTCTACACGTTTTCTCTACATTTTTCCTTTCAAATGTTTTTTCATTATTTCCATCTTTGGATTTCTTTTCTTAAAAAAAAAAAAAAAGATTTTCGGTTTTGTAGAGAAAAAAAATGGTTTTTCAAAAGTTTTTTCTCATCCATGATGCTTGCCTTGAACATGAATTAATGTGGTGCATGTGTTTGCATTGTGCTTGCCTTGAAAATGGTCCATTGTGGTGCCTGTGTATGCCTAATGTTGCTTGCCTTGGATATGGTCTATTGTGGTGCGTGCTTTTTGTATTTGTGTTGATCTTTTCTTGAAAACAAAAATGGTTATGAGCTTTATGATCCTTAGATGTTTTCAATTTTAAGTGATAGTTGAGCCGGATTAAGTTCCATGAGGCCACCTTTGAGCCAACCACTTTGTTACCAAAACACAGTTTTTGAAAAAGCTCTCGGTAATTTTTGGTTCAGATTAAGCAATGGTCCATGACCAAGATCCTTTTGTATTCTCATGATGTACCGGATATATTAAAATTACTTTTAGGTTGGATAATGCGATTACGGGCTAAATTTTCCTCCCCACCCTGTTGTCCACAAAAACGGTTTTTATTTTTCATTTTTCTATACTAAAACAGTTTTTATTTTACATTGTTTTGCACCAAAACAATCCCATTTTTGAGTTCGTAACCTCAAAATAGTTTTCATTTTTGAGTCTATAACCCCAAAATAGTTTTTGTTTTGCGTCATTTGTACAAAAACAATCTCGATTTTAAGTCCGAGACACAAAAACAATTTTTAGTTTTCATTTTCCTACACTAAAACAATTTTTATTTTAAGTTGTTTTGCACCAAAATAGTCTCGTTTTTTAGTCCATAACCTCTAAACAATTTCGGTTTTGTGTCTTACGCAAAAACAGTCTCGATTTTAAGTCCGAAACATAAAAACAAATTTGATTGAAATCCTGAGTCATGGCAAAGGTAGGGGCGTTCAGATCTTTTTCCGTAGCATTCGATTACCCGTGTTTCGAGTCAAATGCCTAAAGTTGCTTTAGGTTATCCGGATACCTTTTTTCATGGTATTCAGATGCTCCCTTAATCCGAGAAAAAAGCTTGTGCCCGGTCCTTTTTTTTTTAATTCGATCTAAGTTTCCTCAAAGGTGTTCAGATATCCCTATGGATATTTAGATCCCCCTCGTGGAAGGGGGAAACACATTCCTGATAATGGTCCCATTTTAAATGCATTTTGTTTGTTTAATTGTTTGAAAGTGCATGTGTTTTGATGTTTGTCACTCAATATGCCTTCATTCTGGTTTGTGTTGCATTATTGTTTTGCATCTTCATATTCGTGATTAGAGATTTTAAACATATGCATAAAAATCGATTTTGATTTTTTTTCTTTTTTAAGATTTTGAAACAAGGCAATGTTCTTGTGTAAAATAATTCATGAGTTCTCTGCCAGGTTGTTAGGAAGAATTTCATCAATTATCATTAACAATGGAACATCCTTTTTTAAAAAATGGGGATGATACAGATGATTTTGAAATGAAGAAAATTTCTATATTCTGTCGGGTTGCTAGGGAGTATAGAAAATTTTGTGATAACAAAAATTTCGAATCATTCTTAAATAATGTGACTGTTTTTTTTAAAAGAATTATTTTAAATACCAAAATTAAAATCAACTTTCATCGAGACCAAAAATAACACATGTTTATTAGGTACCGATTTACACGGACGCTGTGGGGGTGTTATTACCTTCCTAACATGTAACCAATTTACATGTACTAGCAATTTGCTTTTAATTATTGAATTTTTTAAATCCCTAAATACGTTGTCTAATAGTGTATAATTGTATCCTTGAGTTGAATTTTACACTTCTTTTAGACAGAGTTAATAAAAATAGTTACATATATGATTTGGGCTCTTTAATGTAATAAGTAATAACTATATCTGATAGCTTGATATGCCATGATAAATATTTCATCGAAGTTGTTATAGTTGGCTTTTTATTTTTTTTTCTTAACAACAATAAAAAAATGTTATTGATTTGCTGCTTCAGAGCTAATAACTTTCGTGCATATTAGCATCACTGTCAACCATGCCTAACTCATTATATCTCACATTTTTGCAATTTCCATAATGTATATTCTAGTTTATTGTAGTAATGTCGTGCTTGGTAGTTTGAATTCCTTGATGTTGACATATTTGTTAAATAGGAAATGACATATTTGCTGAGCTGTTATATGCCATGCTTGTGTTGGGAATTTCATGTTGATGACAGTTCACTAGGGTAACTTGGATGCCTTAGGTTCATCTAGTATCTCTCTTTCAAAGTGAATGAGATATAGGATGAGGACATGGGTTGAATCCTGCTATTCCATGTCAGGTAAATTTGTTTCACAGAAGGGCGGTGGGAATGCAAAATAATAGTTTCGTTCACATTGCTGTAGGCCCTATCAACACTATTTTTAGTTTCTAAGCTTTCTAAAGACTATACTCAGCCCCTATCCCCACTTCCTCTGTGCTTGTATTACCTTCTAGTAGGAACCAAAGAGAGCAATAGTTTAAAATTGTTTGCTTTAGTTCTAGATTATAGGTGTTTTTTTGCGTTCAGAATAGATATGTACAAGTAAAGACTCCAAGAATTTGATCTTGGATAGCTTAATACAAATTTTGGCTTCAATGTTGCATTTTGATAAAACCTACTAACTCCAAATTGTTTTAGGCATGGAAACTATGGAATGAAGGGTGTCATAATGATTTTGCTACCACCAAATGACGTTAGAGGGAAGAGGAAATGAAATAATTGGTTCCTTGTAAATAATATGAGGGTTTTAAAACAACCTCGAAAAAAATGAAATTGCCACTGATCTTTTTGGCTAGGTGTGATCGGTCACCTATTAAAATCGATATTTGTAGAATATTTTAAAATTAATTAAAATATTTTGAAAATCCAAATTTTAAGGCCAGCATTTTAAACCAGAAAAAAGCGGGTTCGGGAGTCGGTTACGTCACGGGGAAGATTATAGCACCCCCAGAATGTCCGTATAAAACGGAACCTCATTAATTGTGTGTTATCATTAGTCTTGATAAATATTGGATTTGAATTCGGTATTAAAGATAATTCCCCAAAAAAATAGTTATATTATTTTAAGAATTTTTTGGAATTTATTATTTTAAAATTTTCTATATTCCCCGGCAAACAGGCAAAACATAGAATTTTTCTTGTTTTGAAATTCTCCGTATCATCCTCCATTTAGAAGGGTATTCCTTTGTCAATAATAATTGATGAAGACTCCCCGGCAACCCGACGGAGGATTCATTAATTATTTTATCTCGGAAATATTATCTTATTTATTATAAAGACATTTATCGTAACGAATCTCGCGACAGTTAAGTGACATTTAAAAATAATAATAATAATATGGGTGTAGGGAGAAGAAGAGGAAAAGATGACTTAATTCCTCTTACATTAAAAATTGAAGGTTTGGGAACAACCTTGGAAAAGAAATAGAGTCGCCACCAATCTTTTTTGACTAGGTGTGATCGGCTGCCTATTAAAATTGATTTTTGTAAAATATTTTAAAACTAATTAAAACATTTGTTTAAAACTAATTTTGAAGTTTGCTCTTTGAACCAGAGAAAACAAGTGCAGGTTCGAGAGTCGGTTACGTGTGGAGAAGGATTAACACCCCCACAACACCTGTATAAAGCAGTACCTTATTAATCGTGTGTTATCTCGAGTCTCGGTAAAAGTCGATTTTAGGTTCGACATTTAAAATTAATCCCTTTTAAAAACAATTATATTATTTGAGAATGATTCGAAATTTATTAACAATTTTTTTTTTCTATATTCCTCGGCAGATCCAGCAAAAAATAAAAAAATTTATTTTATTTGAAAATTCTCCGAATCATCCTTGTTTTTGAAAAAAAAGTTATCTTTTCACATGACATGTATATAATTTTGCATAAAATGAAAACCATATTTTCAAAAAAAAATGTAAATAGAAGAATTTGTCCTTAAATTGAGTTCCCTAACTAATCAAGGCTCGACCCGTCTTAAAGAAACGAGTTCGATTTGCAAGAGAAAAAAAAACCTTGACGGTAGTCCCAGGGCCTAGTCTCATCTTGAGCTAACCTTACTGACGAAACCTCAAATTGAAACAACTTGGGTGAAACCAGTAATTGGGTGATGACCTGGGTGAAGCCAGAAATTAAAATGACCTGGGTGAAACTGAAAGTCGAGAAAGATCTGGGTGAAGCAAGAAATTGAAATGACTTGGGTGAAATCAAAAGTCAAGAAAGATCTGGATGAAGCTAGAAATTGAAATGACTTGGGTGAAACCGAAAGTCAAGAAAGATCTGGATTAAGCCATAAATTGAAATGACCTGGGTGAAATCGCAAGTCGAGAAAGATCTAGATGAAGCCAGAAATTGAAATGACCAGAAGTTGAAATGACTTGGGTGAAATCAAAAGTCGAGGAAGATCTAGATGAAGCCAAAAATTGAAATGACTTGGGTGAAACCGAAAATCGAGAAAGATCTCAGTGAAACCAGAAATTAAAATGACCTGGGTGAAACCGAAAGTCGTGAAGGATCTAGGTGAAGCCAGAAATTGAAATGACCTAGGTGAAACTGAAACTTGAGAAAGATCTGGGTGAAGCCAGAGGTATTTTCTACGACATGACCTAGGCGGACCCAAAGGTCGAGAAGAGATCTGGTAAAGCCAGAGGTATTTTCTAAAAACGGTGTCCGGATGACTTATACATGGTTTTTGAAAATGTGTTAAAAATTAACCTGGAGGTTTTGAGAGGATGGAAATGCTTTTTGATGCAGATGCAAAGATTAACAAAGATGCAGATGCTTCGTGATGCAGATGCAGATGTCTCTGATTGATGCAAATGCTTCATAAAATGATGCGAATGCAAAGATCAATTATAAAGCAAATGCTTCATAAAATGATGCGAATGCAAAGATCAATTATAAAGCAAATGCTTCTTGAGATGCAGATGCAAATCTCAATAATGATGAAAATACTTCATGGAATAATGCAAATGCAAGTTTCAATAATGATGCAGATGCTTTATAATGCATATGCAGAGATTAAAGATGCAAATGCTTCTTGATGCAGAAATTAGAGACGCAAATGCTTTTTGATGCAGATGCCCCTACGAATCGTGTTCATGTAAATGGTTCATGAGTGGTGTAACTGCAATTACGACACAATAATTAAGATGCAATGAGCCTAAAAATGATGCAACTGCTCGAGATGTCGTAAATGCAAATATCCATGAAGGATGTAAATGTAATGGTAAAATGCAGATGCTCATAGAAAGGTGTAAAATGCAAAAACCCATGAATGATGCCAATGCTTGCTGACACGGTGTAGATACAAAGCTTAATAAAAAGGTACGTGCTTATGACTGATACAAATGTCCTCGATTAATTTTCTAGACTTTGGCTTAGCCTTTCTAATTCACTTTTCCTTTTCAAATTAGAGTGTATCTTGAACACTCGTGCCCTATAAGGAATTATTCCCTTGTCAATCCTTGGCTATCTCTTTGCCCCAATAGTTTTCAAACTCTTATCAACAAAAGCCTATTTGCCGAGTTCTATTTCTTCTTCTCATATCTAGAAGTCAAGGTCAACCTCAGTAGTTCCATACCTTTGGGTTAGAAAAACCCTTGTCTCATGTCAACATCAAAAATGGTTATTTCAAAAATATTTCTATTTCTTTTATTTGTTTTCCTTTTTGAAAAAAATTGCTCATTTAATGAAAACTTATGAGCCCAAAATTTTAACCCCATAATGTATGATGTACAAATCTCTTGAAGACTGATGATCATCATTAGAAATTTTTTTGAATGTCAATTTGGTTTTTCAATTCGAATTGAAAGGCTTGGTACAACAAGATTTTGGTTGATTCCAAGAAAACTTCACGACAAGAAAAATGTATGTCCCTTCTACGCTCACAAATGGAACAGGTTTTATAAAACATGAATTCCTTGAGAATCAAACAAATTCAACATTCTTTTAGTTTCCATATCATGGCATTTTGACAAGCTTCAAGGTTAGCTGGGATGTTCAAGGTTGGAAAGTCAATTTGGAGGGGAAGAACATATTCAGTTTTCAAAGTTAATCCTCCAAATTAGAACCACACTAAAATGTTCTGTTGAGAATTTTGAACCAGGCTTACGTGGCTAACAACATATCGGTAGAGAAATTAGACCGATTAGTGTGGAACATCACAGCCGATGACTATATTTCTTTCAGTTATGATGAGATACTTCCAAATGGTATAGGATCCACCAAGGCCCTTCATATAACCACTACCTGTAAGGGGCACATTCTGCCACGAGTACTCATCGACAATGGGTCCATTTTCAATGTGATGCCATTGGCAACCTTATTGAAACTGCCAATTGATATGTCCTTCATGCTTCCGAGTCATACCATCCATCATAAGAGCTTTTGATGGCACTCTCCAGGAGGTGATGGAAACATTGAAATCCCACTTCAGATAGGCCCCTGTACCTATGAGGTCACATTCTAAGTGATGGACATCACCCCATCTTACAATTTTTTGTTGGGAAGGCCGTGGATTCACTCTGCCGGAGCTGTGCCGTAATCTCTCCATCAAAAGCTCAAATTTGTGATGGAAAGATGCCTAGTCAGTGTGTCAGGAGAAGAAGATATTATAGATTTTGCATCCACCGATTCCCCTTAAATAGAAGTGAATAAAGATGCCGTAGAGTGCTCGTTCAGGTCGTTGGAGTTTGTCAACGTTGTGTTCATCACTGAGGGATGTAAAATTCCAGTGTCGGGGTTATCCAAAAGTACCAAGTTAGGGGTGAAGACGACAATTGGAAAAGGCTGTCGCGTAGGAGAAGGACTAGGAAAATATCTCCAAGGAATGGCCAGAGCGATAGAAATGGCCGAAAAGAAAGACCAATTCGGTCTTGGGTACCTCCCTAAAGCCCATGAGAAAATAAGACAAGTTGAGAAGAACAGAAAGATGAGGATGGCCTGACTTTCAGGTGTGGATATGGATTGGGAGCCCAAGACTTTTCCTCCAATCCTTCATATTTTTTGCTCAGCAAGTTTGGAGTTTGGTGATAAGAATTCCGATGATGTGATGGTCATGTTGGAACAAGCATTCAAGAAATTCTATTAGGTTGAAGATAAACAGCCACAAGAAATGATGATAGGCATGGCTGAAATAGATAAGCTAGGGAATTAAAGCAGAAGTTGGATGGTGCGCCTATGTCCCCCGGGTTACAAGTTGACAAATTGGAGTGTGACCGAACTTCCTTTAGTTTTTAGGTCTACTCCAGTGTAATACTCTGAATCAATCTTAATTGCCTCTGCCCAAGGGCATTGAGAATCCTTTTTTATGGGCTTATGTTTAAGACTTTTCATTCAATAAATGACAATCACGATGCATTTTCTTCATATTGACGTGTCCGCATTTTTTCATTATTTTTGCCTATATGCCTTCCTATATTGTTTCTTCCCCTACCTATTTACAGGTGCCCGAATACGGAATATGAGGATGTCCTATCAATAATTCTGAATTTGATTTTGAAGACCAATTTGTGGGGGTGATTTCGACGCCAACGAAGATGTCGAGGATTGTGATTTGCCTTCGAATCTGTTGAGAATAATAGAACAAGAGGAGAAGCAAGTATTACCACATAAAGAGCAGTTAGAAGTGATAAATTTGGGGAATGGGAAAGAAATAAAAGAAGTCAAGATTGGGACTACCATTTCACCATCGATAAAGCGAGAATTGATAATTCTACTTCAGGATTTCGTGGATGTGTTTGCACGGTCATACTAAGACATGCCTGGGTTGGACCCTGATATTGTGGTTCACAAACTCCCATTAAAACCAGATTGCAAGCCAATTCAGCAAAAGTTGAAAAGAATGAGGCCCAAAATGCTTTTGAAAATAAAGGAAGAAGTGAAAAAAAATTTGAGGCCGGATTCTTGGAAGTAGCAAAATACCCGGAATGGGTAGAGAATATTGTCCCAATTTTGAAGAAAGATGGCAAAGTACAGATGTGTGTCGATTATCGAGATCTGAGCAAGGGAAGTCCTAAAGATAATTTCTCATTGCCTCACATTGATACTCTGGTAGATAATATCGCGAAGAATTTCGTGTTTTCCTTCATGGACGGGTTCTCAGGGTACAACCAGATTAAGATGACACCAGAGGATATGGAGAAAACCACATTTGTGACAATGTGGGGAACCTTTTGCTCTAAGGTGATGCCATTTGGATTAAAGAACGCAGGGGCAACATAACAAAGAGCCATGGTAACTTTATTCCATGACATGATGCATAAAGGAATTGAAGTTTATGTCGATGATATGATCGCAAAGTCACAAGGAGAGGACGAGCATATTGCGATTCTCAAAAAGCATTTTGAAAGGTTGAGAAAATTCCAACTTAAACTCAACCCGGTAAAGTGTACTTTCGGAGTCACTTCAAGAAAGCTACTAGGCTTCGTTGTTAGCAAGAAAGAGATTGAAATAGATCTGGATAAAGTGACAACTATTCAGAACTTGCCTCCACCCCATACTCAGAAGGAAGTAAGAAGCTTTTTGGGTAGGTTGAGCTATATCGCTCGGTTCATCTCTCAACTGATCGACAAGTGCGACCCGATATTCAAGCTACTTCCCGAAAATGTGATCTAAGGCAATTGGATAAAGGATGTCATATAGCTTTTGATAAGGTCAAGCATTGTCTATTAAACCCACCAATACTAATGCCACCTGTCCCAGGAAAGCCGCTGATATTGTATTTGTCAGTATTCGAAAAGTCTATGGGATGTGTATTGGGGCAACATGATGAGACCGGAAAGAAAGAACAAGCCATCTATTATCTTAGTAAGAAGTTCACTGAGTATGGTAGAAAGGCTTTGTTGTGCCTTAGTTTGGACTGCCCGAAGGCTGAGGCAGTACATGTTGTATCACACAATGTGGCTGGTTGCAAAGTTAGATCCCCTCAAATACATATTCGAGGCACCTTTGTTGTCAGGAAGAACGGAAAGATGGCAAGTGCTACTTTTCGAATTTTACTTTGTTTATGTGACCCAAAAGGCTATAAAGGGTAGCGCAGTAGCCGAATTCCTAGCAATTCGAGCGGTGGAGGATTACGAGCCTCTGAATTTTGACTTCCTTGATGAAGACTTAATATGTGCCTTGCAAGAAAATGGGACTTCCTCTGAGATTAAAACTTGGAAGATGTATTTTGATGGCGCATCTAATGCTATAGGGCACGAAATCGGTGTAGTACTCATATCCTGAGGAGGATTATTATCCTTTCACTGCTAGATTGTATTTTGATTGTACAAACAATACCGCTGAGTATGAAGCATGTACTATGGGCCTTCGTGCCACCATAGAAAGAAAGATCAAGACACTAGAGGGTTTTTGAGATTCAGCCTTGGTGATATACCAACTACCTGAAGAATGGGAAACCTGGGATGCAAAGCTAATCCGATATCAAGAGCTTATACTGAGCTTGATTGAAGAGTTTGAAGAACTGGTTTTCAATTACTTCTCCCGAGAAGAAAATCGAATGGCAGATGCCTTAGCCACTTTATCATCAATGTTTAAAGTGAATGAAGGGGCTGAAGTTGTGCCAGTCAAGATGAGCATATATGAGTCTCCTGCCCACTACTTGAGTATCTAAGAAGAAGCGGATGGTCGCCCTTGATATTACGACATCTTACAATACATCAAGAGTCAACAGTACCCTGAACAAGCAACAAAAAATGATAAGAGAACCCTGAGGAGAATGGCGATGGGTTTTATCTTAGACGGTGAAATCCTTTACAAGAAAGGGAAAGACCAGGTTCTATTGAGGTGTGTCATTTTCGATGAAGCTCAGAGAATCCTCGAAGAGGTCTACGAAGGGATATGTGGCACTCACGCCAACAGCCACATGTTGGCTTAGCAGATTATTAGGGCAGGATACTATTGGCTAACAATGGAAGGGGATTGCATCAATTATTCCTGAAAGTGCCATAACTTCCAGATATATGCAGACAAGATTCACGTGCCTCCATCATTGTTGCATGTCATGACGGCTCCATGGCCATTTTCAATGTGGGAAATGGATATGATCGGGCCCATTACCTCGAAAGCTTCGAACGGACATCGTTTTATCTTGGTGGCCATAGATTACTTCACAAAGTGGGTAGAAGATGCTTTTTATGCCAATATAACGAAGTCGGTGGTGTGCAGATTCATCAAAAAAGAGATTGTGTGCCAATAAGAACTCCCGAAAAGAATAATTTCGGACAATGCTCTCAACCTAAACAATAAGATAATGAGAGAAGTATGTACCCAATTCAAGATCAAGCATCATAATTCGGCGCCTTATCGTCCGAAAATGAATGGGGTAGTAAAAGCAACCAACAAGAACATCAAGAAGATTGTTGAAAAGATGACTGATGTGTACAAAGATTGGCATAAGATCTTGCCTTTTGCTCTCCATGCATATCGTACTTCGATTCGCACATCTACGAGTGCCACGCCATTTTCGTTGGTATAGGAGATGGAGGCAGTGCTGCCTATTGAGGTTGAAATCCCTTCACTTCGTGTTTTGATGGAAGTTAGCCTAGAAGAGGGAGAATAGGTTAGAGCTCGTTATGAACAGTTGAATCTTATTAAGGAGAAAAGGATGAAGGCAATCTGCCATGGGCAGATGTATCAAAAAAGAATGATTAGAGCCTACAACAAAAAGGTTCGCCCCAGGCAGTTTCTAGAAGGAGAGTTGGTATTGAGGAAGATTCTCCTTATTATGAAAGATCCTCATGGAAAATGGGCTCTGAATTGGGAAAGGCCCTATGTGTTCAAAAGAGCTTTTTCGGGAGAGGCATTGATCTTAACTCGGATGGACAACGATGACTTGAGAAATCCTGTAAACGTCGATGAATTGAAGAAGAAAAAAAAAAAGAAAAAAAAGAAAAAGAAAAAATGTGATACTGTGCATGTAAGAATTCGAATGATTCCAAGTGCAAAAATGGAAATTCTATTTATCTATTTCCCCTAAGGATTGCTTTTCAATGAGAATATTCATGCTTGATATGATAAATGGCCATCTTTCATACTCCTTTCACTAAGAAGAAATTATCTCTAGTTACCCTTTTTGAGCCTTATGAATTCTTTTTTTCTTTGAACCTTAATCAAGTATCACCCTCCACACTAGGGGGAAATACGAGGAAAGATCTCCTTCAAAAATCATGGAAAATGAGCCATCAAAAACAAAAACAAAAACAAAAAAATAAAAATAAAAAAGAAAAAAGAAAAAAGAAAAAAGAAAAAAGAAAAAAGAAAAAAGAAAAAAGAAAAAGGAAAAAACACACAAAAAAAAAACGTGTGAAAAATAATGGCAAATGAAAGCCAAGAATGGAAAGAAACAAAAATAAAAAAAAGGAGAAAAGTCCAAAAGGATGAATGTTTCGAAAATGAATCCTCCTCATGAAATGATCCTTGATCTAATCACCCTTAAACATATTTTTGGCCCTATCTATCCTTTCTTTATAAACCCAGACCTTGGCCTACATTACGTGCTTTTAAAGTCTATTTTGATGAAGCATCGGTATTTAACTTGAAGGATTTTTCTTAGATTTCATCCCATCTTTTGAATTGTCATTTTACCATGGAAGAATTTAGAATTCTTAGATGCATGGTGGAACACGAAAAAAAATGAAAAAAGAATGTAAAATGAGAGGCTTAAGCCGAAAACCTGAAAAGGGCGACTTAAAATCGAACGGGGGACACTTAGGTTGAAAACCAGCAAAGGGCGGCCCAGGTACTGATCAAATTTTTGAATCAATGCTCCGTGTAAAGGGGAGAAAGTATTAGAAAATCAGAGAAAAAGGGTAAAGCTCAGTCCGAAGCAATTGCATAAGCAGAGAAGTCACCTAAGCAAGTGGCTTACCCAAAAGATATTTTAGAGGAACTGAAGTAGAAGGGTCTAGGATATTCCGCATATGGGGCATCTATACCTTTTCCTTTACATTTCCCTTTTTAATCCTTGATATTCATCTTTGTTATCTAAACCTTTTTGTAATGAACTCTTGTTGGCCTTTTCATGCCATTTGACTATTTCATACCATCTTTCATATATGCTGTGATGCATTTTTTAGTGTTATCAAATTGAATGATGATTAGTAAACATAAAAATCTGTAAATAAAAGGATTTCTTAGCATTACTATAGAGTAGATTTAAATTTTAGAAGAGGTTTAGAAACCATTAAAATTTGGAGAAACTCACGACAATCCATAATACTGAAAAGCTCATCAAGTGGGGCATACATTGGATGGACCAAACAAATCAACTCACGATACTGAAGAACTCATCCAGTGAAACGAATCAAAGATAGGTTGGAGGCGCTGTCATAGAGTCAGAAAACTTATGGATCACGGTGAAACCGTACAGAAAAGCTCATCAGGCAGAGAAAACCATGGATAGGTTTGAGACACCGTCATAGAGTTAGAAAACTTATGGATCATGGTGAAACCGTTAGGACAGAGCTCATGAAGTGGGGCGAACCATGGATAGGTTAAAGTCACTGTCACAGAATCAAGAAATTTGAGAATCTTAGTGAGCCCATAACGATGAAAAGCTCATCAAGAAGAGCAAACAGTGGAGTTAAGAAGTCCGTGAACCTCAATGAAATCATGGATTACAACTCATGACAATCATGTAATTGCATTCATCCCTAAGAAACATGCATCTTACAAGTATTTGAAAAACCTGTCATCAACATCACTGCATTTGACTGACATTGCAGGAACTGTGGAAAGTTTTCCTTTTTTAGTTGGCATAAAATAAAGAAAAACCCTTTATATGAGACATTTCCTGGACAAAACATCCAACATTCTCTAGACAAGACATCCAAGATTTTTCCTGGACAAGACATCCAAACTTCTTTAGACAATACATCCAAACTTCTTTTTGGACAAGACATCCAAAATTTTTCTAGACAAGACATCCAAATTATAATGTCTTCCCCAAAATTATATACAGGTCATGTGAAAAGATATTTTTCTAAAACTCTGTCGGGTTGCTAGGGAGTTTGATATCCTGACACATGCCATTTATATAATTTCACAACAAGATAAGATAAGGCCCGGGATCTCTGTCGAGGTATTTTCTTCTTGCAAAATCGAACTCGTTTCCTTAAGATGGGTCGAGCCTTGATTAGTCAGGGAATTCAATTTAAGGACAAATTATTTGAAAATATGGTTTCATTTGATCCAAAATTATATGCATGTCATGCGAAAAGATATTTTTTTAAAGCTCTGCCGGGTTGCCGAAGAGTTCAGTGAAATATCCCGATACCATGCCATTTTTATAATTTCACACAACATTTCCTGGACAAGACAACCCGATTTCTTGGACAAGACATCCACACTTTTCGGACAAGACATCCAACATTTCCCTGGATAAGACAACCAGATTTTTATGACAAAACATCCAACACTTTCTTAGACAAGACAACCAGATTTTTTGGACAAGACATCCAACATTTTCTTGGACAAGACAACCAGATTTTTCGGACAAGACATCCAAGTTTTAAAGAAATCGAACTCGTTTCCTTAAGATAGGTCGAGTCTTGATTAGTCAGGGAACTTAATTTAAGGACAAATCTTATTTTTTTAAACAAAGCTTCACCAAGATAAGGTAAGGCCCCAAGATCTCCGCCAAGGTATTTTCTTCTCTTGCAAATCGAACTCGTTTCCTTGAGACGATCGAGCCTTGATTAGTTAGGGAACTCAATTTAAGGACAAATTTTAATGTTTTAAACAAAGCTTCACCAAGATAAGGTAAGGCCCCAGAATCCTTGCCGAGGTATTTATTCTCTTCCAAGTCAAACTCATTTCCTTAAGACGGGTCGAGCCTTGATTAGTCAGGGAACTCAATTTAAGGACAAATTTCTTTTATTTTACAGTTTACAAAATGAAAAAAAAATGAATAAGAAATGAAGAAAATTCTCCCTCATATCCTTCACTTGTGATTTCACTAATCGGACAAAATTATGTCTATTTTATTTTTGCCTGATTCCTGATTCTTTGCAATAGTCAAAGAGGGTAGCTGTAGACACCTAATTTTGTCCAGGCCCCCTAAACAAGGCAAATTCTCCTTTCAATTTCTCAGAATGCGAAGAATCTTCCCTCATTCTGCAGATGGGTCTCCAAGACTTTGTTTCGGAGGTCAAAACAAAAAAGCCAACCCCAAAAAAGTCAACTTCAAAAAAGTCAACCACTAAAAAGTCAACTCTTAGTCAAAATCAAGATTCGAAGTTGAATTGGAAAATGGTGAAGGAATTTCGATAATCGAAGGTCTACAACGAAAGATAGAGAGTTTGAAAGACAGATTGCAAAAATTTCAGTGTAGGAAAAATGCCTAATTTTGCAAATTTGGGGAAAAGTGCGTAAACAATCAAATTGGACAAAATTGGAGGTTCCAAATGGAATAATATCAATAAATAAAGATATTGGAAGGTCCAATTTTGAAGCGGAGTTGAAGGAAGATGTGGTTTGAAGAGAACAAGGAAAATAAGGATTTAATGAATAAATAGAAAATTAACAAAATTGGGGGAAACTACAGAGATGGCTCGATTTGGTGAAATTGAAGCCCCCAGTTGATAAAGGATAAATAACTAAAAATATCCCAAGTCCCAATTTGAAGTGGATCCCAAGGAAGAGCTGATTGGAGGAAAAACGAAAAAAACGAGAAAATTCCCAATATTGAGAAAAAGTGGAAAACTAAATCGAGAGGATTTCAGATGTAAAAATTGGGATTTTCGGACCAACTCCAATTCAATACATGACAAAGGCAGTGAAAAAAGAAAATCCAAAAATTGGGCCCATTTCGATTAAAACTGAGGTTTCGAGGGTTAAAGGGCAATTTTGAAAAATCCGAGAAAAAATGAATTCGAGCTCGAAAAATCTTGAAAACTTTCAGAACTGAGTTTTATATTTTATGGAAGGGATTGGAGAATAAAAATCCGGAATCGGGGCTCAAATGGAAAAAGACAAAGTTTGAGGGCACTAATCCGAAATTCCTAGAGAAAAAATTCGAGAAAAATAGAAAACGAGCTCAAAAAATTATGTAAACTTCCAGAATTGAGTTTTATATTTTATGGAAGGGATTGGAGAATAAAAATCCAGAATCGTAGTTCAAATGGAAAAAGATAACGTCCGGGTGAACTAATCCGAATTTCCAAGAGAAAATCTGGGAAAAATAGGAAACGAGCTCGAAAAGTTATGAAAACTTTCAGAACTGAGTTTTATATATTTATAGAAGGGATTGGAGAAGAAAAATTCAAAATCGGAGCTCAAATGGAAAAAGACAAATTTTGAGAGGCACTAAATCGACATTTAGAGAAAAAATCGGGAAAAATAGAATTCGAGCTCGAAAAAATATGAAAACCTCCAGAACTGAGTTTTATTTTGGATGGGATGGATTGGAAAAGAAAAATTCGAATTGGGTCTATTTGCAATTAAATTAAGTTTGGGGGGCAAAATGCAATTTTATCGAAAAACGAAAAAGGCCATTTTGCATATAAAAAAAGGGGAATGGCCTGGAAATTTCTAGGCCATTTTCGGCCAGCCTATGGATGAAGGAGAGAGTGTGATCATCTTGAATCAAATGGCCAAGATTGAATAGCAAGATGACATTTTTAAGAAAGGACAAGATTCTCCACTACTTGCCTACATGGCATTTTTGGCCAATGGGAGGCCTCCAAATTGCAAAGCCATGTGAAGAGCATATGAAGGCTATGAGATGATGCCAAATATGATTAAAAATGCCACCTAGGAAGATATTTTAATAGTAAGCCATGTGATCATGACAAGTGGCTTAGATATTTTGTAGAGATAAGAGACAAGAATAATCTAGGTGGCATTATTGGCCAATGAGAGGCTAGGAAACCCTTAATTTAAGGAAAGTATCATGCAAAAGGGTGACAAGAACCCTTAATTTAAGGAAAGCATCATGCAAAGAGGGAAATTTTTTGGCCATGTGGCAAGGATGTTGGGAGAGCATGCAAAGCATGACAAAGGCTAAAAAAAGATGAGCACACCAATTTTAAAGGGGGCATTCGGCCAGCCCTCAAAAAAATGAGGGGATTTTCATTTTTTAAAAGGAACTCACTACACTCTTGAGAAAAAGAAGAGAAAAGGAAGAAACCTCTCAAGGAAAAAGAGAAGAAGGAAAGCTTAGCTAGGTAACTATTTCTTCTTTTCTTTCCCATTTATTTACTTGGATTTCATGTTCTTGTTCTCTTCTTTTTCATGTGATTGTTAACTTTTTTTGTTAAATAAAAGGTTTTCAAAATAAAATTTCTAAAGGTTTTCTTTCCTTTATTCTTTATTCTTTACAAAATAACAAAGTTGATAAAAAATTTTAACATGTTTTCTTGCTTTGGCCAAAACCATGAAGGTCTTATTGTGCTTGTCTATACTTGATTTTCTTGCATGTTGTTTGTGGGATTCACCATTGTGGTAGGATAGGCTATTTCTTTTACTTTATTTATAAAAAATATGAAATAAAAGATTCGACAAGCTTGAGAATCTTGATTTTTATCAAGTGGTTTTGGTTAGATGGGACTATGTCCATGGAACCAACCATTGAGCCAACCTTCTTTTTCTTTGTTTGTTTATATTTTTAATTCATGCTTGATTACTTTTCATATGTTTGTTGGCTGTAAAATCATGCATTCTCCATTCCCAACTTGATTTTTGGTTGAGGCCAATTAATGGTCTCTAGCCAAATTTCTCTTGTGTTTACTAGTTCGAAGAGTGATAGTTTAAGTTGGATATTCTGACTTTGAGCATTTTTTTATTAAGTCATCTCTTGTCAAAATAAAAAGGTTTTTTTACCACATGTAGTAGACCTTTAATGGATGCCTTGGTATTTTTTCCAAGATTTTTAGATTTTTTTATCAAGGTTGGAAAAATGGTTTTCGATAAAACAGTTTTTAGTTCACTGTCCTGACTTTAGTGAAAATTCGGTCAAGGCATCCTTGGTTCAAAAATTAAGCTGATTTTTTCCCATAAATACCATCATGTTTCAAGTCTATACTTATTTGTCCATAATTTTAAATTTTTTATATAAAGAGTAAAAAAATAGTTTTTCAAAACTGATTTTAGGAGTCAAAAATGTTTTTTAAACTAATAATTTTATGTTTTTATTTGTATACAAGGATGGGGCTGATTTGAGTCATTAGTTACTGTCTTAGGTTGATTTCCATGTCATTTCAAGGATAAAAATCGATTGTACAAAAATTGGGTCAATGATGGTCAACCCGGTGTTGCAACCTAAAAAATAACAAGTCTCATCGTGAGACTTTATTCGTTAAGCGCGACATTGCGGAAAGCAGAGGAAAAGACGACTTAATTCCTCTTGAAATAAAATGATGGCTGAAAACAACCTCGAAAAAATACATGGAGTCGCCACCAATTTTTTTTGGCTAGGTGTGATTGGCCACCTATTAAAACCGGATTGTAAAAACATTTTAAAATTAATTAAAACATTTTTAAAACCAATTTCAAGTCTGCATTTTAAACCAAAGAAATCAAAGAAGTGGGTTCGAGACTCGGATACGTGCAGGGAAGGATTAGCACCCCCACAACGCCCATATAAAATGGTACCTTATTAATCGTGTGTTATCTCAAGTCTCGATAAAAAGTCGGTTTTAAATTTGGTATTTTAAATTAATTCCCAATTTTAAGAAAAATAATTCTATTTTTAATTGAAAATGACCCTGAATTTATTAATTCAATATTTTCCTATACTCCCCGACAAACGTGACAAAATATAGAAATATTTATTTATTTGGAAAATTTTTTGAATCATTTTCCTTTTTTGAAAGAAAGATATTCCTTTATTAATGATAATTGATGATATCCTCCCTAGCAAACCTGACAAAGAAATCATGAATTATTTTAACTCGAGAATATCTTTATTTTATTGAAAATCATTATCTTATTTTAAAACATTTAAAAAAATGAATATGAACATGTGAGATATAATAAAGATGACATTACAAAATCTAGATGATATAGTACAACCTAAATGACATGATATAATTTAAATGACGTAGTATATTTAAATGAAATGACATAACCTATGTGACATAATATATTCTAAATGAAATGATATAACCTAAGTGACATAATATATTCTAAATGAAATGATATAACCTAAGTAACATAATATGTTCTAAATGACCTAATATAATTTAAATGTCATGGCAAATCTAAATGATATGACATATTTTAAATGACATGGCAAACCTAAATGACATGGCATATTCTAAATGATATAATATAATCTAAATGTCATGGCAATATAATTTAAGTGACATGAAATGGTATGTAACATAAAATAATGTTATCACGAAATATGTATGCAAATAAAAATAATAATGCATGAACATAGTAAATCCTAAATGATGTGACAAAAATAAATGACAAAATAAAAAGCATAGGATAACATAGAATATTCACAACCATATAACAAACAAATATGACACCAAGAATATAAATCAAAACAATGACATAGTTATAAAAAGATTCATAGCAAAAATCATATATCATATAATATGCATGAACATGGAAAAAGCAATGCATGAAAGTGTATTTTTTTCTTTAAAGAAGGAAATCTGTATACCTAAAAAGATATCTGACTACCTTAGAAAAAGACATCAAATTAAATTTTCTAAAATCAAAAATACTATGTGATTGGTTTAAAAACAATTTTGAAAATTTTGGATGCAAAATAACACCATGGCCTAAATTCCCATTTTAAAATGGCTATATTTTCGTAACTTTGAAAACTCGAACTTGACCACCCTTGACCCGAGCTTTATAAAATAATTTTTTAGGACTAAAATGGCTTCGAAATCAACCTAGGGCAGTAGCTAAGGTTCCTAATCAGCCATCTCCTAATGCCTTAGTCAAAACAGAAAATTATTTTTCCCTTGAATTTAAAACGAGATTATTTAACCTTTTCTAAAATTTCAAAAAAAATCTAAAAAAAGTTATGGGAGACTCAGAATATGTCAAAATCTATGCGAAAAAATTGGCTTGATTTTTGGACTAAGTATGACCTACTAGAAAAATCACGAAAGTCAAAACACTGGGTGAAAAACTATTTTGCCAAAAAATATTTTTATGCCTTTGATAAAATCATTCAAAAATCATAATAAAAATATTGGAACCTCCTATAAGGACCTATAAATAGTAGCTAAAATTTCTAAAAATTTGGACAATGATTGCCTAATGAAAAAAAAAAATCACAAAGGTAGAAATTCTAACTTGATAACTTCTTAATTTTCCACAAGCATGCTCATGTGAGCTTGGCTTTGAGCCAATGATTGGCTTAAGTCAAAAATCAAGTGGTATGATATGAGATGCATTAACAAACAGCAAGTTAAATGCATGAAATGCATGATTTTAAGCCTAAATGATATAGAAAACGCATGGCATAAAAATGATAAAATGAACTTGCATGGCAATAAATGCAACCTAGACCTAAACATGCATGAAATGCATGGCAAGGCAAATGTGACCTAGACCTAAAAAATGCATGGCATAGTAAATCAAATACACAACATCATAGCAGAGAAATGCAAGCATGTCAACTAACAAGATGAAAATGCACACATAAAGCACACAATCTAGGGTAGCCGAATGGACAAAATATCTAAATGGTAAAATCCTAGAATGACATTAACACAAACACATGGTATAATATATACAACACTTAAAAGGAAACATGTTAGACTAAACAAACATGATGCAAATGCCTGAACATAGCTAAGACAATATTACAAACACATGGGATGGCAAAATACAAAGCATGAACAAAAAACATATTGAAAACATAAAATTAAAAATGGCAAACAAAGTAAGTAGACATGAAAACAAAATGATAAAATCAAAAATAAAGGTAAACAAGTAAAGAAGGTTAAAACAAGCTCCATATCTTGATTATTTTTAAAGGTTAAAACATCAAAACATGCTAGAACATCACAACCAACATGGAAAATAGATCAAACACAAACCATGCACAAAGAAGGGCCATTCGGCCACCATGGAAAATTAGAGGAAAAAAATTGTTTTTGATTTTTCTTTGAGGACATAAGATAGGAGCATTCAAAAGAAGATTAAAAACCTTTATTTCTCAACCAAAAACAACAAGAAATCATAAAATATCTAAGAAAATCAGCAAGTTAAGCATGGAAAAAGAAAGAAAATGCAAGAGTTAGGTGCCTTTTGGCTACCTTCAAAGGCTATTTTTCAAGCCTTTCTTCTCTTCTAACTTTCTTTGCTTTTCAAAATATAGATATTTGCTCCCAAAATAAAAAATGATCAGCCAAAAGAAGTGAGCCAAATGAAAAAAAAATCCCTCCCCCCTTGTAGTGGCCGAATGGCCTTCTAGATGGTGTAAGATGTTGTCATTTTTTCCTAGCCATTTTTTAATCCAAAGGCCACTAATCCAAGATGCTTAAAATGTAAAATTATCACCCTTAGATTAAGTGATCAGCCCCTCACATACAGCTATTCAAAAATATATTGCCATTATGTTGACATCCTCCATCCTCATGCATTAGACCATGTGGCACAATTACAAATGCTTGATCAAAAAAATAACTACCTTCCTATCCACTTTTGGCCCTTAGATACAAGAACTCAGCAAAAAATCATCCTTCCCTTGGGCTTGGCCGGCTGACCCTTCAACTTCCAGCCCATTCTCTATTTTTTAAATCCCAAAGAAGGCCCTCTTCGATTTCTTCGGTAAAATTACCCTTTTAGCCCCCGAACTTAATTAAATAGCAAACGAACTCCAAATCCAATTTTTTTTATCAATACTTCTTAAATAATATAAAATTGAGTTATGGAAGTTTTTATAATTTTTCGAGCCCATTTACTATTTTTTCAGATTTATCTTCCAAAATTGCGCTTAATGCACCCGAACTTTTGCCATTTTCAAACGAGCTCCAATTCCAATTTTTTCTTCTCCAATCTCTTCCAAATAATTTAAAATTGAGATCTGAAAGTTTTCATAATTTTTCGAGCTCATTTGCTATTTTTCTGGATTTATCTTCTGGAATTTCAGCTTAGTGGGCCCAAAATTTTCCATTTTGCAAACAAGCTTCAATTCTGGATTTTTCTTCACCAATCTCTTCCAAATAATTTAAAATTGAGATTTGGAAGTTTTCATAATTTTTCGAGTTCATTTGCTATTTTTTCAGGATTTATCCTCTAGAATTTCAGCTTAGTGGGCCCGAAATTTGCCATTTTGTAAACGAGCTTCAAATCTAGATTTTTCTTCACCAATCTCTTCCAAATAATTTAAAATTGAGATTTGGAATTTTTTGTAATTTTTTGAGCTCATTTGCTATTTTTCTCGCATTTTCCAAATTTTCCCTTTTACCTCTGAAGCTCGGTTTTACTCGTAACAAGTCTGATTTTCATATTTTCTTTGTCTGTGCCTTTGTTATACATTGAAATGGAGTTGGTCCAAAAACGCCCAATTTTTACTGTCAAATTCCCCTCCGATTTGATTTTTTCTTTTTTCAGTATCGAGAATTTCCTCGTTTCTTCGTTTTTCCTCCAATTGGCTCTTTTCTCGAAATTACTTCAAACTGAGCCTTGGGCTATCCTTGTTCACTCACTCCTCATCAATTAGGGGCTTTAGTTTTACGGAATCGGGCCATTTCTACAATTTTCCTCAATTTTGCCAAAATCCACCAAAAACCGTAGTTCTCGGTTCTCTTTCAAATTGACTTTTCCCCTTATGTTTTTCTTCTAAATAGCCTCTCCATTACCCGTAGTCATTGCTCATCTTTCATTCAAAACCTCCAATTTTGACCAATTTGATCGTTTAAGCACTTTTCCTCAAATTTTTTGAACTAGGGTTTCCTTTCCATTGAATCTTCGTAACCCAATTTCCGAACTCCATATCTTTCATTGTAGACCTCGAATTATCAAAATTCTTTCACCATTTTTCAATTGAACTTTGAATCTTTATTTTGAAAGTGGGTTGACTTTTCAGTGGTGGACTTTTTGGAGTTGACTTTTTCGAGGTTGACTTTTTCAAGATTGACTTTTTATGTTTGTCCTCTTAAACAAAGTCTCAAAGTACCACCTGCAGGTGAGAATAGCTTTTCTGCATTCTAAAACCTTATTTTAGGAAGAAAAATACCTGATTTAGTGGTCCGAACAAAATTAGGTGTCTACACCCAGGTTTCAAAATATATAGGGAAACTAAAGCCTTTTCTTAGGGGTATTCAGCCATGAGGCCTTTTTCATCACAAAAATTCCAATTTTTTAAATCCATGCCCAAAGTCATTCGGTTTTTGGAAATCCAATTTAAGTTTCTTTAAAAATAGTTGGATACCTTTTTAGGTTATACGGATCTCCTTACTTCAAGAGAGAAATACACCTTCATGCATTGCATGTTTAAAATGTTTTTCATTTTAATTTGACATAAAACATATGTTTTGGTTTCCTAAACATTTGGCGAGAATTAGTTCCTAATCTTTGCCGGCTTGTCGGGGAGGTTAGGAAATTGTTCAACGCACGTGTTTATGGAATCGAAAGATATTGAATTTTGCTTTATTCGGAATCATATAAATGTTATAGGAAAGAATTATTTTTCATGCTTTGCCGCGTTTTCCAAAGAGTGTGGTAATATTTTTCAACATATGTTATTTGTATGATTCTTCACATGAAAATTCTATGTCCATGAATATTCCATGTTGATGTCATTTTATATTCATGTTGCCATAAATAGATTTTGCCATGTCATATGCCATGTCATTCATTCATATGCCATGTCGTGCACGCATGTGCCATATCATTTAGTTTAGGCCATGCCATTTATATGCCATGTCATTCATGCATATGCCATATCATTCATATGCCATGCCATGCCATGTTATTCATTCATATATCATATCATTTAGATTATGCTATGTCATTCAAATTTTGCCATGTCATATGCCATATCATTCATTCATATATCATATCAATTAGATTATGCCATGTCATTCATTCATGTGCCATGTCATACAAATTTTTCCATGTCATTCATTCATGTGCCATGTCACTCAGATTTTTGCCATGTCATTCATTCATTATACCATGTTATTTAGATTTTGTCATGTCAAGCATGGCATATCTTTAATCTTTTTACCATGTCATTAATCGTTTTGCCATTCATTCTTTTGGCTATTTCATTTAAATTTTGCCATGTCAAGCATGCCATTATTTCTTTTGTCATGTTATAATAAATTGCTTGCCATGCCATGTCAATTATGCATGTTCTCTATTCATGTTTTAATGATAATTTGTACATTGACGATCATTTAAATTTTTCAAAATTGATATTTTTAAATAAAATAACGCAATATCCTTGAGTTAATATAATTCATGGATCCTCTTCCGGGTTGTCGGGGAAGTCTTCATCAACTATATTAATGAAGGAATACCCTTTTAAAAGAGGATGATGCGGAGATTTTCAAAATCAATAAAAATTCTATATTTTTCCTGGTTTGCCGGGGAATATAGAAAATTTTTGCAAAATCAAATTCTAGATCATTCCCAAACAAGAACTAGGATTGTTTTTTTTAAAAAAAATGGGAATTAGCTTCAAATACCAAATCTAAAACCGACTTTTCATCGAGACTTGAGATAACACATGACATATAAGGTACCATTTTATACGGGCATTGTGGGGGTGCTAATCCTTCCCCACACGTAATCGACTCCCCAACCCGCACTTGTTTTTCTGGTTCAAAGCGCAAACTTCAAAATTAGTTTTAAAAAAGTGTTTTAATTAATTTTAAAATGTTTTATAAAAGTCGGTTTTAATAGGTGACCGATCACACCTAGCCAAAAAAGATTGGTGGCGACTCCATTTCTTTTTCGAGTCATTTTCATACCCTCAAGCTTTATTTCAAGAGGAATTAAGTCATCTTTTCCTCTGTTTCCCCTTTCAATGTCACACTCGACAAATTTTCCCCACAACGGGATTTTCGTTGCAACATGGTTCATTTATGCCCATCGCTTCATCTTTTCTTTTCCTGTTGATAACTCACTCGTCCTCATTGTTTCGTCTTTTCTCTTGCAACTAATTCGGAACGACCTCCCTCATTCCCGTTGTTTTGTTGATCCAGACTGGCTCACTTATTTTCATCCTATACATCTTTCACAAACTTTACCATCCCTACATTCATTCTCCTTTTCACAAGTATTTCTATCCTTTGACACCTTTTTTATTCTTCCTGTTTCTATCCTTTCTGCCACATGATTCTCAACTTTCTTGCCAAAGTAATGAAATAATCTTTTACCAATATCATTATTAACTTATCTGTAATCATTCCAAATTTGATAACAAACACAGTGCATCACACATTTCCTCTATAAGAATGCAAGAAAGTTTAATGGGGAATAAGACAATTGGAAAATGATTCTTTATTACTGTGGGAAAAGAAAAAATTTCAACAAAAAGTTTAGTAAGCCAATGAGTTATTCGAAAGAATGATTATAGAAAGATTTTGAGTTAGGTAACTTAATCCAAACAATGAACATCCTAATGATCTTGATCAAGGTAACCATTGACTCTTTCTTGAAAACTTGTCCAAATAGTACCCTCGACATGTTTTTGATCGACTCTTGCCCCAATAATGAGATCTTCAAACGACGCTGGTTGCTTTTTAGTCTAAGTCGTCTTTTCAGGTTTTCAGCTTAGACGCCTCCAATGACTCAAACTGTCTTTTCGGGTTTTCAATTTGAGCTTTCCTTTTCTTTTTTCTTTTTTTTTTCTTTCGTCAAGCAAAGTACTTTTTCACAGCGTTCGAATTAATTGGGTTTGGTAATTTGTCTCAATCCATCCAGTTAAGATTAATGCCCCACCTAAAAAAGCCTTCTTTACCACATATGGGCCTTCCCAATTCGGCGTTCATTTTCCTCGGTGATCATGCTGGTAGGAGGATTTTCTTCAAGCGAGGATGAACTTTCTTATCATGCGCTCGCATCATCATTTTCTGATATAACTGGCAATGGCAGAGTACGGTGAGCCTTTTTTCTTCGATTAGGTTCAGCTGTTCATAGCGATCTCATATCTGCTCTGCTTCCTCTAATTCAACATCCTTCAACACCCTTAGAGAAAAAATTTCTGCCTCGACTGGTAATACAGCCTCCATCCCATACACTAATGAAAATGGAGTTGCCCTAATGGATATGCGTACCGACCGTTTTGTAGGCATGCAGGGCAAAATGGACTCATGCCAATCCTTGTATGTATCCGTCATCTTTTCTACAATTCTCTTTATGTTCTTATTAGCAGCCTCTATTGCCCCATTCAGTCTTGGGTGATATGGTGCCGAATTATGGTATTTGATCTTAAATTGGGTGCAAATTTCCTTCATCATTGTGTTATTTAGATTGCGAACATTATCTGAAGTAGTCCTCTTTGGAAGTCCATATTGACATATTACCTCCTTTTTTATGAACATGCACACAATTGCCCATGTCAGACTTGCATATGAGGCTACCTCCACCCATTTCGTAAAGTAGTCAATGACAATAAAGATGAACCTGTGTCCATTCGACGCTTTCAGAGTGATTGGTCCAATTACGTCCATGCGTCACTTGAGAAGGGCCACAGAGGCACTAGGACATGCAAAGCGTTCGGAGGGGCGTGAATCTTTTCGGCATAGATTTGGCATTTATCGCATTTCCTAGCGTAGTCAATTCAATCACCTTTCAAAGTCAACCATTAGTAGTCTGCCCTCATAATTTGCCAATTCATCATGTGCTCGTTAACATGTGGCCCACAGGCTCCATCGTGCATTTCTTCGAGTATTCTCTGTGCTTCTGACTCATTTACACAACTCAAGAGCACGTGATCCCGACTCTTTTTGTACAAGTTTTCACCGTCAAGGAAAAAAACCCATAGCCAATCTTTGGATGAGTTTTTTATCATTGTCCGATGCATGCTTCGGGTAATGTTGATGCTTGATATACTGTAAAATATCGTGGTACCATGATTTCCCATCAATTTCTTCTTCGACCTTAGAACAATGTGTAGGTGAATCTTTCACATTCAACTCAACATAATGGAAAACCTCTAATTTTCCTATAACAAGCAAAAGAGAATCAAAGGTAAAAGCAAACCATTCCATGACCAATTAATAGGACCTATAGTTTCATAAGACTAACCCATGGCTCGACTCTTTTGATATCCCCAGCGAAGTCTCCAGATTGTCATAACGTGCCAAATACGAATTCGGCTGCTAGACGCACATTATGGAGTCGCTACTAATCTTTTATAAGGTGTGATTAGGTCATCTATATGAATCAATTCTTTCTAAAGTAATCCTAAGCATGACTAAGGTACCCTAAAAAGAATAGGTTCTAGTGTACATTCAGAATTGGGTTCAATTACGTGTATGAAAGAATTAGCACCCTCACAACGTCTATCTAAAGGATAATACCTGCTTAATCCTATGTTATCTTAAAGGTCATAATTTAAAAGGTCTCAATTTCCTAACGGGATTTTATTTAGTAAGTGTTGATTTTTGTGTATTGAATTACTTTCGTGAATCTTCCATCAAGCTGGTAAAACTCACGAAGGCATTTTCACCTAAAAATTTCTTAAAAGTTTTTTTAAGCTTAGCCACCCTAGAATTCCATCATCGGAGAAAATCTAAACTTTTAAAATTCAATGCTTAATTCCTTTTAGAGAGGTTATTTGGCTTTATTTAAAATTTCTAAAGAAATAAAAAAATATAGTCTTTAAATATTGAATTTTGTTTTTAAATCTTCAATCAATCTAATCAAATTTAAAAAGAAATTCTCACTTAGGAATTTCTTAAAAATCCATTCAAGCGTGGCCTCTTGAGAATTCCATCCTCGGAAAGATTTCAACTCATTTTAGATTATTTTCTAAATTATCCTATAACTTGGCTTTTGAACAAATATTATACCTTGTTAGAAATTTACCATGAAAATAAATACTGATCTTTTGATACTGAACTTTTTTTTCTAAACCTGCTATCAATCTAGTGAAATTTAGAAAAATATTCTCACCTAAAAATTCATTAAAAGTCTACTCAAGCGTAGCATTTTCAAAGATTTCATCACCGTAAAGATTGGAGTTTATTTCCTAATATCATTAATTACCAATTATGCGAATGGAATTCTATTTTAATCTTCCTGAATTTTTATTGTCAAATTATAGCCAATTAATTCTACCTTAAAATAAAATTAACTAATTGAGAGAATAAAATCCTAGAGTAATAAAATTAAATAATTCATTTAAGCATAAAATAATCAATAAAAAAAAATAGTATATAAAAAATGATTAAAAAGAAGGAATTTAGTGCATGAGGGTCATGTCAAAGCGCAGACCCAAGCAGGTTGACGTGCGGGTTAACGCCTGACCCGAACCCAGCATTATAAAAGACTAGGATTTTTTTTACTCATTTCTCACTTGCTAAGAGAAAAAAAACTTCAGCTCCGTCTTCTCTCTTCCATCATCTGCTGCTGGAAAACTAGGCCACCACCGTCCACTGCGCCTGTCTCCTTAATCTCCAGAATCTGGTGAGAAACTTCAACCGGTGCTAACTTCAAAGATGTTTAGATTCCATTGCATGAATCTTCAAGCGTCGTTGGAAAGTTCATCGGCAACTTCAAACCTTGCCTAAAAGTTTGCCAAAAAATGCAAAATTCGCCAGAAAAATCAACGCAAACCCATAAAAACCTAGATTTTCCAACCAAAGAATAGCCAAACTTCCTCTTTTCAACACTCCGAAAAGAAACAGATCTCAACCGAATCTCAACACTTTTTAAAAAATTTCTGTATTCTTGTGCCTTTTTTTCGTTCAATTCCCCCTCTCTCTATTGTGTGTGATCTGCTGTAATTTATAGTAGTATTCGGATAATTGTGCTTTCAAAAGGATCTGATCCGTATCTCATCCAAATTTTAAAAGTTGAATTTGTTTTTCAATAGTTTTGCCATATATTTTTAAAAAAAAAAAAATCGGATGCAATCTTGCTGTTTTTTCAAACTTTGCAACCAAACTTAATCTGTTATTCCAAGTTATCTACAATTCAGTCCAGATAAAAAGAGAAGAAGAAAAAGGATAAAATGAAAATGAAAAAAAAAAATAGAAACAAAAATGAAATAAAGTAAATAGTAAAAGCATGATAAGAGATAAATAATAAATAAAAATATGTGGGCCTCTTTGTCATTGGATACCAAATCCAAATAAAAATTGAGCTTACAATCCAAAAAAGCTAACACCATAGGCCAATAATGGGTTTTATAACCGGAATCAACATCCGTGAATCGAGCTAGGAGTCTCGAGCAAAAATCGGGTGTCTACAATATTGTCAGTTATCATTTATGATTTTTCTTACATTTTTAGTCCTACTCTTTCTTTTTGCTAAAGATGTTATACGTAGATCAATCAAAATACAAGGATGTATGTGCAATACATTTAGCATGTCATTTTGCTTAATGTTCATTTTTACAAAATTAAAAGCTAGCTGAACTCTAATCTATCAAGGAAACTAATGCATGAAAAGCAATGAAACAAATAAAACTCCAATAAAACCACCATTTAGAAACCTTGCTGATCAAAATCTCTCTCATAGTCCTCTAATATACCAAACCAAGAGCCTCTGTCCTCTTAGTACTTCTTCGATGAAGTAGTTATAAAAATACCCATTTTTATTTTTCTTATCATTAGTTGTTGCTTTTCATTTTTGAAGTAAAGCTATCGATCTACTATTACTCTTAGTAAGTATATTCTTGCAATAAACAATAATGAAGCTTGCTCAATAAAATGCATGAGAGAGAAATATAAAGAACCTGAACATGAATAATAAGATGACAAAAGTGTAGAACACGAAGAGGAAACTGTAGTAGTAGAAACAAATGTTTATTTATATATAATATATGCCAACGAAAATTTTATTTTGTAACATATCATTTTTTTAGCTTTCATTATTTCTTTTTATGCAAGATTTATTCTGCCTTAAAGCAATTCAAAGAGTTTGATATTCAAAATTCAACAATATCTAATATCAAAGTAATTTTCATTATAAACTCTTTATTCATATAGTTGGATTTTATCATAAAAGAATCTCATGGTTCTATGTAGATTATAGGTTTATATTTTCTATGACGATATTGATGGTTTCTTGATTTTTCTATAATTAAACATGAGCATCTTCTTGAGGTTCATTGGAAAGCTATGCTGCATATACAAGGTACTAAGATTTTGTAACTATATACAGTATATGTTATTTACTTTATATAATATATATTATTATCTTCCTAGTACCCCTATTTAGTCAAATTTCTGTATTGATGATTATATATAGCATTACCTATGGAGAGAATCTTATAAAGATCTATATCCAGTATGTACAAATTCTCTAGCCATTGATTGTTTGTTTCATGTTTGTTGTATCTTGCAAGTCCGGTATTGCCTTGGAAGTTAATGCTGATTTAGACATAATTGGTAGATAGATGTAGTCGAATTTGATAACCATATATGTTTTCTCTCCCTCTTTCATGTTCTAATTTATTGTTTGTATTATTGAAGTGTACTTAACTCTTTATGTTCCTTATACAGAGATAGATCAATTGTTGTTTTGTTTCCTTTTAGGATATTGATGGGTGCAAATTCAAGTGAAATGTCCTATTTTCTTATCCTTCAAAACTCCCTAAAAGGTTTTGTACCAAATAAATAAGATATAGATTATTGTTCATTGTGTTTGTTGATAATCAAAAGGAATGTAGGCTTATAAGAAAGACTTTTGACTGTAACCAAAATTTGAATGCAGAATTTTGGCAGAATTTACTTCATGCCTTTGTGGTAGCACACTATGAAGCATACAAAGATAACAATTAAATAAATATAATTGATTTTAATTCTTTTTCTTTTAGACTTAAGCTTCATATCTTTTTTAAATTATGATGATATGACATCTGCATTTCATATTGATTTTAGAGTTTGGCAACATTATAAATTTGTTGGAATGTTGCTTTTTCATATTGAAACCCTCTATTTTCACTTTAGAGGAAATGATTTTCATTATGAACATTTGTTTTTGACCTCCCGTGGCGTAGCGCGGGCTTACACACTAGTTAAAATGATATAAAAGTTTTATCATTAAGTGGGAGTGATTTTCGTAGATTTGCTCTTGTATGGCTATGTTTTCGTACATTTATGTTAATATTTTAAAAAAATTAATTATTTTTTATGTTAACATTTTATTTATTTGCATGTGATTAAAATTTTCATTCAAGAATACTTGCTAGCTATTTTGAAGGATATAAATTATTTTATTTTATTTAAAAATAAAATAAAATATTTATTTTTTATTTTATGAGATCCGTTATGTTTTTACTATTATTCTTACATATTTAGCATAAGATTTTATTTTATTTTTTATTTTTTTTAAATAATTGCATAACCATCAAGAGTTGTATTGTTTGTTAGTAGGTATTAAATTCTCAACTTCAAAATTTTAAATTTTGACAATCTTAAAAGCTAAAAAATAAATTTTAGCTTGCGTTGCATACCAACCTAATAAATGAGTAGATAAAATGAAAGGGTTTCACTACAACTAAAATGAAATTTGTAAATCCTTTCAAACTATGGTTGTTAACAATATGGAATAAAAAGGCAAGATTTTAGAGTAACAATTGTCTGGAAGTTTGGCAAAAAAAATAAAATAAAGAAGAACTGGATAATTTTATTAGCATGGTAGTTTCCTTCTCCGTAAGAGGCGGCTGGACTTGTGCAGCGACTTCTTTCCATTTATGGGAGTACTCTTTAAAGCTTTCTGTATATTTTTTCTCCATGCTTTGCAAGGACAGTCGATCGGGAGCCATATCCACAATGTGTTTGCATTGAGAAATGAATGCCCTTGCTAACTACTTCCATGAGTGGATGCGATTCTTGTCGAGCTGAACATACCATTCCTGTGAGGCTGTCCTAGAAGACATGAATTAACAGCTTATTATCTTGTGAATGAGCAGCCATCTTCTTGTAGTACATCGTAATATGTGTCACAAGACAAGTTGTCTGTGCTTCTCGAAGTCTAGAGTTTTGAACTTAGGCGGGATGACGACGTCGGGTACCAAACAAAGCCCTACAACAACTATAGACCCAAAAAACTCCATTCCTTCAACAGTTCGGAGCCTCTCCTCTAGAAGGTTTATCTTTTGAGACCTAGAATCTCCCTTTACCTCCAAAGAGTTAAGCTTAAGTTGTTCTCGCTCCTTTGGATCATCCAAATAAGGAACATAAATTGGGTTTGATGGCCTTGACCTCGGTACATGAGCAATGAATCCTGCAAATTGAGGAGGTCCAGCTGCTGATGGCATTTCTAAGTATGCGCAAGGGTATTCCCTAGTGATTGGAATATGTTGTGGTTGTCCTTCATGCGATGCTTGAACTTGATGTAGGCCGAAGCCAGGCGGGTACACGAGATCTTCAACATTTTGGTCCCTTTCCTTTTTAATGACTTCATCCATCTTCTCCTGCTTTTGACTTAGAACCAACATTATCTCCATCATTAGCCAACTGTTCATTTATATCTTCTTGTGCTTTCTACATCTTCTCTATCCTCGTTGCTTGTTCCTCAGCCATTATTCTAACTTGTGAGCGAGTGTCGTAAGGATGACGAGTAGGTTGCTTTGAATTTTTTGGTCATCGAGCTATCCTTGAACATTTGTTACCAAAATTTTAGAGCTTAGGATGTCATGTTTTTGGTTAGGAAAAACTTTATGAGAAATGAATCCTTTATGGTTGTGAGTATGCAGGCATGAATGACTTACGTGAATGCAAAAAAGAATACTTGCCACATAACAATTATTAATAAAAGGAATCTTTATTAGAAAATTTTATCCTTAGCAACAAAATCCAACATAAAATCCATAAAAGCCTAAACATTTATGGTCTCTAGTTGAATTTCATAGTCTGCAATAGTGATATTGGGACTTTTCCAAGAGTTCAAACAATCGTTTACCATTGGAATGGAATGGATGTACCCCTGCCTTCAATTCTTCAATCCTGTCCTTCATCTCTTCTACCTTAGGAGCTGTCTGTTGTTGATTTTCACCATGCAAGTGCACGTATCTTAACAAGTAATATAGTTTAAAGTAAGAGTCAAACCCACGAGGAATTGTCACTAGATTTGCTAAGTACTAAAATTAAATCAACCTAATCTTATCTAAACAAATAATTAAAGATGGTAATCAAACTAATTTAAAAGAAACTAATAATAAAAGCAAGTAAATTGAAAAGATGAATTCAATCAATTAATAAAAGCCTAGGATTACAACTTCCCTCAACCCTTTGCTTGAACCTCTCCTACCCTCTTAACTTGATTAATGACCTTGAGTTGATAACCTAGAGTTCTAATCTATTTATAAAGATCTTCTGATGGTCTTATAAAAATATCCCTCTTAACCAATTAACTATATTCCTATGATAATTGAATTGAAGATAAACTCATTAAGCTTAGGCCCTAACAATGGTTATGCATGACATGTAAGTATATTTCTACCCTACATGCAGATCAATTCATCCTAATAAATGAATATGAAATATGTGTCATTCAATCCATGTCTAAACTAAACTTCCTTTTTCAAGTTGTATTTAGGTTACCAAATCAATCTAATTGGTGGCCAGTCAACTAGAAGCATTAAGAACAAGATTGAACAAACAACTCAAAAACCATTAAATCAAGCTAGAGAGATAAAATAAATTCAAACTACATGTTGAGTTCCATTGCAATCCTAGTAAAATAATTTTAGTTCATGATAATTAAAGAAAACAAATATCTAAGGAGTTTCACCATCATCATCAATACAAGAAAAATAAAAAAGAGAATAGAGAAAACTAAGGGGTGTCAAATCTTGAGTATTCAATCTTCACAAATCTTCTTATCTCCTTGAAAGCTTTTTATGACTATTCTCCTCTCAAGAAAATTAGGTTTTTAGAACTCAATCCCCATTTATTTTAGCCTTAAAAAGTCCTATTTATAGTGCCTTAGACCTCTTGGGTCAGAAACTTTGTGTGCAAGCAATCAGGTAAGTGCAGGTTTTTTTTTCTCACTTCAGCGCCGCGGTGGGGCGGCATGGCTCTAGCTTTCTGACTTCGGGCTCTGTTGCGCTGACCATTCGGGTAGCTGTCTGCTACTTCTGTCATCTTCTTGCACTTCATTTGCTGATTTGGATGGGAAAATCTCATCCGATCTAGACGAGTAAATTACCATTGGAAAGGTATATAAGTCAGCTTCAAAAGTCAAGAAGAAAGTTTTCTTAAATAAAGATTTTAAGATCATTTTTTTCTAAAAACAAGCTCCGGAGGTTGAATCTGCCTGCACGTTGCTTTGAATCATTTCTCGTCGTTTTGCACCTCGACGCTCCTTCTTACTTTGGACCTATAAAAACACATAAATACTAACTAAATAAGTATTTTAAACATGATATGGATAAATAAAGTTAATCTAAAAACATCTAAAACTAATCGAAGCCAAATAAAAACCTCAAGGACTTCGCCAATTTGAATGCATAAAAGATGGCAAAATAACTATATTTCTTAGAGTTATCACATCCTCAAACTTAAGATTTTGCTAGTCCTCGAGCAAAATAAAACAAAACAAACTAAATAAACTGACTCAAACACAACTTAAGATAAATGCACTCAAACAATGATTCCCTTAATTGTCCTCAAAAGTTATCTCAAAATCTCGACTCATAGTAGAACTCAAACATAATCCAAATTTATGATTCAATTCAATCGTATGCCTTATGCTTGAATGGATTTTCAGTGTGTGTGTAAAATTTCTTTCCAAATCATTACATGCAATCTAAATAAGTTTATGCCAATGCAAAATACGAATTAGTACTAGATTCTCATATGTTTGCTTTTCATCTCTTTCTCTCCACTAATGTAGACTAACACTTCATCAAGAATCAAGTAGGTCTTTATGAAGCTTGTAATAAAGGCTAGGGTCAAGCTATGATAAAAGAGATATTTTGGTTTAAGTCACCCATAGACACTTTTCATTTTTTTTAGGACTTTCGAAAGCCATAGTCTTTTCCTCAAGCTACATTTTTCATTCTTTGAATGCATTTCCTTTTTGCTTCACCACTTTATTCCTTTTTTTTTTCGTTGCTTTCTTTTCGAAGAACCATAATCTTTTTTTATTTATTTTAAAATACCATTTCATCCAAATTTAACATGGCTAATAATTTTTTTTCCTGTAATATCATACACATGCCTATGTAGTGAGGGTTAATCATGATTTTTCTTATTTGGCTAGGCTAAAAGATGTGGCGATCAAAGAAAATAGATATATCAATAGGCACAAAGAGATAGACTAAGGATATTAATATATAAAGGTAAACTTGAAAGGCTCAAATGTTCCAAAGATGGCCTAAATCACTTCCTCAACTTAGTGTTATCTAGGATTTCGCCTCGAAAGAGAATCAAACAAATTCTAGGCTCTAGACATAATCGCAATTCACATCAACATAAGAAGTCTCTAAATAAGCTGTGCAAATATAAGCAAGAGATAAAGTGCTCAATTTAGTGAAAATCACATCCTAACAATAAGACTAACAAAAAAATTTAACATAAAATCAAACCATGCTTGTGTTGTTCCCAAGAATCAAGATAAATCAATAACTAATTCTCATCATTGGATAAGGATTCCATCATACTAAGTGCATCATATCTCAAGCAAAACTAATTTTTTTTTAGACTCCTAATAATAAAATTAGACACACCCCCAAACTTAAAACAAACATTGTCCTCAATGTTTGAAAATAAAAAGAGTAAGAACAAGAAAACTCACCTATCGATGAAAGCAACGCAGGAGAAGCTTTAGTTTTCCTCTTAGATCTCATCATGCTTGTCCAAGTTGGGTGAGTAGTCACTACAAAAGAAAACAAAGTAAAAAGAAATTAATAAAAATATTCTAAAAATTAAAATTTAAAAAGAAAAGAAAAGAAAAAGTTTAGAACTTGTGTTGCCTCCCAAGAAGCGCTTGATTTATAGTCATTGGCTTGACTATCTTATGCCCATTAGCCGGCATCCTTCCACTTGACATTCTTCTTAGCATGCCCCCCTTTTCCATTGCTTTATGAGGCTTGGCATTCACATAATTGTGGCTTCCATGCATCTTAGAAGTAGAATTTGAACTTGAACTTGTCTCAAGTGGTTTAGTGGAACAATTTTCTTTGAATGCTTCTTTGGAATCACTATTCACCACTTTGACTGCCAAGCATTCATGAAATTCATTAGGAAACTTCATAGCTTTAAACACTTTAAAAGTTACCTTTTGGTTTAGAACCCTCATGGTAAGTTCTCTTTTTTGCACATCAATAAGAGTTCTACCGGTAGCTAGGAATAGTTTCCCACGAATTACAGGTATTTCACTATCCTCCTCCATATCAAGCACAATAAAATCAGCAGGGAAGAAAAATTTGTCAACCTTGACTAGTACATCTTCAACAATACCTCTCGGATGTTGTAGGATCTATTGGCTAGTTGCAATATCACTGTAGTGGGTTTTATTTCCCCCAAACCAAGTTTGCGATAGATAGAAAGAGGCATTAAATTGATACTTGCTCCCAAATCACATAAAGCTTTACCAAAACATTTATTACCAATGGCGCCTGGAATGGCGAAGCTTCCCGGATCTTTGAGTTTGGGGTGGGAGTTTCTTTTGAAGGATAGTGTTGCACTCTTCAGTAAGTGCAACTGTCTCAATTTTATCCAATTTCCTCTTCTAGGATAATATTTATTTCATAAACTTGACATATTTAGGCATTTGTTCTAAATCTTCAGCAAAAGGTATATTAATATGGAGCTTTTTAAATATCCCAAGAAACTTCTGAAACTGCTTGTCGAGTTTGTGCTTTTGAAGCCGCTGAGAAAAGGGTGGTGGTGGATAACATTGCTTATTTTCTTCTTCTAGAGCCTTTTCAATTTCTTTTTCCCCATAATTTTCGCTTTAAGAGGCTTGGGTGGCAATTCTGGCACTTTCTTTTGAAGACGCTGAGGAAAGGATGGTGGTGGGTAGATTTGAGGTTTCTTTTCTTGAATTTTCTCATTATACTTCTTCCTACCCACTTCTACTTCTTCTCCACTCTTGAGTGTAGTTATGTTGCATTGTTCTTTTCCTCCTTCCTAAGATTGATTGTAGTATCACTTGGAAGAGTTCACATAGGGAGATTGCTAATAGCAGAAGCAAGCTGGCTAACTTGTGTCTCAAGACTTCTAAGTGTTGCGTTGTTTGACGCCATGTACTGCATAAACAACTCTTCCATAGATGGCTTCTTTTCTTAAACAGGAGCCCAGGCTTGTGCGTGAAACCCAGGAGGGACTACTTGCTTGGCTGGAGATGATGGCCCTTGATTGTTGTTCCAAGAAAAATTTGGATGATTTCTCCAACCTGGATTATAGTCGTTGGAATATGGATTGTTCTGCTGTTTGTTATAGTTTCCAACATAATGAACCGATTCAGCCTTGGTTGGGCATCTATAACTGGTGTGTTATTCCCCACAAAATTCACATGTTACAAAAGGGCTTTGGACTGAATGTACACCCATAGTGTCCAATTTTTTGGACAAAGCAGCCACATGCGCCGATAAGGAACTGATCTCATCCAACTGATAAATGCCTGTAGCTCTCTTTGGAAAAATTCTCTTAGTGGACCATTGATAATTATTGGAAGCCATCTCCTCAATTAAATCATAAGCCTCATCAATTTCTTTTCCCACGAGTGCCCTACCTATTGCAGCATCGATAGTAGTTCTAGTAGGACTCATTAACCCATTGTAGAAAGTGTGCTCCTGAAGCCATTTAGGTAACTCATGATGAGGACATCTTCGGAGCAGATCTTTGTATCTTTCCCAAACTTCATATAATGATTCTGAGTCATACTGCATAAAAGATGTGATATCATTCCGCATCTTAGCTGTCTTGGTAGGAGGAAAATATTTGGCAAGAAATTTCTAGGCCAGATCATCCCAAGTAGTAATGGAGCCAGCAGGAAGGGAGTGCAACCAACACTTGGCCTTATCTCGAAGTGAGAAAGGGAAGAGTCTTAGTCTAATGGCATCATAAAAAACGCCATTGTGTTTGAAAGCATCGCAAATTTCCAAGAAATTCATGATTTGAGCATTCAGATCATCGTGCTGTAGGCCGCTAAATTGAACTGATGTCTGGATCATCTGAATAATTGTTAGCTTTATCTCAAAATTGTTTGCCTGGATGGTAGGCCTCCGGATATTGGTCTAAAGTTATTGCATGAGAGGAACTACAAACTCTCACAAAGTCTTTGTATCATTTGCTTCAGCCATTGTATGGTTATGAGACAAAGCTTGTAAATTCTCCCTTTGAAGTCGATGGAAAGTTTGTTCCGATTCTGGATCAAGCGGGACAAGTTCCAGACTTCGAGCTCTTCACATACCAAGATCAAGAGTACCTGAAAATAAGAAGAAAATAGAAGAAAGTTTAAATTAAGACTAAGGTTGCTTGGTATTAATATTAACAAAAATAATAAACAATTCCTCGGCAAGGGCGCCAAAAACTTGTTGATTTTCACCACACAAGTGCACGTAAAGAGTCAAACCCACGAGGAATTGTCACTAGATTTGCTAAGTACTAAAATTACGTCAACCTAATCTTATCTAAACAAATAATTAAAGATGGTAATCAAACTAATTTAAAAGAAAATAATAATAAAAGCAAGTAAATTAAAAAGATGAATTTAATCAATTAATAAAAGCCTAGGATTACAACTTCCCTCAATACTTTGCTTGAACCTCTCCTACCCTCTTAACTTGATTAATGACCTTGAGTTGTTAACCTAGAGTTTTAATCTAATTATAAGGATCTTTTGATGGTCTTATAAAAATATCCCTCTTAACCAATTAACTATATTCCTATGATAATTGAATTGAAGAGAAACTCATTAAGCTTAGGCTCTAACAATGGTTACACATGAGATATAAGTATATTTCTACCCTACATGCAGATCAATTCATCCTAATAAATGAATATGAAACATGTGTCATTCAATCCATGTCTAACACTAAACTCCCTTTTCCAAATTGTATTTAGGTTACCAAATCAATCTAATTGGTGGCCAGTCAACTAGAAGCATTAAGAACAAGATTGAACAAACAACTCAAAAATCATTAAATCAAGCTAGAGAGATAAAATAAATTCAAACTACATGTTGAGTTCCATTGCAATCCAGGTAAAATAAGTTTAGTTCCTGATAATTAAAGAAAACAAATATCCAAGGAGTTTCACCATCATCATCAATACAAGAAAAATAAAGAAGAGAATAGAGAAAACTAAGGGGTGTAAAATCTTGAGTCTTCAATCTTCACAAATCTTCTTATCTCCTTGAAAACTTTTTATGGCTACTCTCCTCTTAAGAGAATTAGGTTTTTAGAATTCAATCCCTCTTTTTTTCAGCCTTAAAGTATCCTACTTATAGTGCCTTAGACCCCTTGAGTCAGAAACTTCGCTTGCAAGCAATTAGGTAAATACCGGTTTTTTTATTTTTTTCTCACTTCAGCGTCGCGACGGTGTGCCACTGCTCCAGCTTTCTGACTTCAGGCGCCGCGGCGCTGACCATTCGGGTGGCTGTCTGCTGCTTCTGTCATCTTCTCGCACTTCCTCGATTGATTTGGGTGGGCAAATGTCATCTGAGTTTGACGAGTAAACTACTGTTGTTAAGGTATGGAAGTCAACTTCAAAACTCAAGCAGGAAGTTTTCTTAAATAAAGAATTTAAGATCATGTTTTTCTAGAAACAAGCTCCAGAGGTCGAATCAGCCTGCACGTTGCTTTGCACCATTTTTTCGTCGTTTTGCATCTCGAAGCTCCTTCTCACTTTGGACCTATAAAAACACATAATTACTAACTAAATAACTATTTTAAACATGGAATTGACAAATAAAATTAATCTAAAAAATCTAAAACTAATCAAATCCAAATAAATACCTCAAGGACTTTGCCGATTTGAATGCATAAAAGGTGGCAAAATAACTATCTTTCCTAGAGTTATCACTGCCCTGTAGATCTGGTCAAATAAGTGCCTTAAATGATTTTACCTTCTTGAATTTTTAGTTTGAAGTTGTCAACATTCTTCTTCCAGCTTCTTTAATTTATAAGTAATTTCTTGGCACTCTTCTTCCCATTTCATCAAATCTATTTGCAACTTGTCATTTTCCTGTCTCAACTGTTCAAGTTCAGAACTCTTGAGTGAAGCTGAGCTGGACAGTCAGAATCCTCTCCTCGAGGGAACACCACGTCTTTGACCCTCCTAGCATGCCACACAAAATATTTAGCGGTGGTATCATATGTGAGCCTCTCATGGTCAACTCAAACAAATTGCTTCCAAACCTTGGTGATTTTATGTTTCTTCTTTAAAGCCTATTCATTCGCATAAGATAACTCTAAAATTGAGCCCATGTGTCACAAAAGTGAACTGTTCATGTTTGGCTTGTTTTCAAACTAGGATAGGAGCATAACTGATAACTCCCCATAATTTTGGAATAGGTACCCAAGGTTGATCTCCACAACTGTACAATACCGAATTGTGCTACATATAAGGCACTATTTATTCAACCTCTCGACTTGTAAGCTTGCATAAGAATGTACCAAATCACCTTTTGACTTTGGTTCTGTCCAAACACTATTGCATAATTCTTTGATAGAACACTAGAAGTGAGGTACAGCTTGCGAAATTTCCCTTCATTACATTCAAAATGGGTCTTCATCCATATGTACAGTAATTATATGCATCTAGTAAAATACCCTTTTCCATATCTTCGATAGTGATTCAAGGATCTGATGGTTTCTGCAAGAATAGTTGGTGCTACATTTAAATGGTACTCAAACTGATCAATGAAGTCCACTATAGTCATTTCAACATGTCCCAAGACTTCGGGGAAGATTACCATCCCATAAAGGGCTAGTGCCATTGCGTCCATGCCCTCTTTATCATCTAGTTTTTTCTAATGAAGTCACATAGAAAACTCCAAGGGATGCAATTATTTCCACCTTTCACAGTTATATGGTGATCAACTTCCGATGGACTGATTCCCATCATTTTAGCAAACTTATTTCGGTAGCCCATTTTGTTCTTCTTGTAGATTTTGTCGGGATTTGGGTGGACAAAGCGAAGCATCACATAGTATTCCGTAATAGTTGGTACCCTGTCCACTTTATTGAAAATGAAGCATCTGTAGGAAGGATCCCAAAACTGTATCATTGCCCTAAATAAGTTGTTTTCCACTGATGCACTTAAAATAGTGTATCTTATTTAACCTTGCACTTAGAATAGTCAATTGTTAAGTATAGCAATAAGCAAGGGTCGATTCCATAGGGATTGAGTTTTAATTTATACGTTATTAGTTTATCACTTAAGTTCAAAGACAAGAAAAGAAAAGGGGGTTTTAAGATGTTTTAAGAGTAAGCAAACAAGAAAAATAAGAACTAAAGAAATAAGATGAAATCAGATATGAGAAGTATGGTTAAGGTATCATTCGCCACCACTAAACATTATTGGAAATCAATATCAAACTATCAAAACTATCAACCGTAGATAACAACAACCCATGTTAGCCCAATCCTTCCTTAGTTCGTCGTTAAATAGGATAAACACCACTACTTAATCTCTAAATATCATATAACTTAGGATAAACATCTCTAAATTTAACTTGATAGCAGCCTTATGATGAGAAAGATAGGTTGATCAAGCAATAAACACATAAACATGGATTGTTTAACTTAAGTTATTAATTTTCAACTTTGCAATTATTGAAAACTTAATCATAATCATTAATCACAAATTGCCACTTATGAATAGGAAATCACAACAATTACGGATCAAGACTCCTAAACTATCATTAGATAATTACCAAGTTCTATCTAGTTTCCCACCTAAACAAATCAAGACAAAGACCATGAACAATTTTAATGGAAGAACATAAGCAATTCTGATAGAAAATCAATGATAAATAAGATCTGAATATCAATTACAAAACATGTCTAGGGCTTCGAAATCACCCTTAACCAAAAAGAAGTTTAGCCTAGCATAGGCATAGATAATATATACATAAAACTACAAAGAAAATAAGAGAATGGAATAGAAGAAGAAAATTAATGATGATCTTTGAGTCTCCTCAAAAGATGTCTAGTTTGTGGTTCAAAAGATGATATTTATAGAGTTTTAAAACCCTGAGAACAAGTCCTTGCCACAAGTAAGTTAGGAGGCAGAAAATTGCATTTTTGGTAGTTTTCAGGATTTTTTTGTGAATTTTGGGCACCATGGCGATGGAATTGGGCGTCGCGACTCTGGGCTCTCGGCCAGCCATTTCTGCTGCTGCATCTTCTCGTACTTCCTCAGCTGATTTGGATGACCATTTCTTGTCAGATTTGGGCATATAATATACCATTGGAAAGGTATTCAAGTAAGCTTCAAAAGTCAAGAAGGACGTTTTTCTGAATAAAGATTTTAACATCATGTTTTATTAGCAACAAGCTCCAGAGGTCAAATCTGCCTTCTTGCTTTGCGACAAGAAATTGATCTTTTTGACTCCCAAGTCTTCTTCCATCTTGTGATTATGATTTTGTAATCTCTTTAACATCATAATTGACATCTTTACACTTCATTATCCTAAATATACCTAAAATTCAAAAACATAATATAAGTAATCAAAATAAAGATGGAAAACATAACTAAAACTAAGAATAGAAAGGGCATAAAATGTGTATTTTACGTGCTTATCATATACCCCCACGCTAAGCTTTTTGCTAGTCCTCGAGCAAAAACAAAATCAAAATAAAGTAAGAAAATCTAATCCACTTTCATAGGAAATCACGGTGGCGCTTAGCATATGACATAAGCCTTTAAACCCCTAGGTGTCCCTAGTGGACTAGTTTAGTCTCGTGAAGGTTTACTAGGACGATACCCACAAACATTGAAAACATAAAAAAAAAAGCTAACCTATACTAAAAGTATTTACTCCTAATCCTTTCAATATAAATTAGAGAAAATCATTGATAAGTCTTATAAACTAATCAATAGCTTAAAGAATTTCACAAAAATTCATGCTTGAATGTATATGGTTTGAGTAGTGGTAAAGTGTTCAAACTTAATCTCAAAATAATGCATATTCAAACTTACTCTCAACTTCTCACATGGGATACTCTCATGATTTTCACTCTTTAAAGTAGTGGTAAAGTGTTTACACTAAATCAATCTCCTGAAAACAGTTCTACCATATACTTGCTTGTCCACTTATTCTCCACTATTTAGATCATATAACTTCATGAATCAAGAGGTCTTTATTCAAGGTTGTAATGGGGCTATGGGGTAAAGGTAGAAAGAAAAAATGGTAAGAGAATCACAAATAATCCTAAAGAATTAGTAGAGCACAAAAATTATAAAGCATATAACATCTTGTTGGCTCATATCTTCATTCTCAATATGTAGTACTCTACTAAAACTTCATAATTGAATTTCAATGCACCATATACTTTTTTTTTTAATTTTTTTTGTTTTATAGATAATCAATATGCATGATACATCAATGCATACATGTTTGACATTGCTCTTATTATCCACAAAATATCATCCCATAAACAACAAGAATTTCCCATAATTGATTATTTTAATCATCAAACTCAACATACATGAACTCCAACAACACATAAGATCTCATAGCATGCTCTAATAGTCCCTTAGAATTATGGTAGTTTTTTGTTTTTTCTAAGTTGAAAGGTCAAGTAGATGGGTTTCATTAATAAAAAATCCTATTTAAGCTCAAAGGGTTTTCTAGTGAATAAATGCATTAGGGTGTAGGCAATTTAGATTTGGTGATCAATCCTAATGCCTCTATCATATCCATGTTGTCACATGTATCAATATAGTCTCAAATGATTTAAAGCAAGTTCTAGAGAAACATGTTATCATAAGAGCACATAAGAAATAAATTGGATTGATATGTATAATGCATCAATCATATAGGCTCAAAACTCACAAGGATGTTTATATAAGTCAATATCAAGTCTAAACATGCTTTTTTCTCAATCAACATATCATATTAACATTGGCTTATAAAAATAGTATTCAAGCTCAATTCTCATGAAAAATCTTCTCACTAATAAACTAGTTTTAAACCTACACAATTCATATCTCATCATTATATTGAAAGGAGTTAAAACACACTAAAAGAAAATAAAATTAACAAAAATAAAATAACAACCTAAAATAAAGGAAATCCTAAATCCTTCCCTCCACACTTAATTCTTACATTGTCCTCAATGTATATCTATCACCCATATGAAAGAATTATGTGCAAGTGAAAAGAACTAAAAACAAAACAATCAAAATAACTAAAGAAAACAATAAAAGATAGAATGATGGAGAGTAAGAAGTAGCAAATCTGTTTATGATGTGTGCTCTCCATCCTTTTGGGTTGCCTCCCAAGAAGCGCTTGGTTTATTATCCTCATCCCAACTTGCTAAAACACACAAACGAACAAAAATATTAAAGAAACCTCAAAACAAAACAAACTACTGAAACTTAAATAAACCTAAAAAAAATTAATAACAAAACAAGAGAAAGAGAAAGCAAATCTAATATGGCAGGTTGGCTAATCTTTCATCAATTAGGCTACCCCTCAATTAGCATTTGATTTAATGTCTTTAACCTAACATATACCTCTTCTTGACTTTTTGGGATCTTCCGGCTCAGGCATGAGACTTCCCGAATCTTTGCGTTTAGGAAGCTTTCTTTGCAAACCACTAGAAGTATTCTCCCCCACACTTATTGTCTCATCATCTTTTAATTTGAGCTTATTGGTGCATAGCTGTTGGAGGAATCTTGGTACTTGTTTCATGGCATCCAAAAACAGTATGTTTATTTGTACTTTGCTGAAGGTTTCCAGAATTTATTCTTCATGTTCCTTCTTCTTAGAATTTGCACATATGCTAGAAAAAGATGGAGAAAAAACATTAGTAGAAATAGGAACCTTAAAAGTTACCTCAGGTGCCGAGTACTCTCAATTGCAATTTTAGCTTCATTATCCTCAAGAGTTAAATTCATCTTTGGTTTTGTCTTTTCCTCGGGTTTCCCTAGACTTTTGGATTCATCCTCAAATTGTTTCCCACTCCTAAAGGTGATGGCACTAGCATTCTCCTTTGGGTCAATCACCGTTTGGGAAAAGAGTTTTTCTTGCAGTTCTTCAGATCTTTGTGCTACCAATCTGTCCATCCTAGTAGCCAATTGGCTTAGTTGCGTTTCCAAATTCTGGATACTTGCCCTTGTTTCCTATTGAAATTGCAAAGTATTAGTAGAAAAGGAATTGACAAGATCTTCTAAATAAGTACATGAGTTTTGAAGTGGTGGCCATTGATCTGATTCTTAAGGCCATGGTTGATTGAAGCCAGATTGAGCCCATCGTTCCCGTTGAAAATGCAAAGTATTAGTAGTAAGAGATTTGACAAGATCTTCTAAAGAAATACCTGACTTTTGAGGTGGGGGCTGAAAAAGGTTTGGTTCTTGAGGCCATGGTTGATTGAAGCTAGATGGATGATTGTAATTGGTACAGGGATCAACTTCTTGATAATTTCCCGAGTAGCTATAATTTTTATGATCCCACCATCCCACATTGTAAGTGTTTGAGAAAACATCATATTGTTGTCCTTGGAACCCTTGATGTCCTTGACATCCTTCTAAATCGTGAGCTTGTTCAAAATTATCATCTCGGAAGTATGGGCACAAATTGGTTGGATGATCCATCATAAAGCATACTCCACACTTTTTCAGTTGTTAAACATTACCCATGGCCAATTGTTGAACTATGGATGTGAGATTGGCTAGTTGGTTTTGAACGTTTGATGTAACCCATGCCATCTCTTCTTGCTCAAAATTTGAAAAGAAAACCCTGTATATACAATAAAAATATTAAATAAAAATAAACTAATTAGAACTAAAATAAACCAAGTAACAAATAAATTAAAGAAAACAATCCCCGACAACGACGCCAAAAACTTGATGCACTCAAAATAGTATATCTTATTTAACCTTGCACTTAGAATTGTCAATTGTTAAGTATAGCAATAAGCAAAGGTCGATTCCACAAGAATTGGGTTTTAATTTATAAGTTATTAGTTTGTCACCTAAGTTCAAAGACAAAAAAAAAAAGAAAAGGGGTTTTAAGATGTTTTAAAAGTACGCAAATAAGAAAAATAAGAAGTAAAGAAATAAGATGAAATCAAATATGAGAAGTATGGTTAAGGTATCATTCGCCACAACTAAACATCATTGGAAATCAATATCAGACTTATCAACATTAATTAACTATCAAAACTATCAACCGTAGATAACAACAACCCATGTTACCCCAATCCTTCCTTAGTTCGTCGTTAAATAGGATAAACACCACTACTTAATCTCTAACTATCAAATAACCTAGGATAAACATCTCTAAATTTAATTTGACAGCAGCTTATGATGAGAAAGATAGGTTGATCTAAGTAACAAACACATAAACATGGATTGCTTAACTTAAGTTATGTTCCACTTTGCAATTATTGAAGACTTGACCATAATCATTAATCACAAATTGCCATTTATGAATAGGAAATCACGATAATTACGGATCAAGACTCCTAAACTAGCATTAGACAATTACCAAGATCTGTCTAGTTGCCCACCTAAACAAATCAAGACAAAGATCATGAACAATTTTAATGGAAGAACATAATCAATTTTGATAGAAAATCAATGATAGATAAGATCTGAATATCAATTACAAAACATGTCTATGGCTTTGAAATCACCCTTAACCAAAAAGAAGTTTAGCCTAGCATAGGCATAGATAATATATACATAAAACTACAAAGAAAATAAGAGAATGGAGAAGAAGAAGAAGAAGAAGAAAATTAATTATGATCTTTGAGTCTCCTCAAAAGATATCTAGTTTGTGGCTCAAAAGATATAATTTATAGAGTCTTAAAACCCTGAGAACAAGTCCTTGCCGCACAAGTAAGTTAGGAGGCAGAATATTACATTTTTGGTAGGTTTTTCGGATTTTTTGCGAATTTTGGGCGTCGTGGCATTGGAAATAGATGCCGCAGCTCCGGGCTCTCGGCCAACCATTTCTGCTACTGCATCTTTTCTTACTTCCTCGGCTGATTTGGATGACCATTTCTTGCCAATTTGGGCGTATGATATACTGTTATAAAGGTATTCAAGTCAGCTTCAAAAGTCAAGAAGGAAGTTTCTCTGAATAAAGAATTTAACATCATATTTTCTTAGCAACAATCTCCAGAGGTCAAATATGCCTTCTTGCTTTGCAACAAGATTGATCTTTTTGACTCCAAAGTCTTCTTCCATCTTGTGATTATGATTTTTTAAGCTCTTTAACAACATAATTGACATATTTTCACTTCATTCTCCTAAATATACCTAAAATTAAAAAACATAATATAAATAATCAAAATAAAGATAAAAAATATAACTAAAACTAAGAATAGAAAGGGCATAAAATGTGTATTTTATGAGCTTATCATCCACCCTGACTGGGAGAAGCAGTCTAGTCCTCGTATTTCTTCTGGAATGCTTCCTGTCTAGCCATGTCCCAACTCCAAATGTTGATCAAATCAGTGAGGTCATTTTGTGTGAGGTCCAAATGAACTCTTTTAGAGAGGGTGGAAACATAACATGCTGGCAAGCAATCTCTTATCTTTCGTTGAACCTTTTCAGTGTTGGGATTCAGATCATGCTCAAATAGAGATAATGTATAATTTAATGAACAAGTTAAATTAACAACGCAGTGGAATAAAACAAAAACAAAGAGAAACCGAATCCCTCCATGGATCTGCTTATGAATTCAAAATGATCATCCCGTCAAGAACATATAACAATAAAAAACTCATACCTCTGTAATGGAGATTGCCAAAACCTCAAGGTAGATTCTTGATGTTCTTGTTCTTGCACACAAAGCTCGGTTATCACAAACCAAAGCCGTCCAATTGTCCGGCCTCTAACAGAAATCCACACAGGTGACTTGAAAACCTTCACAAGGTTGAGATTATGTTTTGCCAAGATGATGCTAGTAGTCTAGGTTGTGAGAAACCTTCCTCCTCTTTCACTAGTTAGCCGAAAAAAAGCAGGCAGGAATAAAACGGATTCTTCCTCTTCTTTTCTCTATGCACCGATTCCCACAGGGAGGTGAGAGAATACGGCTACCAAGATTTCTTCTTTCTTGGAGGAGGCGACAACAACATATGAGGCGTGTATATGGACTAACTACACTAAAGCCCTTATAAATATTATTAAATATTCACAATAAGCCCAAAACACTTAATGAATATTTAATCTGGCCCAATCTCATTTTAATTTCATTAATCACCTTTTGTGTGTGACCCATTCCATATTAGATTTGCAGCTTTAATATTAACTCCTTAAGTATTGCCTTGGCCAAGGACTTCCATAAGTTAATATAAGCCAGATACATGTGAGATATGTCCCCTCATATCACTTGGGGTGATGAATCCTCTCTGGACCACTCATTCATCTTTGTATGCTTCATGTCATACCCAATAACACCTTACCATAAGCATCCTCTTGTTTGAGACTCGTTAGTGATGAAATCTAAGTATGACAATTCACATACAAGTTGACCTAGTGTCACAAGTCAAAGGATTACTTACACTATTGACACATGAGAGTATTTTCCATAGATGCTTGAGTGAAATAAGAAATGTAACTCTCATAGCGGGTCATGTTCAGTGAACTTGTTCAACTAACAAGCACCCATATGTTATCCCTAAGTTTCTCTATACTTTCTGTAGACACCTAATTTTGTCAAGACCATTAAATCAGGTATTTTTCTTCCTAAATTGATATTTTAGAATGCAAAAAGTATTTTCTCATGCTGCAAGTGGTACTCCGAGACTTAGTTTAAGAAGCCAAGTATAAAAAGTCAATCTTGAAAAAGTCAACCTTGAAAAAGTCAACTTCAAAAAGTTAACCACTAAAAACTTAACCCACTTTCATAATCAAGAAATGAAAGATATGGAATTTTGATAATCTGAAGTCTACAATGAAAGATATGGAGTTCGAAAGTTTGTTACGGAGATTTAGTGAAAAGGAAACCTTAGTTCAAAAAATTTAGGAAAAAATGCTTAAACGATCAAATTGGTCGGAATTGGAGGTGCATAAATGACTACGGGTAATGGAGAGGCCATTTGGAGGCAAAACTGAAGAAAAAGTCAATTTTGGAAGAAAATCGAGAATTAGGATTTTTGGTGGATTTTGGCAAAATTGGGGAAAATTATAGAAATGGCCCGATTCGGTAAAACTAAAGCCCCTAATTGATGAGGAGTGAGGAAACAAGGATAGCCCAAGGCTTAGTTTGAAGTAATTCCGAGAAAAGAGCCAATTGGAGAAAAAATGGAAAAACGAGGAAATTCCCGATACTAAAAAAGGAAAATCAAAACGGAGGGGAATTTGATTGTAAAAATTGGGCCTTTTTGGACCAACTCCAATTCAATATATGAAAAAGGCCCAAAAAAATAAAATCTGGAAATCAGACTTGTTTTGAGTAAAATCGGGCTTCGGAGGTAAAAGGGCAAATTTGGAAAATTCAGGAAAATAGCAAATGAGCTCGAAAAATTACCAAAACTTCTAGATCTCAATATTAAATCATTTGGAAGAGATTGGTGAAGAAAAATCCAGATTTGGAGTTCGTTTGCAAAATGGCAAATTTTGGGCCTAATAAGCTGAAATTCAAGAAGATAAATCTTGGAAAAATATCAAATGAGCTCGAAAAATTATGAAAACTTTCAGATCTCAATTTTAAATAATTTGGAAGAGATTTGGGAATAAAAATTTGGATTCAGAGCTCGTTTGAAAATGGTAAAAGTTCAGGTGCATTAAAGGGCAATTTTGGAAAGAAAATTCGGGAAAAATAGCAAATAGGCTCGAAAAATTATGAAAACTTTCAGAATTCAATTTTTTATATTTAGGACGTATTGAAAAATGAAAATTTTTATTTGGAGTCCGTTTTCTATTTAATTAGGTTTGGGGGCCAAAAGGTTATTTTACCGAAGAAACCGAAGAGGGCTTTTCTTGCAATTAAAAAAATGGAGATTGGGCTGGAATTTAAAGGATCAGCCGGCCAAGCCCATGTTGGAGAGTGATTTTGCTGAGTTCTTGCATCTAAAGGCCAAGAATGGATAGTAAGGTAGTTATTTTTCTTGATCAAGCCTTTGTAATTCTGACACATAGACTAATGCATGGAGAAGGATGATGTCACTATAATGACATCATATTCTTAATAGCTGAATTAATTAGATGCTAATTCCTTAATCTAGGGGGTGGGAATTTTTCATAAAAAGCATCTTGCATTAAGGGCCTTTGGATGCAAAATTGGTTAGAAAAAATGACAACATCCTTCTAGAGGATTCTAGGACATTGGGCCAAGGCTAGAAAAGGGGGTTATTTTCAGATTTTCATTGAGGTTGAGGGGTTGAATAGAGGCAGTAGCTATTGGGAAAAGAAAGGAGAACAGAAAGCATGAAAAAAGAAGGAAAAAAGAAATATTTTGCTTACTACTTTTTGATTTGGAAAGCTAGAGCAAGGTAGCTACGTTCTTTCATGCTCTTCTCATGCTTTGTTGATATGATTTTGCTATTTTGATTGTCATTTTATTTTCTTTTATGAAATAAACTTGTTTTTTGTTAAAATAAGTTCTAAGGAGTTTCTACTTTGTATTTTTATAAAAAATCAAGTTTTACCATTTGTTCTACATGGCCGAATGGTACTCTTTTTTAAGATGATTTTGTTTTTGTTTTTGTTTTTTTTTCTATTTTGTTCATGTTATAGGTTGTGGTAGGATAGCTTACTTGTGGTAGGTTAGCTTACTTGTGGTAGATTAGCTTGATTGTGGTTGGTTAGCTTGATTGTGGTAGTTTAGCTCTAGACCATGCCATGTGTTTGTGATATTGCCATGCCATATTAATACTACCATTTGGCCATGTTGGTTTAGGTTACCATGTTTGCATTTTTTTTTTCATGTTTACTTGCTTAGTACACTTCCATTTATGTTCATACATCTAGACCACGCCATGTGTTTGTTATATTGTCATTGCCATGATTCATAAGTTACATTTTGTTACACATCATTTTGATCTCAATGTTTGCATTTTTATCATGTTTACTAGTTTAACATGCTTCCATGTACACTTTGCATATCTAGGTTGCCATGTGTTTGTGTTATTGTCTAGCTAGGATTTCACATGTTTGTTTAGAGGTCCATTCGGTTGCTATGCTTAGTTTTTCCTTGGGTATGTGCATTTTCATTTTGTTTAGCTTTCATGCATTCATTTCATGCTATATATGTTTCTTACGATATGTAGTTCATTAGGGGCATTCGGGTATTTACATAGTCTAGGTCATTTTAGGTTTTCATTTGATTTTTGTGCATTATCTTGAATGACACGTTAGTTGTTAGGTTGCTATGTTCATATTTATTGCATATTTTGTATTTACATTTAATTAGGTTTCCATGCTTTCATTTCATACCATACATGTTGTTCATGACATTTAGAATCCTAGGACCATTCGGCCATGTATTTAGTCTAGGTCATTTTAGGTCTTTATTTTATTTTCATGCACATCTTGTGTGACATTTTAGGTGTTAGGTTTCCATGTTCTTATTTCATGCTTATTTTGTATGTCATTTACATTTAATTAGGTTTCCATGCTTTCATTTCATATCATATATGTTGTTCATGACATTTAGAACCCTAGGTCATACATAGTCTAGGTCATTTTAGAGGTCCTCATTTGATTTTCATGCATGTCTCATCTTCCCTATTAGATTTTAGGTCATTATGATTCTTATGTCATATTAGACTAGGCAATTGTATTTCATGTCATGCATATGTTTCTATGACATAGTAGGCATTAGGACAACTTTGTATTGCCATGCATTTTCATGACATTTTAGGTCTAGATTACATTTGTATTACCATGCATCTCATGCATATTAGGTTTAGGTAGCATTTATTGCCATGCAAGTTCATGCTAGGCATTAGGAAATCTTTGTATTGCCATGCATTTTCATGACACTTTAGGTCTAGGTTACATTTGCATTACCATGCATCTCATGCATATTAGGTTTAGGAAGCATTATTCCTATGCAAGCTCATGCTAGGCATTAGGTCATTTTGAATTGCCCTGCATTTTCTATATCATTAGGTCTTTAGATCATGCATTTCATACATCAAATTTGTTGTTTGTTCATGCATCTCATATCATACCACTTGATTTTTTACTTAAGCCAATCAATGGTTAAAGGTCAAGCTCACATGAGCATACTTGTGGGAAATTGAGAAGTTGTCAAGTTGATTTTTCTACCTTTGTGATTTTTTTTTAATTAGGCAATTTTTGTCCAAATTTTTAGAAAATTTCGCTACTGTTTGTAGGTCCTTAGAAGAGTCTCCAATATTTTTACTTTTTTTTTAGAATGATTTTATCAAAGGCTTAAAAATGATTTTTGGAAAAACAGTTTTTCACCCAGTGTTCTAACTTTCGTGATTTTTCTGGGAGGTTATCATTAGTCTAAAAATTCAGCCAATTTTTTTCCATAGATCTAGACATGTTCTGAGTCTCCCATATTTTTTCAGAGTTTTTTGAAATTTTAAAAATAGGTTAACAAATCACGTTTTAAAACTGGTCAGTAGAGTCAGATTTGAATTCAAGGAAAATTAATTTTATGTATTTGTCTAAAACATTATGATAGGGTTGAGTAGGAACCTTAGATACTGTCCTAGGTTGGTTTCTAAGCCATTTTAATTCTGAAAAATAATTTTATAAAGCTCGATCAAGGGTGGTCAAGTCCGAGTTTTCAAAGTTAGGAAAATAGAGCCATTTGAAAAAAGGTTTCGGCCATGGTCATTTTTTCAACCAAGATTTTCAAAATTCTTTTCAACTAATCACAAAGTATTTTTGATTTTAGAAAATTTGATTTTATGTCTTTTCCTAAGGTAGTCGGATATATCTTTTTAGATATACAGATTTCCTTATTTAAAGGAAAAAATACACTTTCATGCATTGCATTTTCCATGTTCATGCATATTATATGATATATGATTTTTCCTACGAATATTTCTATGACTATGTTATTGTTTTGATTTATATTCATGGTGTTATATTTGATTGTTATATGGTTGTGGATTTTTTATGTTATCCTATGCTTTTTATTTTGTCATTTATTTTTGTCAGGTCATTTAGAATTTACTATGTTCATGCATTGTTATTTTTATTTTCATGCATATTTCATGATAATATTATTTTATGTTTCATATTCATTTCATGTCATTTAGATTGTATTAGGTTATTTCATTTCATTTAGAGTATAGTATTTTACTTAGGTTATATCATTTCATTTAGAATATGTTATGTTACTTAGATTATATTATGCCATCTAGGTTATATTAAATCATTCAGATTTTGCCATGTCATCTTTATTATGTCACACATGTTCATACTTATTTTTTTTTTAAATATTTTTAAATAAGATAATGATTTTCAATAAAATAAGAGTTAATAGCACCAATAATCCCCAAACTATAGGGCAAATTTTATATTGGTCCCTAAACTTCAAAACGTATCAAATTGGTCCTTGATTACAACTATCGTAACAAATTGGTCCCTTCCGTTAGCTTTTTCGTTACCTTTACTGTAGCAATCAGTTAGTGACACGTGTCACCAGCTGATTGCTCCAACTTGTCTCTTCATTTTGTTTTCCTTTTCCTTTTTTTCTTTTTTATTTTTTCTTTGATTTCGTTTTATAAATACATACAAAGAAAAAATAATTCATATTATAGATTAAAATAATTTTTATTTTTTAAATATAATTAATTTAAAAAGTATGAAATATTTATTTACTTTTAATTTTATAATTACTATTTTTAATTGTTTCGTTTCTTCCTTCTTCTTTTTTGTTGCTTTTCTAATCTTTATAAATAAATATTAAAAACTAAATAATAATTTACATTATAATTTTAAATTAATATTGCAATAATCAAATAATTGAAAAAAATATAAAACTATTTATTTACATTAATTTAATAAAAATATTTTTTTTATTTTTTTTCTTCCCTTTCTTCTTTTTTCTCTTCTTTATAAACAAATACAAAATATATATATAAGTGTATTATATTATATTTTAAATTAAATTAAATTAACTTTCTAAAAATTAAATAATTTATAAATATAAAAAATTTATTTTATATTTATAAGTTTTTTATTTTTTTCCTTTCTTAACTTTTCCCTTTTTCTCTTGTTTGTAAATAAATATGAATAAATAATAATTCATACTATAATTTAAATTAATTTTTAAAATATAAAATATTTTATTTACATTAATTTTATAAGAAAAATAGGAGAAAAAGGAATGAAAAAAGAAAGAAAGAAAAGGAAAATAAAAAAAGTAAAAAATATATTTATAATAAATGAATGTAAATAAATATTTTATATTTTATAATTATAAATTATTTAACTTTTACGAAATTAATTTATTTATAAAAAGAAAAAAAAAAGAAAGAACAAAAAGTAAAAGAAAAAGTAAAAGAAAAAATATTTTTTATAAAATTAATGTAAACAATTATTTATATTTTATAAATTATTTAATTATTAAGAAATTAATTTAAATTATTATTTATCTTTTGTATTTATTAATGTTTTCATTTCCCTTTTTCTTTATTATTTTTTATAAATAAATACAAAATATAAATAATAATTTAAATTAAATTTTTTTATAATTAAATAATTTATAAAATATAAGTATTTAGTTACATTAATTTTATAAAAAAATGTTTATTTACATTTATTTATTAAAAAATATCAAAGAAAAAATAATAAAGAAAAAGGAAAAAAAAATGAAGAAAAATGTGGTGCAATCAGCTGGTGACACGTGTCACTAAGCTGATTGCTACAGTATAGGTAACGGAAAAGCTAATAGAAGGGACCAATTTGTTATGATACTTGTAAGTAAGGACCAATTTGATACGTTTTAAAGTTTAGGGACCAATATAAAATATGCCCTATAGTTTGGGGACTATTGGTGCTATTAACTCATAAAATATAGATGTTTTCGAGTTAAAATAATTCATGAGTTCTCTATCGGTTTGCTAGAGAGGATATTATAAATTATCATTAATAAATAAATATCTTTCTCTAAAAAAAAAAAAACGAGAATGATTCGGAAAGTTTTCCAAATAAATAAAAATTTCTATATTTTGTCGATTTTGCCGGGGAAAATAGAAAAATTTTGATTTAATCAATTCTGGATCATTTTCAAATAAAAATGGAATTATTTTTCTTTAAATTGGGAATTAATTTGAAATGCCAAATCTAAAACCGACTTTTTACGGAGACTTGAGATAACACACGATTAATAAGGTACTGTTTTATACGGACGTTGTGGGAGTGCTAGTCCTTCCCCGCACGTAACCGAGTCCTGACCCGCTTCCTTGATTTTCTCTGGTTTAAAAACGCAGACTTGAAATTGGTTTTAAAAATGTTTTAATTAATTTTAAAATGTTTTACAAAACTAGTTTTAATAGGTGGCCGATCACACCTAGCCAAAAAAAGATTGGTGACGACTCCATGTCTTTTTTCGAGGTTGTTTTCAAACCTTTATTTTATTTCGAGAGGAATTAAGTCGTCTTTTCCTCTGTTTTTTCATTGTCACAGTTAACGAGTATAAAGTCTCGCGGTGAAACTTTTTATTTTTTAGGTTGCGACACTTTCAACTTATGAGATCGGTTGCATGCATCAAGTGCATGAAGACTTAACATATGCCAGTCTTTGAGCATTGTCAATGTCCTGTCTTGACAATACAATGACCAGGAACAGTTTTAGAAACACGAAATTAATCCATAAGGATCCTCATAATTGTAACTCCTTACAATTCCTTTGCAATGTCATTGTATTTCATGGGTTTTATCTTCACAAGTGATTTATAACAATTATAATAAAACTTATGGATAAAGAAATACCTCAATTATAATTAATAAACTATAATGTGCAATACATGAATATATAAATAGTGTCTTACAAGCCCAACTAGATTGGCTTGCAGGGCTTACACCAACATTCATATCTAAGCATCAAACTGTTTGAAGATTCACACTTAGCATACTCAGATTTTGCTAGGCTTTTCATGGATGTCAGTGAAGATTCTATCAATAACTGTTATGTGGAAAAAATACTCATATGATGATTTGATGATGCAAATGCATGAAGGATGAAAGAAAATAATTAGGGAGGTTACATAATAAATAAAATCATAAATGAGAAAAACAACATGGTAAATAATTAAAAGTATACATGGGATAAAAAGGGTAAGAGGTGTTCCTTCATGTGTCCAATTTTAGGTTGTTTTATGTAGAATAGGTTGGCAAGGCTTTATCCTAAGGTTGGCCATTTAGGTGTTATCTATATGCTGGGTAAGATATTTGACCAATCTAAAATGGTCCCAAATTGCTCCTCTATATCATCCATTTTGGACTAGTAAGGCACCCTGATCCTCGCCCATCACAGGCTCCAAGCAGAAATGGTTCAATTTGAGTGAGATTATTTCGCTAGCCCATATCACCCAAAGAAAGCTTATGTAATTTACGCCCTGAGAGTGTTTCATTAGTCCATGCGAAAGTTATCACCTCACGAAAGTACTTTACCCTTCCTAAAAGGACAAGCTCAGGTATAGAGCTTATGGAAATGTTTTGTGTAATGTGTGTGCGAAGGAACGTAACGAACCTTTGACTTTTCCCCGAACATAAACAAGAAGAAGAAACAAAAATTGTTAGTAAAATAAAACATTAAAATTAAAAATGAGTAAAAAAAAAACATTTTAAGATCAATTATTAGGATCTAAGGTATCACAATATAATCTATGGCTCGACATTCTAAATCCTTAATGGAATCGTCAAACTATCATAACGTGTCAAATCCTAAGACCTAGCAATTACTAGACACAAACAAGGCTCTCTCACTCATTGTTCATGTGGATTTTCGTGAGAGGCTGGACGCTTGGACAACTGAAGGTTTACAGCAATCTTGGTGATCTTGGAAGTTGGTGCTTGACACAAAGGAAAAAACTTTCTAAGCGAAATTCTGCACTTAGCCGAATGCATGTTTGTTCTGTATCATGATATCAATGCTTAATCTTGTGTTTTGAGAGATGAAAAATATTTTAAAATTCCGCATATGCCTCAATTATTTTTAATTAAATCCCAACAATTGAACGATTTACATTACAATGATTGTGAAGCAAAAAAGGTTATTCAAATATATTAAAAATTTAGGTTCATATGAAATTTGATAACAAGAAGAGGAAGTGTTGCTGGGTAAATAGAGAGGACGGGAAGGGAGGAAAGTGATAGAGTGGAAGAAGTGAATCAATTGAGAAGAGAGCATGAAAGAAGAAAGAAGAATCTTTGGGAAGATAGAATTAGAGATGATTTCTTTTATATGAGAAAAAGACAAAATAAAAATATGAAAATAAACTGTAGACTAGTTATTAGTTAAATACATCACGTAAATACTTTGTAAATTTGGATGGATTAAGGAAACAATATCTTCAAACTGGTATAACACGTACTCTAATTAAATTAATTAATTTTATACATTTTTATAATTTTATGTACGATTGATATTTTAATAAATCGATCGTTAAATTTAAAAACATAATGGTATTCGGCACGTAAAATTATATATATATATATATATATATATAAAAGCTGATTTGTTAAATGTATATTTTCCGCCAGTTGACCGCCTATGAAATATGTAGATTTTCAACCGTTTAATTAATATAAAATATATTTGCTTATATATATTAACAGCAAAGTAGGTAGGTGAGATCATACCTTTGAATAATGATTAAACTATTAATATATGATCTTTTACTTTAACATTGATTAGGCAAAGCAAAACTATATTTACTCAAAGCTTTCTTATATGTTAAAACCAGAAAAGAACATGAAATGTATTCAATTTAACATTGCCATTTTAAAAACAATTTTAATATTAATATGAAGTAAAAATATAGACCCGTATTATGTTGCGGGTGAAAATATTTACATTTTATTTTAAGTTTTTAAATTAAAAAATATTTTTACTTTACATTAATAATAATAATATCATAATTAAAATATATAAACAATGAGATAATATTAAAAATTAGAAAAGAATATTACTTACCTGAACACATAATATATGTTTATCCACTTCAATTTGAACTAAAAAAATATTTATTAACGTGTAATTCAATTGGAATTTTACATAACAATAACAAACTATGTAAAATATGAGATAAACTGAGATGCGACATGAATACAACATAGAAAAAGAATTAAACACAACACGAAAAATAACATGAACACGATATGAATACACGAACGTGTAAAAATATACATAAAACGAATTACTAATGTGTAAAAAGTTATATAAACTTATAATATTTTATATAAATTATTAGCGTGTAAAAGTTTATATAAATTTATAATACTGTAAAAAAAAAAAAAAACACAAATACGTCACGAACACATAAATTATTTTCTAAATTGAATCATAATGACAAACTATATAAAAATGAAATAAATTGAGACATGACACGAACACAACATAGGAAAAATAATTAAAAACAACACGAAAAATAACATGAACACGGCACGAACACACGAACGTGTAAAAATATACATAAAATGAATTATTAACGCGTAAAATTTTATATAAATTTATAATATTTTATATAAATTATTAATGTGTAAAAATTTATATAAATTTGTAATACTTTATATTAAATATTAACGTGTAAAACTAATTATTAATGTGTAAAAAATTATATAAATTTATAATATTTTGAAAACACAAAAAGGTAACATGAATACGAACACGTCATAAATACAATTTTTTCTCTAAATTGAATCACTATGACAAATTATGTAAAATATATCATAAATTGAGATACTACACGAACACACAAATTTTTTCTAAATTGAATCACAATGACAAATTATGTAAAATATGAGATGAATTGAGACACGACACGAATACTACACAGAAAAAATAATTAAAACACAATACGAAAAATAATATGAACACAACACGAATACACAAACATGTAAAAATATACATAAAACGAATTATTAATGTGTAAAAATTTATAATACTTTGAAAACATAAAAAAAATAAAACAACACGAACACGTCACGAATACACAAAATTTTCTCTAAATTGAATCACAATGACAAACTATATAAAATATGAGATGAATTGAGACATGACACGAATACAACATAAGAAAGATAATTAAAACAAAACATGAAAAACAACACGAACACAATACGAATACGCGAACGTATAAAAATATATATAAAATGAATTATTATCATATAAAAATTTATAATATTTTAAACACAAAAAAATTATCACAAATACAAAAAAAAAAAAAATATCTCATTTTTTTTTTGGCTCTCTTTTTCTGTCTTTCTCTTTCTCTAAAAAAAAATAATAATAATAAAAAAGGTGAACAGTAGGCGAGACGTGGATAGTCCCCCCCTTGCAAAAAAAAAAAAAATATACTCTTTATGGTATGGATATGTCTTTATAAAATATTTTTACAACAATTATCCTCACTTAATAGTGAGTATTATTGTTGATTTCTTCAATATTTTTATCGAAAAATAATTGAGTTTTTAGTAGACCTGATAATTTGTGTATATGTATCGTGTTTGTGTATTTTTTACGTTTCATAATCATGTTTAAAGTATTATATATTTATATAAATTTTAATATGTTAACAATTTGTTTTAAATAGATTTTGACACGTTTGTGTATCCCTGTCGTGTTCGTGTTACTTTTCATGTCATGTCGTATTTTAGTTATTTTTTCGTATTATGTTCGTGTCATGTAATCGTATCGTGTCCAAAGTTATTATATCTAATTTTTAGTAACTTGTCATATATATTTTTGGCCAATATAAACAAACAAATCTTTTCTAACTATTCAACCTAGATGCACATTCACACCTAAACGACAGTATGTTTGTAATGCCTTTGAAAATTATTGACATTAAGCACTATGTTTATATATACTGAATTGTTAGTTGATTAATTATTGATTTTTAATATAAAAATTATTTGATTATATATATATATATATATTATAAGCTGAGAAATGGGAGGAGAAGAACAGCTTAAAATATAGTACTACCTAAAAGATAAAGCATTTTATTTCATACGATAGATACATAAACCAATGGACTTTTGCTCAAGAGCTTGTAACAATTATTGTATATCAGGCAAAGGAAAGTATAAACTAATGGACTTTTGCTCAAGAGCTTGTAACAATTACTCTAGAACAGGCATATATATATATATATATATATATATATATTAAAGGTGGCAAATAGAATTTCAGGAAAGATCATTTTGGGTTCGGATTATTTTCAAGTCGAATTGTTTGGAGTTTGAGTTTATTTGAATTGAAATTCTTTCGAATTCAAATCGTTTTTTATTCGAATTAATATATGTTTGAACCATTTTGGATTTAGAATTTTTTTTTTGACATTTTAATTAGTTGGGGTTTGATCGGATATAGATTTGAGGTTTTGAATTTGGGTTCATATTACCACTTCTAGCAGATCGATTATATTCATATCTCAACAAATTCAACCGTCTTCTTTCCATCATGCGCCTTGCGGAAGAAATGTCTAACATAATCCGAGTACAAAACTTGCTTATAAATCGGTTTTTCACTACTTTGCAGCACTTCAAGCAAGGGGCCGACGATATCAATGGGTCATGGGTTGACGAAAATGGGAACTGAAATTCTATTTTTAGTTTCATTGGCAATCACACGGTGCTCGACACTCTTGTACCGACCGTTGCTTAGTATTTGCAATGCATCTCCAACATTGATCACAAGGGATCCCTTAATGGGAGCAACATGAATCCAATTGTCACTTTCACCCTGGTTTCCCCTCACGTAAAGCCCTCCAATTTCGTCTTGGAGGAGGATGGTGAGGGTTGAGACATCGGAATGACGCCCTACTCCCACAGTCAATTTAGGGTTAGGACAAATAGGATAGTAGTTCAAGTTAGTTCTTACCGAACCCATCAAGAGAGATTTTTTTGTTTCATCAATTCCTTTGACATTTAGCCCATTCATTAGCATTTGTAATAATTGTTTAATAACAACTTCAGACCTCCTCATGTACTCTAGCACTTGCTCTCTGAAAATATAAGAGAAGAAATTTAAAGTCATATACTATAGTATATATATTTTTAAGCATGCATGGGACGCAATTTTTTGTTAATTTGATGAGTGGTTAATTTAATTACCTGCAAATAGGTGGCCAAAACGCAGAAGCCTCCTCCTCAGATACAAAAAAGAGGCTAAGGTAATCTTTCCACTCGAGAGACTTTTCTGCCTTGGGGCTAAAACTTGTGCCAAACCGCACGTTGCTGGAAGCTGAGTGTTCCTTGGAATACTTATTTTTTTGATCGGCGGGTAACCCAAAGAAGCGATGAGTTGCATCTTTAACATTCTCCAGCACTTCAATGGGAACAACATGGTTGACAATCTGGAAGAAACCCCACTTCTCTGCTGCATCACAAACTGCTTTTGCAACTTTGGGGTTTTCCCAATTGGACATATCGATGACGGGAATGGATTGTTGGGGTATGATTTTGGTCATACACATCCTCTCCTCCAAAGGTTGGATGTAAGGTTTAGGGAGGGTTTTGAGACCCAATTCTGACAAACCCTTCACTCCATTCCCTTGATTTATGACAAAATCAGTTAGAGCTGAGGAATCAGTGAATTGTTGATCAACTATGGTTGGAGCCATTGGTTGTAGTACGTACTTTCTGAGTACAGTGAAGAGAGAGTTGGTTCTGAAAGATGAATAGAATGAGCTAATTCGAGGTTGAGGTGGTGAAGTACTCTTCATGCCATTGATGGGTATTTATAGGGCATCATACACACAACGAGTTTTCGAATGTGACGTCTGATGTACGCATCTCATTTCTCACCAACCCACTTAGCAAATGCCATGCCTTTTAGGCCATGCTACCTCGGCTGATCCACCTACATTTGAAAATAGCAACAATTGTACATAGTATAACATATAAAATTTGTTAAAAATTACTCTTCCCTTTTTTGAGTGTGAAATGTTTCACAATGAACTCTTCTTCCCTTTTCATTTCTTTACATTTAATGTATACTCCTACTTTTTCTTTATTTTTAATGATTTTTTCTTTTACTTTTTGATATTAAAGTCCCTATTACAATTTTTATGTTTTTTTTTTTCATAAAATGCACTAAAATCAAACCTTTTTTTTATTTTTATAACAAGACTAGAATTCAAATAGAGATAAAAATTAGGAAAGGAAATAATACTTATTCAAAGGGGAAGTCCAAAATTCGAAGGTCTCTCATTTCTTGATCCTAATCAATTGAACTACAAATAATATAATAATAATAACAGTAATAATAGTAAATACACATATACATGAGTAAATACAATATCCATATCTATTAACTACAATTGTCATTTGTTTTTTTTTTTTGGTATTGAAACTGTCACAGATCTAAACTTAGTCTTTTTTATGGCAAAAGGAAAAAAACTTTATCTTTTTTATTTTAATTCTTGGTAATTTTAGGTTTAATTCTTAAGAGAAAAGTCTCCTTACACTTACATGAATAATAACTTTTTCAATGTTGTTGCATCATTGATATAGCTACTTGTATTTTTTGCAGCCATACTTTTACTATTGATGATGTGATGAAAATAACTCGCTCAAATAATATTTTTACTAAGCTAATATATTTTCAACACTTAAAGAATGGGTTAATTGCTTTATCAATTAAAATATATATTTAATTCAATGATATAAGTACATAATTAAGTTCGATTTAATTGGATTAGAAGAAAGTCAAGTCAAAATTTTAGATTTGAAATTTTTGTGTCACAGTCGAACTAAATAAAAAGAGTCAAACAATAAGTTATTACAATTCAAGTTAGTCCATAGATGTGTTTTTCTTTTTCTCTTTTTATTTTTATTCAAAGGCTTAGATCAAAATCTTGACAAAAATGTGAGAGATTACGCCTATGTCTTCAAAAAATACGATATTTCGATGCATTCTAATGATTCTTGCATCATTAACGTAGGATATTAAAACAAATCATCTTCAAAGAAATAATTAAAATCATTTACGTCAAATTGAGATTAATTATCGATTAAAGGAATTTAACCAATTTATTTCTAATTTATGATGCATCGCTTTAACTTAATTTGTTTGTTTTTTGGAATGTGTGGTTGGCAATGGCATGAACGCGGAATGGAATGGAATCAGGGATGATGCAAATTCCAAATTGGCCGAAAATTGAGTAAAACAAAGGGGCTGGATCGACAAACCGCTGACGATAAAGCGTTGAAAATCAACATTACCGAAAATATATATCAAGTTTCAAGATTCATGCTTCAAGTTTCCCATGGACCACTATTTTTATCTTCTGCATGTGTCACGGGTTCAAAACTTTAGTTACTGAGGTTAAGCAGAAAAACAAAACAAAAAATCCAAGGCATTGAAAACTAAAAGTTACTGAGGCTAAGCAGAAAAACAAAACAAAAGAAGCTAGAGAAGAATGCTCAGTGTATATTGATACTCAAGTGTTTAATGATACAAATGAGGCTGGGGAGACCTTTATTTATAGTTGAGTCCTCTTACATTAGCAGTTCAGATCTTTACAAGTGTACGGCTAAGATACATTATCTAGAGTCACAAGGAATTTAAACTATTAACCCTAGAGTCCTAGATAAGCTGAAACTGTTGGCTCTCCAAGCTTCTAGAACCTTGAGGAGAATTCTATCTTCTAGGGCCTTCTAGAATGTTCCAAGGACTGGACCTTGTCTGGTGGGTCAGGATGCTACTTGTAACTTAGATCATTGGCCTAGACCTGTTGTGTGCATAACGAACCCGAGCGGGCTTGCGCGGATCGTGATATTCTCCCCCATCTGTTCCAGCAACGCCCTCATTGCGTTCTCTGAATGGAACAACTCAATCTGATCCTAAATTGCCTCACTGTTGGGTAGTCCCTTCCACTGGGCAAAGCACTCATGCCTTGGCCTGTAGTTCTTTCACCGTACTACTCGATCTACAAGTATACACTGTATATCTCTGTCGCAGGAGGACTTCACTCCTACTGGTGCGCGTTGCGACCTGCCCCTGGCAGATACTCTTGATCAACCTGAAAGGCTTAACAAACCTGTATGCTGTTGGATTTGGTCCAGTGTAACCTGTTGCAACAACACTAAGTAAGTGGCTGCTGCCCTATCACCATCTCGAACAGACTCTAATTTTGTGGCCTCACTCCGCTGCTAGTTGTAAGAAAACTGTGCTCTATCTCATCGAGCTTTTGGTTCTCTAACACCACTGTTTGTCCATCTTGCGTTAGGACTTCTTCATTAGAAAAGTCCGATGCATCAGTGTGATCCAGCTTTCTCTTAGGTGGCAGCCCCTCGGGCAACTCTGCAGGCATTACATCCTCAAAGGACTGCTGCATCTCTAGCACCTCCAGGGAGGTCTCGTCCTTGGGTTCTTGAGGCTCATCAAACTTCAGGACCGCAAAGTAGGTGTCTTCATTTCTAGGCACACCCTTGGCAAGTTGGATTACGGATAGTACCTTGGCTTCGACACCCATATCCCTATTCACCGGCACAATACATTGACATCGGGCATCCAACATACATATGCAATCAGCAAATGGAACAAGTAGAGCATTAATCCGGTCAAGGAAATTTAAGCCAAGCACAAAATCATAGTCATCGAGCGGTATTACCTCGAAAGTTTCCTTGCCTTTCCAGTCTCCAAGTTGTAGCTCTACTCCTTATGCCATACCCATGGTTGGGACCTCTTTAGAGTTGACTGTCTTGATCCATCTGGCTATTTTCTCAACCTTGAGGCTAAGCTTCCTGGCAGCCTTTTTGGACATGAATAGGTCAGATGCTCTTATGTCAACTAGAGCACTCCTCCGTCTGCCTGCGATGGGGATGTCCACGAACATCAGCCCTTTCTGCTTTCGACATCTCCTGGCCCTCATAGAACTGAGTATAATGGAACCAAGCTTCAGAGTCTCATCCTCTGGCTCATCCTCCTCCTTGTTGATGGCGGACAGCTTGGCTCGCTCTGGACAGTCTTGCATCATGTATGGGCCTACACATAGCAAACACTCCACTGGCTCTTTGTCATTCTTCTTGTAGGACTGCTTGTTGGACTTCCACTTCCCTGTCGGTGGCTTCCCATCACCATTCTTAAATTGTCGATCCTTGTCTCCCCCGCCATTGCCTTTGCCCTTGGGCTTGGAAGACTCGAACTTGTCCGACTTCTTTGAACTGAGGTCGATCAAGGACTCACCTGTAGCCATAGCTTTAGTCAGGTCCTGGACACCTCTCCACTGCAACTCTTGCTTTGCCCAGGGTTTAAGTCCATCCATGAATGAGAAGAACGCCTCCTTCTCCCCTAGATCTGAAATATGGAGCATGAGTTCACTAAACTCCCACAGATACTCCTAAACTGTGTCTTGTTGCGTAAGCCGTCGCAACTTTGCACGCGCCTCATCTTCAGCATACTCAGGGTAAAACTGCTGTCTAAACTCAGTTTGGAACACCTCCCAGGTTTCAATACTAGTACCTCCATGCCTCTCATCGTTGCACCTACAACGCCACCATAAGAGAGCAACATCAATAAAATACATGGAGGCAGTGTTTATCTTAGTGGCATCATCATCAATGCCCATTGCATGGAAGTATTGCTCCATCCCCACAAGAAGTTGTCCTTATCCTTCTTCGATCTGGTTCCCTTCAACTCCTTTGGCTTAGGGACCTCCATCCTGTGCTTGGGTGTCACAGCTAGCACACCACCCCATATGGCTGCTTTGAATGATTTGAGATCTCTCTTGAGCTCCTCCATCTCCTTCCGCATGGCCACCATCATGGCCTCTAGAGCATCATTCTTCTGAGTCAGCATGTTTATCACCTGATTAAGAGCACACTGCATCCCCTCCTTGAGCTCCTCCCCCGAGGAGTCTAACTCTTCGATGCGACTCTCAACGTCCTTGAACTTGTCCCGCATATCCCCAACGGTCAGTTTGAGCTTAGCCACCCTGCCATCCATGGACGATAGAACATCCCTCGAACTACTAGCCTTGTTACTCCTTCCACGAGTCTCTGGGGCCTCGTGTGTCTGGTTATCTGCTTGAGACACCATCACTCTAATCAGCACCTTTCACGAACCACGAGCTCTAATACCAACTGTCACGGGCCCGAAACTTTAGCCTTATGAATCATGCAGCCTTAGGCTAGAAATCGCTTCCTTATATGCCTAAGTCAGCCTACTATCACTCAAGAAGAGGGTCCGTCTAGACAAACACTCCAAGGCACTGAAAACTAAAAGTTATTAAGGCTAAGCAAAAAAATAAAACAAGAGAAGCTAGAGAAGAATGCTCAGTGTATATTGATACTCAAGCGTTGAATGATACAAATGAGGCTGTGGGAGGCATCTATTTATAGTTGAGTCTCCTTACATCAACGGTTCAGATCTTTATAAGTGTACAGCTAAGATACTTTATCTAGAGTCACAAATAATTTAAACTCTTAAACCTAAAGTCCTAGATAAGCTGAAACTGTTGGCTCTCCAAGCTTCTAGAACCTTCAGGAGAATTCTATCTTCTAGGGCCTTTTAGAATACTCCAAGGACTGGGCATGGTCTGGTGGGTCAGGATGCTACCTGTAACTTAGATTCTGAATCTGGACTTGTTGTGCGCGTAACGGCCCCGAGCGGACTCGCGCGGACCGTGACACATGCATGCCACTCTCACGTAATTACATCATCCGAAAAGATTTCATATATTTAATTTATTATTTCCATGGTTATAGTATTAATCTAAAAGTTAAAAGATTGAATTAATATTGGTACTAGAAAATGGTGGCCCCACTTTGCCTGAGTCAATTTTTTTAATAAAATTATATATATAATAGTAAAAAATAAAAGATTGATTTCAAGTTGAACAATATATTATATATAATACTATATTAATAAAAATATTTAATATAAGAAATTGAAAATTTTAAATTTTTTAAAAATAATAATGAAATGACCATTAAAATAATGAATCATAATTTTATTTGAACATATAATCGGCATTAATTTTTAATATCATCATTATTACCTTCATAAAAATCATGAAAAATGTTTAAATTCTAATAACAAATTCTCACCTTATGAAACACTAGTTTTTTTTTTTTTAAATAATTGACTAAAATGTTTTATTATATTTTTTTATTATTTTAAATTAATATAAAATTTAACTATAATATTAATTATCTTTTATTAAAATGAGTATCTATTTTTAATTATTTTTAAATTAATTGATCAAAATTCTTGTATTTGATAAACTTTTAAGTTGAAATAAAATTCTTTCATAAAGACAAGCATAATAATATCATAAAATATAAATCCAACAACTATCATACAATAATTCATAACTTATAACATCATTTAACATAGTTTTTTTTTTTTACCATTTAACCATCAGAATATTTTTCTTTTGATTCAATATCTAATTTTTTTTTTTTTAAATTCCACTTGCATCAACCCATCTCATATTATTATTCAATATTTAATTTTTACCAATCATTTATCAATACAATAATTTTTTTAATTCAATACTATAAAAATAAAATAAAAATTAATATGACCTTATTGTTAAAAAACTATTAAAGAATCAATTATTATACGACACGTGACATAAAATTGAGAGTTATTTAAATAATGCCAATTAGACCTGTCAATTTTGGACACGAAACGAACAAGAGACGAAAAATAACTAAAATACAGCACGACATGAAAAAATAACACGAATACGACACGAATACACGAATACAGGAATGTGTCAAAATTTATATAAAATAAATTATTAATGTATCAAAACTTATATAAATACGTAATATGTTGAATACGATAATAACACCAAAAAATAATACCAACACGATACAAATACACGAATCTTTCTCTCTTTTTTTTTTCTTCCTCTTTCCTTCTTATTTCCTTTCCTTTTCTTTTCTTTCCTTTATTCTTTCTCTTTCTCTTTCTTTCTTCTTAAAAAAAAATTAAAAATAATAAAGCTTCACAATTGCTTGTCACACCCGTATCAAGCAATTGCCCTTTCAATCACATAATCAACAGAGATTGCTTTCATCTTACTAAATAATGCCCGCCCTTCGTTGTGAAATGTTATCGGATTTAAATTAACATTTTGTAATAAATTTGGAAGATAAAAAAGCAAGAGTAGTAAAAATAATAATTTAAAAAAAAATAATTTTTATTGAGAGTTATTTGAATATGGTTAATTACATCCTGTAATTTCAGACAGAATATAATTATACGACACGAATATAACATGAAAAAAAAAATAAAACAGGACATGACACAAAAATAACATGAACACCACAAAAATACACGAACGTGTCAAAATCTATATAAAATGAATTATTAACGTGTCAAATTTTATATAAATACATAATACCTTGAATACGATTATAATAGAAAAAATAACACGAATATGATAACGCGTGACACAAATTTGTGAGTTATTTGAATAGTGTCAATTAGACTTGGCAATTTCGGACACAACATGATTATATGACTCGAACACAACATGGAAAAAATAATTAAAACATGATACAAAAATAGTATGAACACGACACAAATATACGAACGTGTCAAAATCTCCATAAAACGAATTATTAACGTGTAAAAAATTATATAAATTTATAATATTTAAAACACATAATAAAATAACACGAATATGTTACGGACATACAATTTTTCTCTAAATTGAATAATTATAAAAAATTATGCAAAATATGGGATGAATTGAGACACAACATGAACACACAAAAATTTTTCTAAATTGGATCACCATGACAAACAATGCAAAATATCTGGAGACACGACACGAACACACAAAATTTTCTCTAAATTGGATTATCATGACAAACTATGCAAAATATTTGGATGAATTGAAACACAATACGAACACATGAAAAAAATAATTAAAATATTGCACGACACGACAATAACATGAAGACAGCACAAATACACGAACGTATCAAAATTTACATAAATTGAATTATTAACATGTAAAAATTTATATAAAATTATAATACTTTGAATACATAAAAAAATAACATGAACACGAAAAATAATATGAACACGAACGAATATCTGAACGTGTCAAAATCTACATAAAATAAGTTATTAACATGTAAAAATTATATAAATTTATAATATTTTGAACATATAAAAAGTAACATGACGATGATATGAATATGCGAACGTGTCAAAATCTATATAAAACGAATTATCAACGTGTAAAAATTGTATAAATTTATAATATTTTGAACACACAAAAATTAGCACAAACACAAAAACGACACAAACACATAATTTTTTCTCATTTTTTTCTTTTTTTTTTCCTTCGTAATCAAAAAAAAAAATAATAAATACCCAAACTAACCCCCAACCCCCTTAATGCTTAAGCTTACTTGTCACCTAAACCTTAACCCAAAATCTTTAATTTCTCATCTCATTCAATTTGGGGATTGTTTTTATATATTAGTAATACATAATAGATGTATATAGATGAATAGTTTAAAAGTGATTTTTTTTTTTTTTTGTTGTTGTGATTTTGTTCATACTTTTTCTTTTAATTTTATTTTCAAATTCCATTTATATTTGCCATTGAATATTACTTCTCATATAAAAACTCAAAAAAATAAACCAAGTAGACAAACAAGTTAATAAACTTGTATGTAGTTAAAAATTTTCACATAAAATTAAATTAAACTCACACATAAAAAGATTTGTGTAAGTTAATTCCAAATTCCCAAATCTCATATGTGAAGACTAAATTAAGCGCAATAAAATAATATACCTGTTTAAAGCGGTTAAAATCAACAAAAACTATGACAAATTCTTACTAGGTCTTCTTTTTGGCACTCCTTTTTTAGTTGGATTTCAATGGGTAGAATGTGTGTTATTAGTGAAGAAGGAACCTTAGCCATATTATTAAGGTTTTTATTTGGTTAAATCCTACACACACCACCTAACTACACTAATTCAAATGAGATGTTTACACTCCATAACTAAACTGTTCATTTTAACTTAATTGGCTTACCAGTATGTTTCTCTTACGACTAAATTTATGAGCCCATTTTTATAAACAAAAATTTCAATTAATGGTAGTCCACAAGTATGAAAAATTCTAACTTTCTCTCACTTTGACAACATTAATTGAGATTTTCAATTTTAAGAAAACAACTGATTTTCAAAACAATAATTCTAAGCTGATTTTTGAACTTGTCGTGGCCATATTTTTTATATATTTAGTCCATAGAAACAACATCTTTAAGCATGATCCAGTCCAATAAGATCATCAAATATGAAATCATGGCAGCTTTTGTGCCCTTTTATGACACAAGACTAATTCATGGTTACAATAATAATCCTATCGATAACGGATCACAGTGTAACTGTGTAGAAAGAAAATAACATCCATGTGTGATCTCAAATTAGATCTGCTCATTGGTCAGGCAACTCGTCCGACTTGGTTCGAATCACTGTTTATAAAATAATTTCTTATTTTATTTTAATTTAATTTAATTATAAAAATATGTAAATATTAATATAAAATTATTTTTTTTATTAATTATGAACAGTAAATTTGCGGGCCTAAACCCGTCCCTGGTTGAGTCTGGGCAAAAAAAAAAAAATTGAACTGCGGTTGGGCTCATAAACAGGTCTAACCTCAATGTGCTGTTGTTCATTGTCGGCCCTCATGTTGGTTTCTCTACACTTGTCTAGAAATCTATGCGACATCCATATGTTATTGTATATCTCCTATTTTATACCTCGAGGTTCTTTGATGGTGTCATGAAACATATTATCAACTGGATAATACTGTAATCCTCTCAAGGAAATATGTCATCATATAATCAAATTATAATGACTCACACTAGTGCATCATAAACATATTACAATAAGATTTCAAACATTGAACGAGGAGCTCAATGAAAAATGGAGTCGTAACGAATTATAGATTGTTTGCCTTCATGCTAGATGTGATAATTACCTAATGTTTTTGGATTTCCATGTCACATTAATAAATCACTTGCAAAATTACTAACATGTTATGAGAAAAATTCTCATATCTATATATTTATATAATTCAAATTTCTAAATAATTCAACATGACTCAATTTTCCACAAATTTCTAAATTCACTAATTATATATCTTGTAGGTCACAAAACAATGTGCTTTGGAAGCAAGTGTCAAACTAATAGCTTATGAACTCCCACTGACCTTACAACATATGATATCTCCAAAAACAATAACTTTAGGGTATTTATGGGTTCTCATTACTTTTAAAAACATAAGTAAGAGAACTATTGGAGATATTTTGTATAGTTGTAAAAATCTTGTTGAAAATATTTACTTGTAACAATTAAATAGCATGCACTTAAATAGAATATTAGAGAACTTACTCATACTTGATGGTCCTCTAACAGCACTAACTCAGTTGGCCCGCTGGCCATCTCAAACTCACCTACCTATGCAGAAAGACCATTGTCTTGGCCCGCTGTCCACGTTTAACCTTGTGGTCTCTTTCAACTGCTTCAAGCACGGCTCAGGTGCACTCACTCATGCCCCCGCTAGGGCGCTTGTTGAAGACAAAATTGAAGAATTAAGAACTTTACGTTGTTGCCAAGGATTGAACCCTTTGTCCTTAAGGCGAAATTGCCCGTCACTTGGTGCACACAGATACAATGCAATTGCCTCCCAAGAATTCAACAACACCACTTTGAAAAGTTGCACACCTTTTCAAAGTCCATGAACTTAAGGAATTGTGATGCACCCAAAAGAGTGTATCTTATTTAACCTTGCACTAAAAAGATAAATTGTAAGTATAGTAGTTAGCAAGGGTCGAGTCCTCAGGGATTGGGTTTTAGTTTATAAGTTAATAGTTTAAAACTTAAATTCAAGAACAATAAAAGAAAAGGGGTTTTTGAAGCCAGATTTAAACTAATGTAAATAATAAGAAGAAGATGCAAGGCGGTATAACCAGCCAATAAAAATATATATACTAAATTAGGCGGTATAACCAGCCAATAAAAATATATATACTAAATTAGGCGGTATAACCAGCCAATAAAAGTAAAACAAAGTTAATATACAAATTAGGCGGTATAACCAGCCAATAAAAATAAATATACTTTTAAAAATAAGCAAACTAGAAAAGTAAGAAAACAAGTAAGTAAGAAGAATCAAATATGAAAAATATGGTTAAGGTTTCATTCTCCACCACTAGACATCATTAAGAATCAATTTCAGATCTATCAATATCAACCAACTATCAAAGTTAACAACCGTAGATAACAACAAGCTCTGTTATCCCAATCTTTCCTTAGTTTGTCGTTAAATAGAACAAGCTCTCTATTTAATCTCTAACCATTAAACAACCTAGAATAAGCTCTCTAAATTCAATTTAATGGCAGCTTTATGATGAGAAAGATAGGTTGATCTAAGCAACAAACACATAAGCTCGGATTGTTCAACTTAGGTTATGTTCCACTTTGCAATTATTGAAAACTTGACCATAATCATTAATCACAAATTGCCACTTATGAATAGGAAATCAAGACAATTACACGGATCAAGACTCCTAAACTAGCAATAGATAATTATCAAGATCTATCTAGTTGTACACCTAAATAAATCAAGATAACATCATGAACAATTTTTGTAGAAGAACATAAGCAACTTTGATAGAAAATTAATGATAGATAGAATCTGAAAATCAATCACAAAACATGTCTAGGGCTTTGAAATCACCCTTAACCAAATAGAAGTTTAGCCTAGCATAGGCATTATAAACATAAACATAAAATTAAAGAAAATCTAAGAAGAAAATAAAAGAAAGAAAGAAGAAGAGGAAGAATATTAATTATCCAACCTCTTGCTCTCTCTAAAGAAAAAAAAAACTAGAGAAAAGAAAGAAAACTAGAGAAAAGAAAGAAGAAGAAAACTTAGAGAATTTTATTAAAATGGCTAATATCCTACCTATGTACAATATCATCCCTTACAATCATCCAAGGCCCTCTATTTATACACATTTTGGAGGGCTAAATGACAAGAGACAAGCTTTACAAATTTCAAAGGTAGGTATATGACGATTTTGATCAGCCAACTTGATGGTCGATTTCGTCAATCTTGGAGGCCTGATATGATCACATGGTCTTCTAGAAAAAGGTTCCCCTATCAGTTACGGAACCATAGCCGTTGGAATCAGCTCATTTGCTGATGTGGTTAAGCAGATATGGGCAAAATACGAAAACATGTCAGCATAGACGTCATTGCACATCAGCCACCTTGATGGTCGATTTCTTCAATATTGGAGGCCTGATCTGATCACATGGTCTTCTAGACAAAGGTTCCCCTATCAGTTACGGAACCATAGCCGTTGGAATCAGCTCATTTACTGATGTGGATAAGAAGATATGGGCATAATACGAAAACATGTCAGCACAGACGTCATTGCACATCAGCCAACTTGATGGTCGATTTTGCTAGGGAAAACGACTCCGTTTTAAGAAGTGTAAAACATGAAAAAGATAGATATGCCTCTTAGCTTTGCATGGCTACAAATTTCAGCCTTATTGCTTCAATGAAACTCGAGATATAGCTGATATGGCAAAAGGTGTCGGAACTGAAACTGAACTGGATTTGCCCTTAATTCTAGTAATCTGAAATCACTCAAAGAAACTTGTGAAAAACACAAAAATACATAAAAATATAAAAGATCATAAACACAATTAGACTAAACAATAATAACTCGTATTTGACACAAAACAATAATAAAACATAACTAAAAACTATATAATTATACGAGTTATCACACCCCCACACTTAGATTGTTGCTAGTCCCTAGCAACGACTCAATAAAAATAAAATAAGAAAATCTAATCTAATCCATTTTCGTAGGAAATCACGGTGGCACTTAGCATGTGACACAAGCCTTTAAACCCCTAGGTGTCCCTAGTGGACGAGTTTAGTCTCGTGAGGGTTTACTAGAACGATACCCACAAACATTGAAAAACTAAAATATAAATAAACTGCATATACTAAAAATATTTACTCCTAATCCTTTCAATACAAATTAGAGACAATATTTGAACAAGTCTTATAAACTAATCAATAGCTTAAAGAATTTCACAAAAAATCATGCTTGAATGTAAATTGTTTGAGTTAAGCCAATATTAACATAACATATTTTAATCAAAATAGTGCATATTCAAACTTAATCTCAACTACTCACATGGGATACCCTCATGATTTTCACTCTTTAAAGTAGTGGTGAAGTGTTTACACTCAATCAATCTCATGAAAACAGTTCTACCATATTCTTGCTTGTCTACCTATTCTCCACTAAAAGATCATGCAACTTCATAAATCAAGAGGTCTTTAATCAAGGTTGTAATAGGGCCAAGAGGTAATAATGTGGTTAAAGAATAAAAAGGAAAAGATATCACAAACATTCCAAAGACTTCATAGAATTTAGAGACAAAATAAGATTTTGCAAATAAAACTTTCTCAATATTCTTAATAAGTACATAATCACATAGGCTGAATATTTCATGTTGAGCCTTTACTTCATTCTAACCAACTTTCGAACATCTTTTTCTTTTCTTTAACTAGAAGTTCAAGAGATTATTCAAATTTTTTTTTTTTTCACATGGGAATGTATTTGACAATGATCCCTTTCTTTTTCTCTTGACTTTTTTCTTTCTTTTCCCCCCACACTTATTTCTTGTTTCTAACCCAAATTTTCAATAAATCTTCCTTGTCTTTGCAACTTGTCTCAAAACATGCTAATTCATCTTTGGAACAAAGGTAAAGATATAAGTATATTTAGGTTAGGGACAAGTTATGGTTACCAAAGAGATAGCTTATTCAATGTAGGCTCAAATTGGTTCACTAAGGGTGTGTTCTCTTGGAACATTAATAATGGATGGCTGTTTGGCTCTGGTTATAATCCTAATGCCTCTATCATATTCATGTTGTCACATGTATCAATATAGTCTCAAATGGTTTAAAGCAAGTTCTAGAGAATCATGTAATCATAAGAGCACTCAAGAAAGAAATTAGATAGATTTGTATAATGCATCAATCATTATAGGCTCAAAAACTCACAAGGATGATTATACAAGTCAGATTAAGTCTAAACATGCTTCTTTCTCAATCAACATATCATATTAACATTGGCTCATAAAAAGGTTGACATCAAGCTCAATTCTCATGAAAATCTTCTCACCAATAACCAGTTTAGACCTATGCAATTCATATCTCATCATTGTATTAAAAAGGAACTAAAACACACTAAAAATAATAATAATAATAAAGACTCATAAAAAAAAAATAGTAGACAAAAATAAAAGAAATCCTAAATCATTCCCCCCACACTTAATTCTTACATTGTCCTCAATGTAAGTCTATTAACACAAATGAAAGAATCATGTGTAAGAGAAAAGAACTAATAACATAAGAATAGGAACAACTAAGACTCAAAACAAAACAAACTCATGCAACCTAAATAATTCTAAAATACTAAACAAAAATTAACAAGTAAACATAAAAAGATTAAAATCAAACTGACAAGGTATGTCTCAAGTCTCCCTTACTCAGACCTTGTTCAGAATGAATACTTCTAAATTGCTTAAAACACAACAAACTCTTTTTTTTTTTTTTTGAAAAGAAGAAATCAAACTGACAAGGTATGTCTCAAGTCTCCCTTACTCAGACCTTGTTCAGAATGAATACTTCTAAATTGCTTAAAACACAACAAATTTTTTTTTTTTTTTTTTTTTAAGAAGGTAAAATTTAGGAGATATTACCTGTAGAGGTTGCTAACCACTTATTATAACTGAGACACAACAAACAAAATGTTAGATAATGTCACAAAGACAAAGTGCAATCCACTCCTTGCTCGTCCATATCTCTTTTTCTTTTTCCGAGCGTTTGCGAAACAACCGTAGCAGATAAATACTCATAAGCTTGGAGCTTTTTAAGTAAATCTTCAATGGTTGTAGCAGAAATTATGGTTCTCCTTGCCTCTGAAAACATGAATCCATTATCCACAGCATTATCTAAATATGAAAGCAAATTACTAAAATAACCATTAATATTAAGCAAACCAATGGGTTTCTTATTTGTGACCAAAGATGACCAAGAAGCCACGCAAGCTATTTCTTCCAATGTACCCAGACCTCCTGGTAAAGCAATGAATGCATCGGCAGAATGGTACATGATTGTTATCCGTTCAGGGATACTCCAGACTTGTATTTCCTTACCCACGGTAGGTCCACAAAAATCTGTGAATAGTTTTGGCACGATTCCTAGAACTGGACTTCCTCCGGCGTGTGCTGCTGTAGCGACTGCTCCCATTAAACCCGTACTACCGCCTCCATAAATCAAGTGGATCTTTTGTTGGGCAAGTATTACTCCAACTCTTATGGCTTCATCAGCGAATATGTTATTTTTCCCTGGATAAGCACCTCCAAAGACACAAATTTTTTTAATGCGCTGGGATGAAGTACTTTCCATTTTTTTTTTCTTCGAGTGCCTGAAAGAGAATGAGTACATGGTGTAATATATAGAGGACTCAGTAGTGAATCAGACAAGAGTAATAATGTCGCCGAAAGTGTATCTGACCTGTCAGAAGAAAATGTTAACCTAACAAAAGATTTTTGCGTGATTTCAGGAAGAAAATCAAAAAGAGAAGAAAAAAATCAACCATAAAAGACAAATAAAAAAAAACGAGAATAATTACACAAATCGAACAACACGTAAATTAAACCAAAATAAAGTTATTGCAAATCAAACCAAAAACTGAGAAGTCATTTATTGTAGTTGTGATTGTGGCTCACATCTTCCTCTGGTTTTACGTCCAGAAACGGCTTAAACGCCTTCTATGAGTCGAGGATATGCTTCCCATCCAGTTTTCTTACAAGCTGGCAAACAGGGTCTTTTAACATCAGATTCCCAAGATGTTGCCATTCCTTTTGGAATTGCGGCCATAAATCAAGAATTTCTCTTTGTACGTCTCCACTAGGATGCGTCTGAAGAGAAAGTTGGATATTACCCAAATTCTCCTTACTCAGTCCATCCTTAATGAATTCAATTTTATCATCTCGATTAGAGGACGGAATCCCAATAGAACGACATTTACCGTTACACGTCCATCGTGCACATTTGTGGCAATTTGAACTCATGCGCTTTGCTCGTCGCTTCTTTGCAAAAGTGCTTCTACCTGTACCTGGTAAATGCAAAACAGGAAGATATTCATCTTCACGTACCTTGGCTTCAATTATCCAACGTATGTCGTCAGGAATCCCTTTGTGCATAAGCATTCTTAATCTTTCAAGTCGAACTTGGTAAAGCTTCAGTAAAATATTTCGAGGAAAAGGAGGAAATCGTTTCTGCAATCTTGTGAGAATATCATCCATCCTGAAAAAAAAATGAAAAAAATGAAAGAGAAATTGGAAGAGAAATTTATATACAATATCAGTTTTGTGGGTAGCTGATGGAACCGACTTAAATAATCACGGAGTACCGTTATCCGCCGTTTAACCGGGGTTAAAAAATTATATTTACATCTAGTTATTTTCAAAACAAGGATCAGAAAGAAAAACAACATAAAAAGACTCAAAAACAAAACAAACTAAATAAAATCCTAAATTCTTCCCCCCACACATAATTCTTACATTGTCATTAATGTAATGCTATTAATCCCAAATGAAAGAATCATGTGTAAGTGAAAAGAACTAATAAACAAAATAAACTTATGCAGCCTAAATGAACTTAGAAATACTAAACACAATTAGCAAAGAAACATAAGAAAAAGATAAAGAAAAAGAGAGCAAATCTGAGGATGGCAGTTTGGCAATGCTTTCACTAATTAGGCTGCCTCCCCCAATTAGCACTTGATTTAGTGTTTTGAACCTAACCAACACCCCTTCTTGGCATTTTAGGCTTGTCAGGCTCATATATGAAATTTCCCAAATTTATGCGTTTGAGAGGAAGCTTTCTTTGCACAACAGTGGATGCATTCTCCATTACAAGTATTATTCCATCATCCTTTGTGGTGCATATGTCATCGAGGAATAGAGCATATTTTGATACTTGTTGAATGACCTCCACAAACAAGTTGTTTAAGGTTTCCGGCATGTGTTGTTCATGTTCTTCCTCCTTGAACTTTGCAAATCTACTAGGAAAAGGTGGAGAAGAAACATTAGTAAAAAGTGAAACCTTAAACGTTACCTCAGGTGCCGAAATACTCTTATTTGGATCTTTGGCTTCATTATCCTCAAGAATAGAATCCATCTCTAATTTTGTTTCATCCTCATCTTGTTCCTTATTCTTCAAGGTCACAATAGTAGCATTCTCCTTTGGGTTAACCATCGTTTGGGCTGGGAGTTCTTCAGATCTTTGTGCTACCCATCCCACCATACTACTAGCCAATTGGCTCATTTGCTTTTCCAAACTCTGGATGCTTGCCCTTGTTTCCTGTTGAAATTGCAAAGTATCAGTAACAAGAGAATAGACAAGATCTTCTAAAGAAGTACCTGAGTTTTGAGTTATATGTGGTGGTTGAAAAAGATCTGGTTCTTGGGACCATGATTGATTGAAGCTAGATGGATGAGTGTAATTGGCATAAGGATCTACTTCTTGGTAATCTTTCGAGTAGCCATAATTAGTATGATCCCACCATCCCTCATGGTAAGTGTTTGAGTAATGATCATACTGTTGGTCTTGGAACACTTGATGGCCTTGACATCCTCCCATGGCAAATTGTTGAACTGGGAAGGTGAGATTGGCTTGTTGATTCTCCATGTTCATGTATGCCACCAACTCTTCAAGTGTTAGATTGCTCAATTCCATTGTTTTTTTTTTTTTTTTTTTTATTTTTTTTTTTTCAAAATTTGATAAGAAAAACCCGTATGTACAAGAAAATAAAACTCATTAGAACTGAAAATAAGAATAAACTAAGTAACAAATAAACAAAAAAAAAACAATCCCCGGCAACGGCGCCAAAAATTTGATGCACCCAAAAGAGTGTATCTTATTTAACCTTGCACTAAAAAGATAAATTGTAAGTATAGTAGTTAGCAAGGGTCGAGTCCTCAGGGATTGGGTTTTAGTTTATAAGTTAATAGTTTAAAACTTAAATTCAAGAACAATAAAAGAAAAGGGGTTTTTGAAGCCAGATTTAAACTAAAGTAAATAATAAGAAGAAGATGCAAGGCGGTATAACCAGCCAATAAAAATATATATACTAAATTAGGCGGTATAACCAGCCAATAAAAATATATATACTAAATTAGGCGGTATAACCAGCCAATAAAAGTAAAACAAAGTTAATATACAAATTAGGCGGTATAACCAGCCAATAAAAATAAATATACTTTTAAAAATAAGCAAACTAGAAAAGTAAGAAAACAAGTAAGTAAAAAGAATCAAATATGAAAAATATGGTTAAGGTTTCATTCTCCACCACTAGACATCATTAAGAATCAATTTCAGATCTATCAATATCAACCAACTATCAAAGTTAACAACCGTAGATAACAACAAGCTCTGTTATCCCAATCTTTCCTTAGTTTGTCGTTAAATAGAACAAGCTCTCTATTTAATCTCTAACCATTAAACAACCTAGAATAAGCTCTCTAAATTCAATTTAATGGCAGCTTTATGATGAGAAAGATAGGTTGATCTAAGCAACAAACACATAAGCTCGGATTGTTCAACTTAGGTTATGTTCCACTTTGCAATTATTGAAAACTTGACCATAATCATTAATCACAAATTGCCACTTATGAATAGGAAATCAAGACAATTACACGGATCAAGACTCCTAAACTAGCAATAGATAATTATCAAGATCTATCTAGTTGTACACCTAAATAAATCAAGATAACATCATGAACAATTTTTGTAGAAGAACATAAGCAACTTTGATAGAAAATTAATGATAGATAGAATCTGAAAATCAATCACAAAACATGTCTAGGGCTTTGAAATCACCCTTAACCAAATAGAAGTTTAGCCTAGCATAGGCATTATAAACATAAACATAAAATTAAAGAAAATCTAAGAAGAAAATAAAAGAAAGAAAGAAGAAGAGGAAGAATATTAATTATCCAACCTCTTGCTCTCTCTAAAGAAAAAAAAAACTAGAGAAAAGAAAGAAAACTAGAGAAAAGAAAGAAGAAGAAAACTTAGAGAATTTTATTAAAATGGCTAATATCCTACCTATGTACAATATCATCCCTTACAATCATCCAAGGCCCTCTATTTATACACATTTTGGAGGGCTAAATGACAAGAGACAAGCTTTACAAATTTCAAAGGTAGGTATATGACGATTTTGATCAGCCAACTTGATGGTCGATTTCGTCAATCTTGGAGGCCTGATATGATCACATGGTCTTCTAGAAAAAGGTTCCCCTATCAGTTACGGAACCATAGCCGTTGGAATCAGCTCATTTGCTGATGTGGTTAAGCAGATATGGGCAAACTACGAAAACATGTCAGCATAGACGTCATTGCACATCAGCCACCTTGATGGTCGATTTCTTCAATATTGGAGGCCTGATCTGATCACATGGTCTTCTAGACAAAGGTTCCCCTATCAGTTACGGAACCATAGCCGTTGGAATCAGCTCATTTACTGATGTGGATAAGAAGATATGGGCATAATACGAAAACATGTCAGCACAGACGTCATTGCACATCAGCCAACTTGATGGTCGATTTTGCTAGGGAAAACGACTCCGTTTTAAGAAGTGTAAAACATGAAAAAGATATATATGCCTCTTAGCTTTGCATGGCTACAAATTTCAGCCTTATTGCTTCAATGAAACTCGAGATATAGCTGATATGGCAAAAGGTGTCGGAACTGAAACTGAACTGGATTTGCCCTTAATTCTAGTAATCTGAAATCACTCAAAGAAACTTGTGAAAAACACAAAAATACATAAAAATATAAAAGATCATAAACACAATTAGACTAAACAATAATAACTCGTATTTGACACAAAACAATAATAAAACATAACTAAAAACTATATAATTATACGAGTTATCAAATTGACTTAATTTTCTCTCTACAATAACAGATTCCTAAGCTCTAGAGTAGAAAGAACAAAAGAAGAAAATATCTTTTAGAATTGTTGAAACAATTGTTGAATGGTTGAATGAGATTCCCATAATCACAAAGCACCTATTTATATAGGACTCTAGGAACCTAAACATTAATTACCCAAATGAATGTAAACGATACATGAATGTACATAATACATGAATGCACATTAATTATGATGAATATACATAGTACATGAATGAACATACATGGTACATGAATGAATAAATTCATGAATGACATAAATTAAGTTCATGAATTATGAAATTCATGAACACACCATAAATAATGTATTTGGATCATGCACTATATAAAGAGATCAATTTTACATTCACATGTTTGGTTCCAAACCCAATTCCAACAATCCCCCACATGAATGGAAATTGATGACCAGAACGAAGATGCAAAGGATTTGTAGAGAGAAAATTGAAATGGAAGAAAACTACATCAGGAGAGGTAGCATTTGGCTTTAAACCTTCCTTAGTGAAGTACTATCGAATTTACTCGGCTAACTAGTGAACGCGATGTCTTGAACTATTTAGCCTTTTGTGTAAACCTAGACAATAGTACTCACATAGTCTCTCCCTAGAGATTCCATTCGTTCTCACGGTTTTGTTCATTTTGGCCCTGAACAACTCCTGGTTTCATGAATGCTTTAGAGAATTAAGCCCTTTGAAAATTCTCAAAGAAATGGCCATATTTCTCATTCATATAGGTGATTTCTCATTAAGAGTATTCTGCTTATACCCTACTTAGAAACTAAGATATGATAATCATTAAGAGCATAGCTCATCGTTATCTCGCTGTAGCTAGCACTTTTTCATCATAGGAATAAGCAGGAAATGATAATTTCCAAGTGCTACTTAAAGTGCAATATGACTTAGTTTTCCCTTTGAACCTAGATCTTGGGATCTCCAGTCAACCAGGTAGGGTTACCATCATAACACTTTTTGTCTTTTAAAGGCTTTAAGCGCATTCCCCTCGATGAATTATTCACAAGCTCTCTTGTTAAACCTTTTGTTAGCAGATCCGCAATATTTTCCTTTGACTTTACATAGTCAATGGAAATAATTCCATTCGAGAGCAAGTGTTTAATGGTATTATGTCTATGACGTATATGTCTAGACTTACCATTATAAATGCTATTTTGTGCCCTTTCAATTGCTGACTGACTGTCACAATAGATACAAATTGCTGGCACTGGCTTTGGCCAACATGGACTATCCTCTAAGAAATTCCGAAGCCATTCGACTTCCTCTCCAGCTTTTTCAAGAGCAGTAAACTCTGATTCCATCGTGGATCTTGCGATACACGTTTGTTTAGAGGATTTCCAAGACACAGCTGCTCCACCGAGCGTAAAAACATATCCACTAGTAGATTTTGAATCTTTAATGTCGGATATCCAATTTGCATCAGTATAACCTTCTAGCACTCCCGAGTATCCAGTATAGTGAAGTCCATAGTCAAAGGTGTATTCCCTGACCTTTGTTTTTGGACAGATGTACACTCAAATCCATTGGTGTTTTGACAATGTTATTGTCACCTTTAGAAAATTTGTTGAGAATTTTCTCAACATAATGGGATTGGGACAATATAAATCCATCAGATGTCCTAGAAATTTTAATTCCTAGTATGACATCTGCAACACCCAAGTCCTTCATGTCAAACCTTTTAGTTAACACGTTCTTTGTAGACTTGGTCATGTAATCATTGCTGCCAAAAATCAACATGTCATCTACATATAGACATACAATGGCATAGCCCTTATCAGTGTTCTTCACATAGACACACTTATCAGTCTCGTTGATTTTAAAACCATTTGACAACATAACTTTGTCAAGTTTTTCACAGTTTAGGAGCTTTTTTCAAACCATACAATGACTTGACAAGCTTACACACTTTATTTTCTTTTCCTTTAACAACAAACCCCTCGGGTTGTTGCATATAAACCTCTTCTTCAAGTTTACCATTTAGGAAAGTTGTCTTTACATCAATTTACAACCTAACGGTTTGCTTTTAGGGCTTGTGCCACTCTTGGCACCATCAGGGATCACCAATCCCATGGACAAGGTCTCGACCTTTGCTCCGCAACGGGGCAGTCATGGTAGCACCAAGGCATGCCGATGCCAGACCATGACACTCTCCCCCACTTACTATATCAATGCCCTCATCGACGCCAAGGTCACACCCGAGTACCCTTATTGCACAAAGTTGACATTATCTCACATGTCTTTCTCTTGCCATCAAGGACTAGGTCATGATCCCATCAAATGAGGCACCGAACACAGTTTTAGGTCCTATAATAACCTTTTTTTAGATCAGGTATTGCTACCTTCGCAAGGCACCCCTACATTTTGAGGTATTTGAAGCAATGTACTTGATTCCATAGAATAACATCTTTTGCTAACACCTCTTAAAGTTTGATCCATCAAACTTTTCAAATTTCTCACCATGCACCAACGAGGGTTATGGTGGAATCCTCCCTTCCGAAGAAGTCATAGCCACAGCATTTTCAGAAGTATGAGAAGAAGTAGATGTCATGTTATCTAAAACCAATATAAAAAAATATTGACTATAACAAACTTGAAACCAAACAGGTAACTCAACAAAGGAAACAAATAAACAAAATAAAAGGAAGAAAGATTTCGCCTTAAGATTGTTGGAGATATTTTGTATTTTTGTAAAAACCTTGTTGAAAATATTTACTTGCAACAATTAAATAGCATGCCCTTAAATAGAATATTAGAGAACATACTCATACTCGGTGGTCCTCTAACCAGCACTAACTCAGTTGGCCCGCTGGCCATCTCAAACTCACCTGCCTCTACAGAAAGACCATTGTCTTGGCCCGATGTCCACGTTTAACCTTGTGGTCTCTTTCAGCTGCTTCAAGCACAACTCAGGTGCACTCACTCATGCCCCCGCTAGAGCTCTTGTTGAAGACAAAATTGAAGAATTAAGAACTTGCCAAGGATTGAACCCTTTGTCCTTAAGGCGAAATTGCCCGTCACTTGGTGCACACGGATACAATGCAATTGCCTCCCAGGAATTCAACAACACCACTTTGAAAAGTTGCACACCTTTTCAAAGTCACGAACTTAAGGAATTGACTCAATTTTCTCTCTACAATAACAGATTCCTAAGCTTTAGAGTAGAAAGAACAAAAGAAGAAAAGATCTTTTAGAATTGTTGAAACAATTGTTGAATGAGATTCCCATAATCACAAAGCACCTATTTATATAGGACTCTAGGAACCTAAACATTAATTACCCAAATGAATGTAAATGATACATGAATATACATAGTACATGAATGCACATTAATAATGATGAATATACATAGTACATGAATGAACTTACATGGTACATGAATGAATAAATTCATGAATGACATAAATTAAGTTCATGAATTATGAAATTCATGAACACACCATAAATAATGTATTTGGATCATGCACTATATAAAGAGATCAATTTTAAATTCACATGTTTGGCTCCAAACCAATTCCAACAAGAACTCCCTATGAATTTTTCATCCTTTAAAAACGAATAGCTTTTTAATTAATAAAATAAAAAGAAGTCAAAAACTTTACATAATTCTTCTTTACAAACTTTCAGATTTTAATTCAATATACAAAGAAAGTGAAATGAGAGGAATTATAAAATTTTTATTCTCTCTTACAAAATCAATTCAGTTTAGGCATGAAATAAATAGTATAAATCAAGACACAATTCAAGGAAGATTATCAAGAAAGGAATTAACCCAATAAATACTGAACAAATCGTTCGCTTATTTGTATACAATCAATTCATCAAAACTTTCACATGTGTAATTAGTAATATTCTCCCCCTCTTCCACATGTGAATTTTTTAAAAGAAAATTTTCAGTTTACTAAGCTTGATAGTATTAACTAAGATAATTAAACCAGTATCTTAATTAAGAGAGTGTTAAACAACCAACAATAATATTTGTCAAAATGAAGTTGTATTTCAATAACTCCCAATTTTACTTAAAAATATTAAAAATGAGATATCATATAACAGGTCTAAAAACATTGTCATATGGAAACTAACCAATTTGGCTATACAAGGCCCAACATATCAAATGCAAATTCCAAGTTGTTATAAATTAAAGTGACTAACAATTTAAGCATTTATCGTTTTGCATAAAATATCCAAGAACTTATTACTTAAGTAAGATTAAATTATCATGATAATTATCTAAATGAACTTAAAATGAGTATAAAGGGCTAAAGGCTAATCAATGGTCCAAACATAAAAGACTTTTATCAATTTAACATATTTATTAGTCTTATAAATATCTTAAACTTTATATAACCCAAGCTCATATTTAGAAAATATGTTATACCTTGTGTTTTCCATAAACTTAAATTCAAAAATATTTTTTTTTGGGATAAGCAATGATTTATTTATCCAAAGAAACAATGTAAACTGATACATCATCAATGTACTAGCTTTCAAGCTAGAATTATAAAAAAGTATGAATCAAGCAGAAAAAATAGAGTTGCAAAAACTCCAGGCTGTGATCTATTTGCAGAATTATTTTCTAAATTCTTTAGCCCTGCCAGTCTTAGTCCGATTTCCTTCCTGATCTTACCTAGATATTGATGAGGGGCCTGTTGAGGGTTGCCATGGATTCAGTAATTTCTTTCTCTCCATACATGGTAGATAACTGCATTCCATGCAAGCTTCAATGTTGTAGTGAGTAGGGATTTTCTCTTTAAGCTCCTAGTAGCCCAAGAAAGTTCATTCTCCCAACTGTATGCTCCTCTTCGCAGTTGACAAAGCTGCAATATTTGTTGGGACTCGGATCATACTCAAATAGAGATAATGTATAATTTAATCTACAAGAACAGATAACAAACAAAATTCTCATACCTCAGATCTTGAGATTGCCAAAACCTCAAGTCAGATTCTTGATGTTCTTGTTCTTGCACACAAAGCTCGGTTGTCACAAACCAAAGCTGTCCAATTGTCTGGCCTCTAGCAGTAATCCACACAGGTGACTCGAAAACCTTCACAAGGTTGAGATTATGTTTTGCCAAGACGATGCTAGTAGTCTAGGTTGTGAGAAACCTTTCTCCTTTTACTCTAGTTAGCCGAAAAGAAGCAGGCAGGAAGAAAACAGATTCCTCCTCATCTTTTAACTATGCAGCCAATTCTCACAGGGAGGTGAGAGGCATGCCACCAGGGTTTCCTTAGGGGGAGGCAGAAACAACATAAGGCATATATATAACCAGGTTTAGTGTATGCCAACTATTGGACTAACTGTACTAAAGCCCTTATACATATTATAAAATATTCACAATAAGCCCACAACACTTAATGAATATTTAATCTGGCCCAATCTCATTTTAATTTCATTAATCAACTTTTGTGTGTGACCCATTAGGCCCCCAACATGTTGGAAATAAATATAAATTAAATCCATTTAAGAATTTCCTATTTCTATTTATAGATCATGATAGGCATCTAAGCAATGCATCATGACCACCCAAATGCCAAGAGAGTGAATAAGGTTCGAGAAGCCTTTCGTGTACAATATGTCTATGTAATTCGATCCCTTCATCAAATATCCCGAGATAGGAAAGAGCATGGTTCAGTGTCTACTCTTAATCCCATTCCATATTAGATTTGCAGCTTTAATATTAACTCCTTAAGTATTGCCTTGGCCAAGGACTTCCATAAGTTAATATAAGCCAGATACATTTGAGATATGTCCCCTCATATCACTTGGGGTGATGAATCCTCTCTGGAGCACTCATTCATCTTTGTATGCATCATGTCATAACTAGTAACACCCTACTATAAGCATCCTCTTGTTGGGACCCGTTCTTGATGAAATCTAAGTATGACAATTCACATACAAGATGACCTGGTGTCACAAGTCAAAGGATTACTTACACTATTGACACATGAGAGTATTTTCCATGAAATACAAAATGGAACTCTCATAGAAAGTCATTTTCAGTGAATTTGTTCAACTAAAAAGCACTCATATGTTATTCCCAAGTATCTCTATACTTTCAACCTATGAGATTGGTTGCATGCATCAAGTGCATGAAGGCTTAACATATGCCAGTCTTTGAGCATTGTCAATGCCCTGTCTTGACAATACAATGACCAGGAATAGTTTTAGAAACACGGTATTGATGCATAAGGATCGTCACAATTGTAACTCCTTACAATTCCTTTGCAATGCCATTGTGTTTCATGGGCTTTATCTTCACAAGTGATTTATAACAATTATATCAAAACTTATGGATAAAGAAACACCTCAATTATAATTAATAAACTATAATGTGCAATACATGAATATATAAATAGTGTCTTCCAAGCCCAACTTGATTGGCTTGCAGGGCTTACACCAACAATATCTCTATCCAGATTGCCTTTGAATAGCTACACTCAAAGAAAAAATTGCCAGGACTTTCCTACTCTTCCTGGTAGAGTATACAAGCTGTATCAATCTCTATCCCTCGTGAAATAAGCCTGTCTTTTGTAGGTAGCCTAATTCTTTTTTCATTCCATCCAAGAGATGAATGAATGCCTTAGGATGTGATGAGGATACCAGATGAGCCTATCCCAACCAACTTTCTCCTTCTTTTGCCTAATCTCTCGCCAGACTTTTGTGGCTGAGTATGAGATCGTTGGATGCATCCATACCCACCTTCCATCTTGTTGCCTCATAAATTGAGCAGCCAAGTGCCTCAACTTTAGCAATTTCTTCCAACTCTAGCTTTGACTGTGGGTTGCTGTCGCTTGCCAGAATGACCTCCCTTTCAAGACATAGGCTTGAATCCAGGCAATCTATAGAAAGCCTACTTTGAAGAAGAGGGACCAGATGTGTTGCAGCATACATGCTTGGTTCCAAGTAGAAAGATCTTTAAATCCAATACCACTTTCTGATTTTAGGAAACAAATGTCATGCTAAGAAATCCTTGCTCCTCTAGCTGTAGAATCCTTCACTGTCCAAAAGAACCTTAAGCAAAGCTGGTTGAGTTTAGTTAGTACACTATTCGATAAGAGGAAGTGTCTACACCAAAAGTTTTAAATGTTGAATAAGACTGACTGAATGACTTGCATCCTGCCTGCATAAGATAGAAACTTAGCAGTCCAGCTCTGGATTCTAGCTATCAATTTCTCTATCAAAGGGGCACAGTCTCTTTCTATTAGTTTTCTAGTAACCAGGGGAACTGTTGTCAATTTTAATCACGTAAGTGCACGTACCATTGACTAGTAATATAATGAAAAGTGAGATTGTTGAACCCACGAGGAATTATTATTAAATTTTACTAAGTACTAAAATTAACAAACTTAATCTTATCTAAGCACTTAAATAAAGATGATAATCAAAAACTAAATCAAAATAAACTAATATTAAAGCAAGTAAATTAAAAAGGGTGAATTCAATTAATTATAAAAGCCTAGGATTACAACTTCACTCAACACTTCGCTTGAATCTCTCTCTACCTCTTCACTTGATTAATGATCTTGATTTGTTAACCTAGAGTTCTATCTTATTTATAAGGATCTTCCGATGGTATCACAAAAATATCCTTCTTAACCAATTAACTATATTCCTAATATAATTGAATTAAAGAAGAACTCATTAAGCTTAGACTTTAACAATAGTTACACATGACAAGTAAGTGTATTCCTACCCTACCTGCAGATCAATTCATCCCAATAAATGAATATGAAACATGTCTCATTCAATCCATGTCTAACACTAAACTCCCTTTTCCAAGTTGTATTTAGGTTAACAAATGAATCTAATTGGTGGCCAATCAACTAGAAGCATTAAGAATAAGAATAAACAAACAACTCAATAAACCATTAAATCAAACTAGAAAGAGAAAGTAAATTCAAACTATGTGTTGAGTTCCATTGAAATCCTAGTAAAAGAAAATTAGTTCATGATAATTAATGAAAACAAATAATCAAATAGTTTCACCATCATCAACTACAGAAGAAAAATAAAGAAGAGAAAAGCAGAAACTAAAAGTTGCCAATTCTTGAATCTTCAATCTTCAAGCTTCCAATATTCTTAAGAGAAGCTGATGGTGGCTATCTTCTTGAGAGAGAATTAGGTTTCTTGATATCTAATCCCCTTTATTCTGACCTAAAAGAGTCATATTTAAAGTGTCCAATGCCTCCTGGAGTCCGAAACTTTGTTCCCAAGCAAAACAGGTAAGTTTAACAATTTTTTTTATGTTTTTGTGGTACTGTTCACGAGCTCCCGGCGCCGTGGCGCCACTGCTACTGCCTCCTTGGTGGTTCTCTTCCGTTTGTCAGAAATTGGTTCCTATCGGCTTCTCAAAATTTGTCAACTGTTTTGACTGGGCAAATCTTGTCCGATTTTGACGAGCCTTACATCGTTGGAAAGGTATGGAAGTAAGATTCAAAAGTAAAGGAGGGAGTTTTCTCATTTGAAGATTTTAAGATCGATTTTTTCTTGAATTAAGCTCCGGAGGTCAAATCTGCCTGCTCATTGGAATGCACCGATTTTTGTCGTTTTGCACCTCGAAGTCCAGATCACCTTGGACCTATAAAAACACATAAATAACAACTAAATAACTATTTTTAAACATAAAATGGATAATTAAAATAAATATAAAAATATCTAAAACTAATCAAATCCTAATAAGATCCTCAAGGACTTAGCTGATTCAAAAGTATAAAAGGTTGTAAAATAACTATATTTCCTAGCGTTATCACACCCCCAAACTTAATATTTTGCTAGTCCTCAAGAAAAACAAAACTAAAGAAACTAACTAAATAACCTGACATAAAACATCACTCAAGATAAATGCACTCAAACAATGATTTCTTTATTTTCCTCAAAAGTTATCTCAAAATCATGATTCAAGTTAGAACATAAACATAATCCAAATCTATTATTCAATTCAATCGTAAACTTCATGCTTGAATGCCTTCTCAGTGTGTGTGTGTATAATCTCTTGTGTTATCAGTGCATGCAATCCAAATAAGTATATATCAATGAAAAATACGAATTAGTACTAGACTCTCATATGTTTGCTTTTCATCTCTCTCTCCACTAATGTAGACTAACACTTCATCAAGGATCAAGTAGGTATTTATTAAGCTTGTAATGTAAGGCTAGGGTCAAGGTATGATAAAGGATAAATTTCAGTTTAAGTTCACCCATAGACACTTTACATTTTTATCAGGATTTTAGAGAGCCATAGTCTTTTCCTCAAATTACATTCTCTATTCTTTGAATACACTTTCTTTTTGCTTCACCACTTTATTCCTTTTTTTTCTCTTTCTATTCTTCATTTTCGAAGAATCATAACTTTTTTTTTATAGAGAAATTTCACATCACCATTTCACCCAAATTCGACATGACTCATAGTTGTTTCCTGTACTATCATTACATGCCTATGTAGTGAGGGTTAATCATGGTTTTTTTTTTTTATTATTATTTGGCTAGGCTAAAATATGTGGCAACAAAAGAAAAGATATATATCAATTAGGCACAAAGAGGTGGACTAAGGATAATCATATATAAAGGTAAGCTTGAAAGGCTCAAACGATCCAAAGATAGCCTAAATCACTTCCTTAACTTAGTGTTGTCTAGGATTTCGCCTTCAGAGAGAATCAAACAATTTCTAGGGTCTAGACATAATTGCAATTCACATCAACATAATCAGTTTTTAAATAAGCAATGCAAATCTAAGCAAGAGATTAAGTGCCTAATTTGTGAAAATCACATCCTAACATGAAACTAACAAAAAATTTTAACACAAATTCTTCTCATGCTTATGTTTTCCCTAGAATAAAGATAAATCAATAACTAAAATTCATCATTGGATAAAGATTCCATCATAATAAGTGCAAAATATCTCAAGCAAAAACAAAAACAACAAAAAAATAATTTAGACTCCTAAAAAAATTAGACAATCACACAAACTAAAATAAATCTAAAGACATACCCCCAAACTTAAAACAAACATTGTCCTCAATGTTTAGAAATAAAAAGAGTAAGAAAAACAAAACTCCCCTATCGATGAAAGCAACGTAGGAAAAGCTTTAGTTTTCCTCTTAGACTTTATCATGCTTGTCCAAGTTGGGTGAGTAGTCACTACAAACGAAAACAAAGTAAAAATAAATTAATAATAATAGAAATACTCTAAAAATTAAAATAAAAAAGAAAAATTAAAAAGGTTAGAACTTGGGTTGCCTCCCAAGAAGCGCTTGATTTATAGTCATTGGCTTGACTATCTCATGTCCTTTAACCGACATCCTTCCACTTGAACCATTGCCCCCCCCTTTTTCTTTGCTTTATGAGGCCTTGTATTCACAAAATTGTGGCTTCCATGCATCTTGGAAGTAGAATGTGAAATTGCTTCAAGTGGTGTAGTGGAACAATTTTCATTGAATGCTTCTTTGGAATCCCTGTTCACCACTTTGACTCCGAAACATTCATCAAATTTGTTAGGAAACTTCATAGCCTTAAAAACTATAGAAGTTACCTGTTGGTCTAGAACTTTCATGGTAAGTTCTTCTTTTTGCACATCAATGAGAGTTCTACCGGTGGCTAAGAATGGTCTCCCAAGAATTATGGGTATTTCACTATCCTCCTCCATGTCAAGCACAATGAAATCAACAGGAAAGAAGAATTTGTCAACCTTGACTAGCACATCTTCAACCATGCCTCTTGGATGTTTGATGGATCTATCAGCAAGTTGTAACATCACTGTAGTGGGCTTTATTGCCCCCAAACCAAGCTTGCGATAGATAGAAAGAGGCATTAAATTGATACTAGCCCCCAAATCACACAAATCTTTACCAAAAAATTTATCACCAATAGCGCATGGAATAGCGAAGCTTCTCGGATCTTTGAGTTAGGGTGGGTGTTTCTATTGAAGAATAGCGTTGCATTCTTCAGTAAGTGTAACTGTCTCAATCTCATCCAATTTCCTCTTCTTAGACAAAATTTCTTTCATAAACTTAACATACTTAGGCATTTGTTCTAAAACTTCAGCAAAAGGTATATTAATATGGAGCTTTTTGAATACCTCAAGAAACTTCTGAAACTGTTTGTCAAGCTTATTCTTTTGAAGGCGCTGAGGAAATGTGGTGGTGGATAGACTAGAGGCTTTTTCTCTTCTTCTTGTGATTTTTCAATTTCTTTTTCCTCCAAATGTTCCACTTCAAGAGGCTTGGGCGGCAATTCTGGCACTTTTCTTTGAAGATGCTGAGGAAAGAGTGGTGGTGGGTAACCTCGAGGTGTCTTCTCTTGAATTCTCTCATTATGCTTTTGGCTAACCACTTCTACTTCTTTCCTACTCCTTAATGTGATGGCATTGCATTGCTCTTTCCTATGGCCCTTAGGATTGGTTTCAGTATCACGTGGAAGAGTTCTCAGGGGACGATTGTTAATTGCATTAGCAAGTTGGCCTATTTGTGTCTCAAGACTTCTAAGTGTGGCATTGTTTGATGCCATGTATTGCATTGCTCTTCCATAGATGGCTTCTTTTCTGGGACAGGAGCATGAGCTTGTTGTGAAGAAAACCCAGGAGGGGATGCTTGCTTAGTGGTTAAAGTCTGCCTTTGATTATTATTCCACGAAAAGTTTGGATGATTTCTCCAACCTGGATTGTAATTGTTGGAATAAGGATTGTTTTGCTGTCTATTGTAGTTTCCAACATATTGAACTCATTCGACATTGGTTGGGCATCTACCACTGGTATGTCCTTTACTACATAATTCACATGATACAAATGGGCTTTGGACTGCTTGTACACTCAAGGTTTCAACTTTCTTGGATAATGCTCCATCCGTGCCGATAAGGCACTGATCTCATTCAACTGATAACTTTCTAGAGCTTTCCGTGGCAAAATTCGCTCAACGGACCATTGATAATTATTGGATGCCATCACTTCAATTAAATTATAAGCCTCATCAATTTCTTTGCCCATGAGTGATCCACCTGCTGCAGCATCTATAGAACTTCTAGTATGACCTATTAACCCATTGTAGAAGGTGTTTACCTGAAGCCAGTCAGGTATCCCATGATGATGACATCGTCGAAGCAGATCTTTGTACCTTTCCCAAGCTTCATATAATGATTCCGAGTCATACTGCATAAAAGATGTGATATCATTCTGCATCTTAGCTGTCTTGGCAGAAGGAAAATATTTGGCAAGAAATTTCTGGGCTAGATCAGCCCAAGTGGTAATGGAGCCAGCAGGAAGAGAGTTCAACCAACTCTTGGCCTTATCTCGAAGTGAGAAAGGGAAGAGTCTCAATCTAATGGAATCATCAGTAACACCATTCTGTTTGAAAAGATCGCAAACTTCTAGGAAATTCACGATGTGAGCATTCGGGTCATCGTTTGGTAAGCTGCTGAACAGAACTGATGTATTGATCATCTGAAGGATGGATGGCTTTATCTCGAACGTATTGGCCTTGATGGAAGGCCTCTGAATACTAGTCTGAAGATGTTGCATGAGAGGAACCCCATACTCTCGCAAAGTCTTTGTTTCGTCAGCTTCAGCCATTGTACCTGAAAATAAGAAAGAAAAAGAAAGTTTAAATTAAGACTAAGGTTGCTTGGTATTAATATTAACAAAAATAATAAATAATTCCGCGGCAATGGTGCCAAAAACTTTTTGTCAATTTTAATCACGCAGGTGCACGTATCGTTGACAAGTAATATAATGAAAAGTAAGATTGTCGAATCCATGAGGAATTGCTATTAAATTTTGCTAAGTACTAAAATTAACAAACTTAATCTTATCTAAACACTTAAATAAAGATGATAATCAAAAACTAAATTAAAATAAACTAATATTAAAAACAAGTAAATTAAAAATGGTGAATTCAATTAATTATAAAAGCCTAGGATTACAACTTCCCTCAACACTTCGCTTGAATCTCTCTCTACCTCTTCACTTGATTAATGATCCTGAATTGTTAACCTAGAGTTCTATCTTATTTATAAGGATCTTCCGATGGTCTCATAAAAATATCCTTCTTAACCAATTAACTATATTCCTATGATAATTGAATTAAAGAAGAACTCATTAAGCTTAGGCTCTAACAATGGTTACACATGACAAGTAAGTGTATTCCTACCCTACCTGCAGATCAATTCATCCTAATAAATGAATATGAAACATGTGCCATTCAATCCATGTCTAACACTAAACTCCCTTTTCCAAGTTGTATTTAGGTTAACAAATCAATCTAATTGGTGGCCAATCAACTAGAAGCATTAAGAACAAGAATGAACAAAGAACTCAATAAACCATTAAATCAAGCTAGAGAGAGAAAGTAAATTCAAACTATGTGTTGAGTTCCATTGAAATCCTAGTAAAAGAAAATTAGTTCATGATAATTAATGAAAACAAATAATCAAATAGTTTCACCATCATCTACTACACAAGAAAAATAAAGAAGAGAAAAAAGAAACTAAGAGTTGTCAATTCTTAAATCTTCAATCTTCAAGCTTCCAATATTCTTGAGAGAAGTTGATGGTGGCTATCTTTTTGAGAGAGAATCAGGTTTCTTGGTGTCTAATCCCCTTTATTCTGACATAAAAGAGTTATATTTAAAGTGTCCAAGGCCTCCTGGAGTCTGAAACTTTTTTCCCAAGCAAAACAGGTAAGTTTTACATTTTTTTTTTACATTTTTGCAGTACTGTTCAAGAGCTCTCCCTGCGGCACCACTGCTATTGCCTCCTTGGTGTTTCTCCTCCGTTTGTCCAAAATTGGTTCCTGTCGGCTTCTCCAATTTCGTCAAATTTTTGGACTGGGAAAATCGTCTCAAATTTTGACGAACTTTAAACCGTTGTAAAGGTATGGAAGTCAGCTTCAAATTTCAAGAAGGGAGTTTTCTCATTTGAAGTTTTTAAGATTGAGTTTTTCTTGAAAGAAGCTCTGTAGGTCAAATCTACCTGCTCATTGGAATGCACCGATTTTTGTTGTTTTGCACCTCGAAGCTCCAGATCACCTTGGACCTATAAAAACACATAAATAACAACTAAATAATATTTTTAAACATAAAATAGATAATTAAAATAAATATAAAAATATCTAAAACTAATCAAATCCTAATAAGATCTTGAAGGACTTAGCCGATTCAAAAGCATAAAGGTGGCAAAATAACTATATTTCCTAGAGTGATCAGGAGCGCCCCAATATCTAACAAGTAGAGTACTTATCTGAAAACCAGTGTTTGGTGAATGGCCTGTAAAGATTTTGGGCTTAGTCCTGAGGAGAAAAGCTCGCTTTTGGCACTATTCAACTATAAGCCAAACATTGAGTATAAGACTTTCAACACTTCTTGTACACCAATGATGGATTCCAGATTCCCCTTTGTAAAAATAAGCAGGTCATCTGCAAAGCTCAAGCGAGTAAGGCTAATCTTCTTGCATTTTGGGTGAAAAGCAAAGACTCCATGTTTGGCTGCAGCATCCAAGAGTTTGGAGAGGATATTCATTGATATAACAAACAAACAAAGGAAGAGAGGATCCCCATGTCTTACTCCTTTTGCACCTTGGAAATACCCCACAAGTCCTTCATTAACAGAAAATGAAAATCTAGGAGTAGTAATGCAGTATTCAATCCACTTCATGAAACCCGTAAGGAAGCCCAAAGTAGTTAAAACTGAAATTATAAACCCCCAGACAAGTGAATCAAAGGCCTTCTGGAGATCCACTTTGACATCACATCTTGGGGAAATAAAGGCTCTACTATAACCTCTTACAAGCTCATGCGCAATTAATATGTTGTCTGTAGTACTTCTGCCCTCTATGAAGGCACTTTGATATGGGGTAATGAGAGTAGCAAGACACTTGTTGAGTTTGATGGCTAAAATTGAGGTAATGCATTTGTATACAACTGAGCAGCAAGAAATTGGCCTGTAATCCTTCATACTTCTAGGATTTTGGCTTTTAGGCACTAAAGCTATGATGGTGGAGTTAAATGCTGGAAGGAGGTCACCATATTGGAAGAAATAGAGGATTGCAACTATCAAGTCTTCACCAACAATGCTCCATGCAGACTTGAAAACTTGGGAGGTGAATCCATCTGGACCGAGAGCTTTTTCTCCATTTATAGCAAACATGGCATTCCTGATTTCTTCACTTGTAACTGGCTTCATAATGTTTTACTAATCAGTGTCAGTGAGAGAAACTTGCAAGGGTTCTTCTAAAAACTCATTTGAGCATTCTATAACTCTTGAGTCAGCTGTCCCTAGAAGGTTTTGGAAAAAAGACACTACCATCTCCGAGATTTTGGGAAATGAGTCAAATCTGTTACCCTTCTCATTATAAAGAACCTTGAGGGTATTCCTAGATTGCTTAGCAACAACCATTTTGTTAAAGAAGCTGGTGTTTTGGTCCCTCTTCTGGATCTATTGCAACTTGATTTTTGTTTGAAATAGCTCTCCTCAGCTTGTTGCAGGTCATTATACTCCTGAATCAATACTCTCTCTTTTTCAGCAAGCTCAATTGAAGGGTGGTTCAGAAGAGAAGTTTGAACAACCTCAAGCTCATTTGTCTTTCTCACCACTTTCTCTTGGATATTTCCAAAGTGGGATAAGTTAAAGATTTTTCAAAGCCTGCTTTAACCTCTTCATCTTTGTATGCAGCTTGACCATAAGATTCCTTGGGCATGCTCTCTCCAAGATTCCTCAACAGTTTTTAAGAACTCTTGGTGCCTAATCCAGTAGTTAAAAAATTTAAAAGGTTCGGGGGGCGAATGACTAGAAAGGCTGAGTTTGATGAATGCAGGGCAATGGTCTGACACCCCTGGTGCTAGGAATTCAACATAGGAATCGACAAATGAGACAAGCCATACATTGTTGATCAAGACTCTGTCAAGCTTCTTTGCTATGAAGCCCTCAGTTCGATTGTTTGACCATGTATGGCGAGGGCTAAGTAATGAATGATAAGAAATAGCTAGCTTCTACATGCATTCACTAAAGTCTTTCATATATGTACTAGATGTTTGAGAGCCATTGGAACTTTCAAATAGTGATGCAGTAACATTAAAATCTCCTGTAATTAGCCATAGCTTCGCTGACAAAGTGTTGTGGAGTGTGTATAAATGACACCATAAGTTTCTACTTTCAATTCCCATGTTACTAGCATAAACAACTGTGAGAAACAACTTTTGACTATTGTAGGTAATACCATAGGTGATGCTCTGGTCTGTAATGTCTATTAGGTCCACTTGCAAATGACTTTTCCTAAGAAACCAGATCCTGCCATTTTGAGCTTTTGAATAATTATGATGTAGATGCTAGCTAGTGAAATGCTTATCAACAATCTCCTGCGTGTTTTGTACTTTTACTCTTGTCTCAAGGAGACCAACTACTTCCACATCCAAACTTATTAGTCTTCTAACTACTTCTTTCTACTTAAGAGGATTGTTAAATCCTATAGTGTTCCATATAAGGAAATTCAATGAGAGGATTGAGCTAAATTACCTTATGAGGTAGGAGCAATTGCCTTTGCTTTATTTCCTTTGTCAATGGGCCCTTTTCGGTTGTTCTTCAAGGCTCTCATGAGATCTGCAGCACTAACAGAGGCAGCCTTTGGCTTCATTGGTGAATGATAGCACATTTCCACTACTACATCACCAATTTCAGCCTCATCTGTGGTATCCTCATCTCATCTCTTCCTTCCTCAATCTCATTTTGCTGCTCTAGAATTGCAAACCTATTAGTGGATATAGATTTTCCAACCTTCAAAACTACTTTATGTTTAGTGATGAGCTTACTGCCTCCTAAAGCAGTGAGATCAGTTTGCTTTTCAACTACCTTGCCTACCACTCCAGGTTTTGTAAACTGATCTTCATTTTGATTAGGTTCAGTGACCATTTCCTTGGCATTCCCTCCAAGATAAGTGCTTAAATTCATATATTTTCATATATCAATTCCTTATATTTTATGCTTAGTTCCTTGAAATCCTAGATGGTTTACTATGGTTTTGTGTTTTGTTGGTGTTTTGGATGATAAGGATCGCTATGGAGTTGAAAAGAATGAATTTGGACAAGAAATGAAGCTTCAAGCAAAAAGGAAAGCTGACTGCCCATGAAGGAGACACTATGTGGCTAAACCTAACCTAAACCTTCCATAAATAAACTAATGGCTTATCATATACTCTTTATCCATAAAAATCCTAGTTGAAAAAACCACTCCCACACCAAAATAGAGGCTAGCGGCAAGATATTTTTCAACTTGAAGAAGTTCAGCCGCCACTTCCTTATTACCATCCATGGGCTGCTTTAATTTGTTCTTTGATAAATACCCTAGTTGAAATATATGTTTTCTCTTTGTCAAAGTAAGATTAGTGGCTGTCATTATTACTCCTTGCATTAATTGCAAGAATCTTTCCTTAAAACTTATCCTTGTCAAATTAGGAGAATAAATCAGCCCAGACTTTCCTTCTTTACACTTACTTTGGTTGCAAGCTTGTAATCTTTCCTTATTAAATATGCTTTGGCTGCAAGTCACCCTTATTTTCCTTAAATTAATTAAACCTTGGTTGCCAAGTATCCCACCTTTCCTTATAAAACATGCTTTGGCCGCAAGTCAGCTTATGAGATGGGGAATAGCCACAAATCATCTATTGGATGCCCTAGTTGCTACATATAAATAGAGACAAGGGGGCAGCCAAATTCTACACTTCTACAAGCTTTTATTTTTTTATTTCTTCTTTGTTTGAGAGTTTTTGAGAGAGCAAGAGGTTGAATAATTAATATTCTTCTTCTTCTTTTTTTTATTTTTTATTTTTAGTTTTCCTCTTATTTTCTCTTTTATTTCATGTTTATGTTTACAATGCCTATGTTAGGCTAAATTTTTCTTCAGGTTAAGGGTGATTTCAAAGCCCTAGACATGTTTTGTAATTGATTTTCAGATTCTATCTATCATTAATTTTCTATGAAAGTTGCTTATGTTCTTCTATAAGAATTGTTTGTGATGTTATCTTGATTTGTTTAGGTTGCAAACTAGATATATCTTGATAATTATCTAATGCTAGTTTAGGAGTTTTAATCCGTAATTATCTTGATTTCCTATTCATAAGTAGCAATTTGTGATTAATGATTATGGTCAAGTTTTCAATAATTGCAAAATGGAACATAACCTAAGTTGAATGAATCCATGTATATGTGTTTGTTGCTTAGATCAACCTATCTTTCTCATCATAAAGCTGCCATTAAATTGAATTTAGAGAGCTTATTCTAGGTTGTTTGATGGTTAGAGATTAAATAGATAGCTTGTTCTATATAACGATGAACTAAGAAAAGATTGGGGTAACAGAGCTTGTTGTTATCTACGGTTGATAGCTTTGACAGCTGTAGATACCTAATTTTGTCCGGACCACTAAAATAGGTATGTTTTCTTCCTAAATTGATGTTTCAGAATGTAAACAAACTTTTTTCGTCCTGCAGGTGGTACTCCGAGACTTAGTCTAAGAAGGCGAGCATAAAAAGTCAAACTTGAAAAAGTCAATGCCAAAAAGTCAACCTCGAAAAGTCAACTACAAAAAAAGTAAACCCACTTTCAAAATCAAGATTTGAAGTTCAATTGAAAAATGGCGAAAGAATTTTGATAATCTGAGGTCTACATTGAAAGATATGGAGTTCGGAAGTTGGGTTATGGAGATTTAATAGAAGGAAAACCCTAATTCGGGATATTTGGGGAAAAGTGCTTAAACGATCAAATTGGTCGAAATTGAAGGTTCTAAATGAAAGATAAGCATGGAATACGGGTAATGGAGAAGCTACTTGGAAGAAAAACTGAAAGAAATGTCAATCCGGAAGAAAATCGAGAATTAGGGTTTTTGGTGTATTTCGATGAAATTTGGAAGAATTACAGAAATGGCCCGATTCGGTAAGATTAAAGCCTCTAATGGATGAGGAGTGTTTAACAAGGATAGCCCAAGCTCAGTTTGAAGAAAATCTAAAAATTGGACTTGTTTTGAGTAAAATCGGGTTTCAGAGGCAAAATGGCAAAATTAGAAAATTTGGGAAAAATAGCAAATGAACACCAAAAATTCTGAAATTTTCAGATCTAATCTTAAATCATTTCGAAGAGATTGGGGAAACAAAATCTGGATTCGGAGTTCTTTTGCAAAATGGCCAAATCTCGGGTCCCTTATGTAGAAATTCAAGAACATAAATCTCGAAAAAAATAGCAAATGAACTCCAAAATTTCTGAAAATTTGCAGATCTCATTCTTAAATTATTTGGAAGTGATTGACGAAAGAAAATTCCGATTCGGAGTTTGTTTGCAAAATGGCCAAATCTCGAGCCCACTATGTAGTAATTCAAGCAGATAAATCTCGAAAAAATACCAAATGAGTTGCAAAAATTATGAAAACTTCTGGATCTTACTTTTAAATTATTTGGAAGAGATTGGTAAAGAAAAATCTGGATTTGGAGCTCGTTTAAAAAATGGTAAAGTTTGGGAGCAAAAAAAGGCAATTTTGGAAGAAAAAATCCAAATAAATAGTAAATGGACTCGAAAAACTTTAAAAACCTCTAAAATTTAATTTTTTATTATTTTGGAAGTATTGAAAAAAGAAAATTTGAATTTGGAGTCCGTTTACTATTTATTTATGTTCGGGGGGCAAAAAGGTCATTTTACCTAAAAAACCGAAAAAGAGATTTTCTTGCCTTTTAAAAAAATGAAGCATGAGCTGGAAGGTGAGCGGTCAGCCAGCCAAGGCCCAATGGTGGGCAAATATTTTTTGATTTTTAATCAAAAGGCCAACAATGAAGAGGAAGGTAGTTATTTTTTTGATCAAGCCTTTGTAATTAAGCCACACGGACCAATGCATGAAGAGGGAGAATGTCAATATAATGGCTTATGATTCTTGAACAGTTGTAATTGTGGATAGCTGATTACCTAATCTAAGGGTGATAATTTCACATTTTAAACATCTTGGATCAATAGCCTTTAGATCAAAATTGGTTGAAAAAAAATGACAACATCCTAGCTATCTAACAAGCCATTTGGCCACTACAAGGAAGGGGTCTCTCTCTTTTCATTTTCAGATATTCACTCTTGTTTTTGGCTGATTTTCTCTCCATTGTTGAAAGGCAAAAAGAAAAGTTTAGAAAAGAAAAGAAATTAAGAAGAGAAAAAGCTTGCAATATAGCTTCTAGAGGTTACTTTAATCACCATACTCTTGCACTTTCTTTGATTTTCCATTCTTGATTTGCTGTTTTCATTTGATATTTGGTGAGTTACTTTTGATTTTGATTTTAAAATAAGTGTTTTTAAGCTTTCTTTTCAAGTTCTTCCTTCATGCTTTCTTGAAAAACTATGGAAAATCAAATTTTTTTTTAATTTTTTCTCTAAGTGGCCGAATGGCCTTATTTTTTTTTAATGGTTGCTGTTTTGCTTTTGTTTCATGTTGTTAGTAGTGTCTAACATGTTTTTGATATTTCATATCTTCTTCAAATAACAAAATATGTAGCTTGTTTTAATGTTGTTGCTTATTTACCTCTATTATTGATTCTTTCATCTAGTATTCATGTTTATTTTCCTTGTTTTGACATTCTTAATTTTCTGTTTTCAACATTTTTGTGTTGTTCATGATTTGCATTTTACTATGTTAAGTGTTTGTGAAAATGCCTATTGGTTTTCATGCCGTTACTTTATATTTGCATGATTTGAGTATTATTCTTTAGCTATGCATGTTAGTATATTAAGTATTTGTGAAAATGCCATGCTTATTTTTATGGGACCATTCGGCCACCCCTCATATTGTATGCTTTGTGTGTGCATTTTTGTTATGCTAGTTGATAGGTTTGCATTTTCATGATATTTGGTTGTGCATTTTGTTTAAGCATGCTATATGTTTGTGTTATTGCCATGCATTCTTTAGGTTTAGGATTGATTTGCTTTGCCAGGCATATTCATGCATTTTAGACCTAGGTTGCATTAAATGCCTTGCAAGTTCATTTAGGTCAAGGTCATTTTATTGATGCCATGCATTTTTCATGTCATTTAGGTTTTAAATCATGCATTTCATGCATCATATTTGCTGTATTTTCATGCATTTCATGCCATTGCTACATGATTTATGACTTAGACCAATCAGTGGTTCAAACTCATGCTCATTTTGAGCATACTTGAGGAAAATTAAAGAGTTGTCAAATTGATTATTCTACCTTTGTGATTTTTTTTACTTTAGCCAATTTTTGTCTAACTTTTCAAAAGTGTTAGCTACTGTGTGTGAGTCTTTAGGAGAGTCTCTAACATTTTTACTTTGATTTTTAAATGATTTTATCAAAAGCAAGAAAATGTGTTTTGGCAAAACAGTTTTTTCACCTAGTACTCGTACTTTCCCAATTTTTTTGGGTAGACATCTTTAATCAGAAAATTGAGTCGATTTTTTGCATGTCCTAAGTCTCCAGTATTTTGTTTAGATTTTTTTGAATTCTTAAAAATAGGGTAAAAAATCGTGCTTTAAAACTCGACAGTAGAGGCAGAATTGAATTTGAAGGAAAATCATTTTTCTGTTTTGGTTAAGTTACTTAGAGGGGGATGATTAGGAAGTTTAGCTACTGACTTAGGGTAGTTTCTAAGCCTTTTTTAAACTCTAAAAATAATTTTTTAAATCTCAGGTTAAAGGTGGTCAAGTCCGGGATTTTAAACTTAGGAAATTAAAGCCATTTAAAAAGGGTTTAGCTAAGTTTTTATTTTTAATCTAAGCTTTTCAAAATTGTTTTCAAACAATCACAAAGTATTTTGGTTTTAGAATATTTAATTTGATATATTTACCTAAAGTAGTCGGATATCTTTTTAGATATATGGATTTTCTTAATTAAAGGAAAAAAATACATTCTCATGCATTGCATTTTCCGTATTCATGTATACTATATAATATGTGATTTTTGCTATGTTAAGTTTCATGATGGTGTTATTGTCTTTGATTTAAATTTTTGATATTATATTAATTGTTATATGGTTTTGAATATTAAATGCTATCCTATGCTTTTTATTTAGTTATTTATTTTTGTCACATTATTTAGTTTATATTATGTTCATGCATTATTATTTTATTTTTATTTTCATGCATATTACATGATAGTATTATTTTATGTTTCATATCATTTAGATTATATGCCATATCATTTATATTTGCCATGTCATTTAAATCATTTTATTTCATTTATAATATATCATATGACTTAGGATATTTCATTTCATATAGAATATATTATGTTACCTAGATCATTTCATTTCATTTCATTTAGAATATATTATGTACTTAGGATATTTTATTCCATTTAGAATATATCATGTGACTTAGGATATTTCATTTCATATATAATATATTATGTTACCTAGGTCAATTCATTTCAATTAGAATATATTATGTCACTTAGGATATTTTATTCCATTTAGAACATATCATGTAACTTAGGATATTTTATTTCATATAGAATATATTATGTTACGTAGGTCATTTCATTTCATTTAGAATATATCATATGACTTAGGATATTTCGTTTTATTTAGAATATGCTATGACATTTAAATTATATCATACCATTTAGGTTGCATTATATTATCTAGACTTTGCTATGTCATTTTATTTATGTCACACATATTCATATTTTTTTAAAAAAATATTTTGAAAAAAGTAATGATTTTCAATAAAATAAAGATATTCCTGAGTTAAAATAATTCATGAGTTCTCTGTCGGGTTTGCTGGGGAGGATATCATCAATTATCATTAATAACGGAATATCTTCTTTAAAATGAGAATGATTCGGAAAGTTTTTCAGACTAATAAATTTTTTTATATTTTGCCACGTTAGTTGGGGAATATAGGAAAAATTTTGAATTTATGAATTCGAATCATTTTCAATTAAAAATAGAATTATTTTTCTTTAAATTGGAAATTAATTTGAAATACCTAATAAAAAATCGATTTTTTTACCGAGACTTGAGATAACACACGATTAAGAAGGTACCGTTTTATACGGGCGTTGTGGGGGTGCTAATCCTTCTCCACACGTAACCGAGTCCCGAACCCGCTTATTTGATTTCTCTGGTTTAAAACGCAGACTTGAAATTAGTTAAAAAAATGTTTTAATTAATTTTAAAATGTTTTATAAAACCGGTTTTAATAGGTGGCCGATCACACCTAACAAAAAAAATAGGTGGCGACTCCATGTCTTTTTAAAGGTTATTTTCAAAACCTTCGTTTTTCTAGAGGAATTAAATCGACTTTTCCTCAGGTTTTTTTAATGTCACGCTTAACGAATAATAAAGTCTTGCGATGAGACTTGTTATTTTTTAGGTTGCGACAACAGCTAATTGATGTTGATAGATATGAAATTTATTCTCATTGATGTCTAGTGGTGGAGAATGAAACCTTAACCATATTTTTCATATTTGATATTCTCTTACTTATTTGCTTCTTACTTTTATTATTTGATTTAATCTTAAAACATCTCAAAACCCTTTTTTTTTTTCTTATCTTTGAACTTAAGTGATGAACTAATAACTTATAAATTAAAACCCAATCCCTGTGGATTCGATCCTTGCTAATTACTGTACTTTATAATTGATCTTTTTACTGTAAAATTTAATAAAGATACATTATTTTGAGTGCATCACTCCACTATCCTAAGCATTTTCCTCAAGGGGTTCCTTCTTAGCCTAGGGTTTCTCTTTTGGCTTCCAGACTTTCCCCGCTGCCATAGTAGGTATCTTTGGGCAGGATTTGTAGTATGACCAAAGATCTTAAAATTGGAGCATCCTTGAGGCAGCCACAGTATTCCAACCACAATTGATGCAACAGTGCCATCCCTTAGCTCAACTTCAATGGTCCGAGGGATCTCCATGTCTGCTGCAATCTCAACACAAACCTTTGCATATGCCAAGCGTTGCTGAGATGCAATGATTTTGTCCATATATAATGGAGTTCCTAGTGAACTTGCAATGTAGCTGAGCCTTTTCTGTGTGTAGAGTTCTAGAGGCACCCTTCCCAGGTGAACCCAAACAAGGAGCTTATCTGTGCTGAAATTTAATGATTTCATTCTAGGTTCCTATCTCCTTACTTGGATATGCCAGGGTCCTGACTCAATAACTCTATCCCTTGCCTCTAAGCTTGAGAATTGGATCACAAACATATTTAAGCCAGCAAGTTTGATGTCAACAGAGCCATCCTTTCCCTAGAGCAGAGTGACTAATTTTTGGAACTGACTGAAATTAGGTATTTTCCCCATGAATTGGGCCACCACTGAGTTCACTCACTGCGTTCCTCAAACATATCAGATGGGGGTTTTACCATCACTGCACCATCTTTAATTTTTGGAGGAAAAAACTGTAAAGAATTGTCATTAGGAACAGAGAAAAATTTCCTCCAATCAATCGTTGTCATGTTAGTAGAAGATGTTACAACTGACTCAGATTTGTTTTTCCATGGAGGTTTCTCCTCGAGCATGACTGGCCATAGACGAACCTTGATTCTTCAGTGAATAAGCCATCAGATCCCCATAATCAATCAACAATGAACTACAGATGATCAAAGAGTTGTTGAAAAAGGCGTGAAAAGAGAATCAGATCTTCGCGCTCAATAAGCTGAATGGAGCTAGATTATGAATTATCAATGCAAAATCAAGAAATCAGTGTAAAAAACTAGTGAAATTGAAGAAAAAAACTAGAAATCGATGTGAAAATGATATAAAAACAGAGAAATGGGGGGGGAATGGAAATTTCTCTAGCTTCTGCAATTTTCGCTAACATAAGCCGAGAGCATATCCTTAACGTGCGCCTTCCCGTTTACACCTTGCTTCCTGCCCCCTCCCTTTGCCAAGACGCCTCTAATTCTGTCTTTATCTGTATGATTCTGGTCTCATTTCTTCCCATTCCTCAATTCAACAGGTTTGCATTTCATATTCACCAATTTTCCCATTTAAATTCAAAGCAGTTAGAAACTTATAATGTTATGTAAGTTTCAAAAATTTATCCCTTTTGGGTAGATAAATTCCCTAGGTCCATGTAAGTTTCAATTTCAAAAATCCATAACCACCCTCTTTGGCAGGTAATCACATGTAGTAATTTAGAGACAATCCCATAACAACATAAGAAATTTCACAATCATATGGTTCTATTGATTTTTTTATGTTCATCTATGAATGTGATCACTCCAAGCAAGGTACTGATTTAAATGTAATCACTCCAAGCAAGGTATTGATCTAAATGTACCTCTATGGACCACACTGAAGAAACACAATTTACAATGCCTTTAAGACCTTCAAAATCTTTAAAGTCATGCTTAGAAAGCAAGCTATTGATAAAAAATTAACACTTAGCATGCCATATTACCAAGTAAATTATCTTAACAATTAAAAATCTTTTAATTATGACATCTTAAAACTTTTGAGCATGACTATAAAAAATTTCAAAATTAAAGCTGACTAGCCGAAAATATCTACCACTCCAGATACCTTATACCTACATGAGACTTAAAAATTAGATTAACAATTTAGAGCTATTAAAATCGACAAGCAAAATCTAAGACAAATTCCTAGATCAAGGCTAGGCCTTCTTCTAAGCTCTCATCCTTTAGGCGGCTCTCAATGGGTAGAATACGTATGGTACAAGTGAAAAAAAGGACCTTAGTCATATTTATATAAAACCGTAACAGAGCTTCCCATTAAAGCTTTTATCGAATTAAGGCCTGTACATACTACTTAATCACATTGGTCCAAATGAGATGTTCAGAACTCATAATTAAACTGATCACTTTAACTTAATTGATATTACCCGTATATTTCTCTTAGAACTAAATCTATTAGCTTGTTTTTATAAACAAAAATTTCAAATAATGATAGCCTACAATTACGAAAAATTCTATAAATTTGAACCTCAAATTCAAATAGTATGTCATTTTAAAATTATGATCAGATTCACAAAAATCTTAGTACAAGTAGCATTTTTCCACGGTATAAAAGATAGATTAGCATTTATCATACAATATAATAGTACAATATTTATTATATAGGTACAATACTGTACTATTGTAAATTCCGAAAAAAAAAATAAAAACATTGCTAACAATATAAGAGAACGGACTTTTTTCGATGAAAAATTTCGTAGGAAAGAGCTCAATTTCTGTCGAAAACATTCAAGTTGCTAATAGTTTTCCATCGAAAATAAAAATTTTGTCGATAGCATTTTTACGGGAAAATTTCGTCGGAAAAGTTATTTTCGAGAAAAAATTCCGTTGAAAAAAAACTCGGTGAGTGTTTTTAGCATTCCGTTGTAAATTGTTATTACTGACGAAAAATAATAATAATAATTTATAAATTTAATAATAAAGTTTTTTTTTATATAATTTCATAATAATTATTTGTAATTTTATTTATATAATAATATAGTCAATTTTTTCATAGACTTGGGTAATATAATAATTAAACTTTTATTATTGATTTAAAATTAAGTAATTATATATAATTATATATTAAATTTAAATTATAATAATATAATTAATATTAAAAAAAAAAAGAGAAGGGGAAAGGGGATGGGATGGGATGGGACGGGACGGGAGAGAGGGAGGGCTAGGGTGCTGGGGCCCTGGGGCGTCGAGAGGCTGGGTGCTGGGGCCCTGGGGCGTCGAGAGGCTGGGTGCTGGGGCCTTGGGGCGTGGGGCATGGGGAGGCTGGGGCAAGCGGGGCTGGGTGCTGGGGCGAGCAGGCATAGAGGGGACGGGCGAGAGACGGCTGGGCTGGGTGCTGGGGCGAGCAGGCGTAGAGGGGACGGGCGAGAGACGGCTGGGGGCTAGGTCGCTACTGGGGCAGAGGGGAGAGGGAGGGAGGTAAGGGGCAGAGGGGTTCGAGGAGAGAGATAAAAATAGAGAAGAAGAAAAAAATGAAAAAAAAAAGGGATTAAGTAAGTCTGATCCAATTTTTAGCGAAGGAATTTTTTACTTTTATCGATAGAAATTCCTTCACTAATCTTTTTTTTTTTAAATTTTGTTTTACGCCAAAAATAAGGTTTTATAATTTCCCGCCTAAACTTTTTCCGACGGAAAAAGTTATTTTCGACGAAAATTTCGTCGAAATTTTTTTTACATAAAAAAAATTTATTTTTAATTTATTTACAAAAAATATATTTTTAACAAAAATTCTGTCGAAAATACTTATTTGAAGTGAAAATTCCGTCGAAAATAGGTTTTTCATAAATAAATATTTATTTTTAATTAATTTTTTTAAAAATTATTTCCAACGAAATTACATCAGAAATAATTTTTCCGACAGAATTTTTGTCGGAAAATTTGATTTTTTTTCGACGAAATTCTGTGGGAATTGATATTTTGGACGAAATTCCGTTGAAAATATAATTTCCGACAAAAAATTCCATCGAAAATTATTTTGGGCTAAAAAAATAATTAAAATTGCTTTAATTTTTTTGCGGCGAAAATTTCCATCGGTAATAGATAGAAATTCTGTCACAAAAAGATTACTAGGAATGACCAGTCTTCCCGCCAAACTTTTAACGACAGAATTTAGCGACGAAAAAATTTCGTCATAAAAAGCCAAAAAATCCGTCACTAAGATCGAAACCTTTTCCGACGAAATTTCCGTAAAAAATAGACAAATTTCGTCGCTAAAAGATGGACTAATGTTCTTGTTTTGAGAATGTCTCTACTCATATTCAAAAGTAAAACTATTTAAATCATGAGCAAAGCTTATGTGTAAGGGAAAAATTATGTCGATAAACATTGGAAAAATAGTTCTAAATTTTTAATAGATAGGAAAGGTATGGTTACTTTTGAAATGTTAATAATTTTTTTTTTTCAACTGACAAAACACAAACGTTAAGAAATTGATCATTGACTTAGCTTAGGAGAAAAAGCTTATTACATTTAATTAGGAAGCATATAATTGGGAGTGGACCTGTTCAAGAGTGGGTTATCCGTCCAAACTCAAAGGTCCGTCCGATATTTGAGAAGGTTTGGACAAAATATTAGGCCCAAAATATAGGTTTGGGCGAAAAAATGAGACCCGTTTAAAAAATGGGTCGGGTCTTAGCTCGAACAATCAAGACCCGAGCCCAACCCGGCTCATTCTTTATTTATATAATATATATTTTTATATTTATATATATATATATATATTATAATTTATATCATATAAAAAATAAATATATATAATATTATAGTATAAATATTTAAAAATATGTTAAGTTATCTATGTTTTAGGATTTTATAAAAAAACAAAATACTAAAAATTAAATAAAAAATAACATATTTGCTTAATAATTTTAGAAAAAAAAAAAATAGGCCGACCTAAATGGACTTGAACTATCCATTTACAAATTGGAGGGGCTTGGGTAGAATTTGAGAATCTTATTTCGGGTCGGACCGGACTTAGACAAACATATATGATATTGATACCATACTTAGGCCCGACTTGAACTTGGCCTAGTCCATGTACTCCTCTAATTGGAAAATAATCTTAGTTTCAATTAACTACTTTTTTTATTGTTCAAATTAACAGATCATCGAATCATCATATGACACTAACCTCAAGAGAATGGATTAATTACATTGATAAAGAATTGGAGAATCTAGTTTGAAGAGTTCCCCTCGGTGCATGCCACTCTAACAATTAAAATATGAGATTAATTTGGTATTACGTGTTTAGCTAGGGTGGAAAAAGAAAAAGAAGGAAGTGACGAAAGGAAAAAGAATATATCTTTATTTGGTAGGAGGAAAAGAAGAGATGGAAGGGAAATGGATTTACATATTTTAATTTTTTTCAAATCTAAAATTTTAAATAAGAGTGTAAATACATCAAATTATTCGAGTTTGATTCGTTGAATGCTCAAACTCGATTTATTCATTAGTAAGTCGAGTTTGAACTCGAACTGCTCGAATAACAAGTTAATTCGAGTTTTAGTTTTATAATACCCAATTCAAGTGCATATAAATTTATAATGCAGTCTATAAAAAGTTGATAAGGAATTTACAGTTTTAAATAAAGAGTTTGAATGAGTTTAAATAACTTTAATCTAATCTGTCTACTTCACTTATCTTTTTTTGAGCAAATAAGTTGTCATGTTCCTTTGGTTTTCCTCTTGTTTTTTTTTTTGTTTTTTGTTAAATAATTCAAATATGAGGAACTTTACCGTCTTGTTTCTTGCCTTGTCTTTCCCTTGGCGACAAAGCATAATAGTATTGTTGACAAAAAAAAAAATGTAAGTGGATCTTGACAAAGGAAATAGACTTTGAATATGGATGGTAAAGTTAATTTTAAATGGATCTTGACAAAGTAAATGGCGGTCCAAAGTCTTCCTTTTAATAAAACAAGGGTTTGACTTCCTTTTATAATGAATCCATTATTTTTTTAATACATCTTTAATCACCTTTGTAAATATGATTTTCATAATTTATGATTGGATCATAAATATGTAAATGATAATAATAAGTATATTAAACACTAATGGATAAAAAAGTAATAAATATGATCTTAACCCATAATATAATAGCACCAAAATTAATAAACACATTCCTTGTTTCATTTATGAGATTTAGATTTGATAATCCGTGTATTCGTGTTGTGTTCATATAATTTTTTAATGCCATAATCATGTTTAAGGTATTATATATTTATATAAATTTTGACACGTTAATAATTCGTGTTATGTATATTTTGACATGCTCGTATATTCGTGGTGTGTTCATCTTATTTTTTGCACCGTGTTGTGTTTTATGTCGTGTTTTAAATATTTTTTTATATTATTTTCGTATCGTATAATTATATCATATTCAAAATTATCAGATTTAATGAGATTGCACATATTATAATAATAACAATTAAACAAACTAATTAATGTACAAAAAATAACCTGATCAAACTCATCATCAATAAAGTAATTGCATCATTCCTTCACCTGAAGTCACAAGTCTGCAGCTTATATGAATCGATTTCCGCAATCAAGACATCGCTATCCCCCCCCAAACCGGAAAAAAATCGGAAATAGCACCAGAAAATATTATTTAAAAAATTTTACAAGGTTGAATTGGATTGTCTCCAATTTTTTTTTTTCTTTCAAAAATACATATGAGAAATTTATGAAATTTAAAGCACAATTAACTTGAAATTAAAGAGGATAAGGGTTCACAATTATTTATTGAGGTTCGATTCTTCCTCAAGGCACTTACGTTCTCTCCCTTAATTAACCTTCCTTGTCAAGGAACCTAATAACTAGTGTTTTTCAATCTTTACAAACTACCTTTCAAGGCTAAGACATAATCTCTAACTCCTATCTTTCAAGGCTTACGTAACAACCTCTAACTCCGTATCATTCTAGGCTTAGGTAGCAACCTCTAATCCTCCTATCTTTCTAGGATTAGGTTGCAACCTCTAATTCTCTAGCTTTCTAGACTTAGGTAACTACCTCTCAATCCCAAATAAACTCTAAGATTTACAAGTGATTTTACAAACAAATGAACCTCTCAAATGTTGGGTGTTTGCCTAATGAGTACAATGAGAGACTAAAAAATATTGGGTACAATAATTGTTGGAGTATGCCCTAGAGCCAATCAAATTTGCCAATGTTATACTACCAATTATGCATATCAATCACTCATATAATATGTGATTACAGGTTTTCCTTCATCATTAATAAAAAAAGTAAGAGTTATTGTCATAACGATCCTCGCGGACCGCTAAATGAAGTCAAAAAAGGGGGAAGACGAAAAGAAAATTGGTTTCTCGTAAATAAAATGAGGGTTTTAAAATAACCTCGAAAAAACTGGAGTCGCCACCGATCTTTTTGGATAGGTGTGATTGGTCACCTATTAAAATAGGTTTTTATAAAATATTTTAAAATTCATTAAAACATTTTTAAAAACCCAATTTTAAGGCCTACATTAAACCAGAGAAAATCAAAATGTGGGTTCGGGAGTCAGTTACGTCACGGGAAGGATTAGTATCCCCACAACGCTCGTATAAAATGGTACTTTATTAATTGGGTGTAATTGTGAATTCTCGATGAATGTTGATTTTAATTTTGTTATTTTAAGATAATTCCCTTTAAAACAATCGTATTATCTCGAGAATGATCCGTAATCTATTATTGCAAAATTTTCTATATTCTTTGATAAATCGGCAAAACATAGAATTTTTATTGTTGGGTTAGGGTCAAATTGTGGCCTTTGGTTGTTCCTAGGGGGTTGTTGGTCATTTCTCAGGGTGGTGTTTTGAGTGTTTGACATAGTGTTTGGGGGAATAGTTATTTTGTGGTGAAATACCAGCTGGGTATACTTCCTGGGGTATGGCTGTACACGTGAAAGGATTTTGGGTGACGTTATTTACGACTGGGTAGTATGGGTTGTATGCTGGATACGATGGATTGGGGGATGGATGTCTGAATGGACGGTTGCCAAAGCTGACTGTATGAGCTTCCCCTTCCTTCTTCTTAGCAGGGGTAGGTTTTTTGTGAATAGCGGACTCCCCGCTCTCTATTTTTCTGCTTTTGACAGCGGTTTCGATCATTTCTTCCAATATCACTATATCGACAAAGTTTTTCATGGCATTACCCACCAATTTGTCATAGAATGGCGCTTTTAAGGTATCAACAAAAAAGACCGTTGTCTCCTTATCAGTAAGGGGAGACTGTACTTGAGCAGCCATATACCTCCATCTCTGTGCATACTGTTTAAAACTTTCAGTAGCTTTCTTTTCCATGTTCTGTAGGAATAATCTATCACGAACCATATCGGATACATGCTTGTACTGTTCCAGAAATGCCCTAGCCAGGCCTATCCAAGAGTGGATCTTGCTTCAGGTGAGCTGAATATACCACCTAATGGCTGACCCTGTGGGACTGTCTTGGAAATAGTGGATAAGCAGTTTTCATCATCACCATGTCCAATCATTTTCTGGCAATACATGGTCAAGTGGGCCGATGGATTAGTGGTCCCATCATATTTTTACAAAGTCTGGTACTTTGGATTTGGGGGAAATTACCAGATCATGGACAAAACTCAGCTTCTTGGCATCAAGGCTGCTGAATAGCTCCGCCTCTTCTACTGCCTGTAGTCGTTCCTCTAGTAGACGGTATTTGTTCTATGTATCTGTCAACTCGACTTTCTTTAACTCAGCTACTTTCAGCTTCTCTTGTTCGGCAAGGTCATCCAAATCCAGGACCTCAATGGGGTTAACTGGAGCAGCTCCAAGATTTGCACCTGTTGGCACCTGATTTTGTGCTTCCACATTGGGTTGAACGTAGATGAAGGGCATTGCAACTGCCAGTGGTAGGTTTTCAGTTCTCTGAGATGATTGATCGTTTAACAGTAAGGCCTCATGTTGAACCCCTCGGTTCCCTGTCTCTTTTCCCGCGGTCGAATTTTCAACATGCTCATTTTCTCTGAGTATGGCGGACATCATCTCAATGAGTTTTGTCATATGTTCCCTAGATTCCTCTTGGGACCTCGCCAACTATTCTTGTGGCCTCGCCAGTTGCTCTTGTAGTTCTCTTTGTGCCGTTTCCATCCTTTCTATACGGGCTGTTTGTTCATTCTCCATGATTCTAGCTTGTAATCTGGTATTATGTCAGTACTGAATATCCAGATCTTTCGAAGGATGCCCAATCTTTATACCTTATTTTAAACATCATGGATTAGAACTTCATGACGTATTATTCTTTTATATTTAATGAATGTATTGTAGGAATGAATGTATGAATAAATGGAAGAATAAGTGAATGAACGAAAGATTGGATGCTTCTATGATTATGCAGCATGCATGTGAAAATGAGACTAAAGGTATTCACCTTAAGATCAAGTTCCAACACAAAGGTTTTTCATTAATTGATAGAAACTTTGTTTACAAATCAACCATCACTCTCGGGTTACATAAAAATATTTGATTTGCTCTTGTGCTTCCTGCCGGAAATTCACTAGATGCTGTCCATGCTCTCCAACCGGGTTGACATTTTGCCTCAAAGCCTTCACCTTCTCCACCATCTCACTTGCTTTAGCAACATCCTTGTGGATCTGCCTAGTTAGATGATCTATGTAATGTTGTCTTCCTATAGTTTCCACCTTCCACCTCATACTGGCATCCATAGCTAAGTTATTGGCTTGGCCCCATTCGGCTTCTCTCTCCTGGTATTCTCGAATGATGGAGGTAATATCGGCTTTCTGAGTTTGCACCTCCTGCTCTAGGGTCTGAATGATCGCATGGAGTTATTCATTTTCCTTGCGAATCATAGATGTTCTCCCCCTCTCATTCTCCAACCTGGCCTTTAACTACTGGTTCACTTGTAGGCACCTTTCCAACTTGGCAAAGATCAAAGAGTGTGTATCTTCCCATTCTTACCGTTCATGAGAAAATCTAAACTCTTTTTCTTTGCCTTCATTAGCCTTACCCTTCCAGAAGTTCAATTCCATTTGAAGCCTTTCCATCTCTTTCTCGTGTGCACCAAGAGATTTTCTAGTTCCTGTAAATTTTCCTTTAGCTCTCAACATCTTGTTTTCTTGGTGCAAAGCCTTCAGATCGAAATGTGTCATGTCTCGTTCTCTGCCCACTTTTTGCATTCTGACCTCTTGGATCTCAAGTTTGATCTTCAAATCCCCTACTTCCTCTTGAAGCTTATGGCGTTCTTGCTTCAATTTCCCTTTCTCCTTTTCAAATTCTTGCCTAACAATCTCAACTTTCGATGGCACTATCGGTTTGGGCTGAAGAACTACTGGATGAACAGATGTATCTTCGAAAGGAAGCACAATGTCACAGACCATCTTGGCTCTCCACACCTGATATGTCGAGGTGGCATTGCCGATTTACCTACCCTATTCTGACTGATGCAACTTTTTCCATGCCTTGATGGCCTCATGTATCTTTTTCACATATCCGGGTTCACCATATACAAACTCTACCAAAGTAAGCCCATGAGTCATCGAGATGAACTACTCAGACCCATACTGCCTCCGTACTAAAAGTGGCGCATAGCTAATAGCTCCCCAAATTCCCATTAGCGAAACCCACAATTTCTCACCACAACGATACAATATTGGCCCAAGTAGCATCCATGGAGTCCTCCAAGTTACATCTTCCCTAGCTAAGTGACTGAGAGTCATGATCCATTGCATCTTATCCCCTTTATTCGGCATTCTTTCTTGCAAAATTCTTTAAGGGGGACGCAAGTGTTCAAGTAAGGGCGGAGTGGTACATCCTCATTTCCCTAAAAGTGGCTTTGGATCCAAACATATAAAAGCTGTGCATACCCCACAAAACGTCCCTCGCATTTTCTTCAACAAAAATTGAATGACCTAATCGTCTTGGCAAGGATATTGGGGGAAGGATTAATATGCTTGTCCAAACGTTCAAAGAAGTCCCCTATGGCCATTGCTACATGCCCTAGTACCTTCAGGAACAAGACTAAACCATAGATTGCCAAGGCGAATACATCTACGGCATGATCACTCTTCGGGTTACTCATGATGTAGTCCCCCAAAAACAACCACGGGATACAATCACTCGAGCCCTTCTTCTTTATATCTGGTGAATCCATCAGAATCTCTATACCTATTATGTTAGAAAGCTTTCTCTGATAACTAACTACTTTCTGCTATTTCCAATAGATCTTATCTAGGCTTGCTGGCTCGACACGAGGTAAAGTGGAGTACTCCTCGATAATGGGTGTCATATCTTCTTGATTGAACGTAAAACACCAGTATGATGGATCCCAAAACTGAACTATCGCCATGATCAACTGCTCATCTATATTGATCGGAAGAAGTAATGCTATATCACCATATTTCTCGATAAACTTATTCTTCTTTGGACTGACTCTGGAAGCACGGACACGAAGTCACCGGCCAAACAGTATCCATCATCACCTTGACTCTTTTCTAACTCCATTCTGACTTCTTGATACGTCTTGGAAATAACTGACACTGGTGAAAGATCCTGACGCTACATGACTATAATGAAAACTTCTTTGATTGGAACCCGACTTAAGGCAAACACTCCTAAATGATCATGATGCATGCAATGAAAATAAAACAAAACAAAGAGCACAAGTCAGTACAGGGGTATAATAAAGTAAAACATTGCAAAATTGGCATAAAATAAGTACCAAAAGGTAAGAAATGTCCCTCCGAGTGTTCCTAAATTCGGGATATCTAATCAATCTGGCATGGCTCTACCTAGGTTGGTTCCATACAGCTCACTATATGAGGTTAAATTAAGCTCTAAAGGCTCTAAATTATTCCTCACTTTCGCCTGTGAAGACTACTAAGGCACCCCTATTTAAAAGGGTTCAATTTGACCAATTTCTTTCTTCGGAGCCGTTTCTTTTCCCGTTTGCAGTATATTTTCTAGGCTTATGCGAGGTTATCACCTGACGAAACCGTAGGTACTTTACTACTCCGGAAGTGTTTCGCTAGCCCATGCGGAGGTTGTCACCTCACGAGAGCGTAGTTACTTTACTTCCTCCTAAAAGGAACGGAATCCAGATATAAGGGCTCATGTTATGCAAATTCATGTGTAGTATGTGAGGAGGAACAACCAAACTTTTTACCACCTACTCCACAACCGTTATTGTAAATACCCCGACAATTTAATAAAACAACAATCAAATAAGGTAAACATGAACTAACCAAAGATCAATAATAATATACAAGATTAAATAACTAAAGAACAATAATAATATGCATGTACATGAACATGAACATATTTAAAACATTTTATTATTTAAAGCAAATCTTCTTTATTTAGAAAAATAGGAATTATAATTAAATATCGATTAAACCCGAGAACCGAGACTTTCGATCACATATGACTAATTTTAGGTCTGACTCTCTAAATATCCCAGTAGAGTCGTTAAGCTGTCATAACGATCTTCGCGGACCGCTAAATGACGTTAAAGAGGGGGAAGAGGAAAAGAAAATTGGTTCCTCGTAAATAAAATGAGGGCTTAAAACAATCTCGGAAAAACTGGAGTCGCCACCGATCTTTTTGGCTAGGTGTGATGGTCACCTACTAAAATTGATTTTTATAAAATATTTTAAAATTAATTAACCTTTTTAAAAAATCAATTTTAAGGCCCACGTTAAACCAAAGAAAATCAAAATGCAGGTTTGGGAGTCGATAACGTCACAGGGAAGGATTAGCACCCTACAACGCTCGTATAAAACGGTACCTTATTAATCAGATGTTATCGTGAAGTCTTGATGAATGTCGATTTTAATTTCGTTATTTAAAAATAATCCCCTTTAAAACAATCGTATTATTTCGAGAATGATCCGGAATTTATCATTGCAAAATTTTCTATATTCTCCGACAAACCGGCAAAACGTAGAATTTTTATTGTTTTGGAATTCTTCGTATAATCCTATTTTAGAAGGGTATTCCTTAGTTAATAATAATTGATGAAGACTCTCCGACAACCCGGCGGAGGATTCATGAATTATATAAATCGGGGATATTGTCTTATTTATTAAAAAAAATATAAATTTTTATTATGCAATTAATTCATTTAAATAATCATAAATATGCAAATTTTATTTAAATACGAACATAAATCACATAACACATACATTTATCATGACATAACATAAAATCTACTATGACATAGTATATTCATGACATGGCATATATTTAAGCATAACATAGCATATACAAAAAAAAATTATGTGTACACCAAGCATCACATAGCATGACCAAAACAACAATATGTACAACAATTATCAAATGACATCATCATGGAATATGCATTAATATGGAATATGCACACAACATTATTTTAAAATTCTTTTTCATGGATTTTCTTTGTGAAATTACATCAACGTCATATGTCGGAAAAAATATTACCGCACTCACTGGCAAACCCGGCAAAGCTTGGAAAATAATTCTTTCATATAACATTTATATAATTTCGAGTAAAACAAAAACCGTACTTTTTGATTTCATAAACACGCGCGTTGAATAATTTCCTAACCTCCTCGACAACTCGGTGGAGATTAAGAAATCATTCTCGCCTTTATGATAAACTAAAAAAACATTTTTAAATATGAAATACATGAAAAAAAGGGACCATTATCGGAATGTGTTTCTCTCTTGAAGAGAGGATGTCCGAACAGCTAAAAAGATGTCCGACTACCTTTAAAAGAAACTTAAATTGAACTTTAAAATCGAAAGATTTCGGGCATGAATTTTTGCTCAGATTAAGGGGACATCTGAATGCCATTGTTTGACATCCGAATACCTATAGACGAGCTAATGAAAACATTTTGAAAGCCAAAACAAATTAAGAGATGCAATCTTTTTAAAAGAAAAGACCAAAATGGACGAATAGCCTTAGTGTAAAAATCCAAGTTTTTGCTCGATTTTTAAGCTCATTTTAACTACCTATGACCAAATTTTCTTAAAACCTATTTTTAAACTTTAAAATACCATGAAAACAATCTCTAATCAATACCTAATGGTCTTGGCCAGCCACTCCCTCTTTGTGTAAAGAATTGAAATCTTTGCTAGTTTTAAAGCTTCTTTTAACTTCAAAAATTCGATTTTACTAAACTAGTTTTTAAAGCCTTAAAAAAATTCAAAAAAAAAAATTTTGAAAAATTAAACTTAGGTTCAGCTAAGGGTGAACTAAATGAGGCTAAACCAGTCTTTTATTTGGAAAAAAAAAAGCATAGGAATAATATTGCTCGAAATCAGCAAACCCAACTTTTAAAACATTGCTTTTTTCCAACTAGTTTGAAAATAAAATTTTGGCTATGGACAATTGGTTTATTGTAACCAAAATCATGCTGGAAATGGTTTGAAAACATGCTTTACAACAACAAAAAATGATTGGCAAGACTAGCCTCTTGGATGTAAATCCGGCTTAGCCATCACTTGGTAGAAACCAAGATCATCAAGCTCATAATCTTTCTTTACAAAGAGAAAAAATATGTAACAAAGAGAATGCTCCACAATCAACTCATATTTAGCAAATTATGCACATGAGAATGACAAGATATACAAGCAAGAATCATAAACAAGCAAGAAAACAAAGGTTGGGTCAAGGTTGGCCCTTTGGATACTAGATCCGGCCTAACCATCACTTGGACAAAACCAAGATCATCAAGCTCAAAACCTTTTATTTTTTAGAAGGAAAACAATGCTAAAATCACTATCCTACCATAATAGACCATCCCACATCAAATATCAAGAAATAAACAAGAGGCAAACAAAGCACAATGAAGTAAGAGGTTCGGCCAACATGAAGAAAACAAGGGAAAAATATTGCAAGCTTGTAGTTTTTGAGATAAACCTTGTAGTTTTCAAAAAGAGTAGAGATAAAGAAGATAAGGTTTTCTTAAAAATCCTCTTGAAAATATTAAGAAAAGAAATTAAAAAAAAAAACTTTAAAAGAAAATGGAAATGGAGAAGAAAAACAAGTAAGCTACCTTAGTGAAGCTTTAGAAGAAAAACCTTAAACCCTTCATTTTTCCTCATTTCCTTTTCTCCTTAGACTTTTTTTGAACTTTTTCTCCTCTAAAACAAGTAATAGACTAATGGTTTGAAGAAATGGTGGCTGCCTTCCTTTTATTTTCCATTCGCCGAATACCCTTGTAAAATGGCCTAAGGTCATGCATTTTTCACCTTGTCAAATGGTCCACCCTTTCCACATGGTCATCTTTTCCTATTCTTAAGGACCAAGTATCATTCTTATTGGACCAAAATGTCATGTCATGTACTGTCACGCCCAAAACCGAGGCATAATAGATGCCTCACATCTGCTAGATATAATCTCATAAACATGCAAGGCAACAGATTGAATAACTGAGATTCGAAAGAATCAAATGTTTAAATATATAAAGAACAAAATCGCAATGTTTATTAGATTTTCATAAATTGTGTACTTGAAAACAGGGTTCCGAAATATATTCAAAGAAATCCATAAAAATTCAAATAAAAACATAAAGTTTCGAATAGCCTATCAAGAATAGTCTCGAAATTTTAAGTATTGGAAACACCCTGAAAGTCCTAGAAACATGCACTAAAATCTGAAACGTCACTCCCCAAAACTCCAGCGTGCATGACAAAATTTAGAACCTATAAAAGGTTAAAGAAGATAATGAGTACAACTACTCAGCAAGCAACCGACATTCCCTCAGCTGGGTTAAACATGTTCAAAACCTTTAGGCCAAAATAACTAATTGAATTTAATAATGCAAAATTCTGGGTAATCGCATATTTGTAACTTACTTCAAAATCATATATCATAATAGAATTCAACAAAAACATAAATTTTAGTTTCCGAAATCTATCTCCCTTTAGAAGCTATGGCCACCCTTAACCCCGGTGACAAAGGTCAGAAGTCATAACAAAGACCACAATTAGCCCAGTGGCATAGGTCAAAATATATCGAAAGCAACCAATGGTTGCACATACTGATATCACAAAACCACAATTCTAAACTGGTGACACGGTTGAAATCGATTTCTATCACAAAGTACATGTCAACATGGCCAACGTTTAACCCCCGTTAACAGGGTGAGAACGTAGCGTATCAGGAGAGCATTCAAAATACACAAAAATTAGATTATCCATAATGTAACATAATTATATTTTCTTTATGAGAAACAAATCATACTTTATACAAAAATATATTTCATAAGCATACTTCTTCCACATAAATCATGTAGTAAAATTAAAATCATGAAGGTATACATATGATTAATACAAATGATTTTTCATAGTCGATTCAAAATAACTTTAGCTTTCATGCTTAAACCTGTTTAATAAAACATGGGATAAAATATTATATATTTTATACATAATATAAGAATCTTTAAGGCTAACTTTTCAGGACTTAAACACCGAAGGAACGTCAAGTCACTTACCTGATTCGCTAAACCGACACTTAAGCAGTAAATCACACAAATCTCCTAGTAGCCTAAAAGTTTAAGAAATATTCAAAAATCGGAAATTAAATAAAAATAAATAAACTTAACAAGTACGACTTCCCGCTAGTCATCCTAAGCCATATAGGTTGTGTGGCGACTTCTCTAACAAACTAGTATCAATATGATTTTAGTAATGAGAAAATATTTAAAACTAAGTAAAATAGAAAATTAAAAGTTAAAACATAAAATCAGTATCAATATGATTTTGATGAAAATATAATTCCATATTAAATAAATTTTCTATTTATAAGCTTATACATAATCAAATAAGCTTTTTCACAAAATGAAGCAAAATAAAGACAATTTCGTAAAAATATATGTAAAAATTCACAAAAAATGAATGTAACTGAAATTAATATGATTTTTAACTAAATATATTTAATTTTGACCAAAAATAATTTTTAAAATAATAGAATTGAAGAATTTCATATTATGAAATTTTCATTTTTCATGATCATTTGGCCTACTTTGAACCAATAGAACTCCCAATCCGTGAGGTATCCTGTAATGTTTAAAATACTAATTCCAAGTAGGAATGTAATAGTATATCATAGAAATTAATTTCGGTAAAAACGATTACATATAGCCTATATTTCAGGGTTCCAAACTTTGAAAATAATCACAAACTGCCTAATTTTTTTTGGATTTTTTGGGTTTCCAGATTCATGGAGCCTAATTTGGGACTTCAATTCTATCAACAAAAAATTTATCTCATCAAGATACATATACCAATGGAAAGATCACATTTCATATTATAAAAAGCATCCAAGATTCGACAAAAATGACCAAAGGAAAACGAAGTTCTGGTGACCCAAAGTTGGCGTCTCAAAACTGTCAGAAACCCAAAACCAACTAACTTCAAAAGTTGTTTCCTCCTAAATTACTCAACCAAATGAAGTGCCACACATAACATTAGAAAGATCTTGAAGAGACCTTTCTATAGGTACCCACAATGTCGCCGAAAAGTCACCGAAATTTTTAGGAAGTGAAGATGGTTCAATATAAAGGTTTGGATCTTGTGCAAAATAATTCAAAACATAAAAGTTTAAAGGAATCTAAGCAAAATCTCACCTTGATCAGTGTTTTTCTGAATAGATTTGCCTTTCATTTCGTTTCCCTATTTTCCTCTTCTCTAGGGTTAGATTCTCCCAAATTACTTAACTGTCTGCCTGACAAACATAGAATGTAAAAAAAATAAGCCTAACCCTTTTTGTTATTAGAATAAAGTAAAGTCACTAATAACACTTACTGGGCCTAAAATAAAATTGTAGTAAATAGACTGGATTCATGTAATAAGATAACCAAGTAAAAATTTTGTGGGCATTACATCCTCGCCTCCATAAAAGGAGTTTAGTCCTCTAAACTCTTACTTTGGCTCTCAAAAAGGTGAGGAAATTTTTCTTTCATATTTTCTTCTAACTCCCAAGTTGCTTCTTATTTGGTATGATTACTCCATTGAACCTTAACATAAGGAATTGTTCTTCTCCTCAAACTTGCACTTTTCTAGCGACAATACATAAATGATGCTCGTCGTAAGACAAATCTTCTCTAAGTCTCAAAGGAGCTAACTCGATCACATGACTCGGATCCGAAACATATTTTCTCAACATTGAGACATGAAATACATTATGTACTCCGGATGATGCAGGTGGAAGTGCCAATCTATAAGCCACATCTCCTATCTTATCAAAAATCTCAAAGGGTCCCACATAACGAGGATTATGTTTTCCACGAATTCCAAATCTCATCACTCCTATAGTTGGAGAAACTCGTAAAAACACATGGTCTCTAACCTCAAATTCTAGTTTTTATATCCTATTATCAGCATAACTTTTCTGTCGACTTTGAGCTACATGAAGATGTTCTCTAATCAATTGGACTTTTTTAATTGCTTGCTGAATAAGATCCGGACCCAATAATTGTCTCTCGCCTACATCTTCCCAACCAAGAGGAGATCTACATTTCCTTCCATACAAAGCTTCAAATAGAGCCATCTGAATGCTGGATTGATAGCTATTATTGTAGGCAAACTCTACCCATGGCAAATGGCGATCCCATGAACCTTTAAAATCCATAACACATGCTCTCAACATGTCCTCCAATATTTGGATAGTCCTCCTAGATTGACCATCCGTTTGGGGTTGAAAAGAAGTACTAAAATTCAGTAGAGTGCCTAAAGCATTATGCAAGCTCTCCCAAATTTTTGCCACAAAATGAGAATCTCGATCAAACACTATAGATGATGGGACACCATGAAGTCTCACAATTTGTTCAATGTACAACTCTGCCAACCTCTCCAATGACATTCCTGTATGAACGGCCAAGAAATGCACAGACTTTGTCAATCTATCAACGATCACCCAAACATAATCATTTCTCTTTGGGGTTCAAGGTAAACCTAATACGAAGTTTATTGTGATTCGCTCCCATTTCCATTCAGGAATTGGAAGAGGTTTCAACAATATCGCAGGTCTCTAATGTTTGGCCTTAACTTGTTGACAAGTCAAACACTTAGCTACAAATTGAACAATCTCTCTCTTCATATTATTCCACCAAAAGGTGGTTTTCAAATCTCTATACATCTTGGTACTGCCAGGATGGATCGTATAGTTATTGTAATGAGGTTTCTCCAAAATCTCTCTTCTCAATTCCAAATCATCTGGAACACAAATTCTACTGCCAAACCTCAAAGAACCATCCTCATGAATTTGAAATTTTGGTTTTTGAACCAGAATCCACCTTAAGTCTGATGTTTTGGAGCTGAGGATCATTAGCCTGAGCATATTTAATCCTCTAAATTAGGGGAGGCTGAACTCATTAGTTAGCCAAATAAGCTCCAGAACCTCATACACACACATCAATATCCATTCTCCTCAGGTCTTCCAAAATCAGTCTTTGGGAAGTAATTACTGAAGCCAAATTTCAAACAGATTTCCTACTTAAAGCATCGGCTACCTTATTCGCCTTACAAGGATGGTAACTAATGGTCAAGTCGTAATCCGTCAACAGTTCTAACCATCTCCTTTGCCTCATATTCAACTCCTTTTGGGTGAAAAGATATTTCAAACTCTTGTGGTCTGTAAAGATCTCACAAGACTCACCATATAGATAATGTCTCCAAATCTTCAATGCAAGACTACTGCTGCTAACTCCAAATCATGAGTAGGGTAATTCTCCTCATATGGTTTTAACTGCCTAGAAGCATAGGCTATCACTTTATCATTCTGCATGAGAAAACAACCTAATCCTTCTTTGAAGCATCACTATAGACGATGAAACCCTTTCCAGCAATAGGTACGGTAAGAATAGGAGAGGAAACCAACCTTATCTTTAATTCTTCCAAGCTCTTCTCACAAACATTCGACCACTCAAATCGAACACCCTTCTGAATCAATCTGGTTAAAGGCATAGTAATATGAGAGAAATCCTCTACAAAGCGCCTATAGTATCTGACTAAGCCCAAAAAGCTACAAATCTCAAAAACATTATTCGGCCTATTCCATTCTACTATCTTCTTAATTTTCTTTGGATCAATAGAAATCCCGTCCTTCGACACCACATGTCCAAGAAAGGCCACACAAGTAAGCCAAAACTCACACTTTTTTAATTTAGCAAACAACTGCTTCTGTCTCAAAGTCTCTAAAATAATTCTCAAATGTTCCTCATGCTCTTCTAAACTATGAGGTACACCAATATGTCATCAATAAAAACAACCACAAAATTTATCCAAGTAAGGCTTAAAAACCCTATTCTTCAAGTCCATAAAAAGCAGCTGGAGCATTCGTCAACCCAAAAGGCATCACAAGGAATTCATAATGCCTATACCGAGTTCGAAAAGCAGTTTTAGGTACATCTTCAGTTCTGACCTTCAATTGGTGATACCCAAATCGAAGATCTATCTTAGAGAACACCTAAGCACCGTTTAATTAATCAAATAGGTCATCAATTGGGGGCAAAGGATACCTATTCTTCACAGTTACCTTGTTCAACTCACGGTAATCAATACACAACCTCATACTACCATCATTCTTTTTCACAAATAACATCGGAGCTCCCCATGGAGACACACTAGGTCTAATGAACCTTTTATCTTGCTACTGCTCTTTCAATTCTGCCGGGGCCATTCTATAACGAGTCTTAGAAATAAGACCAGTGCCTGGGAGCAAATCGGTAGAGAAATCGATTTCCCGATTAGGAGGCAAATCCAGAATGATCATTAGGAAAAAATAGGAAAATCCCTTACAATAGGAATACCCTCTAGCGCCATCTCATTGGTTTTAGTATCGGTTACTGTTGCCAAGTACCCTTTACAACCACTTTTCATTAAGCGACTAGCTTGCAAAGCAGAAATAACTTTTAAAGGAACATATGCACCACTATCATAGAAACTAAAAGGTATTTCACTAGGGATTTCAAAGTCTACCCTTCTTTTCTGACAGTCAACTTTAGCATAATGAGCAGACAACCAATCCATCCCTAGAATCACGTTGAAATTGTGCATACTTAAAACATGCAAATTGCCAACCAATTCTCTATCCTCAATTATTACAACACACATTTTGCAAATCTGATCAGACACAAGTTGACTTATAGCTTGTGTGTCAACACATAATTCTTATTCTAAAGGCGTACAAGACAAGGCAGACTTTTGAACAAAAGTAGATGAAACAAAAGAATGCGAAGCACCAGTATCAAACAAGACATAAGCATAAACAGAGGCAACTGATAGAATAACTGAAACAATAGTGTTTGATGCTTCAACATCCTGTTGAGTTAAAGCGAACACACGGCCTTGAGTCCGAGGTCTTCCCCCTCTTTGCGATCCAGTAAAGGGCGTCTGCGCAGTCTGAATAATCTGATTGGGCTGTATCTTTTGAACTAATGATGGTTTAGGGGCTCAAAAGTTCTGAGATTTTTGCACTGAATATGAATCTTGGGGAATTAGAGGACAATCAGCAATACGGTGACCGTGCTGGCCATATCTAAAGTATGCACCAGTGACATGCCTACAATCATCAACTCGATGTCTTCTACCACAAACCGAACACCTAGGACTTTGTTGAGACATCTTTCTAAGAAAGGATTGAATTTATCGATGAGGAAACTTACCTTTAGAGGTAAAAGAAGCTTGAGACCCTCTAGTGACCTGGAATTTGGAAGGACCACTAAAATCCCTCTTACTTTGAAAAGCAGAATCTCTGCCCTTTTTCTTCAAAATTTATTTCTCCTTTCCTGAGTTTCCTTCCAGATTGAATCTAAGGACTTTTCCCTACCAACCATTTCATTATAGCTGGTCAAATGCAGTGGAGCAAGTCCCCTACGAATATGAGCATTCAAGCCATTTTTGAACCTTCTAGCTCTACTCTCATCATCAGAAATAAGAGAAGTGGCAAACTTCGACCATCGATCAAACTCAGTCTCATAATCATCCACTGTCATAGCACCTTGAACCAGATTGAGAATTCCCTTTCCAACTGCAGCAACTTACTTAGAGGAAAATACTTTGTATAGAAAGCAGTGCGAAACTTGCCCCAAGTGAAGAACCCAAGATCATTTTCATGAGTACAAGATACTCCCTTCCACCAGTTATGTGCACTCCCTTGCAGCAAGTAAGCAGCAAATCTAATCTTATCCTGATATGAGGAACGCATTGCATCAAAAGCTTTCTCCATTTCCTCAATCCATAATTCAGCATCATCAGGGTTTGTAGAACCCTTAAAAGTAAGAGGTGCTATTTTCTTAAACTCACCCAAAGGTTTCCATTCCACATAATTATCAGCTTGTGGCTGTTGTTGTCGTTGATCCCTTACTAAGTTAATTACTTCGTTAAACAAATGAAGTAATTAAACCTATCATCACTCCCAGCCATTACACCTTGTTCTTCAACATTTCAATTCCCAGCACCTCTTTGACTCTCGGTTTTGATTTTTGGGATTTTGGCATCTCTCAACACGAGAACTCCCAGAACCATCACCTCTAGCCTTTGCCGCAATCTCAGCAAGGTTAGATTCAGGATTATGACAAGGAGGCATACTGATTCATTCATAGTAACAACTATATTAAAATAGGATTTTCACAAAATGAACAACAAGCAATCATAACGAAAGAAAAGAGGGAAAAAATGAATGGAAGATTGCATCAAAACTTTAATTTTCCTACCCACACTCAATCTTCACAATAATATCTAATTGATTTAAAACAATGTTCTAAAGATCTAAGATCGAAAAAATCTAAGCTCTGATACCACTAAATCTGTCACACCCCAAACCGAGGCATAACAGACGCCATACATCTGCGAGATATAACCTCACAAACATTCGAGGCAACAAACTGACTAACTGAGATTCAAAAGAATCAAACGTTTAAAAATATAAAAAACAAAATCGCAATGTTTACTAAAGATTCATAAATTATGTACTTGAAAACAGGGTTTCGAAATCTATTCAAATAAATCCATAAAAATTCAAATAAAAACATAAAGGTTCGTATAGTCTATCTAGAATAGTCTAGAAATTATAAGTATTGTAAACACCATGAAAGTCTTAGAAACATCCACTAAAATCTGAAATGTCACAACCCGAAATTCCCGCGTGCATGACAAAATTCAGAACCTGTAAATTGTTAAAGAAGATAATGAGTACAACTACTCAGCAAGCAACCGACATTCCCTCAGCTGGGTTAAGCAAGTTCAAAATCTTTAGGCCAAAATAACTAATTGAATATATTAATGCAAAATTATGGGTAATTGCATATTTGTAAGTAACTTACTTCAAAATCACATATCATAATAGAATTAAACAAAAACATAAATTTTAGTTTCCGAAATCTAACTCCCCTTACAAGCTATGGCCATCCTTAACCTCGATGACAAAGGTCAAAAGTCATAACAAATACCATAATTAACCCTAGTGGCATGGGTCAAAAATATCGAAAGCAACCATTGTTGCATATACGATATCACAAAAACCACAATTCTAAACCGGTGGCATGGTTGAAATCGATTTCTATCACAATGTACATGTCGACATGGACAATGTTTAAGCCTCGTTGACAGGGTCAGAACATAGTGTATCAGGAGAGCATTCAAAATACACAAAAATCAGATCATCCATAATGTAACATAATTATATTTTCTTTATAAGAAACAAATCATGCTTTATACAAAAGTATATTTCATAAGCATACTTCTTCCACATAAATCATGTAGTAAAATTAAAATCATAAAGGTATACATATGATTAATACAAATGATTTTTCATAGTCGATTCAAGATAACTTTAGCTTTCATGCTTAACCTTGTTTAATAAAACATGGGATAAAATATTATATATTTTTACATAATATAAGAATCTTTATGGCTAATTTTTCAGGACTTAAACACCGAAGGAACGTCAAGTCACTTACCTGATTCGCTAAACCGACACTTAAGCAGCAAATCACACAAATCTCCTAGTAGCCTAAAAATTTAAGAAATATTCAAAAATAAAAAATTAAATAAAAATAAATAAACTTAACAAGTATGACTTCCCGCTAGTTATCCTAAGACATATAGGTTGTGTGGCGACCTCTCTAACAAACTAGTATCAATATGATTTTAATAATGAGAAATATTTAAAACTAAGTAAAATAGAAAATTAAAAGTTAAAACATAAAACCAGTATCAATATGATTTTGATGAAAATATAATTCCATATTAAATAAATTTTCTATTTTTAAGCTTATACATAATTAAATAAGTTTTTCACAAAATCAAGCAAAATAAAGACAATTTCGTAAAAATATATTTATATATATATATAAATTGACAAAAATTAATGTAACTGAAATTAATATGATTTTTAACTAAATATATTTAATTTTGGCCCAAAATAATTTTTAAAACAATAAAATTGAAGAATTTCAAATTCTAAAATTTTCATCTTTCATGATCATTTGGCCTACTTTGAGCTAATAGAACTCCCAATCCGCGAGATTTCCAGCAATGTTTAAAATACTAATTCAAAGTAGGAATGTAATAGTATATCATAGAAATTAATTTCGGTTAAAACGATTACATATAGCCTACGTTTCGGGGGTCCAAACTTCGAAAATAATCACAAACTGTCCAGATTTTTCTGGGTTCCAGTTTCATGGAGCCTACCTTGGGACTTCAATTCTATCAACACAATACTGATCTTATCAAGATAAATATACCAGTGGAAATATCGCATTTCATACTATAAAAAAATCCAAGATTCGACAAAAATAAACACCGAAAAATGGAGTTTCGATGACCCAAAGTTGGCTCGTCAAAACTGTCAGAAACCCAAAACCAACAAACTTCAAAAATTGTTCTCTTAAATTAATCAACCAAATGTAGTGCCACACATACCATTGGAAAGATCTTGAAGATACCTTTCTATAGGTACCCACAATGTCATCGAAAAATCGTCGAAATTTTTAGGAAGTGAAGATGGTTCAAAATAAAGGTTTGAGTTTTGTGCAAAATGATTCAAAACATAAAAATTTAAAGGAATCTAAGCAAAATCTAACCTTAATCAGTATTTTTCTGAATAGATTTGTCTTTCCTTTGCCTATCTTCCTCTTCTCCAAGGTTAGTTCTCCCAAATTACTTAACTATCTGTCTGACAAACACAAAACGTAGAAAAAATAAGCCTAACCCTTTTTGTTATTAGGTTAAAGTAAAGTCACTAATAACACTTACTGGGCCTAAAAAAAAAATTGTAGTAAATGGACTGGATGCATGTAATAAAATAACCAAGTAAAAATTTTGTGGGCATTACAAGTACTCTTGTTCCCTCTCTATTCTACTCATCCATTTATTCACAACAATGCCACATTGTGTTTTCTCCAAAATGGCCTCACTTCTTCATTTTACAACACTTTCACCTTGGATTATTTTCATACCCTTCCTCTAACTTTCATTTATTTCTTATTCATCTCTTTGTTATTCCCAAACTAATTATCTCTTCAATTGCACCCTTTTCTCCAAACTTTTAATTTGTGCAATTTAGTCCCTCAATTTTTCAATTTCTTCTTAAAATTGATTCATCTCTTATTCTCTTTGTAATTGATCTCTTCAAATCCATTCCTTCATTGATTTTATTTTAAATTGAACATTCAATTTCAAATTTTCCTTTGAAATTGAACGTTCAATTTATTCAATTTAGTCCTTGTATTTTCAATTCTTTTTTAAATTAGCTCCTACCTTCATTCTCCTTGTAATTAAGCTTCTTGAATCCATGTCTTTATTGATTATTCTTCAAATTGAACTTTCAATTTCATCCAATTTAATCATTTCTATATTTTCCCCAACAATTAAATTTTCAATTTGTTCAATTTAGTCCTTCCTTTTTCAATTATCTTCCAATTGACTTCTCCTTTCATTCTACTTTGAATTGGACTTTTAAATACCTCCATTCAATGATTATTTCTCAAATTGAACCTTCAATTTCATCTAATTTAATCAATTCTATAATTTCTCCTAAATTTGAACTTTCAATTTGTTCAATTTAATCCTTCCAAAGTTTCCATTGTTCCTTTCCCGCCTTTAATCTTCAATTATGGCTTCTCCAATTATCAAGATTGCCTCTTTGACATCCAATTTTCCTTTTGATATTGATTTTCCAAATTCACTTTTTTGTTGACTTTAACTTTCGATCAACTTTGACTTTGACCTTGATCTTAACTTTGGTCTTGTCCACTTTGACAAACTCAAATATTAAGGCCACTAAACCGAGAAAATGGAGTGACTTAGGAAGATGGATTCGTAGAAGAAATGTACCTTGTTTAGGGGCCCAAACAAAATGACTATTTCCGACAGAAAAATCCATCGAGAATTCTTAACTCCGTGGTATTAAATCCGTCGAAAATAGTGAGTATTACCGACGAAGTTTTTTCGATGGAATATTCCGTCGAAAAAGCAATTTCCAATGGAATATAACTTTTTCTCAACGAAATATTTCGTCAGTAAAAAAAAGTCCGATTGGAATATTCCATCGAAAATGATATTGCTGACGGAGTATTCCGTCGTTAATACTAATTTCGACGGAATATTCCATCAGTACAATATTTTATTGATGAAAAATCCGTTGGTAGTAATTAAAAACCGACGGATTATTCCGTCGGTAAAATTTTTTTAGTAATAATAAAATAATTATTAATATATTTATTTAACATTTACTAATATATATTATTATTTTGGCATAAAATTTTAATAAAATATTTAATATTATAAATAGAAAAAATATTTTAATAAATTACAATATTATTACAAAATATTATAATATTCAAATATTCAAGTCGAAAATAAAAGATATGCATCACCAAGTACTGTTGTTTTCGGTATCACTGTTTACGTCGGTACTACCTCCAGCACCACTGCCTACGATCCTGGCTCATCCAGTTTGCAGCTGTGAATGCAGCAAAGGTGCGAACATTGTATTCCAGGTACTCATGGAATTATGAATTTCCACCATTTGCATAGCGAGTTGCGAAACATCGGACTTCAATGCATATTTCCCTTCCTCGGGCTGAGCTGGTGACGGCTGCTGTGTAGTATTAGGAACACATGGAGTGTTGCTGGCTGCATTTGAACTATGGTGACTGCTGACAGGAGAGAAAATATGTCGACTCTTGGGTCTTTTTCCAAACCCATAAACATGCGTCCGCGTAGTCTCAATGCCCCCAATGGCTTCAGTACATGATTGAGGATTGAAATCGGGATATGAAGACGTATCGTCCCCATATTTTTGCTGCAACGAAGCAATATACTTTTCGTACAATTACAAATATTTAAATATAAATACTTAATATGTGACACTGTAATGAACACATACATAAACAATTCAGTCATATAAATCACAAAATGTAATAAAAATATATTGATATAGTTAAATACTTACACTAACAGATTTAGACTTGTTGTCTGCGTAATCACCCTTACCCTAGCACGTTTATGAGTTTTGTTGAACAGTTTCAGGAAAGTCATGTCGCGCTGCAACTCTTGTGACTACAAATTGATAACATTTATCAAAATAATGTTAATAAAAAAAATATTCTAATATTTTATAGGATAGAACTTTTAAAATAATAATTACAAAGAAAATAAATCTTACCATCCCGTGACCTATAACTAGAAAAGTAATTAATCCTCCAGTGTGCTTGGTAATGCTTCCATCCTTTCTCGTGTTTCTATTACCTTTGGCCTTTTCGGACCTATTTTTCCAAGTGTCAGTACTCCAGACTCTGTCAATAAGTTGATCCCAAATATCAACTGCTATCCAGTCACACTTGTAACCCTTACAGTCTTCTATTCTTGTCGTTTGAAAAAAGGTCAAGGCATTTTCCCTCTTATAATTTAACATGTCTTTGAATCATTCCTTACATGTGGTCTCCCATAATTTTCTAACCAGTGGTGTCTACTCGGGAGACCACTGGCATTTTCCCTACAATGAGACAGTACGAATTAATATATAGTATTAAACATAATTAAATTATAATATGACCCTTAACCAAATCATACCTCAAATAAAGTCCACATAGAATGTTTCACGTCAACAAAAATCTTTGTCCAAGTAGGCCACAGTCCATTGTAATGTTGACTGATCAACGAGACAATGGTCAATTTTACACAACTCTCAATGAAAGTCCTAAAATAAACGATACATGTCAGTCTACAGTAATTAAATTTTATTAAATAATGGAATTAGCATAATGTAATTAACTTACGTGTTTTTTATAATTGACAGTCGAAACCTGTCATTCAGATTACTCTGTGTCGGTAAGCCTTTCGTCCGATCTCCACCCCATTTTTTCTACTCAGTGGGAGTACTGCGAGGAGGCGAAGGATGTGATGAAGGTACCTCTATCTCCGGCCCCGTCACATCATGAGCGAAATACGTCGGTGGTGGCTTATTGACGAGATATTGCGCAATATCATCCAGGGCTAGGGTATTCAATGGTTCGACGAGATCTGCCTGAGTCGCCATAGACGATGTCGCGGGAGGCGGTGCTGAGAAATCCAGTGGGGAGGGAGCCGATGCCGAGGGAGCTAGTGGGGAGGGAGTTGGTGGCGAGGGAGCCGGTGCGAAGGGATTCTGTGGGGAGAGAGCCGACCCAGGTGACAAACGTCGGGTAGAAGGCCCTTCGGACAATCCATGAGATACTCTGAAAGCATCCCATACTGAACGACATGATTTTTTTCACTTTTACTCACTCATCGCATTTTATATATAACATGAATAATAATATGAAATTTAGTAGTAAATATAGAAATATAGTATACATTTTGATCATGCACGTAGAAAATGAATAAAAAATATTAACTTCCTAATCATCATCATTCTCGTCATTGTCATCATTATCATTGTCGTCGCTGTTATCATCATAATCTCCTTATTCATCTTCATTTTCATCTTCATCTTCATCTTCATCTTCTTCTTCTTCTTCATTTGGTCTGACAACATTATTTACTTCTTCGAAATCACCATGAACCAAAAGTCAGATCGTCAAGATCCTCTGAATATGTTACAATAGTGGGAATAGGCATATCCATTTGTTGATAAACCCCTTCATTTAGATCAATTATTTCTCCTACACGAGATCGAATGTCAAATCTCTACTTGAAGACAGCCCACCAATCCCGACGTTCCCTTCTATTCAATGGATAAAAACTGTAATACACTTGTTGACATTGATTAACTAAAACAAAAGGTTCATTACTAGCAAGTATTGACCTATACTTTATTTCAACAAGTCCATTATGAGTATCTATCCGAATTCCTTTATCTATATCAAACCATCGACATTTGAAAAGTATGACCCGATTTCCCATACCAAAATATTCTAACTCCACAATATCTAACAACATTCCATAAAAAATCATGCGAAGAATCATTATAACAGTTGTCTTTCACGCATACGCCGCTATTCATGGTTTTTCGATTTTGTCCATAATCTAATGTATGGAATTTGAAACCATTAACGAAATATCTAGAATAACACCAACCCATATGTTTTGGACCATGAGATAACTCAACTATACGAGAGTTATGTTGAATTGAACCTTGCAGAACCTATGAAAAATAATGGAAAACAATATCATAGAATATCAAATTGTATGAAACAATATCAAACCATTATTTCTTTAACTTACATATTCCTTAAACTATTTTCTAAATCTTGATGCACGGATTTTCTTCAATTCTCCATCAGTAATGTTCGGTGTATCAATTTTTAATATCTTATCAAACACCCTAAAAATAAATTACAAAATGAGTTACAATATATTTATTATATAACGTAATATCCAAATAAATAGTTAAGCAGCGGTAAATCTCTTACTCAATATAAGGTATGATTTCCTCGCAATTCATGAATACATATAATTCAGCTTCATTGTACTCATCATGGTCTAAATAACGGGCCTTTGTTTTTCTCGGATTAAAAGATTTCCCTGGATCTGTGAAAATTGAGAGTCATCACATCGGATCTACATCTCCTCCATCATCATTTCGAGGCACCCGAGTAAATATTGTTTCAACATTTGGTTCAAAATATAAGGCGCAGAATGATGAAATTTCTTCCATTATATACACCTCAACTATTGACCCTTCCAAACTTGCAAGATTTTTCACTTTTCTCTTAAGATGATGTAAAAACCTAAGAATCATAAACGAATAATAAATTAGCAAATATTCCATTCAATAGAGTAAATAATCAATTAATTACGTACATCCTCTAGTACCTTTCGAATGGATACATCCAATGATAATGGATCGATCCTCTAACTTTTTTCTCATAAGGTAGGTGAATAGGCAAATGTTCCATTGAATCAAAAAATGCAGGAGGAAATATCTTTTCTAACTTGCAACGGTCTCAACAATATTGGTTTCCAACAAATCCATTTGGTCGACATGAATTTCAGTAGAGCATAAATCTCTAAAAAAAATGAGATAGCTCCGTAATTGCATACCAAATTATGTTAGGTACCAAATCTCGAAACGTAATTGGAAGCATTTGCTAGATAAAAATATGACAATCATGACTTTTCATGCCATAAAACTTCCCATCAACCACATTTGCACAACGCCCTATATTCGAGGCAAATCCATCGAGAAGTCGTAATTCTTTCACCAATGCATAAACTCTTTTTTTATCTTCCCTATTTAATGTGTAACTGGCATTAGGCTTGTATGTTTTTCCATCAATTCTAATTTCGACCTTCTGCAAAGCAACGATAAATCCATTCTAGCCTTTGTATTGTCTTTTGTTTTGCCCTTCACATCCATCATTATGTTGAACACGTTACCAAACACATTTTTCTCAATATGCATCACATCCAAATTATGCTGAATGAGATTGGTATGCCAATAAGGTAACTCCCAAAAAATACTCTTTTTCGTCCAATTATGACATTTCCTGAATCCAATCAACTTTTGTTCACATCATTTACTCCGAAATATGATATTCGAAATGTAATCTATCCTTTCCACAATTGCGTCACCGAATAATTGCTCATTTGGAGAGCCATGCTCAACTCTTCGAAAAAATTGATCTCTTTGTCTTCTAAAAGGATGATTTAAAGGCAAGAACTGCCGATGACAATAAGAAAAACATGGTTTTTGCTATAATACATTCTGAAAGACTTAACTTCTTCCATACAATAAGGACAAGCTAATCTTCCGTGCGTGCTCCATCTTGATAACATGCCATAAGTAAGGAAGTCATTAATCGTCCATAATAATGCAGCCCTTAATACAAAATTTTCTTTCCTATGCCCATCATAAGTCAGAACACCATGATTCCACAATAATTTCAACTCGTCTATCAAAGGTTTGAGGAAAACATCAACGTTATGCGATGGAATATTCGGAATCGGAATTACCATATTAAGAAGCAAATATGGTTGCTTCATACACATCAATAGTGGTAAATTATATACATAAAGCATTATTGTCCAACAAGAGTACGGTTTGGCTGCCTGAGTAAACGAACAAAACCCATCTGCACACAAACTCAATATCATATTTTGAGATTCCACTGCAAAAGATGGATACTATGAATGAAGTCTTGCCAAACTTCACCATCAACAGGGTGAATCAATAGTCCATCATCCCTTCAGTTATGAGCATGCCATGTCATATTTTCAGCTGTTACCGTTGACATATATAATTTTTGAAGTCTCGAAATCAGTGGAAAATAACAGAGAATCTTATAAGGAATTTTCTTTGACTTCCTAACACTTGATTTGCTTGGTTTATATTGAGGATGGCCACATATGAAACAAAATCTAAGTGGAACAACTCGTTATAAAACAACATGCAATTGTTGTTACATTCATGTATCTTGACATAGTCCAATCCAAATTTGGCCATTTTTTTCTTCATTATGTAAAAATTATCAGGTAAATTATCACTTTCTAGCAACATCCCTTTTATCATAATCATCAAACGATTGAAACATGATTCTCTCATGTTAAATTCAAACTTCACATTGAACAGTTGTGACACAACAGATAAAGTGGTGTGTTTCGTACATCTTAACCACAATAGTCCATCTGCTTCGTTCAACAAAGAATAAAAATTTCTTGAACTTAAATTCAGTTGGTCATCCTAAATCATAGTCTCATCAACATTGTAATTACCACCTAAATTGAGATTCAGATTAAGAGCATCCATAACCATTCTGGCATAAGGATTATCTCTTTCAACATCACTTATCGTCTCAACTTCATCATGACTGACCTTGATGAGTTTGACCATGTGCATCCCAAATCAAGTAATTCTCATTAAACCCTCTGTAATATAAATGTTTACGCACTAGATCAATTTCTGCAAAGCGATTATTCTAACACCTAACACAAGGGCATCTAATTCTATTTCTCTAATGTACTCGCTGTGACCATATGCAAAAGCTAAGAATTCTTCAACTCCATTCTAATACTCATTACTAATATATCCATCTTTGTCCAACCTATTATACATCCAATATTTATCGTGGTCCATTGTCTCAACCTAAGTAAGCTATCAAGAATACAACAATACAATAACACAATAAACACAATGACACAATAAACACAATAACACAATAACACATTATACAATTTCATAAATAAACACATTTTATAAAATTTCATAATAAACATATTATACAATTTCAAAATAACACATATTATAAAATTTGATAAATAAACTAATAAATAATTAACAATTAGACAATTAAAACATATATTTATTAAATAAATAATTTTTTTATAAATTACAAAATATATTTTTAACAAAAATAATAACAAGTAAAACACATATCTTTTTATAAATAATTTTTTTTGTAAATTACATAATAAATTATACCAACAATAATAATTCAATGCGTTACAATAATAATTTTAGACAAACCAAAATACCAAGATTAATTACAGAATTTAAAAAATATTTTAAAAATATATATAATTAAATTTTAAAAAATTTAAATTAAATAAAATGTAAACAAGAAACTTACATCAACAAATTGATAGAGATAGTGCCTCCACAAATTTTCTACACAAAGAAAATAAATTTGTATATTTATTTCTACAAAAAGAAAAATACTAATGAAGAGAAGAGAGAAGAGACTTACCACGACGCCAGTCGAAGACGAGAGAGGACGATGAGGTCAGACGACGGACGACACTACTTGGGCTAGGTTCGGTCGAGTGGCTCGGTGGTGGGGGAGGACAAGAAATAGAGAAAAGAGAAAAAAAAATAAAGGAGAATAAGAGAAGTGTCAGGCATATTAATTATGCTCGAGACTTTTACCGACGGAATATCTATATTTACCAATGGAATATCCGTCTTTACTGACAAAATTTTCATCGGTAAAATATAAATCTGATTTCAAAAAATTCCAAAGGAATATCCGTCGACAAAGACCTTTTTTGACGGATATTCCGTAAAAAATGACTCAATTCGTCGAAAATATATTTTCGATGGAATATTCTGTCGGTAATTTTTTTGACGAAATATTCAGTCAAAATATCTCATTTCAGATGGAATATTCCGTCGAAAAAAAATGACATTAATTGTTTTTTCATTTTTAATTTTTTTTTAAATACTTGTTTTTTTCAACAAAAGGTTAGCTGGAAGCTAATTGGTTCCCGCCAAACTATTTTCGATGAAAACTTTCAGTCGTTAAAAATTCGCTGGTAATACTGAGTTTTCGTCGCTAATATGTCAAAATTCCATCACTAATCCTGGAAAACATTATCGTCAGAAATTTTTAATATTTCGTCACTGATGTTCATCTTTTTCGACGAAAATTTTTCTTCGAAAAGAATCTATTGCTAAAATGTCGATCTCTTGTAGTGTTAGAAGTTTTTAAATATTATGCTTGTTTATGATTGAGCATGTAACCGAATCCCTTCAATTGGTTAAAACTTGTTTTAAAATTGATTTGAGCAATGACAAACATTTTCATATAATTGCATGACACAAAGGATTTAAAAGAAACGTGTTTTGGTTTGATTTGGATTGGATTGGTTTTGGTCATGATTTTTCCAACATCACAAGTGCAGAATTTTCTGCAAAGCTTGCTATAAATTTTGGTTTTAGCATGTTTTGGATTGTTAAAAATTCATGAAATTAAGTTCTTGATGCCTAAACATGTCTCCGATGATAACGAAGTCTTTTGTGGTTGATTTGGTTTTGTGTGATTACTTAAAACACATTTCAAAGAGATGCAAAACTGTTTGCATGCTTGCTGAAATTTTTTGGTAGCTTTGTTAATGTGAATTTGATTCATGTTTGGAGGTTGTAATTGGCTCAAAATCAAAGGAGAAAGTGAATGGGAATAGGCCATCACTTAGCCACCATGACGGGCAGCTATAGGTGGAAAAAGTTGCCCCAACATAGGGCTGCCAAATAGCTTTCTTCTAGTAGGTATCGACTGCACACAAAAGTTGTGTTATAGGGCATCACCTTGTACTTTTGAAAAAAAATTGGTTTTTGAGGAAATTGTTTCCTAGAATTCCTTAGAGTTAGGAGTGCACTCAAACTTTTCATGAACAAAATCTTATTCGATAAGGATTTCCAAATTGATTCACATGTGTCATATAGGAATACTAATTGAGATATACTTCTTAAGATGTTAGGAACCTAATTAAATTGTTTAATTAAATGGATTATTTTAATTCAAGGAATCCTAATTGGATTAGGACTCAAGTAAATAAGTTTACTTTTATTCAAGTGTTTTTGAAATTTGTTTTCATCAGCATGAATTGAATTAAAATTGAAATTGCTAAATGATTTAAGTTCAATATATTTAAATGAGTTAAATGATACTTTATTCAAATGACTCACAAGATTACCAAGTGATATTGAACATTCATTTACTTATATGCTTTATGATGTGATTATGAAAGCATGAGGGTGATTATGGACTTGGTACTTAGAGTTAGGTCGTGGATGATTTTATAAATAGGGTCTGCAAACCCTGCCTTATCTCTTTTATTTTGGTGTTGTACATTCTCTTCTCATATAATTCCCTACAAATGTAACTCGAGGTTTCTTACAAAGCTATAGAATTAGGAATAGATTACAATTGTTTTAAGCCCAAGGTGATAAGACCATGACGCCAAGCAAGGAGATGCAAGAGATTGCCAAGAAGCCTTATGAAGACTTTATATGCAATCCCTAGAAATTTGACCATCTAGTTTCCTTAGTGGCTCAAGCAAACTAGAATTAGATAAAGTCCATAATCATCCTAGTAGTTGGCATGTGATGGATTTATTTTTCCTAAATGTGATATATGAATGAAATAAATGCTATGCATGTCAAATAACAAATCAGTGAGACCTAATAAGTTAAATAAATCAGTCATACCAATATTAAGTGAAGATATCAATAATTTGATATAGCTGTCGTCCATTCTCATAACCAAAACTAGAGCTCTTTTAATCGAAAGCTTGTTGAGTTATTCGAGGCTAAACTTTTGCAAGAGTATGTTGCATTATGAGCAATAGATCACTACTTAACTAATATATTATAGTTCGGATGTGTCACACTTAACTATAATGATGTTAGAGGAAATGGTTAGGCGAAATGCATATGATGTATTTAGGCAAAGAGTTGCCACCTAACTAATCTAGGAGTTGCATAGAGATGCAATAAGTAAGCTATGTTACCTACCCAGCTAATTCTATGATGGCTTGTTAAGTTAGTCAATGTTAGATTAGGATGAAAGGGGTCCTAGCTCACTAAGAAATCTAAAAGTTAGATTTCTCGAGATAGCAGGGGAAGGCTATTATTTTGATAAAATAGTGAGAATAGTCATTCATGATTTAAAATATTGTCTTAAAGATTACATTATTTGCATAATAACACATATACGTTGGTTATATATAGGATATAAATCGTCATGGCAAACAATATGTCATTCCGAAGCATTTTAGATGCAAACAAGCTTACTGGCCCAAATTTTCTTGATTGGTTTCGCAATTAAAAAATTGTTTTGAAGCAAGAGAAGAAAGCATATGTCCTTGATGATTCAATCCCTGATGTTCCCACTGAGGATGCTAATGAAGAGTTCTAGGCCAGGCATTTCTGTCGCTAAAAGTTCTTTTCAAATAAATTTTAACAAAGTGATTTCTTTAATATCTAAAATTTTTCTTCCGACGGATTTTTCAATTGGAAAATTCCTTTTACCTAGCGAAAAAGTTCCATCAAAAAATATTTTTATTTTAATTAATTTTAAATAATTAGCCACAAAAATTTTCATCACTAATTTTGTCACAAAAGACCTTTGCTAATACTAAAATTCACAAAATTATTTATTTTTTTTGAAAAATCTTTTACCACCAAAATATTTATTTTTGTCAACAAAAATTTTTGTCGAAAAAATTTGACAACAAAAGAAATTCCCTGCCTTATTGTTTCGATGGATTTACGACGAAATTTTTTTTGTCAATATTTCCTTCAAAAAATCGTTGAAAATTCACTCTTACATAAATGTTTTTTTCCTTCGAAAGTCCCTCAAAAAAATAACTTTTTTCGATAGAATTTTAGTCGATTTTTTTTTATTCGAAATAAATCTTTTTCCTATAGTGCCAGGAGCGGCTGAAGAACCAACCCATCTGGATATGATGGAAACACCTTATCCCACACTTTCAGTTCCCCCTCGACACCTAGGTTTCTCTTTTATATCGCCCAACCAAAACCAAAAAAGAAAGAATCATGCTTCCCGTGTACACTACCATTGCTTTTATTTATTGCTGCCTATTACTCACGTTGATGCCTCCTTATAAAGTAGTACATCAAAACCCTAAACACACTCCAGAATCCCCACTTCTCACGCATGAATAGATTAACAGCTAGCCCCACCCATATTATTGTATGTTTGGCCCTTTTCCTCAAATTTAGGTTAACTTACATTTGCATGACGTTTACATATATCTATATCTAAATTACACACTAGACTCTAACTAAACATGTAAATATCATAAGTTATCTTTTATCTCAATTGATGTCATAATTATATTTGTAATGTTATACTACTTAATTTTCTAGGATGAAGCAATTTCATGTTGAGAATTGCTCTTTAGTTTTCTGTTCTTTGTAACCCAAAGCAATTACATTAACCAAATTTAAAATTTCGTCAAATGTCTGATTATTGTAAATGGGAAATTAATAATTAATGTTTTTACATTAACAAAAATTAAAATTTGCCCAAATGTTTGTTTACACAAGGGATGGGTTCAAAATTTTGTCTTATAAGTCCTTTTGGATGTATTTCCTTTAGTAGACCCAAACATGTTTCTCGATCAATATGACTTCCTCTTGTTCGATCCGCAGCCTGAGATCTCTCTCTAGTGGAAGTTTCCTTCACCATCGAGCTTGTCTTTGCTTTTCAAGCAAAGAAGAAAAATATGTTGCATTCATGTCCAGAATTGCTGCAAGAAAAGGGTTAGTATCTTTCCCTATTTCTATCTTGGTTGTATTTTGGAACTTCAACAATCCTTTATCTATTTTTTCTTACAAAAGATTTTTGAAACATAATACGATTGTTAGTATCATGCCTCTAAGAATCATGAAACTTACAATATTCCTTCGTCTTAAGCTCTTCTAGTGTAGGCAGCTTGTGACCAAGTGGTAGCTTAATGTTTTTGTAGATTATCATGTAAATAATCTATATAACAAATGCAGAATTAAATAACTTACAGAATTGTTCGATGATGAACCAGTCATGATTCACTGGTCAAAGACAAGATCACGGAATCGAAAATTTTTTGTTTGCCAAAGCACTAAGTTCTTCGAAAATGCAAAGAGATTGAGTATTGCTTTTATTCTTGGAGAAACTTATTTCTCTTAAGCTTTTGTGTCTTAACCGAATGTATGGTCGAATGAATAAGAATTTCATTATTCTCGTCTCTAGACGAATAAAATGTGACTTTCCTTGGGGAAAGTATATTACTTTGGTCGAATTAATTCTTCATTCTCTTATCACCGAATGAAGAGACTTAATTCATTTATTCAATTAACTTCCCACATGGAAGTTTACTTCCCTTTTAAATATTGTAACTACCCATTGGCAATTGTTATCTCAAGCATCATGTAACTTCCCAAGGGAAGCAACATAATGTTGGAACGGTTGCCTATTATGGGCGACGTTTCCAACATCTCCCACTCGCACATAATGGGCACAATACTCTCATTATCAATTTTGAGAGATCGATATCTCTTCTCTCTACAAAGTCCATATTAGAAAATAGGTCGTGCGACTAGCAATACTTCATAATCTTGAGAGCTGGCTGCTATACAACTGTTAGATATATATAGCAGCTCAAATGTTTAAGTAGATAAGTATGCAGCACACCAGATCTATTTAGTCACATTTCAAGTTTTCCATGATCTCTTTTATATTAGTTGTAAACAGCTAATTTTGTCTGGGCCCTCTAAACCAGGCAAATTCTCCTTTCAACTTCCCAGAACGTGAAGAGACTTCCACCATTCCATAGATGGGCCTCCAAGACTTCATTTCGGATGTCAAGACAAAAAGTCAAGTCGAAAAAAGTCAACCCTAAAAAGTCAACCCCAAAAAGTCAATCACTAAAAAAGTCAACTCTCAGTCAAAATCAAGATTCGAAGTTGAATTGAACAATGGTGAAAGAATTTTGAATAATCTGAGGTTTGCAACAAAAGATATAGAGTTTGGAAGACCGATTACAGAAATTCAGTGGAAAAAATACCTAATTGAGAAAATTTAGGGAAAAACGCGGAAACGATCAAATTTGACGAAACTGGAGGTCCCAAATGGAATAACATCAGTATCTATGGATATTGGAAGGTCCAACTTTGACGCGGAGTTGAAAGAAGAATTGGTTTGAAGAAAAAAGGAAATCAATAAATAGGAAAATTCACAAATTTGGGGAAAACTGTAGAGATGACCCGATACGGTGAAATTGAAACCCCCAGCTGATAAAGGAAAAATAAGAAAAAACTATCCCAAGTCCCAGTTTGAAGTGGATCCCAAGAAAGAGCCGATTAGAGAAAAAACTGAAAAAATAGAAAATTCTCGGTGTTGAAAAAGGGAAAACTAAATCAGAAGGGAATTCGACCGTAAAAATTGGGCATTTTCGGACCAACTCCAATTCAATATATAATGAAGGCAGTGGAAAAAGAAATTCCTAAAATCGGACCCATTTTGAGTAAAATTGAGGTTTCGGGGTTAAAGGGCAATGTTGGAAAATCCGAGAAAAATAGGAAACGAGCTCAAAAATTTTGAAAACCTCTAGTATTGAGTTTTATATTGGATGGGATAAATTGGGAAATAAAATTTTGAAATTGGGGTCTATTTGCAATTAAAATAAGTTTGGGGGCCAAAATACAATTTTACCAAAGAAATCGAAAAGGGCCAATTTGCAAATAAAAAAAGTTGAATGGCCTAGAAATTTCCAGGCCATTTTCGGCTAGCAGCTGCTCAAGGGGAGGGAGTTTGATCATCATGGATCAAATGGCCAAGGATAGATAGCAAGATGACAATTTTCAAGGACAAGATTCTCCGCTACTTTGCCTACATGGCATTTTAAGCTAATAGGAAGGCTCTAATTTGTAAAGCCATGTGAAGTTAATAAGATGATGCCAAATCGGATAAATAATTTCATGTAGGAGGATATTTTGGAAGTACCTTTCATGATCTTGACAAATGGCAAAGATAGTTTGTAGAGACAAGGGGACAAGAATTATCTAGGTGGCATTGTTGGCCAATGGGAGGCTAGGAAACCCTATTTTTAAGGGAAGCACCATGCAAATAGGAGACAAGCTCCCTATTTTTAAGGAAAACACTAAGTTGGATGGAACATTTTTAGTCATGTGGCAAAGGATGTTGGAGGAGCATGGGAAGCATGACAAGGGTAAAAAAATAAAAGCTACACTCACTCTAATATTAAGGGAAAAGTGAGGAAAAAAAGAGAAGGTTCATTTTTTTCTTAAGGCATTTCATTCTTGAGAGAAAAGGAAGAAGAAGAAAAAGAAAAGAGAAAAAATTTGGCAATCTTGATTTGGAAAGCCATAGCTAGGTAGCTATCACCTCATTTTTTCTTCTTTAATGTTTTTCTTTGATGTTGGGATTCTTGTTCTCCTCTTTCTATTCATGTGATTTGTAAACTTTTTGATGAATAAAAAGGTTTTCAAAAATAAATTTTAAAGTTTTTCTATCCTTTACTCTTCATTATTTATCAAATAACCAAGTTTTGACAAAAAAATTTATATATTTCATGCCTTAGCCGAACCTTACTAGTATTTTTGTGCTTGTTCTTGCTTGATGTTGCTTGCTTGGTTGGTTGTGCTCATCTCTTGACTCATGATTTATCTATTGTCATATGATTTTGGGCTGTAAAATCAGGCATTTTATAACATTTCAACTAGGATTTTGGCCAAGATCTACCAATGATCTCAAGCCAAAAATCTCTTGTCTCTACTAGTTGAGAAATTGATAGTTTAGATTGGATATTCTGACTTTGGGATTTTTTTCTCTACTTATCCATGGTCAAAATTAAATGATTCTTTTACTGTATGTAGTAGTCATTTAGAGGATGCCATGATATGTTTTCCATGATTTTTTTTTCTCATGGTTGAAAATTTGGTTTTTAAGAAAGCAGTTTTAACTCATTGTCTTAACTTTGGTAAAATTTCGGTTATAGTACCTTTGCTCCAAAAATTAAGCTGATTTTTTTCCATGAAGATCAATATGATCTAGGTCTGCCCTAATGTTTTTAGATTTTTTTGAAATCTTTTAGAATGGTAAAAAAATCGGATTTCAAAACTGCGAGTGAGAGTCAGATTGTTGTTGAAAAATAATAAATTTATGTTTTGTTTGGATACAAAGAGGGGGCTGATTTGGGACATTAGTTACTGTCTTAGGTTAATGTACAAGTCATTTCAATCATAAAATTTGATTTTATAAAAGTCGGGTCAAGGGCGGTCAACCCGAATTTCAAAACTAGGAAAATAGAGCCTTTTTAAAGGGGGGTTCGGCCATGAGGTCATTTTCATCCAAAAATTCCAATTTTTTAAAATTCGAGCCTAAAGTCTTTTGATTTTGAAAACCCTATTTAAGTCTCTTCTTAAGGTACTCGGATACCTTTTATGGTATACGGTTGTCCTTATCGCAAGGAAGAAATACATCTTCATGCATTGCATTTTTAAATATTTTTAAATTTTAATTTGACATAAAACATGTGTTTCGGTTTTCTAAACATTTGGCAAGAATTAGTTCCTAATCTTTGTCGGATTGCCGGGAAGATTAGGAAATTGTTCAATGCATGTGCTTATGAAATTGAAAGATATTGGATTTTGTTTTATTCAAAATCATATAAATGTCATAAGAAAGAAATATTTTTCGAGCTTTACTGGGTTTGCCGGAGAGGGTGGCAATATTTTTCGATATATGCAATTTGTATAATTCCTCACATGAAATCATATGTCCATGAATATTCCATGTTGATATCATTTTATGTTCATGTTGCCATAATTATATTTTGCCATATCTAACATGCTATTCATTCATGTGCAATGTCATCCATATGCCATGTCATCTAGATTATGCCATGTCAATCACTCACATGCCATGTCATTTAGATTATGCCATATCATTCACTCACATGCCATGTCATCTAGATTATGCCATGTCATTCATTCATGTGACATGTCATCCATTCACATGCCATGTCATCCATTCACATGTACCATGTCATTCACAGGCCATATCATCCATTCACATGCCATGTCATCCATATGCCATGTCATCCATTCACATGCCATGAAATCTAGGTTATGCCATGTCATCAATTCACATGCCATGTCATTCATTCATGTGCCATGTCATCCATTCACATGCCATGTCATCTATTCACATGCCATGTCATTCATATGCCATGTCATTCATATGCCATGTCATCCATTCACATGTCATTCATATGCCATGTCATTGAGATTATGCCATGCCATCCACTAGGGTGTTCATTCGGTTAATTCGGTTAATAACCGAACCGAATTACCCATAACCGAATTTACCGAAATTATTTTTCTATTAACCGTTAACCGAACGAATAGTTAGTTCGGTTAATTAACCGAACCGAAATTATTTCGGTTAATTCAGTCGGTTTCAGAATTAACCGAAATAAATAAGAAATTTATTTTGCTAACCTATTTTTTTACATGATTTTGTATCCAAATTATCCAACCAAGTCCAACCAAGCAATCAAAAAAAATTAATTTATTAATTTATTAATATATAAATTAATTAATTTTTTTTATCTAAACGCATTAAATAATGACGTTTTGAAGAATTTCGGTTAATTCGTGTAATTCGGTTATTTTCGCTTAACCGAACCGAATTAACCGAAAACCGAAATTCTTCAAAACCTTTAATTGTTAACCGAATCGAATTTTATTCGGTTAACCGATTAACCGAACCGAATTAAATTTTGGTCGGTTAATTCGGTTAAAACCAAATAGTGAACAACCCTACCATCCACTCACATACCATGTCATCCATTCACATGTGCCATGTCATCTAGGTCATGCCATGTCATCTTGGTCATGCCATGTCATCTAGGTCATGCCATGTCATTCATTCACATGCCATATCATTCATATGCCATGTCTTTGATTCATATTCCATGCCATTTATTCTTTTGGCTATGTCATTTAAATTTTATCATGTCATAGTAAATGGTTTCCCATGCCATGCCATGTTGATTATGCATGTTATACATTCATGTTTTAATTTGTATATCCATGATTATTCAACTTTTTGAAAATTGATATTTTTTAATAAAATAAGGCAATATCCCCAAGTTATTATAATTCATGAATTCTCCTTCGGGTTGTCTTCATCACCTATATTAACGAAGGAATACCCTTTTAAAAGAGGATGGTGTGGAGATTTCCAAAAAACAAATAAAACATCTATATTTTACCGTTTTACCGAGGAATATAGAAAATTTTTGCAGTAACAAATTTCGGATCATTCTCGAACAATAATAGGATTATTTTTAAAAATGGGAATTATTTTAAAAATACCAAACCTAAAACCGATTTTTTCGTCGAGACTCAAGATAACACATGACTAATAAGGTACCATTTTATACGGGCGTTGTGGGGGTGCTAATCCTTCCCCATACGTAACCGACTCCCGAATCCGCACTTGTTTTCTCTGGTTCAATGCACAGACTTCGAAATGGGTTTTAAAATGTTTTAATTAATTTTAAAATGTTTTTCAAAAACCGGTTTTAATAGGTGGCCGATCACAACTAGCCAAAAAAGATTGGTGGCGACTCCATTTCTTTTTCGAGGACGTTTTCATACCCTCAACCTTTAATTTAAAGGAATTAAGTTGTCTTTTCCTCTATTTTCCTTAATGTCACACTTTAATGAGGCCGATCGTCCTCGCGACAGTGATATAATTAACTTTTGTATTCATAATTGTGTTTACCATTTAAAACACAATTGGTCAACCAGTGAATACAATTGAATGAGACACTAAAATGATTATTCCTTTTCCTCAAATCTCTCCATTCCAATTCAACTGCTATCTAGATATGTCCTATTAGATCGAATCTTTGCAACATTCTAAGATAACTAACATTGAACTGAAACTTTAAGAAACAGTCAAAAGTCATAAGGGTACTAATTAGAGATCCCAATTGATCTCATGGATCTCACACAACTTAGAAGCAGGATCAATTCTTCTATTACCCATATTGGTCAAATAATGCACATGTGGTATGAAAAACATGCTACGGTATTACTCTCATTTTCCTTTGGAGGGTATGTCTTTATCACAATATCAATACTGTATAGGTGATAGTTCAGATACACTTAGTATCTAACTTGAGTCCATAACTCTACTTTCTCAATAAATTTAATAATAAGGCTTCCACATGGCATACATAGACAGATAAAGTAAATTATGGGACCATTCATTTTCAGTCAGAAACTCATTACTATATGACCTCATCTTGAATCATAATCAAGGTGATTCCATTTTAAGCTCAAGCTCTCGTAAAACTCTTAGTTTTAAAGCTTAAAACTAATCTCATCTCTACGGGCACTAAGCCTTAGAGGTGATTGCCTATGTGAGAAGGCCAATCATCTGTCAGACATACCTTTAATCTCATATATGTACTTAATATATATATATATACACATACACGTGTGTATGCTTTCATGAAATAAAGTACTAAACTTTAGCCTGCATTAATCATTGTCAACAATAATCATAAATGGGAAAGAACAAATTGTTCAACTTGAACAACTTAGCAAGTACATTAAATCCTACGCAATCCTAGAGATCTAAAATGTATGTTATACACATCTCTAAGAACCGATTTCGTAAACCGATCTACAATGATCTTATGCGTAGATATGTACTGCATGTTGACTTTCTTATATGCAACCAAGTCTACCATAGAATTATACTTGGTATCTATGTGTTTGGTCCTTTAATGATATTTGTGATTTTCGTGCATGCGATTGCAACTTGACTATCGCAATTCACCAGTACTGAGTTTGATGCATCTTTATTAAATCTCAAATGATTCAAGAATCTCTTAAGCCAAAAGCCTTCTTTCACGGTTGCTAAAAATGCCATGAATTCAGCTTCCATAGTGGATAATGCTAAACAAGCTTATTTCTTACTACTCCAGGAGATCATTTCATTATTAAGTATGAAAATATATTCGGAGGTAGATTTCCTCTCATCTAAATCTCCTCCCTAATCAGCGTTTGTATACTCAATTAGTTGCAAATCACTTCCTTGATAGCATAACGAATAGTCCATAGTGCCTTTTAAAAACCTCAATATTCTTTTAATTGCTTTCCAATGGGGTTAACCTGGAATTTGCTCATAAGGCAAATACCATTACTTGCATCCTTTCATACAATTATAGAAGCATACATTCATTCATCCATTTGTTTGATCAGTCATGCATTGATTCATTTATTTATCATTGCACACATTTAATTAATAAAAAAGGAATAATGTGTCATGAAATTTTAATCCGTGGTATTTACAGCAAGGTATAAAAATTGAGCGCCTACCAAAATACCCAGAGAGAAACACTCCGCATTAGTATAATACTCGATCGCAAGTCAGGATCATGGAGAACGAACAGACTGCCTGGATAAAAAGAATGGAAAGGGCACAGGATGAGTTAAGGGAACAACTGACCAAATCTCAAGCCGAATCCAGAGATCAGATGAATAAACTGATGGAACTGGTGTCCGCCGCATTTAAGGTAAAGGGACACACGAAAAATTCAGTCCTAGGATTAGAATCAGGAAATCAATAGGGCAAAGAGGGTCAGCAAGATGCCGTACTGACAAACGGCCAATCTTCGTAGAATATAGAAATTCCACCACCAACAGCTGAAATGCCTTTCGTGTATGTTCAAACCAACACAGGGGCACATAAACAAATGCCAATCGGGTGAATCTTGGTACGATCCCAGCAAACCCTATCGATATCCCAAATCTGGATGATCTCGTCGAACACGAAAAAATGAAAACGACGGAGCTGAAAAGGGTTGAAACGATTGAATCACAAAAGAAGTATCAGCTATTAGAAGAAAGGCTGAGGGCTGTGGAAGGGGCTGAGCTGTTTGGAAGCCTCGATGCTAAAGAAATGAGCTTTGTCTCTGGTTTAGTGATCCCACCTAAGTTCAAAACGTTAGATTTTGAGAAGTACAATGGGACCACCAATCCTTTCGTACATTTGACGATGTATTGCTGAAAGATGACTGGACATGATAGTGATGAGAAGTTGCTTATCCACTGCTTCCAAGATAGCCTTACTAGGTCTGCCACTCGATGGTACAATCAACTCACCCGAAGCAAGATCTGATCATGGACGGACTTGGCTAGGGCCTTCTTGGAACACTACAAGCACGTATCAAACATGGTACCTGACAGACTATCCCTGCAAAACATGGAGGAGAAAGCTACAGAAAGCTTCAAACAGTATGCCCAAAAATGGAGAGACATGGCTACCCAGGTGTAGCCACCTCTGATCGATAAAAAAACTACGATTCTCTTTATCAATACACTAAAGGCACCGTACTATGAAAAGTTGGTGGGTAACACCACTAAATATTTCGCAGATATGGTCATATCTGGAGAGATGATTGAAATCGCACTAAAAACGGGAAGATGGATAGTGGGGAACTAGTCACCCATAAGAAAGCAACTCCTGCCAAGAAAAAAAAAGGGGAGGCTCATGTAGTTAGTTTCAATAACCGATCTTTTTCACCTGCCGCACCCTATACACCTTACCCAACCTACAATCCATACTATCCGGCAATAAACAACTTCACTCAAAATCCTTTTCCCTATACAGCAATAACACAACAACCATATCCGATTGGCTTATCTCCTCAGATAGTTATTCTCTCAAACACTACCCCAAACACTGAAAACATTCCTCGAAATGATCAAAAGCCTGTGAGGAATACCCAAAAGCCTCAATATGACCCTATCCCCACTACATATAGTGAATTATACCCAGAGCTCCTACAGGGACAACTCGTTGCACCTGTCTATGTTCAGCCTTTAAAACCTCCTTCTCCGAAGTGGTATGATTCCAATGCTCATTTTGGCATACCATGCAGGAATCCAAGGACATTAAATCGAGACTTGTACTGCTTTTAAGCGTAAGGTTCAAAGCCTTATTGATGCAGGAATCTTGAAATTCGGACAAAAAAAAAAGGCCTAATGTTGCTGGTAACCCGTTGCCTAATCACATGTTGGGATTCGGCTCATGCTCAAACAGAGATAATGTATAATTTAATCAACAAGTTAAACATACAACGTAGCAGAATAAAATAAAACATAGAGAAAATCGAATCCCTCCAAGGATCTGCCTATGAATTCAAAATGATTAGCCTGTCAAGAACAGATAAAAATCAAAATCTCATACCTCTGTATTGGAGATTGTCGAAACCTTAAGACAGATTCTTGACATTCTTGTTCTTGTACACAAAGCTCCTTATCGAAAACCAAAGCCGTCCAATTGTTCGACCTCTAATAGTAATCCACACAAGTGATTCGAAAACCTTCACAAGGTTGACAATATGTTTTGCCAAGACGATGCTAGTAGTCTAGGTTGTGAGAAACTTTCCTCCTCTACCTTAGTTAGCAAAAAGAAAACTAGAAGAATCAAATTCTCTCTTCTCTTTTTCTATTCGATCGAACCTCACTTGGGATAGTGAGAGGCACTGATTCCAGGTCTTTTCTTTTTAGGGGCAGCAACAACATAAAGCATATATATAAGTAGGTTTAGTGTATGCCAACTATTGGACTAACTGCACTAAAGCCCTTATACATATTATTAAATATTCATGCTAAGCCCACAACACTTAATGAATATTTAATCTAGCCCAATCTCATTTTAATTTCATTAATCAAATTTTTTGTGTGTGACCCATTAAGCCCTTAACAAGTTGGCAATAAATATAATTAATTCAATTAAGAATTTCCAATTTATATTTATAGATCATGAGCGGCATCTAGCAATGCATCATGACCACCCTAATGCCAAGAGAGTCATCAAGCTTCGACTAGCCTTTCGTGTACAATATGTCTGTGTTATTCGATCCCTTCATCAAATATCCCGGGATAGGAAAGAGCATGATTCAATGTCTACTCTTAATCCCATTCCATATTAGATCTGCAGCTTTAATATTAACTCTTTAAGTATTGCCATGGCCAAGGACTTCTATAAGTTAATATAAGCCAGATACATGTGATATATGTCCCCTCATATCACTTCGGGTAATGAATCCTCTCTGGAACACTCATTCATCTTCGTATGCTTCATTTCATACCCAATAACACCCTACCATAAGCATCCTCGTGATTGGGACCCGTTTTTGATGAAATCTAAGTATGAAAGTTCACATACAAGATGACCTGGTGTCACAAGTCAAAGGATTACTTACACTATTGACACATGAGAGTATTTTCCATAGACACTTGAGTGAAATACCAAATGGAGCTCTCATAGCGGGTCATGTTCAGTGAACTTGTTCACCTAACAAGCACCCATATGTTATCCCCAAGTATCTCTATACTTTCAACCTATGAGACCGATTGCATGCATCAAGTGCATGAAGGCTTACCATATGCCAGTCTTTGAGCATTGTCAATGCCCTGTCTTGACAATACAAAGTTTTAGAAACACGGCACTGATGCATAAGGATCCTCATAATTGTAACTCCTTACAATTCCTTTGCAATGCCTTTGTGTTTCATGGGCGTTATCTTCACAAGTCATTTATAACAATTATAACAATACTTATGGATAAATAAATACCTCAATTATAATTAATAAACTATAATGTGCAATACATGAATATATAAATAGTGTCTTACAAGCCCAACTAATTGGCTTGCAGGGCTTACACCAACATTTTTCTAGTAGGACTAAAGCCAATCGCCCATATACTTAAGCCCATGTCTTTCCATGTGACGATTGTTTCTACTAGGACAGAAATCTTTAGTGGGTAACCTTTTTCAAATTAATGTCACCTCTTTCAATGATTACACTAATCAGGTGAAACTGCCGTAATATATGTATGGATCTATGATGAGACCTTGGTTCCTTAGCTTGCGCTACAGCTCCATTGTTATCGTAGTAAAGTGGTACTGAATCAACAATGCTCGGAAGCAACCAAGTTCTTTAATGAACTTCTTGATCCAAACAACCTCATTCGTTGCCTCAAATGAGGAGATATACTCGGCATTGGTTGTTGAATCTACAGTCATCTCTAGTTTGGAACCTTTCCAACTAACTGTACCAAGATTCAAGGTATATATATAATTACATTATGAATTACTATAATCCTAATCAGATTAGAAGTCAGCATCTATATAACCCCTAACTTGAAGTTCAGCCCCTCCATAGACCAAGAAAGTATCCTTAATGCTTCTCAAGTACTTAAGGATATTCTACACAGTAGTCCAATGACTATCACCAGGATTACCCTTTTGTATCTGCTCATGACAGTCAGAGCGTATGATACATCTGGTCTAGCGCACAACATAGCATACAGGATAGATCCAATTGCTGAAGCATATTGAATCCTATCGACCCATGTCCTTTCATCTAATGTTTTAGGAAACATCTCTTTCGAGAGAGGTATGCCATGTAACATAGGAAAGTTTCCTCTTTTGGAGGTATCCATGCTAAACCTTTTAGCACCTTGTCTATGTAAGTGGATTGGGAGAATCCAAGTAGTCTTTTCGATCTATATCTATAGATCTTAATTCCTAAAATAAATGCTGCTTCTCTCAAATCCATCATGTAGAATTGTTTGGATAGCCAGACCTCAGTCATCTGCAGCAAAGGTACAACATTTCCAATAAGCAATATGTCGTCGACATGCAGCATTAGGAAAACAACCGCCAGCCTATTTAGCTTCTTATATACGGATCATCAAGATTCTAGATAAAACCATATCCTTGGATTGTTTTATCAATTCTGATGTTCCAGCTCCCAGATGCTTGCATTAATCAATATGCAACGCATCACATTTCTGTAGAAAACCATATTTCACTGAATCATGTCTATCCTCACTAGACATTCAGAGTACTTGCTTTTCTTGAGCATCAGTCCGAGCATCTATTGCTTCTACCAATGGCTTAGGTTTCTAGGGGATGTTAGGTTCTGGTTCTTGAACTTCTTCAAGTTCTATTTTACTCCCATGAATCCTTCTAGTAGAAACTCTTTCTCTAGAAAAGTAGCGTGTTTTGACACAAACACGTTTTGATCAGTAGGACTGTAAAAGTAATATCCCATAGTCTCTTTAGGATATCCCACAAACTTACATTTTTCTGATCTAGCTCACAGCTTATCAGAAGGTACATCCTTCACATAAGCAGTACATCCCCAAATCTTTAGAAAAGATAAACATGGCTTCTTTCCATTCTACATCTCATATGGTACCTTATCTACCGATTTGCATGGAACCCTATTTAGAAGGTAAGCTGTAGTCTCTAAGGCATATCCCCAAAAGGATATCGAAAGGCCAGCCTTAGACATCATGGACCGAATCATGTCCAACAATGTTCAATTTCTCCTCTCGGACATTCCGTTATGCTGAAGAGTTCCAGGTAGAGTCCATTGCGACAGAATTTCATTTTTTTCAAATGATCCAAGATATCATGGATTAAATATTCTCTTCCCCGATCCGATCTAAGAGCCAGAATATTTTTCCCGGTCTGTTTCTCTACTTTAGCTCTGAACTATTTGAACTTTTAAAAGCTTCAGACTTGTATCTCATCAGATACACATAACGATATCTAGAATGATCATCGATAAAGGTTATGATGTATGAGTAATTATCTCTAGCAACTGTGTTTAGTGGCCCACATACATTTGAATGTATTAAGCCCAATAAAACACCAGCTCTTCACCCTTTCCAATAAAGGGAGTCTTGGTTATCTTACCAAGGAGACAACATTCACATGTCCCATATGATTCATAATCAAAGGGTTCCAAATAACCATGACATTTTACTCGTTAAGCATGACATTGAGGAAAACAGAGGAAACGATGACTTAATTTCTCTCGAAATAAAATGAGGGTTTGAAAACAACCTCGAAAAAGAAATAGAGTTGCCACCTATTTTTTTGGCTAGGTGTGATTAGCCACCTACTAAAACTGGTTTTGTAAAATATTTTAAAAACCAATTTCAAAGTCTGCGCTTTTAAACCAGAGAAATCAAAGAAGCAGGTTCGGGAGTCGGTTACGTGCGGGGAAGGATTAGCACTCCCACAACGTCCGCATAAAATGGTACCTTATTAATAATGTGTTATCTCAAGTCTCGGTAAAAGTCGGTTTTAGATTTGGCATTTTAAAATAATTCTCAATTTAAAGAAAAATAATTCCATTTTTTAATTGAAAATTATCAGGAATTTATTAATTCAAAATTTTCTTATATTCCCTGACAAACTCGACAAAATATAGAAATTTTTATTTATTTGGAAAATCTCTGAATCATTTTATTTCTTTTGAAAGAAAAAAATATTCCTTTATTAATGATAATTGATGATATCCTCCTCAGCAAACCCGACAGAGAACTCAAGAATAATTTTAGCTCTGGAATATCTCTATTTTTATTGAAAATCATTATCTTTTTTAAAAACATTTCAAAAAGATGAATATGAACATGTATGACATGGTAAAAGATGACATAGCAAAATCTAGATGACATAGTATAATCTAAATAATGTGGCAACATCTAAATGACATAGTATATTCTAAATGACATGGCATAATTTAATAACATCACATAATAAGAAACATAAAATAACATTATAATAAAATATGCATGTAAATAAAAAAAAAAACAATGCATGAACATAATAAACCCTAAATATATGGCAAAATAATTAATGATTAAGCAAAATGCATAGAATAACATAAAATATCCATAACCATATAACCACCATGATACTCACCATGAAATATAAATCAAAACAACAACATCACCATAGAAATATTCATAGCAAAAATCATATATCATATAATATGCATGAACATGGAAAATGCAATGCATGAGAGTGTATTTTTTTCCTTTAAATAAGGACATCCGTATACCTATAAAGATATGTTACTACCTTAGGAAAAGACTTAAATTAGGTTTTTCTAAATAAAATATACTTTGTGATTGGATTGAAAAGAAATTTGAAAAATATTTAGATGAAAATGGCACCATTGCCAAAACCCCCTTTAAAAGGCTCTATTCTCCTAATTTTGAAAACCGGGTTAACAACCCTTGACTCAATCTTTATAAAAATCAAATTTTAGGACTAAAATGACTTAGAAATTAACCTAGGACAGTAGCTATTATTTTAAATCAGCCCCCTCTTAATGCCTTAACCAAAACAAAAAATTATTTTATTCTTGAAAACAAATCTGACTTTTCTGACCAGTTCTAAAACGTGATTTTTTTCCTATTTTAAAATTTTTTAAAAAAATCTAAAAAAATTATGGGAGACTCAAAACATGTCGACATCTATGATAAAAAATCAGCTTAATTTTTAAGACTAAGTATGTCCTACCCGAAAATTCATGAAAGATAGAACACTAGGTGAAAAACTGTTTAGCCAAAAAACATTTTTAAACCTTTGATAAAAAGGTCCAAAAATCAGAATAAAATTATTAGAGACTCATCTAAGGTCCTAAAATCAGTGGTACAAATTTCTAAAAATTTGGACAAGGATTGCTTAATGAAAAAAAAATCACAAAGGTAGAAATCCGACTTGCACAAATCTTAATTTTCCACAAGCATGCTCATGAGAACTTGGCTTTGAGCCATTGATTGGCTTAAGTCAAAAATCCAGTGGGGATGAAATAAAATGCATGAACAAACAGCAAGATGGAAATTTCATGAAAGAAAATAAAATAAAAATTACAAAATCATATGAACAAAACATGGAGGAGAGCATGAAAAAAAATAGCTACCTTGCTTTAGCTTTCCAAATCAAAGAGTAGTAAGAAAATCCCTTATTTTTTCTCTTTTCTTTTTCCCCTCTCTTTTCTCTCAAGAATAGCTACAACCCTTGTAAAAAATCTGATCTCTCCTCCTCTTAAAAAATAAAACCCCCCTCCAATTTATAGGCTAACCAAATGCTAGGGATGTTGTAAGAATGTTGTCATTTTTCTTCTTCTATCTAGCAAGATCCAAAGGCTACTAATCAAAGATGATAAAAACGTGAATTTGCAACCATAGGATGAAGTGATCAGCCCTTAACTATAACCAGCTGTCCAAAAATCCTAACCATAATGTGCTCATCTTTTCTCTACATCCCCTTGGCCACTTGGCAAGATCACAAGGGCTAAATCAAATAAAAATATCTCCTTGCTATCCAATTTTGGCCCTTGGATGAGAAAATCAGCCATTCCTTCCCTTCTTCATGGGCTAGCCGAATGGACTTGAAGTTTCCTGCATCTTCTCTTTTTTTTTAAATTGCAAAAATGGCTCTTTTCGATTTCTTCGATAAAATTGCACTTTAGCCCCTAAACTTAATTAAATTGCAAACAGACCCCAAAAATCTAGATTTTCTTTTTCCAATCATTCCAAATAAGTATAAAACTCAGTTCTGTAAGTTTTCATAATTTTTCGAGCTCGTTTCCTATTTTTCTCGAATTTTTCATTAAAATTACGGATTAGTCCTCCTCGAACTTTGCCTTTTTCCAAATCAGCTCCAATTTGAGATTTTTCTTTTCCAATACCTCCTAATCAATATAAAACTAATTCTGAAAGTTTTCATAATTTTTCGAGCTCGTTTACTATTTTTCTCGGATTTTTCTTTAAAAGTTTTGGTTTGACGCCTTCCAAATTTAGCATTTTTCAATTGACCTCCAATTCCAGATTTTTCTTCACCAATACCTTCCAAATATTATAAAATTGATATCTGGAAGTTTTGGTAATTTTCTGAGCTCGTTTCCTATTTTTCCCGAAATTGTTTTTTGGAATTTCAGACTAGTACACCCAAACTTTGTCATTTTTTATTTGAACTCATTACATAGATGTGAACCGCATCCTCAATCAATTACCCAAGAATTGCATTTAACAGTAGAAAGATTCAGTTCAATCACAAACACAGTCAACCCGAAAACTTCTATAAGTTCTTCTTGACTTGTCAAGTGAGCAACCTTCCTTTCATTGAGAATGCTTCTCAATCTTTTGTACCAATCCAAACATTTTGGACTAATGGCATTCATAATGCTGCACAGTGCAGTTAAAGTATTAACCATTTTCAACAACCTAATATGGAAAAAGTATATATCAGTTATATTCATGCATTTATACCAATTCAAGATGAAATATTAAATCTCTTATTGGTTCTCCCACTAATTTTTCGAGATAATAGCCCTTACTGTTATTCGGAAATCTCATCAAGGTATTTCTAGTGGGCTGGGATCCTTTTCAACATGTTGCAACCTTGAGTGCCTCAACAAATTACGACAAGCCTAGTTGGGTAGATAACATAGCTTATCAATTGCATCTCTAAGCAACTCCAAGATCAGTTAGGTGACAACTCTTTGTCTAAGCACATCATATGTACTTCGCCTAACTTTGCCTCTAACATCATGCGGTCAGGTTTTGCGCATCCGGACAACATGGCATTAGTTGAGTAAGAACCAACTTCATAACTCAAACATATTCGTACAGTAGTTTGACCTTGAGTGACTCAATAAGCCTCCTACTGGAAGAACTCTGGTTATCTTTTTATGATGATGGAAGGCAACTTTATCATGCGAAACATGTGACTCAATATGATAAAGAGAGATTTCCTTTTTCTTTAAATATCAGTCTCATCATATCAGGCATTCATAGCATTTATAATATCGCATAAAATAAATCTATAACATGTTTTCTACTTAGATGGTTATGGACTTTTCTAATATAATTTCCTTGAGGCATCAAAGGAAATTAGGTTGTGAAATTCCTAGGTGATTACATACATAGTCTTCAAAGCTTGCTTGAAATCTCCTTATCTTCATGGCGCTTTTGATATCCATCTTCAAGTTACAAAAATTATTCCTAGCTAATCCTAATTTTACACTGTGATGTAACTAATTACATTTGTAATAAAGAAACCTCAAGTTACATTTGAGGGGAATTAGGTGAGGAAATAATTTTTACAACTCCAGAAAATGAAAGATAAGGCAGGGCACGCAGTCCCTATTTATTTAATAAAAACCATAAAAATAAATTCAACCATCCACAATCATATTGGGTCTAAGTCCATAATCATCCCATACATTCACAAACAATTTATGAACTTGTAAGTCATGCTTTAATCTCTATTAACCATTCAATGATTATATTTGATCCATAATTTAATTGAAAAAAATATTTATTCTAATCTCATTAGAATAAATCCTAATCCAATTAGAAATATTTCCTTTAATTAAATTATCATCCAATTAAACAATTTAATTGAATATTTATGTAAATTATTATTTTGGTCATTTATTTAATTTAACAATATTACCATGGTTACTAATTTTTAGTGTTGCAGTTCAACTAGGACACTACAACATTAGTAACTCAATATTGCTAAAATCCATAAGCTATGAGAATCTGATAGAAGCAAAAACCCTAGCAAGGGAAAGCGCAGGCTGTGGCTATCAGATGTAGCCATTGCCTCCCTCTCTCCCTACAGGCTGTCTATCCACTTTTCACAGCTTCCAACTTTTCAATGCCAAATCAGTTTTATGATTTTTCAGGCTTGCCAAGAACAATTCTAAGCAATTTTAAATCCTAAAAATCATTAAACCATGCATTAAATATCAGCCAAGAAAAAATCTACAAGTTTTTCTCACTAAAATCACCAAATTTGCACAAAGCAGGCAAATACAGTTCTCAATTACTGTCAAGCTTTCGCCAGTTGCATTAATCAGTTTAAAACAATTTTAAACCAATTAATCAACATGAATTCACCATGATTAACTACTGCCTTCACCAAAACACTACAAGTGCAAATTCTCACAATTTCGATTAGTGACAATCGGATCAAAATAACTCAAAGAACAAAACAATTTTGTTAAAGGTAACAATCAAATCATAGATCGTATAGGAAAAACATAAGTGAGGCTCTGATACCACTGTTGGGATTTGGCTCATGCTCAAATAGAGCTAATGTATAATTTAATCAACAAGTTAAACATACAATGCAGCAGAATAAAATAAAACATATAGAAAACCGAATCCCTCCAAGGATCTGCCTATGAATTCAAAATGATCAGCCTATCAAGAACAGATAACAATCAAAATCTCATACCTCTGTATTGGAGATTGTCGAAACCTTAAGACATATTCTTGACGTTCTTGTTCTTGTTCACAAAGCTCGCTTGTCGAAAACCAAAGCCGTCCAATTGTTCGACCTCTAACAGTAATCCACACAGGTTATCGCAACCTAAAAAATAACAAGTCTCATCGCGAGACATTTACTCGTTAAGCGTGACATTTGGGGAAACAGAGGAAAAGACGACTTCATTCCTCTTGAAATAAAATGAGGGTTCGAAAACAACCTCGAAAAAAGACATGGAGTCGCCACCAATCTTTTTTGGCTAGGTGTGATCAGCCACCTATTAAAATTGGTTTCGTAAAACATTTTAAAATTAATTAAATTTTTTTTTAAAAACCAATTTCAAGTCTGCATTTTTAAACCAGAGAAATCAAAGAAGCGGGTTCGGGACTCGGTTACGTCCGGGGAAGGATTAGCACCCCCACAATGCCCGTATAAAACGGTACCTTATTAATCGTGTGTTATCTCTAGTCTCGATAAAAATTCGGCTTTAAATTGGTATTTCAAATTAACTCCCAATTTTAAGAAAAATAATTCCATTTTTAATAGAAAATGACCCGAAATTTATTAATTCAAAATTTTCCTATATTCCCCAATAAACGCGAGAAAATATAAAAAAAAATTATTTACTTGGAAATATTTTCGAATCATTCTTGTTTTTTGAAAGAAAGATATTCCTTTATTAATTATCATTGATGATATCCTCCCCAGCAAACCTGGCAGAGAACTCATGAACTATTTTAACTTGGGAATATCTTTATTTTATTAAAAATCATTATCTTATTTTAAAACATTTAAAAAAATGAATATGAACATGTGTGACATAATAAAGATGACATACCAAAATCTAGATGATATAATACAACCTAAATGATAAAATTTAAATGACATAGTATAATCTAAATGAAATGATATAACCTAAGTGACATAATATATTCTAAATGAAATGATATAACCTAAGTGACATAATATATTCTAAATGAAATGATATAACCTAAGTGACGTAATATATTCTAAATGAAATGATATAACCTAAGTAACATAATATATTCTAAATGACCTAATATAATTTAAATGACATGGCAAATCTTAATGATATGGCATATTTTAAATGACATGGCATATTCTAAATGACATAATATAATCTAAATGTCATGGCAATATAATTTAAGTGACATGAAATGATATGTAACATAAAATAATGTTATCATGAAATATGAATGAAAATAAAAATAATAATGCATGAATATAGTAAATCCTAAATAATGTGACAAAAATAAATGACAAAATAAAAAGCATAGGATAACATAGAATATTCATAACCATATAACAAACAATTATAACACCATGAATATAAATCAAAACAATAACATAGTCATAGAAATATTCATAGGAAAAAAAAAATCATATATCATATAATATGCATGAACATGAAAAATGCAATGCATGAAAGTGTACTTTTTCCTTTAAATAAGGAAATCCGTATATCTAAAAAGATATCCGACTACCTTAGGAAAATAAATCAAATTAAATTTTCTAAAATAAAAAATACTTTGTGATTGATTTGAAAACAATTTTGAAAATTTTAGATAAAGAAAACACCATGGCCGAAATTCCCATTTAAAAAGGCCCTATTTCCTAACTTTGAAAACCTGAACTTGACCACCATTGACCCGAGCTTTATAAAATCATTTTTTTTATTAAAATGGCTTAGAAATCAACCTAGGACAATATCTAAGGTTCCTAATCAGCCCTCTCTTAATGCATTAGCCTAAACAAAAAATTATTTTTCCCTTGAATTCAAATTCTGACTCTACTGACCAGTTTTAAAACGTGATTTTTTAACCTATTTTTAAAATTTCAAAAAAATCTAAAAAAATATGGAAGACTCAAAACATGTCGAAATCTATGGAAAAAAAAACTGGCTTAATTTTTAGACTAAGGATGACCTACCAGAAAAATCACGAAAGTCAAAACACTGTGTGAAAAACTGTTTATCCAAAAAAACATTTTTAAGCCTTTGATAAAATCATTCAAAAATCAAAACAAAAATATTGGTGCGTTTCTCCATTTTTCCTCCAATCGGCTATTTTCTCAGAATTACTTCAAACTAAGCCTTGGGCTATCCTTGTTTACTCACTGTTCATCAATTAGGGGCTTTAATTTTACCGAATCGAGCCATTTTTGCAATTTTCCCCAATTTTTCCAAAATCCACCAAAAACCCTAATTTTCGGGTTTCTTCTGAATTGACTCTTCCTTTGGTTTTGCTTTCAAATGGCCTCTCCATTACCCATAGTCATTGCTTATCTTCCATTCGAAACTTCCAATTTTGACCAATTTGATCGTTTAAACACTTTTCACCAAATTTTCTGAACTCTGAACTAGGGTTTCCTATCCACTGAATCGCCGTAACCTATCTTCCAGACTCCATATCTCTCGTTGTAGACCTCAGATTATCAAAATTCTTTAACCATTGTTCAATTAAACTTTGGATCTTGATTTTGAATAAGGGTTGACTTTTCAGTGGTTGACTTTTCGATGTTGACTTTTCAGCGTTGACTTTTCAAGATTGACTTTTTATGCTTGGCTTTTTGAAATAAGTCTCAGAGTACCACCTGTAGGATGAGAAGAGCTTTTCTGCATTCTAAAACATCATTTTAGGAAGAAAAATTACCTGATTTAGGGGTCCGGACAAAATTAGGTATCTACACAGGGATTCGAAAACCTTCACAAGGTAGAGATTATGTTTTTCCAAGACGATGCTAGTAGTCTAGGTTGTGAGAAACCTTCCTCCTCTACCTTAGTTAGCCAAAAGAAAACTAGAAGAATTGAATTCTCTCTTCTCTTTTGCTATTCGGCCGAACCTCACTTGGCATAGTGAGAGGCACCAACTCCAGGTCTTTCCTTTTTAGGGGGCGGCAACAACATAAAGCATATATATAAGTAGGTTTAGTGTATGCCAACTATTGGACTAACTGCACTAAAGCTCTTATACATATTATTAAATATTCATGCGAAGCCCACAACACTTAATGAATATTTAATCTGGCCCAATCTCATTTTAATTTCATTAATCACCTTTTGTGTGTGATCTATTTGGCCTTTAACATGTTGGCAATAATATAATTAATTCAATTGAGAATTTCCTATTTATATTTATAGATCACGAGCGGCATCTAGCAATGTATCATGACCACCCAAATGCCAAAAGAGTCATCAAGCTTCGACTAGCCTTTCGTGTACAATATGTATGTGTAATTCGATCCCTTCATCAAATATACCGGGATAGAAAAGAGCATGGTTCAGTGTCTACTCTTAATCCCATTCCATATTAGATCTGCAGCTTTAATAGTAACTCCATAAGTATTGCCTTGGCCAAGGACTTCCATAAGTTCATATAAGCCAGATACATGTGAGATATGTCCCCTCATATCACTTTGGGTAATGAATCCTCTCTGGACCACTCATTCATCTTCGTATGCTTCATGTCATACCCAATAACACCCTACCATAAGCATCCTCGTGATTGAGACCCGTTCGTGATGAAATCTAAGTATGACAGTTCACATACAAGATGACCTGGTGTAACAAGTCAAAGGATTACTTACACTATTGAGAAATGAGAGTATTTTCCACAGACACTTGAGTGAAATACCAAATGCAACTCTCATAGCGGGTCATGTTCAGTGAACTTGTTCAACTAACAAGCACCCATATGTTATCCCCAAGTATCTCTATACTTTCAACCTATGAGACTGGTTGCAAGCATCAAGTGCATGAAGGCTTTACATATGCCAGTCTTTCAGCATTCTCAATGCCCTGTCTTGACAATACAATGACAACGAACAATTTTAGAAACACGGCATTGATTCATAAGGATCCTCATAATTGTAACTCCTTACAATTCCTTTGCAATGCCTTTGTGTTTCATGGGCTTTATCTTCACAAGTCATTTATAACAATTATAACAATACTTATGGATAAAGAAATACCTCAATTATAATTAATAAACTATAATATGCAGTACATGAATATATAAATAGTGTCTTACAAGCCCAACTAGATTGGCTTGTAGGGCTTACATCAACGTTACATAGAGGCCAAGGTTAATGTAATCATGTTAGAAGTGTTTGAAAGGGTAAAAAGGGATGTTAGGAAGGTAAAGAAACTAATGATCAGATTCTAGGTAGAAATGGTCAAGGCCGACCTGCTTCGATGGAAATCGGATGTGAGAAAGATAGCTAATCAGTCGGTGGGTTTTTGTCAATATCATGAGTGTAAGAGGGAGGCCTTTCAGGACTGCGAAGAGTTTTTAGCAAAGGTTGAAAAGATGATGGACATGGGCGAGGCCCATTTTAATGAAAAGGTAGAGGATCCTGAAATCAGTATGAATGAAATTGGTTACGGGGTGGACAGAACCTTGATCATATACTATGATGAGCCCGAGGCAATGGCTATTCCAGTAGTCGAGGAACCTGCTCCAAAGATCATAGAATTGCCATCACCTTTCCCTTACAAAGGGGATAAGACGATTCCATGGAACTATGAATGTCGTATGGCAACGCCGGGATCTTCGAACCATCAGACATTCATTATGGATGTGACTGGAGTGAGGCATCTAACCTGAAGAGGTAGATGCTATGCCCTGGGGACAGTTGAGCATGGTTAAATGGGAAAAACAGGAGCACCTGACAAAGGGAAAATGATAATGGCATCCAGCTTTTGTTAATAAAGTAAAAGAGCCGATGAATGAGAAGGAAGCCTGCGAGTTTTTAAAGTTCATCAAGCACAGCGAGTACAGTGTAGTAGAACAGTTGCACTGCCAACCGATGAGTATTTCAGTTCTTTCATTGCTATTAAACTCAGAGCCATACCAAAACGCTCTGCTGAGAATTTTGAACCAGGCTTACGTGGCTAAAAACATATCGATGGAGAAATGAGACCGGTTGGTGGGGAACATCACAGCAGATGGTTACATCTCTTTCAGTTACGATGAGATATCACCGAAAGGAGTAGGATCCACCAAGGCTCTTCATATTACCACTACTTGCAAGGGGCACATTCTACCCAGTACTCCTTGACAATGGATCTTATTTGAATGTGATGCCATTGGCAACCCTGTCGAAACTGTCAATTGATATGACTTATATGCTGTCGAGTCATACCGTTGTCAGGGCTTTTGATGGCACTCATTGGGAAGTGATGGGAAGCACTGAAATCTCGCTTCAGATAGGCCCTTATACCTATAAGGTTGAGTTCCAAGTGTTGGATATCTCCCCATCTTACAAATATTTGTTGAGAAGGCCGTGTATTCACTCTGCTAGGGCTATGCCATCATGTCTCCATCAAAAGCTGAAATTTATGATGGAAGGACGCATAGTCAGTGTGTCAAGAGAAGAAGATATCATAGCTTCAGCATCCACAAATGCCCTTTACATAGAAGTGAACGAAGATGCCGTAGAGTGCTCATTCAGGTCACTGGAATTCGTCAATGCTGTGTTCATCATCGAGGGACATAAAAGTCTAGAGCCGAGGTAATCCAAGAGTGCCAGGTTAGGAGTGAAGACGATAGTTGGAAAAGGCTGTCGTGCAGGAAAAGGATTAGGAAAATATCTCCAAAGAATGGCTAAAGCGATAGAAGTGGCCGAAAAGAAAGACCGATTCGGTCTTGGGTACCTCCCTAAAGCCCATGAGAAAAGAAAGCAAGTTAAGAAGAACCAAAAGAGAGGATAGCCCGACTTTCAGGTGTGGATATGGAATGGGAACCCATGACTTTCCCTCCGATCCTTCACATTTTTCGCTCAGCAGGCTACCAGTTTGGAGATAAAAATTTTGAGGATGTGATGGTCAGACTGGAGCAAGCCTTTGAGAAGTTCTATGGGGTTGAAGAGAAACAACCACATGGAATGATGGTGTGCATGGTCTAAACAGATGAGCTAGGAAATGAAGGCACTAGTCGGATGGTGCGCCCGTGCCCTCTCGGTTATGAGTTGACCAATTGGAGTGTGACTGAACTTCCTATAGGTTTTAGGTCTAATCCAGTGTAATGCTCTAATTCAACCTTAATCGCCTCTGTCCAAGGGCATTAAGAATCCTTTGTATGGGCTTATGTTTAAGACTTATCATTCAATAAATAACAATCACGATGCATTTTCTTCATATTGATATGTCCGCATTCTTTCGTTATTTCATTATTATTGCCTATATGCCTTCCTATATTGTTTCTTCCCCACCTATATACAGGTGCCCGAATATGAAATATGAGGACCATCCTGTCAATAATTTTGAAAAACCCATCTGTACGGGTGATTTCGACGCTAACGAAGATGTCGAAGACTGTGATTTGCCTTCGGATTTGTTGAAAATAATAGAACAATAAGAGAAACAAGTATTGCCTCATAAAGAGCAATTAGAAGTGATAAATTTGTGGAATGGTAAAGATATAAAAGAAGTCAAGATTGGGACTGCTATTTCACCATTGATAAAGCAAGATTCGATAATTCTACTCGGGAACACATTTGCATGGTCATACCAAGACATGCTTAGGTTGGACCCTAATATTATGGTTCACAAACTTCTGTTAAAATTAGTTTGTAAGCCGATTCAGCAGAAACTATGAAGAATGAGGCCTGAAATCCCGCTAAAAGTGAAATAGAAAATGAAAAACCAAGTTGATGTTGGATTCTTGGAAGTGGCAAAATACCCGGAGTGGGTAGCTACCATTGTCCCAGTTTCGAAGAAAGACGACAAAGTATGGATATGTGTCGATTAGCGGGATCTGAACAGGGCAAGCCCTAAGGATAATTTCTTGTTGCCTCACATTTATACTCTAGTCGATAATACTGCCAAGAATTTCGTGTTTTCCTTCATGGACGGGTTCTCACGGTACAACCAGATTAAAATGGCACCAGAGGATATGGAGAAAACCACATTCGTGACGATGTGGGGAACCTTTTGCTATAAGGTAATGCTATTCGGGTTGAAAAACGCTGGGGCAACATATCAAAGAGCCATGGTAACTTTGTTCCATGACATGATGCATAAAGGGATCAAAGTTTATATCGATGATATGATCGTAAAGTCACAAGGAGAGGACGAACATATTGCAAATCTTAAAAAGCATTTTGAAAGGTTGAGAAAATTTCAACTTAAACTCAACCGACAACGTGTACTTTCAGAGTCACTCCAGGAAAGCTACTGGGCTTTGTTGTTAGCCAAAAATGGATTGAAATTGATCTTGATAAAGTAAAGGCTATTCAGAGCTTGCCTCCACCTCATACTCAGAAAGAAGTAAGAAGCTTTTTGGGTAGGATGAATTATATCGCTTAGTTCATCTCTCAATTGACCGATAAGTGCGACCCGATCTTCAAATTACTCCGAAAGCGTGATCCAGGGGAATGGGATGAAGAATGCCATAGAGCCTTTGATAAGGTCAAGCATTATTTGTCAAACCCACCGATACTAATGCCACCAGTCCAAGGGAAGCCGCTAATATTGTTTTTGTCAGTATTTGAAAGGTCCGTGGGATGTGTGTTGGGGCAACATGATGAAACCAGAAAGAAAGAACAAGCCATCTACTATCTCAGCAAAAAGTTCACTGAGTACGATTTGAAATATTCATTGGTAGAAAGGCTTTGTTGTGCTCTAGCCTAGATGGCCCGGAGGCTCAGACACATGTTGTATCACACGACATGGCTGATTGCAAAGCTAAATCCCCTCAAATACGTATTTGAGGCGCCTTCGTTATCAAAAAGAACGACGAGATGGCAAGTGTTGCTTTTCAAATATGATATTGTGTATGTGAGCCAAAAGGTTATAAAAGATAGCGTAGTAGCCGAATTCCTAGCAAGCCGAGCGGTGGAGGATTACGAGCCTCTAGACTTTGATTTCCCTGATGAAGATTTAATGTGTGTCTCATAAGAATAAGGGACTTCCTCTGAGAAGAGAACTTGGAAAATGTATTTTGACGACACTTTTAATGCCATGGGGCATGGAATCGATGCACTGCTTATATCTCATAAGGAAGATTATTGTCCTTTCACTGCCAGATTGGATTTTGATTATACAAACAATACCGTTGAGTATGAAGCATGTACTATGGGTCTTCGTGGCGCCATAGAAACGAAAATAAAAAAACTAGAGGTCTTCGGAGATTCAGCCTTGCTGATATACCAACTACGCGGAGAATGGAAAACCCAAGATGCAATGTTAATCTGATATTGAGAACTTATACTGAGCTTGATTGAGGAATTCAAAGAAGTGGTTTTTAATTACCTCCCCGAGAAGAAAACTGAACGGTGGATGCTCTAGCCACTTTATCATCAATGTTTAAAGTGAATGAAGGAGCCAAAGTTGTGCCAATCAAGATGAGCATATATGAGTCTCCTGCCCACTGCTTGAGTATCGAAGAAGAAGAAGATGGTCACCCTTGGTAATATGACATCTTGAAATACATCAAGAGTCAAAAGTACCCGGAGCAAGCAACGGAAAATGATAAGAGAACCCTGAGAAGAATGGCAATGGGTTTTGTCCTAGATGGTGAAATCCTCTACAAGAAGGGGAAAAACCAAGTTCTGTTAAGGTATGTCATTTCCACTGAAGCTCAGAGAATTCTCGAAGAAGTCCACGAAGGGATATGCGGTAATCACGCCAACGGCCACATGCTAGCTAAACAGATTATAAGGGCAGGATACTATTGGCTAACCATGGAAGGGGATTGCATCAATTATTCCCGGAAGTGCCATAAATGCCAAATATATGCAGACAAGATTCATGTGCTGCCATCTTCGCTGCACGCAGTAACAGCTCCATGGCCATTTTTTATGTGAGGAATGGATATGATTGGGCCCATTACAACGAAAGCTTCGAATGGACACCGTTTCATCCTGGTGGCCACAGACTACATCACAAAATGGGTAGATTCAGCTTTTTATGCCAATGTAACAAAGTCAGTGGTTTGCAAATTCGTTAAGAAAGAGATTGTGTGCCGATATGGACTTTCAAAAAGAATAATTTCGGACAATGCTCTCAATCTGAACAACAAGATGATGAGGGAAGTATGTACCCAGTTCAATATCAAGCATCATAATTCGACACCTTCTCATCCGAAAATGAATGGGGTAGTAGAAGCAGCCAATAAAAACATTAAAAAGATTGTTGAAAAGATGACTGACGTGTACAAAGATTGGCATAAGATCTTGCCTTTTGCCCTCTATGCATACCGTATTTCGGTTCGCACATCTACGGGTGCCACGCCATTTTTGCTAGTATACGGGATGGAGGCAGTGCTGCCTATTGAGGTTCAAAACCCTTCACTTCGTGTCTTGATAGAAGTAGACCTAGAAGCGGCGGAATGGGTTAGAGCTCGCTATGAACAGTTGAATCTCATAGAGGAGAAAAGGCTAAAGGCAATTTGCCATGGGAAGATGCATCAGAAAAAGATGATTCGAGCCCACAACAAAAATGTTCACCCCAGGCAGTTCCGAGAGGGAGAGTTGGTATTACAAAAAGTTCTCCCTATCATGAAAGATCCTTGTGGAAAATGGGCTCCGAATTAGGAAGGACCATATGTGGTAAAAATAGTTTTTTCTGGAGGAGCATTGATCTTAACTCGGATGGACGGTGATGACTTGAGAAATCCTATGAACGCCAACGAATTGAAGAAATACTATGCTTGAAGGAAATAAAAAAAAAAAGAAGAAAAGTGTGATACTGTGCATATGTGAATTCGAATGATTCCAAATGTAAAAGTGAAAATTCCATGTATCTATTTCCCCTGAGGATTGCTTTTCAATGAGAATATTTGTGCTTGATATGAGAAATGGCCATCTTTCATATTCCTATCACTAAGAAGAAATTATCCCTAGTCACCACTTTGAGCATTAGGAATTCTTTCATTCTTTCAACCTTGATGAAGGATTACCTTCCATACTGGGGGGCAAAGGCGAGGGAAAATCTCTTTCAAAAAATCTTATGGAGAAAAGAGCCATCAAAAAAAAAAAAAAAGCACACAAAAAACGTGTGAAATCAAAGAGTGGTAAATGAAAGCTACAATGAAAAGAAACAACAATAAAAAATTCAAAGGAGAAAAGTCCAAAAAGGACGAATGATTCAAAAATGAAACCTCTTCATGAAATGATCTTTGATTTGATCACCCTTAAACACATTTTGGGCCTATTTATCCTTTTCTTTCTAAACCCGATCCTTGGCCTACATTACGTGCTTTTAAAGTCCATTTTGATCAAGCTTGGGTATTTAATTTGAAGGGTTTTTCTCAGATTTCATCCCATCTTTTGGAATTGTATTCTTACCGTGGAAGAATTTAGAATTCTCACATGCATGGTGGGACACAAAAAAATGAGAAAAATGAAAAAAGAATGTAAAAGGAGAGGTTTAAGCCGAAAACCCAAAAAGGGCGACTTAAAACTGAACGGGGGACACTTGGGTTGAAAACCCGTAAAGGGTGGCCCAAGTACTCATCAAAGACTGAATCAATGCTCCGTGTGAAGGGGAAGAAAATATCAGGAATTCAGAGAATGGGGTGAAGCTCATTCTGAAGCAACAACGAAAGCCGAAAAGTCACCCAAGCAAATGGCAAGGTCAAAAGATATTTCACAGGAACTAAAACATGAAGGGCCCAGGATATTCCGAGTCTGGGACATCTATACCTTCTCCTTTGCATTTTCCTTTTAATCATTGATATTCATCTTTGTTTTCTAAACTTTTTTGCAATGAACTCTTATTGGCCCTCTCATGGTATTTGGCTGTTTCATACCATCTTTCATACATGTTGTGATGTATTTTGAATGTTATCAAATTGAATGATTATTATTAAACATAAAAATCTTTAAATGAACGGATTTGTTTGCATTATCATGGAGTAGATTTAAATTTTAGAAGAGGTTTTAAAACCACTAAAATTTGGAGAAAATCGAGATAACCCATAATGCTAAATAACTCATCAAGTGGGGCAAACATTGGATGCACTAAACACATCAACCTACGATAGAGAAAGGCCCATCAAGAAGGGGAAATTAGAGATAAATTGGAGATACCACCGTAGAGTCAAAACTTGTGGATCACGGTGAAACCATAGAGAAGAGCCCATAAAGTAAGAGCAAATCATGGATAGGTTGAAGACATCGCCACTGAGTCAGGAAATTACTGGGTCTCAGCGAACCCATAACGATGAAGAGCTCATCAAGTAGAGTGAACAACAAAGTTGAGAAGACCGTAAATTTCAATGAAACCATGGATTAAAACTCATATCAATCATGTAATTGCATTCATCCTTAGGGAACATGCATCTTACAAGCATTTTGCAAAACTTATCATCAACATCATTGCATTCGACTAACATTACAGGAACTATAGAAAGCTTTCTTTTTTAAGCCCTGCATGGCAAACACAAAAGGAAGTAAGCACTTAATCCAAATTCTTCGGACAAGACATCCAGAATATAATTCCTTTCCAAAATTATATACAGTGCCGTGTGAAAAGAGATTTTTTGAAAACTCTGGCGGGTTACCGGGGAGTTCGATTATCTTGACACATGTCATTTATATAATCTTTATGGACAAGACAACCAGATCATTCGGACAAGACATCCAAATCATTTGGACAAGACATCCAAAAAATTTTTGGACAAGACATCCAGAATATGATTCCTTCCAAAATTATATACAATGCCGTGTGAAAAGAGATTTTTCAAAAACTCTGTCGGGTTGCTCGGGAGTTCGATTATCCTGACACATGTCATTTGTATAATCTTTCTGGGCAAGACAACCGGATTTCTCGGACAAGACATCCAAATTTTCCTGGACAAGATAACCAGACTTCTCAGACAAGACATCCAAATTTTCCTAGACAAGACAACCAGATTTCTCAGACAAAACATCCAAATTTTCCTAGACAAAACAACCAGATTTCTTGGACAAGACATCAAAATTTTCCTGGACAAGACAACCAGACTTTTTAGACAAGACATCCAAGTTTTTAAACAAATCGAACTTGTTTTCTTAAGACGGATCGAGCCTTGATTAGTCAGGGAACTCAAGTTAGGGACAAATCTTTCATTTTGACCAAGCTTCACAAAGATGAGGTAAGGCCCAGGGACTTTCGTCGAGGTATTATCTTATCTTGCAAATCGAACTCATTTCCTTAAGACGAGTCGAGCCTTGATTAGTCAAGGAACTCAAGTTAAGGACAAATCTTTTTGTTTTAGTCAAAGTTGCACAAAGATGAGGTAAGGCACCGAGACTTTCGTTGAGGTATTTTCTTCTCTTGAAAATTGAACTCAATTCCTTAAGACGGTCGAGCCTTGATTAGTCAAGGAACTCAATTTAAGGACAAATTTCTTTTATTTTATTTGCGAATTACAAAAAAATAAAATAAATAAAAATGAATGAATAAAAATTCTCTTTTTTATCCTACACATGTGATTTGACTAATCGGACAAAATTATTGTCTATTTTATCTTTGCCTGATTCCTGATTCTCAGCAATAGTCAAAGAAGAGCAGCTGTAGACATCTAATTTTGTACGGACCCCCTAAACCAAGAAAATTCTCCTTTCAACTTCCCGGAATGCGAAGAGACTTCCACCATACCACAGATGGGTCTCCAAGACTTCATTTTGAAGGTCAACACGAAAAGTCAACTCGAAAAAAGTCAACCCTAAAAAAATCAACCCCGAAAAGTCAACTATTGAAAAAGTCAATCCTCAATCAAAATCAAGATTCAAAGTTAAATTGAATAATGGTGAAAGAATTTTGATAATTCGAGGTCTACAATGAAAGATATAGCGTTTGGAAGACCAGTTGCAGAAATTAAGTGGAAAGAAATACCTAATTACGCAAATTTGGGGAAAAGAGCGGAAACAATCAAATTGGACGAAATTGGAGGTCCCAAATGGAATAAGATCAGTAACTATGGATATTGGAAGGTCCAATTGTGATTCGTAGTTGAAAGAAGAATTGATTTGAAGAAAAAAGGAAAATAAAGATTTAAATCAATAAATAGGAAAATTCATAAATTTGGGGAAAACTGCAAAGATAGCCCGATTCGGTGAAATTGAAGCCCCCAGCTGATAAAGGACAAATAAGCAAAAAATATCCCAATTCCCAGTTTGAAGTGGATCCCAAGAAAGATCCAATTAGAGAAAAAATGAAAAAATGAGAAAATTCTCGGTGTTGAAAAGGGGGAAACTAAATTAGAGGGGAATACGATCGTAAAAATTGAGGCTTTTTGGACCAACTCCAATTCAATATATAACGAAGGCAGTGGAAAAAGAAATTCTAAAAATTAGACCCATTTTGAGTAAAACCAAGGTTTCAAAGGTTAAAGGGCAATCTTCGAAAATCCGAGAAAAATAGAAAACGAGCTCAAAAAAAATTAAAAACCTCTAGAATTGAGTTTTATATTGGATGGGATGAATTCGAAAATAAAATATTGAAATTGGGGTTCTTTTGTAATTAAAATAAGTTTGGGAGCCAAAATGAAATTTTATCAAAGAAACCGAAAAGGGCCAATTTGCAAATAAAAAAAGTTGAATGGCCTTGAAATTTCCAGGCCATTTTTGGCCAGCAGTTGATCAAGGGGAGGGAGTGTGATTATCATGGATCAAATGGCCAAGGATGGATAGAAAGATGACATATTTACAAGGACAAGTTCTCCACTACTTTGCCTACATGGCATTTTAAGCCAATAGGAAGCCTCCAATTTGCAAAGCCATGTGAAGGCCATGTGAAGTTAATAAGATGATGCCAAATAGGACAAATAATGCCATGTAGGAGGATATTTTTATAGTAGCCTCCATGATCTTGACAAATGGCAAAGATATTTTGTAGAGACAAGGGAACAATAATTATCTAGGTGCCATTGTTGGCCAATGGGAGGCTAGGAAACCCTATTTTTAAGGGAAGCAACATGCAAATAGGGGAAAAGCTCCCTATTTTTAAGAAAAATACTTGGTTGGAGGGAACATTTTTATCCATGTGGCAAAGGATGTTGGAGGAGCATGGAAGCATGACAAGGGTTAAAAAAATAAAAGCCACACTCACTCTAATATTAAGGGACATCCGGCCAAAGTGAGGAAAAGAAGAGGAGGTTCATTTTTTTCTTAAGGCATTTCATTCTTGAGAGAAAAGGAAAAAGAAAAAAAGAAAAGAGAAGGGAAGAGAAGAGAAGGGAAGGGAAGGGAAAAAATTTGGCAATCTTGATTTGGAAAGTAATAGCTAGGTAGCTGTCACCTCTTTTCTTCTTCTTTAATGTTTTTCTTTGATGTTGTGATTCTTGTTCTCCTTTTTTTGTTCATGTGATTTGTAAACTTTTTGATGAATAAAAAGGTTTTCAAAAATAAATTTTAAAGGTTTTCTATCCTTTACTCTTCATTCTTTATCAAATAACCAAGTTTTGACAAAAAAGTTTATATATTTCATGCCTTAACCGAACCTTGCTAGTATTTTTGTGCTTGTTCTTGCTTGATATTGCTTGCTTGGTTGTGTACATCTCTTGACTCATGATTTATGTATTGTCATATGATTTTGGGCTGTAAAATCATGCATTTCGTGACATTTCAACTAGGATTTTGGCCAAGATCAATCAATGATCTCAAGCCAAAAATCCCTTGTCTCTACTAGTTGAGAGATTGATAATTTAGATTGGGTATTCTGACTTTGGGATTTTTTTCACTACTCCTCCATGGTCAAAATAAAATGATTCTTTTAGTGTATGCAGTAGTCATTTAGAGGATGCCATGATATTGTTTCCATGTTTTTTAGATTTTGTTTTTTATCGTGGTTGAAAAATGGTTTTTAACAAAGCAGTTTTAACTCACTGAACTTTGGTAAAATTTCGGTCATAGTACCTTTGCTCCAAAAATTAAGTTGATTTTTTCCCATGAAGATCAATATGATCTAGATCTACCCTAATGTTTTTAGATTTTTTTGAAATTTTTTGAAGGGTAAAAAATCAGATTTCAAAAATGCCAGTGAGAGTCAGATTTGTTTCTGAGAAACAATAATTTTCTGTTTTGTTTGGATACAAAGAGGGGGCTGATTTGGGACATTAGTTACTTTCTTAGGTTAATGTCCAAGTCATTTCAATCATAAAATTTGATTTTATAAAAGTCGGGTCAAGGCGGTCAACCCGGATTTCAAAACTAGGAAAATATAGCCTTTTTAAAGGGGGTTCGGCCATGAGGTCATTTTCATCCAAAAATTCCAATTTTTTAAAAATCCGAGCCCAAAGTCTTTCGATTTGAAAATCCTATTTAAGTCTCTTCCTAAGGTAGTTGGATAACTTTTTAGGTATACGGATGTCCTTACTTCAAGGAAGAAATACATCTTTATTCATTGGATTTTTTAAATGTTTTTAAATTTTAATTTGACATAAAACGTGTGTTTTGGTTTTTTAAACATTTGGCGAGAATTAGTTCATAATATTTTCCGAGTTGCCGGGAAGATTAGGAAATTATTCAACGCACGTATTTATGAAATTGAAAGATATTGGATTTTGTTTCATTCGGAATCATATAAATATCATAAGAAAGAAATATTTTTTGAGCTTTTCGATGTTTGTTGGAAAGGGTGGTAATATTTTTCGATATATGCTATTTGTATGATTCCTCAGATGAAATCATATGTCCATGAATATTCCATGTTGATGTCCTTTTATGTTCATGTTGCCATAATTAGATTTTGTCATATCTAACATACTATGTCATTCATTCATGTGCCATGTCATCCATATGCCATGTCATCTAGATTATGCCATGTCAATCACTCACACGCCATGTCATTTAGATTATGCCATGTCATTCACTCACATGCCATGTCATCTAGATTATACCATGTCATTAATTCACATGCCATGTCATCTAGATTTTGCCATGTCATTCATTCATGTGCATTGTCATCCATATGTCATGTCATTCACTCACATGCCGTGTCATCTAGATTATGCCATGTCATTCATTCACATGCCATGTTAACTAGATTATGCCATGTCATTCATTCATGTGCATTGTCATCCATATGCCATGTTATCCATTCACATGCCATGAAATCTAGGTTATGCCATGTCATCCATTCACATGTACCATGTCAATCACATGCCATATCATCCATTCACATGCCATGGAATCTAGGTTATTCCATGTCATCCATTCACATATGCCATGTCATTCACATGCCATATCATTCATTCACATGCCATGTCATTCATATGCGATGTCATTATTCATGTGCCATGTCATTTATATGCCATGTTATCTTTTCACATGCAATGTCATCCTTTCACATGCCATGTCATTCATATGCCATGTCATCCATTCACATGCCATGTCATCGAGATTATGCCACGTCATCCACTCACATACCATGTCATCCATTGACATGTGCCATGTCATCCATTTACATGCCATGTCATCTACGTCATGCCATGTCATCTAGGTCATGCCATGTCATTCATTCACATGCCATATCATTCACATGCCATGTCTTTGATTCATATTCCATGCCATTTATGTTTTTGGCTATGTCATTTAAATTTTGTCTTGTCATAATAAATGATTTGCCATGCCATGTTGATTATGCATGTTATACATTCATGTTTTAATTTGTATATTCATGAGTATTCAACTTTTTGAAATTTGATATTTTTTAATAAAATAAGGCAATATCCTCGAGTTATTATAATTCATGAATTCTCCTCCGGCTTGTCGAGGAGTCTTCATCAACTATATTAACAAAGGAAAACCCTTTTAAAAGAGGGTGGTGCGGAGATTTCCAAAAACAAATAAAAAATCTATATTTTACCGTTTTGTCGGGGAATATAGAAAATTTTTACATTAACAAATTTTGGATCATTCTCGAAGAAAAATAGGATTGTTTTAAAAATGAGAATTATTTTCAAAACCAAACCTAAAATCGATTTTTTCACCGAGACTCAAGATAACACATGACTAATAAGGTAACATTTTATACGAGCATTTGTGGGGGTGCTAATCCTTCCCGCCACGTAACCAACTCCCGAACCCACACTTATTTTCTCTAGTTTAAAGCCCAGACTTCGAAATTGGTTTTAAAATATTTTTCAAAAACCAGTTTTAATAGGTGACCGATCACACCTAGCCAAAAAAGATTGGTGGGGACTGCATTTCTTTTTCGAGGACATTTTCATACCCTTAACCTTTAATTTAGATGAATTAAGTCGTCTTTTCCTCTATTTTCCCCAATGTCACACATTGACGAGGCCGATCGAAGGCGGCGACATCAGTGATATAATTAACTTTTGTATTCACAATTGTGTTTACCGTTTAAAACACAATTGGTCGATCGGTGAATACAATTGAATGTGACACTAAAATGATTTTTCCTTTTCCTCGAATCTTTCTATTCCAATTCAACTGCTATCTAGATATGTCCTATTAGATCGAATCATACATGACCATTGGCAATTCTAAGAGTCAAAAGTCATAAGGGTACTAATTAGAGATCCCAGTTGATCTCATGGGTCTTACACAACTTAGAAGCAGAGATCAATTCTTCTGTTACCCATATTGGTCAAATAATGCACATTTGGTTTGAAACACATGCTACGATTTTACTCTCCGTTTCCGTTGGAGCATATGTCTTTATCACAATATAAATACTGTATAGGTGATAGTTCATATACATTCAGTATCTAACTTGAGTCCACAACTCTACTTTCTCAATAAATTCAATAACAAGACTTCCTCCTGGCATACATAGACAGATAAAGTAAATTATGGGACCATTCACTGTCGGTCATAAACTCATTGCTATATGACCTCATCTTGAATCGTAGTCAAGGCGATTCCATTTTAAGCTCAAGCTCTCGTAAAAATCTTAGTTTTAAAGCATAAAGCTAATCTCATCTCTACGAGCACTAAGCCTTAGAGGTGATTGCCTGTGCGAGAAGGCCAATCATCTATCCGACATACATATATACTTAATATATATATACACTTGTGTATGCTTTCATGAAATAAAGTACTAAACTTAAGCATGCATTAATCATTGTCAACAATAATCATAAATGGGAAAGAACAAATTGTTCAACTTGAACAACTTAGCAAGTACATTAAATCCTACAAAATCCTAGAGATCTAACATGTATGGTATACACATCTCTAAGAATTGATTTCATATATCGATCTACAATGATCTTATGCGTATATATGTACTGCATGTTGACTTTCTTATATGCAACCATGTCTACCACAAAATTATCGTTGGTATCTATGTGTTTGGTCCTTGAATGATATTTGTGATTTTCGTGAATGCGATTCCAACTTGACTATCGCAATTCACCAACATTGAGTTTGATGCATCTTTATTAAATCTCAAATGATTCAAGAATCTTTTAAGCCAAACACCTTCTTGCACAGTTGCTGAAAATGCCATGAATTCAGCTTCTATAGTGGATAATGCTAAACAAGCTTATTGCTTACTACTCCAGGAGATCACTTTATTATTAAGTAAGAAAATATATCCGGAGGTATATTTCCTCTCATCTAAATCTCCTCCCAATCAGCGTTCATATACTCGATTAGATGCAGATCACTTCCTTTATAGCATAACGAATAGTCCACAGTGCCTTTTAGATACCTCAATATCCTTTTAATTGCTTTCCAATGGGGTTAACTTGGATTCGATTGATATCTACTTGCGAGTCCAACTACGTATTAATATCCAGCCTTGTGCAACATAACATACATAAGGCTTCCCACAACATGGAATAAGGAACTCTTGACATTTGTTCCTTTTCTTGTAAAGTCTTAGGACACATTCTTGTACTCAAGCCTTTTCCTTTTGCAATAGGAGTATCATTTGGCTTGTAGTCTTGCATTTGGAATCGTCCAAGAATTTCCTTAATATACGACTCTTGTGAAAGAGCAAGCAATTTATTAGAACGATCCCAAGTGATTTTCTTAAGACCCTCGTAAGTACGAGATCAATTCGAGACAATTAAAACATGCGGATGGCTCGAGGTTAAACTTTGAAATACCTATAGAAAGAATGGGCTACCATGTGGTACACACGTTGTATGATATATTGTAGAGTTGGGGGTTTAATCGAGTGATTAAGTGATTTAACCCCAAATTGACTAAAAGTCAGGATAGGAGAAAGTTTGTAAAATTTGATAATTTAACTTTACATAGTGTTGATATGTGATATAACATTATTTAGAAGTGTTAGAACAAGAATTAGCAGAAAAATCAGAAAATGTGAACCAGGGCTATTTTGGTCATTTTACCCAAAATTTTGTTTTTAGCCCGTAAATGGTACCAATGGACTAAGTGAACATACAGGATCATAATATGATGTTTAGATCAAAAATTGGACATTAAAATCAAATCCGATAGCTAAAATCGTCTAATTCGTCATTTGGTGACGCTGGCATAAATTGTCGTAAAAACATGGTTCGGGATTTTTCAGAACTGATCCGAACACATGGATATATGTTATAACATATGAGGATTATGAATATGACAAGAAAAATCAAAAACAGAGTTGAAACCGCATACGTCCTTAAGTAACCTAAAGGAATGAAAATCAAGAACTGACCGCGGGAAGGTCCGAAAAAGGTTTTAAATGTATCAATGGATTTATATAGACATAAAATGATGTTATCAATCTACTGGTGAAATCATAACAAAAATCGGAGCTAAAATAAAAAAAGTCAAAATGTTGATCCGTTGGCGCTCCAAGGCCCGGATTTGGGTTTCAGGATATCGAAAAATTACACGAACATGCAGATCAGTATATTATCATATTTGGAACACATCCATGTCAAGAAAACTGAAAAACGGGTTTCCGAACGTTAAAATTACATGTTGGCCTCTTTAAGGTACTAAAAGACAAAACAGGGGCAAAATGGTCATTTGACCATGGCTCACTTATTAAGTATGAAAATCATACTTCTTCCTCCCCAATTTTCATGTGAAAACCACAAAAAAGAGAAACAAAGAGGGGGAAGCCATGGAAGCCTGCTTCCAAGCTTTCTCTCAAATTCGTTGATTAGGCAAATCACCAAATTTTTCAAAGATTTCACAAACCCAAAGGTAACTTCATGTTCTAAGCTTGATTTTGACGTTATATTTTGAAGATTTTTGCTTCAACGATGAGAAACCATCTGGGCTAAAAATTGGTGGTGGTGAACCACCATGTTGCCATCATTTTTTTCGCTATGGGAGGTATTCCTCTGCCTCCTTAAACTACAAATTAGTATCGGATAGCTTTGACTCAAAATTTAGAGGCTAAAACAAGTTTAGCCAAAACCCTAACTTAGCCATCAGGTTGTGCCTCCACCTTCCTTGGTTGTTCGAGGCCACCGTTAGCTTTGCTGTCATCGTGTCAGCAACTTTCTACTTGATTGTTGCTCCAAATTTTAGTCCAAGCTAAGTGTAAAAATTTATTTCTAAAAATTATTACGCTTGAAATTTTTGGATAGCAGCTGACTGTTATTCATAATGAGAATTTCAGTGTCCCGTAGTTATAAAATATTTACAGACTATCTTGACAATGTCGTAGGTACCCATATCGTGGAGTCCGCCTGGGATCGCGACAAATTCACGAAAGTGCCGCTTTAATACTCGAAAAAACACGGTGAGTATTTAGGTTAATCTAGGAAGTAGATGTTGTTTTATATGCATTGTTGATTGATATGGATATTGAAACACAAAAGATTGCTTGGATCACGGAAACGGTAAGTTTTAAACCTTACGCAGATTAATGGCGTAAGTGTGGTGTTAATATGGTTACATGAGGTAAGTATTGTAGAGTTGAATGATAATGATTGTGAGTAAACGTGTAGCTATAGACGTAGGATCGTTAGATTATGTTATGACATACTGACTGTGATTGTATGAATATATGACGTAGAATTACCTTATGATATCGAGTTCTCGTAAAGATATGAGAAAAAGGTACAAGGAATGGACAAGTGATGATTATGTCATAATCCGAGATTGTTTATGAGTGATCAACCGTATGGCAGCACACTGTTCCTTGCTAGTATGCTTATTTAAATGATATGTGATGCATATTTATTGTAATGTTAAGCTATACCAGATTTGTAGGCTGCCATTGTGCCCTACCGAATTTGTAGGCTGCCATTCTGCCCTACCGGATTTCTAGGCTGCCATTGTATCCTACAGAATTTGTAGGCTTCCATTGTGCCCTACCGGATTTGTAGGTTTCCATTGTGCCCTACCGGTTATGTAGGAGCCTTCGTGTCGTACCGGTTCTGTAAGAGCCTTCGTTCCCTACCGATTCTGTAGAAGCCTTCGTGCCCTACCGATTATGTAGGAGCCTTCGTGCCCTACCGATTTGTAGGAGTCTACGGACCCTACCGGATGTTATAGTTGTTTGTGATGTTGTATGGAAACATCCAGGTGATGTCCGGGATGATATTATTGTACGGACAAGATGATGTCCGAGATGCTATTGTTGTACGGACAGGATGAGTCCGAGATGATATGGACAAGATAGTCTAGGATGACAAATATTAAGGACTGGTATAAGTCCGGGATGTTTTGATGATATAGACATGAGAAATTCTTAATTGATAATTGTGGAGGTATACACGTAAAATCGATTGTTAAACTTTTTTGGCTACCGATTTTGGCTAGCCAATGGCCTATTTATATTCAGCACTCAGCATAGAAGATTTCATATGGGACAAATAATTTTTATAAGTCTCGGAACAATTTTTAAATATTACTTTTCGGTTAATTAAACATACTTGATATGTTTATGCTTTAATAGTTAAGAAATGAAGCACAAATTTCCTAGTACTCTTCCTAGTTACCTTATGCTCACTAAGACTTTTGGCTCACTCTGTTTATTTTCATTCTTTTCAGATCCTGATAGACCCAGCTATTCCCAGATTTCGGTTAGCTAGCTGCTCGTATAGTTGTGATAAGCGGAGGATGAGGTTAGCAGTGGCGATGGTGGGATACATTTTGCAGTCACTTGGGTATCATGGGTCCTATGCATTTTGTGTATGATGTATAATGGCCACGGAGGCCTACTATGATTTGGTGATGCTTATGTCGTTATGATATATTATAAATGTATGTTTGTATATAAGATGTCATAAAGGTTGAGTCTGCTGCGACGCATCTTGGTTACTCCCTATCGGAGGTGTCCAAACCGAGATGTCATGTGTTGATAATTATTACATTGCAAATATTGATGATTGAGTGGAAAACCCCCATGTAGGGCGAGATTATGCCGAAATTTTGTTTGATTTGGTTTCGTGGGTATATTCAGGCTTCGAAGACAAGGGCATACCTTGTCTCTGGCCGGTCACATGCCCTGAATTTGGGGTGTGACAATGGTGGTATCAAAGCATGGTCTAGAGGTCAGTGACTACAAAAGGGGTAGGGTAGTAGTGCATTGCTTACAGGTAATCCTAGGGTATCGGTAAGTAGTGTACTGCCCCTACAGATGTCCATCGTCACATGCGGTTATGTCGTGTAATCTATAAGCCAGCTAGTACATATAGAATTATGTCGAGAATATAGTGGAATTACTGACAGTATATTTATTTTCTAAAATACAATGTTGTCACGTTCATGATCTCATAGATATAGAGACGTATCGGGGGACCGAGAGCCTGAGGTCCTAGATAATATTTTATTGGCCCTGAGGTTAGAGGCCAGAGTGAGGGTAGTAGCAGGTCTGCTACTAGGGAAATAGATGGGATTGCTGGAGTAGTATTAGATGACGACACATATGAATAGCTGTTGGATATGGTAAACAGAACATATTAATATATTCAGGCCCTGTGATGGTGACTCAATTAAGAGTTGTAAACCCAAGTACAGGTTATGTTCAAGTAATAAATTCTCGGGTGTCCGAGGTCGAACCACAGGGAAGCGTATTAGTAAGTATAAGTTTATAAATATATAAGAAAAAAAAGTAAACAAGATATTAGGGAATCAACAACAAAATAAGATAAACAAGATATTAGAGAACAAAATAAACAAAATAACATAAAAGAAATTAAACAAGATATAAACAAAACAATAAGAAAAGATGTTGAGGTTAGAGAATCCACTCTTGGTGTTATGCTAAGATTAATCTTGTTTTATTACACAATTGAAATTCACACATAAGGGAGATTCCAATCGGAAGGTTTAGCAATTCAGTCCAAATTGTCCAACGTCCATAGCATATGATATTATGTTCATTTGGTGTCCTCAAAACTCACAAAAAGAGTCCAAGCATTCCTTATGCCAAGGTATATGTCTACAACAAATCAAGGTTATGAAACCAAGCATTTACTGTGCCATTTTCATTGTCAATAATGAATCAAGATCCCTACTTTGCAAGTATGATTTTAAACCAAAAGAAAATATTATCTATACTAGTGTCTATAAATGATGATTCATTTTAGCTCATGTTTAAGAGACTAACCTTAGCATTTACCAAAAGCTTCACCTCATCACCTCAACAATATGATTAGCAACACATACTAGATATGAATAAAATGAAAAGAAATGTAATAAGCATAAGTAAATAAAGAAAAAGAAAACTAGAGAAAGGAAAGAAGAAGAAAACTTAGAGAATTTTATTACAATGGCTAATATCCTACCAATGTATCAATGTTTTCCAATACTCATCCAAGGCCCTCTATTTATACACATTTTGGAGGGCTAAATGACAAGAGACAAGCTTTACAAATTTCAAAGGTAGGTATAATAGGTGGGTGCATTTTTCTAACAATTTTCGTCATATTGTATGACAATTCTGATCAGCCAGCTTGATGGTCGATTTTGTCAATGTTGGAGGCTCGATCTGATAAAATGGTCTTCTAGAAAAATATACCCCTATCAGTTACGGATCCATAGCCGTTAGAATCAGATCATTTGCTCATGTGGATCGGAAGATATGGTCAAACTACCAAAACAGGTCAGCACAAACATCATTGCACATCAGCCAACTTGATGGTCGATTTCGCTAGGGAAAACGACTCCGTTTCAAGAAGTGTAAAACATGAAAAAGATAGATATGCCTCTTAGCTTTTCAGAGCTACAAATTTCAGCCTTATTGCTTCAGTGAAACTCGAGATATAGCTGATATGGCAAACGGTGTCGGAACTTAAACTGAACTGGATTTGCCCTTAATTCTAGTAATCTGAAATCACTCAAAGAAACTTGTGAAAAACACCAAATTACATAAAAATATAAAAGATTATAAACACAATTAGACTAAACAATAATAACTCGTATTTGACACAAAACAATAATAAAACATAACTAAAAACTATATAATTATACGAGTTATCACACCCCCACACTTAGATTGTTGCTAGTCCGTAGCAACGACTCAATAAAAATAAAATAAGAAAATCTAATCTAATCCATTTTCGTAGGAAATCACGGTGGCACTTAGCATGTGACACAAGCCTTTAAACCCCTAGGTGTCCCTAGTGGACGAGTTTAGTCTCGTGAGGGTTTACTAGGACGATACCCACAAACATTGAAGACATAAGAAAAACTAAAAATAATAATTATAACTAATCCTTCCAATATAAATTAGAGATAATCATTGGACAAATCTTAAAAACTAATCAATAGCTTAAATAATTTCACAAAAATTCATGCTTGAATGTAAATAAATGAGTTAAGCCAATATTAACATAACATATTTCAATCAAAATAGTGCATATTCAACTTAATCTCAACCTCTCACATGGGATACTCTCATGATTTTCACTCTTTAAAGTAGTGGTAAAGTGTTTACACTCAATCAATCTCATGAAAACACTTCTACCATATGCTTGCTTGTCCACCTATTCTCCACTATTTAGATCATACAACTTCATAAATCAAGAGGTCTTTATTCAAGGTTGTAATGGGGCCAAAGGGTTATAATGTGGTTAAAGAACAAAAAGATAAAGATATCACAAAGGTTCCAAAGAGTTCATAGATTTTAGAGACATAATAAGATCATACAAATAAAACTTCTCAAAACTCTTATAAAGCACATAATAACATAGGCTAAATATTCATGTTGAGCCTTTGCATCATTCTAACCAACTTTGTAACATCTTTTTCTAGAAGTTCAAGAGAAGATTCTTTTTTTTTTTTTTTTTTTTAATATGGGAATGTATTTGACAATGATCCCTTTCTTTTTCTCTTGACTTTTTCTTTTCTTTTCTTCCCCCACACTTATCTTTTGTTTCTAACCCAAATTTTCAACTAAAAATATCCCTTGTTTTTTTTTTTGCAATATGTCTCAAAATATATAATCCATCTTTAGAACAAGGGTAAGGATATAAGTATATTTAGGCTAGGTGTAAGTTGTGGTTACCAATAAAACAGCATATTTAATGTAGGCTCAAATTGGCTCACTAGTGGGGATGTTCTCTTAGAACATTAATAATGGATGGCTGTTTGGCTCTGGTTATAATCCTAATGCCTCTATCATATTCATGTTGTCACATGTATCAATATAGTCTCAAACGGTTTAAAGCAAGTTCTAGAGAATCATGTAATCATAAGAGCACTCAAGAAAGAACTTAGATTGATTTGTATAATGCATCAATCATTATAGGCTCAAAAACTCACAAGGATGATTATACAAGTCAGATTAAGTCTAAACATGCTTCTTTCTCAATCACATATCATATTAACATTGGCTCATAAAAAGGTTGATATCAAGCTCAATTCTCATGAAAATCTTCTCACTAATAAATCTGTTTTAGACTTATGCAATTCATATCTCATTATAGTATTGAAAGTAACTAAAAAAACACACTAAGTCTAAACATGCTTTTTTTTTTTTTTTGAAGAAGAAGAAGATTAAATCAAACTGACAAGGTATGTCTCAAGTCTCCCTTACTCAGACCTTGTTCAGAATGAATACTTCTAAATGTCTTAAAACACAACAATTTTTTTTTTTATTAGCAAAATATGTCCCTTACCCCCTACTAAAATATGACATTGTCCCCAATGTCAAATTTTAAAGGTAGAATTTAGGAGATATTACCTGCAGAGGTTGCTAACCACTTATTATAACTGAGACACAACAAGCAAAATGTTAGATAATGTCACAAAGACAAAGTGCAATCCACTCCTTGCTCGTCCATATCTCTTTTTCTTTTTCCGAGCGTTTGCGAAACAACCGTAGCAGATAAATACTCATAAGCTTGGAGCTTTTTGAGTAAATCTTCAATGGTTGTAGCAGAAATTATGGTTCTCCTTGCCTCTGAAAACATGAATCCATTATCCACAGCATTATCTAAATATGAAAGCAAATTACTAAAATAACCATTAATATTAAGCAAACCAATGGGTTTCTTATTTGTGACCAAAGATGTCCAAGAAGCCACGCAAGCTATTTCTTCCAATGTACCCAGACCTCCTGGTAAAGCAATGAATGCATCGGCAGAATGGTACATGATTGTTATCCGTTCAGGGATACTCCAGACTTGTATTTCCTTACCCACGGTAGGTCCACAAAAACCTGTGAATAGTTTTGGCACGATTCCTAGAACTGGACTTCCTCCGGCGTGTGCTGCTGTAGCGACTGCTCCCATTAAACCCGTACTACCGCCTCCATAAATCAACTGGATCTTTTGTTGGGCAAGTATTACTCCAACTCTTATGGCTTCATCAGCGAATATGTTATTTTTCCCTGGATAAGCACCTCCAAAGACACAAATTTTTTTAATGCGCTGGGACGAAGTACTTTCCATTTTTTTTCAAGTGCCTGAAAGAGAATGAGTACATGGTGTAATATATAGAGGACTGAGTAATGAATCAGACAAGAGTAATAATGTCGCCGAAAGTGTATTTGACCTGTCAGAAGAAAATGTTAACCTAACAAAAGATTTTTGCGTGATTTCAGGAAGAAAATCAAAAAGAGAAGAAAAATCAACCGTAAAAGACCAATGCAAAAAAAAAAAAAACGAGAATAATTACAAAAATCTAACAACACGTAAATTAAATCGAAATGAAATTATTGCAAATCAAACCAAAAGCTGAGAAGTCATTTATTGTAGTTGTGATTGTGGCTCACATCTTCCTCTGGTTTTACGTCCAGAAACGGCTTAAACGCCTTCTATGAGTCGAGGATATGCTTCCCATCTAGTTTTCTTACATGCTGGCAAACAGGGTCTTTTAACATCAGATTCCCAAGATGTTGCCATTCCCTTTGGAATTGCGGCCATAAATCAAGAATTTCTCTTTGTACGTCTCCACTAGGATGCGTCTCAAGAGAAAGTTGGATATTACCCAAATTCTCCTTACTCAGTCCATCCTTAATGAATTCAATTTTATCATCTCGATTAGAGGACGGAATCCCAATAGAACGACATTTACCGTTACACGTCCATCGTGCACATTTGTGGCAATTTGAACTCATGCGCTTTGCTCGTCGCTTCTTTGCAAAAGTGCTTCTACCTGTACCTGGTAAATGCAAAACAGGAAGATATTCATCTTCACGTACCTTGGCTTCAATTATCCAACGTATGTCTTCAGGAATCCCTTTGTGCATAAGCATTCTTAATCTTTCAAATCGAACTTGGTAAAGCTTCAGTAAAATATTCCGAGGAAAAGGAGGAAATCGTTTCTGCAATCTTGTGAGAATATCATCCTTGAATACATTACCATTTTGAGGATTCTCAATGTCAACTGCTCCATAATGATACACATGCTTAACCACAAATGGGCCAGTCCATCTTGATCTCAACTTACCAGGAAATATGTGAAGTCTAGAATTATAAAGTAGAACTTTTTGCCCAACATCAAATGTTTTTCTTGAAATTAACTTGTCATGAAAGGCTTTAGTTCTTTCTTTATGAATTTTAGAATTCTCATATGCATCATTTCTGAGTTCCTCAAGTTTTTGTTTCCAACAATGCTTAACCTGAAAAGAATTTAACAAAGAATCAGTGTGTGAAATTTCTGAAGCATTATCAAACTCACATTCAATTAAATAAGCTTCTAAAGGATCATGGAATGTGGTAGTGGTGTTATGTTCATGAACAAGTTCTTCAATGAAATCCACTTCATGTACTTCTGAATCATCACCAGGTTGCTTGCAAATGTTGAACACATTTAATTCTAAAGTCATATTTCCAAAAGAAATCTTCAAAATACCATTCCTGCAATTTATCAGAGCATTAGAAGTTGCAAGAAATGGACGGCCTAATATAACAGGAATTTGAGCATTTGGATTTGAAACAGGATGTGTGTCCAAAACAATAAAATCAACAGGGAAGTAAAAATTTCCAATTTGAACCAAAACATCTTCAACTATCCCTCGAGGAATTTTTACAGAACGATCAGCTAGTTGAAGTGTAACTGGTGTTTCCTTGAGTTCACCTAAACCTAACTGTTGATAAACAGAAAAAGGCAAAAGATTAACACTAGCACCAAGATCAAGCAATGCACGTTCTATTCTAGTGTTTCCAATGATGCATGAGATTGTTGGACATCCAGGATCTTTGAATTTTGGTGGAGTAAGGTGCTGAATGATTGAGCTCACACTTTCCGTCAGAAATGCTTTCTTTTGTACATTATGTTTCCTTTTAACTGTGCACATGTCCTTCAAAAATTTAGCATAAGATGGAACTTGTTTGATTGCATCCAATAAAGGAATGTTAATCTTAACTTGTTTGAAAAGTTCATATATTTCTGCATTTTGATTCAAATTCTTTATTGTTTGCAACCTTTGAGGAAAAGGAGCAGGATGCATACCTTTTTCTTTGTCCAAATTTTCAAGAAGTTCAGACTTACCATCATCCTTACCATTACTTTTCGGAGGGGAAGGAGGATCTTGGTCTTTTGATGGAATGTTTTTGTCAATTGCCTTTCCACTTCGAAGAGTTGTGATAGAACTGGCATTTTCCTGTTGAGTTTCATTGGAGCAAGAAACAAGACATTGAGTAGAAGGGTTAGGCTGAGGTTGAGCAGGAAACTTACCTTTTTCTTGAGTGCGTAATGAAGTTGTCAATGTGGACAAGGTGTTTTTGATCTCATTGATGTCCTGTGAAGTCCGGTTATTCACATTTGCTTGTGTTTGCATGAATGCTTGCAATGTCTCTTCCAAGGTTTGTACACGTGAAGGTTGATAGGAAAAAGTGTTGCCCGGCTTTTGAGATTGTGGTACCTGAACATGATTATTATTCCGCCAACTGAAGTTGGGATGATTTCTCCATTCAGGGTTATACGTTTCAGAGTAAGGAGAAGGAAAAGGCTTTTTAAATGTGTTTATGGAATTTACTTGATCATGCAACGCTTCTTTAAGAATGGGAATGTTTGGACATTCAGAAGTGGGGTGTCCCATGATTTCACAAATTCCACAACTTTCTTCATTTTTAACCGTTTTGACTTCTTTTACTTCTCTAAGTTCCATGGCTTCAATCTTTCTAGCCAAATTAGCTACTTTAGCTTTTATCTCATCTTCTTGACCAAAATGATATTTACCTCTGTTAGAAACAAGATTAGATCTATTGGAACTTTCAGAGGAATTATCTGTGTGCCAGGCTTGAGAGTTATCTGCCAAATGGTCTAGGTAGTCAAAGGCTTCTTCAGGTTCTTTTTCTAGAAACTCACCGTTACACATTGTTTCAACAAATTGTTTAGTTTCGGGAGTTAAACTTTCATAAAAGAAACTAATAAGACGCCATTTTTCAAAACCATGATGTGGACAAGAACTTAACAAATCTTTAAAACGCTCCCAGCACTGAAAAAATGCTTCATTTTGATTTTGATTGAAATTTTGAATCTGTCTTTTCAAAGCAGTAGTTTTATGTGCTGGGAAAAATTTCTTTAGAAACTCAGTTTGTAATTCTTGCCATGTGCCAATTGACCTTGGTTTTAAATTATGAAGCCAAATTTTTGCTTTATCTTTTAAAGAAAAAGGAAATAATTTTAGCTTGACAATTTCATTTGTGCATTGTTGGTCATTAAAGGTGACACATACATCTTCGAAGTCTTTTAGAAACGAGTAAGCACTTTCCGATTCTAACCCATGGAAATTTGGAAGCAAAGCTATCATACCTGGTTTAAAACGAAAGTTGTTTGCATTGAGAGGAAAAATAAAACAAGAGGGTGATGAGCTTCGAGTTGGTTGCAAGTAGTCACGCATGGTGCGTACTTGTCTGTTCTCATCTTCAGCATGAACACTTTCATTGTCAGCCATGGTAGGAGTTGTATTAGAAAGATTACCTGAAAAAGTTTCACAATAAAATCTAACTAAACGACGAGATCTAAAATCACGTCGCCAAACAAGCATAAAACAAAGTTAATATACAAATTAGGCGGTATAACCAGCCAATAAAAATAAATATATACAAAATTAGGCGGTATAACCAGCCAATAAAAATAATTATATACAAAATTAGGCGGTATAACCAGCCAATAAAAATAAATATACTTATAAACTTATATACTTAGTATTGCTTCCTCGGCAACGGCGCCAAAAACTTGATGGTGACTCAATTAAGAGTTGTAAACCCAAGTACAGGTTATGTTCAAGTAATAAATTCTCGGGTGTCCGAGGTCGAACCACAGGGAAGCGTATTAGTAAGTATAAGTTTATAAATATATAAGAAAAAAAAGTAAACAAGATATTAGGGAATCAACAACAAAATAAGATAAACAAGATATTAGAGAACAAAATAAACAAAATAACATAAAAGAAATTAAACAAGATATAAACAAAACAATAAGAAAAGATGTTGAGGTTAGAGAATCCACTCTTGGTGTTATGCTAAGATTAATCTTGTTTTATTACACAATTGAAATTCACACATAAGGGAGATTCCAATCGGAAGGTTTAGCAATTCAGTCCAAATTGTCCAACGTCCATAGCATATGATATTATGTTCATTTGGTGTCCTCAAAACTCACAAAAAGAGTCCAAGCATTCCTTATGCCAAGGTATATGTCTACAACAAATCAAGGTTATGAAACCAAGCATTTACTGTGCCATTTTCATTGTCAATAATGAATCAAGATCCCTACTTTGCAAGTATGATTTTAAACCAAAAGAAAATATTATCTATACTAGTGTCTATAAATGATGATTCATTTTAGCTCATGTTTAAGAGACTAACCTTAGCATTTACCAAAAGCTTCACCTCATCACCTCAACAATATGATTAGCAACACATACTAGATATGAATAAAATGAAAAGAAATGTAATAAGCATAAGTAAATAAAGAAAAAGAAAACTAGAGAAAGGAAAGAAGAAGAAAACTTAGAGAATTTTATTACAATGGCTAATATCCTACCAATGTATCAATGTTTTCCAATACTCATCCAAGGCCCTCTATTTATACACATTTTGGAGGGCTAAATGACAAGAGACAAGCTTTACAAATTTCAAAGGTAGGTATAATAGGTGGGTGCATTTTTCTAACAATTTTCGTCATATTGTATGACAATTCTGATCAGCCAGCTTGATGGTCGATTTTGTCAATGTTGGAGGCTCGATCTGATAAAATGGTCTTCTAGAAAAATATAACCCTATCAGTTACGGATCCATAGCCGTTAGAATCAGATCATTTGCTCATGTGGATCGGAAGATATGGTCAAACTACCAAAACAGGTCAGCACAAACATCATTGCACATCAGCCAACTTGATGGTCGATTTCGCTAGGGAAAACGACTCCGTTTCAAGAAGTGTAAAACATGAAAAAGATAGATATGCCTCTTAGCTTTGCAGAGCTACAAATTTCAGCCTTATTGCTTCAGTGAAACTCGAGATATAGCTGATATGGCAAACGGTGTCGGAACTTAAACTGAACTGGATTTGCCCTTAATTCTAGTAATCTGAAATCACTCAAAGAAACTTGTGAAAAACACCAAATTACATAAAAATATAAAAGATTATAAACACAATTAGACTAAACAATAATAACTCGTATTTGACACAAAACAATAATAAAACATAACTAAAAACTATATAATTATACGAGTTATCACCCTGGTAGGGCTGGTGATAAAACAATGACAACCACGACTGTTCGGCCAAATTCCTTTTGCCAGGTGTTGTTAGTAATGAGTGGTTGTTGGGACAACATACACCTTATCAGCATATAACCTTTCCTACTTTAGAGCAACGTTACCACCTAGTTTTGCAGGGGTGGAATTCGATTTTAATCCTATAAGGGTTTTAGAAGAGTGCGACCAACGGTGTGTAGGCTTAGGGTGCTCGTCGACTAGAGCCATACAATTAGTGAGATTTCAGCTGTATGGTAGGGCACATGCATGGTATATCTATTTAGTAGCCAGAAGGCGGATTGATGACCCTCCCCTCGAGTGATCAGAATTTAGTGTTGAGTTTCTTCGAGAATTTTTACCAGAAAGTGAAAGGGATTTAGGAATTCATGAATACGAAAGGTTAAGAGATTCGAGGATAGGTCACGAGAAAGAGTGAGATATGAAAGACAAACATCTAGGCAAACAAGGCCATATGCACTAAGGGTTGGAACAACCCTAGAATCATGGGTGTGGAGCGATAGAGAAGTCAGTATTCGGAGGAGGAGATTGACTGGTGTATGTTATAGATGTGGCAGGCCAGGGCATTTCAGGAGAGATTGCCCATTAGGTCCAGGTTCATCCCCATCAGTGTGAGCTCAACATCCAACTACAGCATATCCAGGGCAACTAGTAGGGTTAGTAGCACTACAGACGGGTCAGGTTTCTAGGGTAGGGAACAACAGTCTATGGGCAGAGAACATACTATGGGCAATAGAGGACAAGCCCGTGATTTTGCATCTACTGCCATAGTAACAGGTATAACCTTAGTTTGGTTTTGGCAAACTGATTTCATTTAATTTAAGCACTATATATTGAGTTGTATTTCAAAGAACTTTGAAGTATTTTGACCTAGTTCTGAGATTTGTTATTAATGTTGAGGATGTTGTGAAATGGTGGTGGTTGGATATTAAACTGAACTTATAGGCTGGGTATTGTTTGAGTACTAAAGGATATATTTTAAGTTGGATTATAAATCACACACAAGGTGCTTGTGAAAATGCCTAGGAGGAAGGCGATTATTATGCCTACAAGGTGTTTGATTTAACGCTTGAATGAAAATATATAGCCTTGGAAGATCCTAAGTAACCAAGATAAGAATATGATTTGGCATGGATGCCAATGCCGTAAGATTGATGTATATTTTTTTGTGGCTAGCCTAGTAGCGTACCTAGGCAGATAAAACTGATGGTATAGTCATGATAGCCTAGTATAGGTTCTAAGCGGGTTATATTGATTATATGGTTGTTGTTGCCTAGTGGTAATCTAGACGGATAATATACGAATGTGGATGTTTATGTTTCCCCTGTGCACTAGGGAGTTTTGAGATTTCATTCTCGCACTAGTTCCTGAGTTTAATATGATGGGCCTTAACAGGCGGAGATCATCATATATCTTAGATGACTTGAGGGGCTATGCCTGGCAAATCATCACCACACGGACTTTGTCCAGGTTATGTGCTAGCACGTGGAACTAGATGCAAGGGATTTGATCATGAATTATTACATAATCTCGTGACTATGTGAAATATGGAGTTTTCTGGTTATTGTATGTGATTGAGACATATTGCCCTAGTACCGATTATTTAATAATGGGATTGAGATAAAGTCATTATGGGGCCTACATATAGGCTTGCCTAAGGTAGGCAATGAATGTGATTTTATTCGAGTGATTGTTAATAGACTAACTAAATTAGTACACTTGATTCCGGGTAAAATTAGGTATAACATAAGTCAATGTGCTAGACTCCATTTAGACCAGATTGGGTCTTTGTGAAGTTTTCGTGTTTATTGTACTTGATTGAGACATCAAGTTTACGGTTAAATTCTGGAGATTATTCCAGGTAGCTTCTGAAATACAGTTGCGATTTAGTACCGTATTTTATTTACGGACATATGATCAGTCCTTGATGACATGTTATGTGTTAATAAACTAGATTCCGAGGAGAATCGAGATCGATACCTATCATTGATTGAGTTTTGTATATATTAACAGTTTTCAGTACAGTATGCAGATGATACCTTTTCTGGTATTTCGATCTAGTTTCGGCTTATCTTATTGACTATTTTGGATTGCGATCCGAGATTGTTTATTGTTGATCATTGCAAAACTAGGATCGAGACATTGTATGGCCGGATGTGCCAATATACTATTAGTTGATTTAAAACAGGAGGATATCAGTTGTTCAGTTGAGATATGGTACGGTACACCTAGAAAAAGGTGTAGTTAATCAAAAATATATTAGTAACTGCTAGAGTAGGCAGAAGTCGTATGCAGATAGCATATGACTAAGTATTCTTGAAAGTTTCACCTTTCAAGAGTGTTATGAGCTTTGGCGGATGGGCCAAGCTGAATCCGAGTTATATCGGACCATTTCAAATATTGAGTGAGACCTACCACCAGAGATGAGTGGTGTACACTCTGCGTTTCATGTACTTATGATGTGGAGATTCATGTCAGACGATTTTCATGTGATACAGCCACAGACAATACCTGTACTTTTATATAAGTTGACTTTATGCAAAATTCAGGAACGAATTTTATTAAGGGGGAGAATTGAAAGACCCTCGTAAGTACTAGATCAATTCGAGACAATTAAAACATGCAGATGGCTTGAGGTTAAACTTTGAAATGCCTATAGAAAGGATGGCCTACCATGTGGTACACATGTATGATAAATTGTAGAGTTGGGGGTTTAATCGAGTGATTTAACCCCAAATTGACTAAAAGTCGGGATAGGGGATGTGATAATTTAACTTCACATAGTGTTGATATATGATATAACATTATTTGGGAGTGTTAAAATAAGAATCAGCAGAAAAATCAGAAAATGTGAACCACGAGTATTTTGGTCATTGTACCTAAAATTTTGTTTTTAGTTCGTCAATGGTACCAATGGACTAAGTGATCATACAGGATCATAATATGATGTTTATATCAAATATTGGACATTAAAATCAAATCCGATAGCTAAAATCGTCTAATTCGTCATTTAGTAACGCTGGCGTAAATTGCCGTAAAAACATGGTTTGGGATTTTTTGAAACTGATCCGAACACATGGATATATGTTATAACATACGAGGATTATGAATATGACAAGAAAAATCAAAAACAGAGTTGAAACCGCATACGTCCTTAAGTAACCTAAAGGAATGAAAACCGAGAATTGACCGCATGAAGGTTCGAAAAAGGTTTTAAATGTATCAATGGAATTATATAGACATAAAATTATGTTATCAATCTACTGGTGAAATCAGAACAAAAATCGGAGCTAAAATAAAAAAAGTCAAAATGTTGACCTGTTGGCGCTCCAAGGCCCGGATTTGGGTTTCAGGATATCGAAAAATTACCCGAACATGCAGATCAGTATATTATCATATTAGGAAGATATCCATGTCAAGAAAACTGAAAAACGGGTTTTCGTACGTTAAAATTACATGTTGGCCTCTTTAAGGTACTAAAAGACAAAACAGGGGCAAAATGGTCATTTGACCATGGCTCACTTATTAAGTCTGAAAATCATACTTCTTCCTCCCCCATTTTCATGTGAAAACCAGAAAAAAGAGAAATAAAAAAGGGAAGCCATGGAAGCTTGCTTCCAAGCTTTCTCTCTCCTCCGTTTATTAGGCAAATCACCAAAAATTTCAAGAATTTCACAAACCCTAAGGTAACTTCATGTTCTAAGCTTGATTTTGATGTTATATTTTGTAGACTTTGCCTTTAACTATGAGAAACCATGTGGGCTAAAAATTGGTGGTGGTGAACCACCATGTTGCCACCATTTTTTTCGCCACGGGAGGTGTTCCTCTGCCTCCTTAAACTATAAATTAGTATCGAATAGCTTTGAATCAAAATTTAGAGGTTAAAACAAGTTTGGCCAAAACCCTAGCTTGCCCATGAGGTTCTGCCTCCACCTTCCTTGGTTGTTCGAGGCCACCGTTAGCTTTGCCGTCATTGTGTGAGCAACTTTCTAGTTGATTGTTCTCCAAATTTTAATCCGAGCTAACTGTAAATTTTATTTGTAAAAATTCTTAAGCTAAAATTTTTTGGATAGAAGCTAACTGTTATTAATAAAGGGAATTTGAGTGTCACGTAGTTGTAAAATATTTACAGATTATCCTGACGATGTTGTAGGTACCCTTATCGTGGAGTTCGCCCGGGATCGCGACATAGTCACGAAAGTGCCGCTTTAATACTCGAAAAAACACAGTGAGTATTTAGGTTAATCTAGGAGGTAGATGTTGTTTTATATGCATTATAGATTGATACGGATATTGAAACACAAAAGATTGCTCGGATCACTAAAACGGTAAGTTTTAAACCTTACGCAGATTAATGGCGTAAGTGTGGTGTTAATATGGTTACATGAGGTAAGTATTGTAGAGTTGAATGATAATGATTATGAGTAAACGTGTAGCGATAGACGACCATTAGAATATGTTATGACATACTTACTGTGATTGTATGAATATATGACGTAGAATTACCTTATGATATCGAGTTCTGATAAAGGCGTGATAAAAAGGTCCAAGGAATCGACAAGTGATGATTATGTAATAATCCGGGATTGTCGTATAAGTGATCGACTGCATGGCGCCACACTGTTCCTTTCTAGTATGCTTATTTAAATGCTATGTGATGCATATTTATTGTAATGTTAAGCTATACCGGATTTGTAGGCTGCGATTGTGCCCTACCGGATTTGTAGGCTACCATTGTGCGATACCGGATTTGTAGGCTGTCATTGTGCCCTACCGGTTATGTACAAGCCTTCGTGCCCTACCAGTTATGTAAGAGCATTCGTGCCCTACCGGTTATGTAGGAGCCTTCGTGCCGTACCGATTCTGTAGGAGCCTTCGTTCCCTACAGGTTATGTAGGAGCCTTCGTGCCCTACTGGTTCTGTAGGAGCCTTCGTGCCCTACCAGTTTGTAGGAGTCTACAGAGCCTACCGGATGTTATAGTTGTTTGTGATGTTGGATAGAAACATCCAGGTGATGTCCCAGATGCTATTATTGTACGGACAAGATGATGTTCGAGATGCTATTGTTGTACGGACAGGATGAGTCCAGGATGATATGGACAAGATAGTCCAGGATGACAAATATTACGGACTGGTCTAAGTCCGGGATATTTTGATAATATAGACATGAGAAATTCTTAATTGATAATTGTGGAGGTATACACGTAAAATCGATTGTTAAATATTTTTGGCTACCAATTTTGGCTGGCCAATGGCCTATTTATATTCAGCACTCAGCATAGAAGATTTCATATGGGACAAATAATTTTTATAAGTCTCGGAACAATTTTTAAATATTACTTTTCGGTTAATTAAACATACTTGATATGTTTATGCTTTAATAATTAAGAAAGGAAGCACAAATTTCCTAGTACTCTTCCTAGTTACCTTATGCTCACTGAGTCTTCCGGCTCACTCCGTTCATTTTCATTCTTTTCAAATCCTGATAGACCCAGCTATTCCCAGATTTCGGATAGCTAGCTGCTCGTATACTTGTGGTAAGCGAAGGACGTTGTAAGCAGTGGCGATGGTGGGATACATTTTGCAGTCACTAGGGTATCATGGGTCCTATGTATTTTGTGCATGATGTATAACGGCCACGGAGGCCTAGTATGATTTGGTGATGCTTATGCCGTTATGATATAATATAAATGTATGTTTGTATATAAGATGTCATAAAGTTTGAGTCTGCTGCGGGGCATCTTGGTTACTCCCTATCGGAGGTGTCCAAACCGAGATGTCATGTATTGATGATTATTACATTGCAAATATTGATGGTTGAGCGGCAAACCCCCATGTAGGGCGAGATTATGCCGAAATTTTGTTTGATTTGGTTTCGTGGCTATATTCAGGCTTCGAAGACAGGGGCATACCTTGTCTCTGGCCGGTCACATGTCCTGAATTTGGGGAGTGACATTTTCACTCCAAGAATGTAAGCTGCTTCACCCATTTCCTTCATCTCAAAATTTGAGGACAACCAATTGTTCACCAGAATGATATACTCCTTATCATTTTCGGCTAACAGTATGTTGTAGACACCTAATTTTGTCCGGACCACTAAAAGAGGTATGTTTTCTTCCTAAATTGATGTTTCAGAATGTAAAAAGACTTTTTTTCATCATGCAGGTGGTACTCCGAGACTTAGTTTAAGAGGGCGAGCATAAAATCAAACTTGAAAAAGTCAACCTCAGAAAGTCAACCCCAAAAAGTCAACTACTAAAAAATTCAACTAACTTTCAAAATCAAGATTTGAAGTTCAATTGAAAAATGGCGAAAGAATTTTGATAATCCAAGTTCTACATCAAAAGATATGGAGTTCGAAAGTTGGGTTATGGAGATTTAGTAGAAAAGAAATCCTAATCCGGGAAATTTAGGGAAAAGTGCTTAAACGATCGAATTGGTCGAAATTGAAGGTTCCAAATGAAAGATAAGCACTGACTACAGGTAATAGAGTAGCCACTTGAAAGAAAAACTGAAAGAAAAGTCAATCCGGGAGAAAACCGTGAATTAGGGTTTTTGGTGGATTTCGGTGAAATTGGAAAGAATTACAGAAATGGCCAGAATTTGTAAGACTAAAGCCCCTAATGGATGAGGAGTGATTAAACAAAGGATAGCCCAAGACTCAGTTTGAAGAAAATCTGAAAATCGGACTTGTTTTGAGCAAAACCGGGTGTCGGAGGCGAAAGTGAAAAATTGGAAATTTGGGAAAAATAGCAAATGATCTCCAAAAATTCTGAAAATTTGCAAATCTCATTTTTAAATCATTTGGAAGAGATTGGCAAAAGAAAATCTTGATTCGGAGTTCGTTTGCAAAATGGCCAAATCCCGGGTCTCCTATGCAGTAATTCAAGAAGATAAATCCCGAAAAAATAGCAAATGAACTCCAAAAATTTTGAAAATTTGCAAATCTCATTTTTAAATTATTTGGAAGAGATTGGCGAAAGAAAATATTGATTCGGAGTTCGTTTTCAAAATGGCCAAATACCGGGTCTCCTATGCAGAAATTCAAGAAGATAAATCCCGAAAAAATAGCAAATGAACTCCAAAAATTCTGAAAATTTGCAAATCTCATTTTTAAATTATTTGGAAGAGATTAGCAAAATAAAATCTTGATTCGGAGTTCATTTGCAAAATGTCCAAATCCTGGGTCCCCTATGAAGTATTCGAGCAGATAAATTCGAAAAAAATACCAAATGAATTCCAAAAATTATAAAAACTTCCAGATCACACTTTTAAATTATTTGGAAGATATTGGTGAATAAAAATCTTGATTTGGAGCTCGTTTAAAAAATAGAAAAATTTGGGGGCATAAAAGAGCAATTTTGGAAGAAAAAATCCAAATAAATAGCAAATGGACTCGAAAATTTTGAAAACTTCCAGAATTCAATTTTTTATTATTTTGAAAGTATTGAAAAAAGAAAATTTTAATTTGGAGTCCGTTTTCCATTTATTTGCATTCGGTGGGCATAAATGTCATTTTATCCAAGAAACAGAAAAGGGCTTTTCTTGCCTTTCAAAAAAATTAAACTTGGGTTATAAGAAGGAGGTCTGGTCGGCCAAGGCCTAAGGAGGGGAAGAAGGTCTCTGATTTTTTAATAAGAGGCCAAAATGAAGAGTTATTTAGTGATTTTTTGATCAAGTCTTTGCAAATAAGCCACATGGACCAATGCATGAAGAGGTAGAGTGTCAACATAATGGCTTAAGATTCTTGAATAGCTGCAATTATGGAAAGCTGATGGCCTAATCTAAGGGTGATAATTTCTTGTTTTAAACATCTTGGATCACTAGCCCTTGGATGAAAATTGGTTGGAGGAAAAATGACAACATGCTAGCCTAGAGAGAGGAGGGTTTCGGCCACTACAAGGGAGGCTTATTCTTTCATTTTCGGCACTCTCTCATTCTCTATTGCTTTTGGCTGATTTTCTCTCCATTGTTGAGAAGCAGAAAGAAAAGTTTAGAAAAGAAAAGAAAGTTAGAAGAGAAAAAGCTTGAAAAATAGCTTCTAGAGGTTGCTTTTAGCACCATACACTTTCTTTGATTTTCCATTCTTGTTTTGCTGTTTTGATTATTATTTTGGTGAGTTTCTTTCGATTTTTCTTTTTGAATAAGCGTTTTTAATGTTTTTTTTAAGTTCTTTCTTCATCTTTTCTTATAAAAGTTCTTGAAATATTTTTTTCCTTGTTTTTTGACATGGCCGAATGGCCCATTTTTTATTTTAGTTGCTGTTTTGCTTTGTTATTTCATGTTATTTTTATATTAAAAAAGTCTTGATGCTTTAAATCTTCTTCTACTATATATACTCGAAGCTTGTTTTAATTTGGTTGCTTGTTTATTTCCATTTATGAGTCTATTATCATGTTCTTCCATTTTTAATTTTCTGTTTTCAAATGTTTAAATTTGTTTATGTTTTATATTTTGAAATCCATGTGTTTGTGAAAATGCTTGTTAGTTTTCATACCTCTACTTTATATTTGCATGATTTGAGTGTTATATTTTATTTAAGTATGTTAGTATATCAAGTGTTTGTGAAAATGCCATGCTCACTTGGAACATGAGGCCATTCCACCACCTCATTTATTTTGCTTTGTGTGTGCATTTTTGTTATGTTAGTTGATAGGTTTGCATTTTCATGACTTTGATTGAGTATTTAGTTTAAGTATATCAAGTGTTTGTGAAAATGCCATGCTCACTTGGAACATGAGGCCATTCAGCCACCTCATTTATTTTGCTTTGTGTATGCATTTTTGTTATGTTAGTTGATAGGTTTGCATTTTCATGACATTTGAATGAGTATTTAGTTTAAGCATGCCTTGTGTTTTTGTTATTGCCATGAATATTTTAGGTGTTAGGATTGGTTTGTTTTGCCATGCATATCCATGCATTTTAGACCTAGGTTGCATTAAATGCCATGCAAGTTCATTTAGGTCTAGGTCATTTTATTGAAGCCATGCATTTTTCATGACATTTAGGTTTAAACTCATGCATTTCATGCATCATATTTGTTGTATCTTTCATGCATTTCATGTCCATGCCACTTGACTTATGATTTAGGCCAATCAATGGTTCAAAATCATGCTCTCTTGAGCATACTTGTGGAAAATTAAAGAGTTGTCAAATTGATTATTCTACCTTTGTGTTTTTTTTTACTTAGCCAATTTTTGTATAACTTTTCAAAAGTGCTAGCTACTGTTTTTGAGTCATTTAAAGTCTTAAATATTTTTACTTTGATTTTTAAATGATTTTATCAAAGGCAAAAATGTGTTTTGGCAAAACAGTTTTTTCACCAAGTACTCGTACTTTCCCGATTTTCTGGGCATTCATCTTTAATCAAAAAATTAAGCCGATTTTTCCCAGTGTAGTTTCACATGTTCTGAGTCTCCAGTATTTTTTTTTTAGATTTTTTGTAATTTTAAAAAAATAGGGTAAACAATTGTGGTTTAAAACTGGACAGTGGAGTCAGAATTGAATTTGAAGGAAAATCATTTTTCTGTTTTGGTTAAGTTACTTAGAGGGGGCTGGTTAGGAAGTTTAGCTACTGGCTTAGGATAGTTTCTAAGCCTTTTTAAACTCTAAAAATGATTTTTTAAATCTCGAGTTAAGGGTGGTCAAGTCCGGGATTTTAAACTTAGGAAATTACAGCCATTTAAAAAAGGTTTAGCTAAATTTTTATTTTTAATTTAAGCTTTTCAAAATTGTTTTCAAACAATCACAAAGTATTTTGGTTTTAGAATATTTAATTTGATTTATTTTCCTAAGGTAGCCGGATATCTTTTTGGATATACGGATTTCCTAAATTAAAGGAAAAATACATTCTCATGCATTGCATTTTCCATATTCATGCATATTATATAATATGTAATTTTTTCTAGGTTTAATTTTCATGATGGTGTTATTTTATTTGATTTAAATTTTTGATATTATATTATTTGTTATATGGTTTTGAATATTTCATAATATCCTATGCTTTTTATTTAGTTATTTTTTTGTCATATTATTTAGCATATACTATGTTCATGCATTAATATTTTCATTTTTATTTTCATGCATATTATATGATAGCATTATTTTATATGTCATGTCATTTCAATTATATGCCATATCATTTATATTTGTCATGTCATTTAAATTATTTCATTTCATATATAATATATTATGTTACCTAGGTCCTTTCATTTCATGTAGAATATATTATATTACCTAGGTTATTTCATTTCATTTAGGATATGTTATGTCATTTAGGATATTTTATTTCATTTAGAATATATCATATGATTTAGGATATTACATTTCATATAGAATATATTATGTTACCTAGGTCATTTCATTTCATTTAGAATATATCATATAACTTAGGATATTTCATTTCATTTAGAATATACTAAGACATTTAAATTATATCATATCATTTAGGTTGCATTATATTATTTAGACTTTGCTATGTCATTTTATTTATGTCATACATATTCATATTCTTTTAAAAATGTTTTCAAAAAGGTAATGGTTTTCAATAAAATAAAGATATTCCCGAATTAAAATAATTCATGAGTTCTCTGCCGGGTTTGCTAGGGAGGATATAATCAATTATCATTAATAATAGAATATCTTCTTTAAAATGAGAATGATTCAAAAAAATTTCAAACTAATAAAAACTTCTATATTTTGCCACGTTTGATGGGGTATTATAGGAAAATTTTGAATTTATAAATTCCGAGTCATTTTCAATTAAAAATGGAATTATTTTTCTTTAAATTGGGAATTAACTTGAAATACCAAATTAAAAATCGACTTTTTATCGAGACTCGAGATAACACACGATTAATAAGGTACCATTTTATACGGACATTGTGGGGGTGCTAATCCTTCCCCACACGTAACAGAGACCCGAACCTGCTTCTTTGATTTCTCTGGTTTAAAACGCAGACTTGAAATTGGTTCTAAGAAAATATTTTAATTAATTTTAAAATGTTTTATAAAATCAGTTTTAATAGGTGGCCGATCACACCTAGCTAAAAAGGATTGGTGGCGACTCCATGTCTTTTTCAAGGTCATTTTCAAAACCTTCATTTTTTAAGAGGAATTAAGTCAACTTTTCCTCAGTTTTTTTTTTTTAATGTCACGCTTAACGAATAATAAAGTCTTACGATCAGAGTTGTTAGTTTTTAGGTTGCGACAGCTTGGTGACTACACTAGGGACTATTAGAGAGTCAGGCCTAAAATTAGTCATGTCTTATCAAAGTCTCGATTTTGTTGGTTTAATTGGTATTTAATTTTAATTCTCACATTAAAAAAAAGGGATAATTTTAAAAATAACAAAATGTTTTTTAAATATATCCATATTCATGCGCAAACATATTATAATTGTTCTCTGATTATTTTGGTGCATATATTCATTTATTCATTTATTGATTAATTGATGATTTATGTTGTTTAATTTTGTTGGGGCATTTAGAATAAGGGATGTAGAATAGGTGGTGAAAGGTTTGTTATTTCTCCTCACACACTACACGTGCCTTTGATATCATCAATCCTATACCCTGGTTCCATCCTTTTAGGTGGGAGCTAAGTAACTAAGCTTTCGTGATTAACAATCCTTATGGGCTAGTGAAACACTTCCGGAGTACTAAATTACCTAAGCCTTCGTGATTAACAATCCGCATGGGCTAGGGAAATAGACTCTAACGAATTGAACCCGCTCTTATCGGGGTGCCTTACTAGCCTTCACCGACGACAATGAGGTACAATTCGGGGCTTTTAGAATTAATTCACCTTCATATAGTAAACCTAGGAGAAGCCATGCCGGATTTCCAATTAGATATCCCGAAGTTAAGAACACATGGAGGAATATTTCCAATCCTTTTACCTTCTATTCTACTTTTCGAATAAGTTTATTTTTGAAAATCGGACAATGATGAACGTACATCACAATGCTCGTAATAAGTGTTGGTATTTCATCCCAGGGGTGTTATCATGCCAAAAATTTGTTGGCATTCTTAGGGATAGTTATTATTTTAAATTATATGTTTTTTTTTGTATTATTTGTATTTATTCACGTTACTAATTCATTTTTCTTTTTGTTGCTGTTTTTTGTTTTTTGCATTCTTATCATCATTTTTTGCACATGGAAAGTTATTGGTCTCGGGATAATATTCAACCAAAAGGGCTTTCATGGAGGGTTAGAGTATCTCAGTGGTCGAGAAGCATTTAGAGGTTAGGAAACAGTTCGAGAAAGGTCAGCATGATAATGGGGATTGTTTGAAGATGAGATATGTGTCAACATTGCCAGCCGAGGTTGATCTTACTATCAAGCAAAATGATCTCTGGGAATTGATGGATATATGGAATCAGTGGAACATATCGAAAAAAGAAGCCTTCACTCAGACTTATGGGGACATAGCACTGCTAGTTCATGTTAAGGTCAGTGGTGAGGTAATCCGGGCTATGGTGCAATTCTAGAATCCCACTTATCGGTGTTTTACCTTCAACCGAGAGGATTTGACTCCAACCATAGAGTAATATTCGACCTTGCTGCATATTGAGAACGTTATTCCCGACCATATTTATTTGAAGGATACAAAGAGGCCGGGATTCAAGAAAAAGGTGTCTAAAATTCTGGGAGTTGAAAGAAATTGGGTCGAAAACCATGTTGTCTGAAAAGGGGTAAGCTACTGTATATCATGGGATATTTTACGGACCTTAATCCATAGCTATTCAAGTAAGGAGACAGTTAGGAATATTTTTGCTTTGGCTATCTATGGTTTAGTTATTTTTCCAAAGACATTAGGGTATGTGGATGTGGCGATATTTGATGTTTTTGAGAAGCTTGAGCAAAGGATAAACCCAGCCCCGACAATTATAGCAGAAACAATCCGATCCCTGAATTTCTGTAGACAGGAAGAAAAAGGGCGTTTTCTAGGTTGTATACAGCTCCTTTACATATGGGTTTAGAGTCATTTTTGTAAATTGGAGAATTTCCCTCTTCGCTCATACTGAAAATCTTTTTCACCAATTGGTGAATTTCTTAAGAGGGATTGGCTTGAAAATAAGACTGGGGAACAATGGATCAACATATTCCGAAATATCAGGGCTGAGATGATAATTTGGAGAGCTCTATGGATAGCTCCTATACAGACATTGTACAAGTGCGGAGATAAAGTTTCTTTTCCATTACTGGGAGTATGGGGAGGAGTGAGCTATGCACCACTGCTGGTACTGAGACAATCAGAATCCCGTCAGTTTAGTCCTATGACCCATGACCTTAGTAATTTGTAATTTGCTTATGGAGAAGATGGATATTCGAGAAAGGTACGTGAGATTGTAGTAGCATGGAAGGAAACTCATCGAGTGGAGGTAGCTAGATATGCCGACATCGTCACACCTGATTACTTGACATGGAAGGAATTGAGGGTTAATGATAGGTTGTTGACATCAGATGTGGAAGAAGTTCAGCATTTGAGTTCGTCGCCCAAGGAAGCACCATCAGAGTTAGAAACCGCAAGGGCAGAATTCGAAAAAAAAAAGGCCCAAATGAGCAAGGAAATTGCCCGATTACAAGAAGAGCTTGAGGATATGAAAAATAGGGAATCAGCTCGAGAAAGAGAAAAGGAAAAGATCAAGACAGAGAGGGACACTGCTAAAAGCGATCTTCAGGAATTACACTTGGAGAACAAGAGGTACCGTTTCGAGCTCAAATTCGAGGGGACTCTCAAGACTTCCGAGGAATGGGAACAAGAAGTCAAAAACCTCAAAAAGGAGAAGAACTATTGGGCAAAAAGAGCAAAGCATGAGGAAGCCCGAGCCAATCAACTGGAGAAACAAGCTAAGGAAAACTTACACGGTGATGCTTCTGCTGACATGTCAAAGGGTCGTTAACAAGTAGGGGTCAGATGGAAGAGTAAGGCAATCAAAAGAGGACAGTGAAAAAGGTTCAAGATCCGAGGGAGTTACTATAGGACCAGTATTTTGTAATAGCATTTTTTAGGAGAGACAAATTATCATATTGTCTTAAGTAGTGAACTTTTCTTTGATGTATTTAGTTCCAGGAAATCAATGAAAGACCATTTGGTTGGAATTATCCCGGGGCCAATACTTTTAAAAGCATTCATTTGTTCTTTCTTTTATATATTTTATTTGTTCATTCATTTATATTCATATTCATATTCATATTCATATTCATAATCATTCATTCATTTATTCTTTATAAATTGTTCATACACTTAGTCATTTATTTATTTGTCCATTCATTTATTCTTTATAATTAGTCATTTAAGTTCATACACTTTTTCATTTACTTATTTGTTCATTCATTAACATTTAGTCATTTATTCATTCATTCATTCATTTTTATAAAATAAAATAAGAAATGTGTCAATAATTTCTAATCCATGGTTTTTAAAACTAAAGGTACAATTGGTCGCACTCAGAAAGAATCAGACTTTCGACATCCTTACAATACTCGATCTCAAGCAAGAGCTATGGAGAACGATCAGCTTGCTAGAATTGAAAGAATGGAAAGAATTCAAAATGAACTGCAGGTACAGTTAGCTAAGTCTCAAGAGGAGTCACGGGAATAAATGACCAAACTCATGGAGATGATGAGTAACATGATGAGGCAGAAGTGGCCAAGAGAAAATTCAGTTACAGGAATGGAGGCAGTGAAGCAGGAATACCGACCAAAGGTGGTACAGAAGAAGGGTCAGACATCCCAACCTGTGGGAAATGAACTTCCAACTGGGGCAACATCCTATATTTACATCTAACCAGCGGTCGAAGTACAAAATTTTGGTCCTAAAATAGGTAATATTGGGGTTGATCCAATTGATGTGGAAGTTCCAGACTTTGAAGAAATGGCTGAAAGAGAAAGGGCAAAGATGACTGAATTGAAGAGGGTTGAAACTACTGAATCCCAGAAAAAAAAAATATCAGCTGCTGGAAGGAAGGTTAAGGGCAATTGAAGGGGCAGAGTTATTTGGCAGTCTGGATGCCAAAGAAATGAGCTTAGTACACGATCTAGTAATTCTCCCAAAGTTCAAAGTACCAGACTTTGAAAACTATAATGGGACTACCAACCCATCAGCACATCTGACCTTGTACTGCAGAAGGATGACGGGGCTTGATGATAATGAGAAACTACTTATCCATTGTTTCAAAGATAGCTTGACAGGGTTAGCAACCCAATGGTACAATCAATTGAGTCGTAGCAAGATTCATTCATGGACGGATTTAGCCAGGGTTTTCATGGAATATTATAAGCATGTGTCTAACATGGTACCTGATAGGCTATTGCTACAGAATATGGAAAAGAGGTCCAATGAAAGCTTCAAAGAATACTCTCAAAGGTGGAGAGATCTGGCCACACAAGTGCAACCCCCTTTAACCAACAAGGAAACTACAGTGCTTTTCATCAATACCTTGAAAGCAACTTATTATGATAAATTGGTGGGAAGCGCCACCAAGGACTTTGCAGATATGGTGATATCTGGGGAGATGATAGAGCTCGCTATTAAGAACGGGAAGATAGAAGAGGGTAAGTCTGCTACCCCGAATAGAGTTTTTCCTGCAAAGAAGAAGGAGGAGACACATGCAGTAAGTTTCAACCAATACCCCTATACACCTCCTACACCCTACACACCTTACTAGGGATATAATCCTTACTACCCCAATGTGAACCACCTTACCCAAAATCCATTCCCCTATACCAATATACCACAACAGTCGTTCCCAACTAGTATATCCCCATAAATTACCCTTCCTCGAAATACTATCCCAAACACTCAAGGTCCCGCATGCAATGACCAACGTTTACCAAGGAACGATCAAAAACCCTAATTTGATCCGATTCCTACCACCTATGGTGAGCTATATCCTAAATTATTGCAGGGTCAACTTGTTGCACCCATGTACCTCAAACCTCTGACACCTCCATATACAGGTGGTACAATACAAACACTAATTGCACATACCACGCAGGAATTCAAGGACATTCGACTGAAGATTGCCTGGCCTTTAAAAAGAAAGTCTAAAGCTTGATCAATGCCGGAATTGTAAAGTTTGGGGCAAAGAATGGGCCAAATGTAGCGGCAAACCCATTGCCCGATCATGTTAAGAATTGGGTAAATGCAGTATTGACAGGGGAAGTCAGAAGGTTAAAAAGGGATGTCAAGAAAGTCAAGACTCCGATGTTGACAATATGGGCCGAGATGGTCAAGGCTAAAAATGGGCCGAGGTGGGAGATACAGACAGTCTAAAAAATGGTCGCCAAGAGGGTGCAAAATTGGTACACGTTACATAAGTGTGGAGGTTATGTCATACAGGACTGCAAAGACTTTCTGATTAAAGTCTAAAAGATGATGGATAATGAGGAGGCCCAATTTTACGAAGAGACATAGAAAGAAATAGAAGTTATTGAGAATACAACTAGCTGCGAAATATGAAGGCCCTTGATCATCTATTATGATAAACAAAAGGAGAAAGTTATGCTAGTCGTTGAGGAAAGTGCATTTAAGTTAATCATTAATTTGCCTGTTTCCTTTTCATTCAAGGAAAACAAAGCTGCACCATGGAAATACGACTGCAGCATGGTTATGCCTAGGTCTTCGAGTCAGCAAGATATCACAGGTGTGGGCCATTTAACACGAAGCGGATACGCTGTTGAACAGGGGTTAACAGGGAAAGATAGAGGAGCAGACAAAGGGAAGACAGTAGTTAAGCCAATCCATATTGAGATGGATTTATCAAAAAAAGCAGATAGGGGATCAGCCCTGGTAAACAGGATAAAGGAGCTGGTAAACGAGAAGGAGGCATGTGAGTTTTTAAACTTCATAAAGCACCGTGAGTATAGCGTGGTTGAACAACTGCAATGTCAACCAGCTAGAATTTCAATCTTATCTTTGCTTTTGAATTCAAAGCCATACAAAAATGCCCTGTTATGAGTGTTGAATCAGGCATACGTGGCTAACAACATATCAGTAGAAAGGTTAGACAGGCTGGTAGGAAACATCACAGCGGACGACCATATATTTTTCAGTTATGATGAAATACCACCTAATAGTATTGGGTCCACAAAGGCTCTTCACATAACAACTACTTGCAAGGGGCATATACTACCAAGGGTGCTTCTGGACAATGGTTCTTCATTAAATGTAATGCCCTTGGCAACCTTGTCTAAGTTTCCAGTGGATATGTCTTATATGTTACCGAGTTGCACAGTAGTCAGGGCTTTCGATGGTACCACGAGATAGGTAATGGGAACTATTGAGGTTCCTCTGGAGGTAGGCCCATGCACTTATACGGTGAATTTCCAGGTCATGGATATTAATCCGTCTTATAATTATTTGTTGGGAAGGCCATGGATACATTTAGTAGGGGCTGTACCCTCGTCTCTCCACCAAAAGCTGAAATTTATGATGGAGGGCCGTTTGATCACTTTATCAGGAGAAGAAGACATAATAGCCTCCACATCTACTGAATCTCCCTATGTTGAGCCCAATGAAAATGTCGTAGAATGTTCTTTTCGGTCTCTGGAATTCATAAATGTAGTTTTCGTCGCTGAAGGTCAAAAAATTCCAAAGCCAAGGTTGTCCAAGAACACAAGGTTGGGTATAAGAACCACAGTGGGAAAAGGCTGCAGGGCTGGAAAAGGTTTGGGGAAATATCTTCAAGGGATGGCTCGAGAAATGGAAGCAGTGGGAAAGAAAGATCGGTTTGGCTTAGGGTATCTTCCAAAGGCCCATGAAAGGAGGAAACAGGTTGAAAGGAACAGACAAAGAAGAATGTCCCATCTCACGGGTATGGATATTGAATGGGAACCCAAGATTTTCCCACCAATCCTTCACAACTTCCGCTCTGCTGGTTTTCTATTCGGGGAAAAGAATTCAGATGATGTACTTGTAATGATCGAGCAAGCTTTTGAAAAAGTCTATGTGGATAAAAGGGGGAAGATTCAGGATATGGTGATTTGCATGATTGGGAAAGAAAGGATGGAAAGTGACAGTACGAACTGGATGGTGCGACCTTGTCCACCAGGATATAGACTAACCAATTGGAGTGCGACTGAGTTGCCCATAGTTTTTAAGTCTATTCCAATGTAATACTTTAAAAAAAACAATCTTAATTATCTTTACCCAGAGATATTAAGAGGTTTTTTTTTCTGTAATGGGCTTTTTGTTTAAACATTTTCATTCAATAAATAACAAGAACAATGCATTTTATCCATATTGATGTGTCCATATTCTTTCATTTTTGTTATTTATTTTGTTTTCGTTATATATTTTCCTGTATTGTTTCTTCTCCACCTATTTACAGGTGTACAGATGCGGAATATGAGGACCTTCCTGTCAGTAATTCTGAAATTAATTTTGAAAGACCCATTTGCACGGGTGATTTTGAGGTTAACGATGATAATGAGAATTATGGTATACCTCCGGATCTATTAAGGAAAATAGTACAAGAGGAAAAACAAGTACTTCTTCATAAGGAATTATTGGAAATGATAAATCTGGGAGCTGGTGAAGAGATAAAGAAAGTCAAAATTGGAACTTCATTGTCATCATCAATAAAGGGTTAATTGATAGCCTTGCTCCAAGAATTTGTGGATGTATTTGTATGGTCTTACCAAGACATGCCAGGGTTGGATCCGGATATTGTGGTTCATAAGCTCCCTTTAAGACCAGATTGCAAGCCAATTCAGTAAAAGTTGAGAAGAATGAGGCCAGACATGCTGTTAAAGATAAAAGAGGAGGTGAAAAAGCAATTTGATGCTGGGTTCTTAGAGGTGGAAAAATATCCAGAATGGGTGGCAAATATTGTTCCAGTACCAAAGAAGGATGGCAAGGTGCAGATGTGTGTTGATTGCCAAGATTTGAACAAGGCGAGCCCTAGAGATAATTTCTCTTTGCCCTATATTGATACTCTGGTGGATAATACTATAAAAAGTTCTTTATTTTCTTTCATGGATGGATTCTCAGGATACAATCAGATCAAGATAGCACTGGAAGATATGGAGAAAACCATATTTGTTACAATGTGGGGAACCTTCTGCTACAAGATAATGCCATTCAGATTGAAGAATGTTGGGGCAACATATCAGAAAGCCATGGTGACCTTGTTACATGATATGAAGCATAAGAGAATTGAGGTCTATGTTGATGATATGATCGCAAAGTCACAAGGAGAAGAGGAGCATATTATGAATCTTAAGAAGCTCTTTGAACGATTAAAGAAGTTTAGACTCAAGCTCAATCCGACAAAATTCACTTTTGGAGTCATCTCGGGGAAATTGTTGGGTTTTGTCGTCAGCAAAAGAGGAATTGAGATTGACCCGGATAAAGTGAAGGCCATTCAGAATCTGCCACCACCTCGTACTCAAAAGAAAGTAAGAGGCTTTCTAGAAAGATTGAATTACATTGCTTGCTTTATTTCTTAGTTATCCGACAAGTGTGATCCAATATTTAAGTTACTTTGAGAATGTGATTCAGGAGAATGGGATGAAGGTTGTCAGATTGCATTTGAAAAGGTTAAACATTATCTATCCAATCCACCAGTACTAATGCCACCTATTTCGAATAAACCAATGATACTGTATTTATCAGTATTTGAGAAATCAATGGGTTGTGTTTTGGGGCAGCTTGATGAGACTAGAAAGAAAGAACAGGCAGTTTAGTACCTCAGCAAGAAGCTCATAGATTATGAGTTGAAATATTCGTCGGTAGAAAAGTTGTGTTGTGCCTTAGCTTGGACTGCTCAAAGACTCAGACAGTACATGTTGTACCACACAACGTGGTTGATTGCCAAGCTGGATCCAGTCAAGTACATGTTGGAAGCACCTTCTTTGTCAGGGAGGATGGCAAGATGGCAGGTTTTATTGTCAGAGTACGACATTGTGTATGTAATTCAAAAAGCTATCAAGGGCAGTGCAGTGGCTGAATTCTTAGAAAGTCGGGCAGTGGAAGATTATGAGCCGTTGAACTTTGACTTCCTAGATGAAGATTTGATGTATGTGTCGCAAGCAAATGAGATTCCCCTGAAAAAAAAAAGTATGGAAAATGTACTTTGATGGCGCATCTAATGCCATGGGTCATGGAATCGGTGCAGTCCTCATATCCCTAGAAGAATATTATTATCCTTTCACTGCTAGATTGGATTTTGATTGTACAAACAATGCTGCCAAGTATGAAGCGTGTACTATGGGCCTTCGTGCTGCAGTGGACAGAAAGATCAAAGTATTGGAAGTTTACGGAAACTCAGCCTTATTGATATACCATTTACGAGGATAATGGGAAACCCAAGATATAAAGCTAATCCGATACCGAGAACTCATATTGAGTTTATTGGAGGAATTTGAAGAAGTGAATTTCAATTACTTTCCTCGAGAATAAAATCGAATGGCAGATACTCTGACTACTTTGTCTTCAATGTTTAAAGTGAATGAAGGGGCTGAAGTTGTGCCAATAAAGATGAGTATATATGAGTCTCCTGACCACTGCCTGAGTATTAAAGAAGAAGCAGATGGCCTTCTTTGGTACAACGATATCTTGCAGTACATCAAGAGTCAACAGTATCCAGAACAAGCAACAGAAAATGACAAGAGGACTCTGAGAAGGCTAGCAATGGGTTTTGTTCTAGACCGTGAGATTCTCTACAAGAAAGAAAAATACCAAGTCTTATTGAGATGTGTCGGACCTGTCGAAGCTCGAAGAATTATAGAAGAGGTCCATGAAGGGATATATGGCACTAATGCTAATGGTCACATGATTGTTAAGCAGATTATGAGGGCATGGTATTATTGGTTGACAATGGAAGGAGATTGTATCAGTTATTCCCGGAAGTGGCATAAATGCCAGATATATGCAGATAAGATTCATGTGTCGCCATCACCATTACATGTCATGACTGCACCGTGGCCCTTTTCAATATGGGGAATGGATATGATAGGGCCTATTACCCCGAAAGCTTCAAATGGACATCGTTTTATCTTGGTGGCCATAGATTATTTCACAAAGTGGGTAGAAGCTACTTCCTATGCGAATGTAACAAAGTCGATGGTATGCAGATTCGTTAAGAAAGAAATCATATGCCTTTATGGGTTGCCAGCAAGAATTATTTTGGATAATGCTCTCAATTTGAACAATAAAATGATGAGAGAAGTGTGTACTCAATTCAAGATAACACATCATAATTTGGTACCTTACCGTTCGAAGATGAATGGCGCAGTAGAAGCAGCTAACAAGAACATCAAGAAGATTGTTGAGAAGATGACCAATGTGTACAAAGATTGGCATGAGATCTTGCCTTTTGCTCTTCATGCATATCGTACTTCGATTCGTACATCTACAGGGGCAACGCCGTTTTCTTTAGTATACGGGATAGAAGTAGTGCTACCTATTGAAGTTGAGATCCCTTCACTTCGGGTTTTGATGGAAGTTGGCCTAGAGGAAGCAGAATATGTTAGAGCTCGTTATGAACAGTTGAATCTCATCGAGGAGAAAAGATTGAAAGCAATTTTTCACGGGTAGTTGTATCAGAAAAGGATGATTTGAGCCCACAACAAGAAGGTTCGTCCTAGACAGTTCCGAGAGGGGAAGTTGGTACCAAGGAAAATTCTCCCTATAGTGAAGGACATGAGAGGAAAATGGGCTCCAAATTGGGAAGGACCCTATGTGGTAAAAAGAGCTTTTTCTGGAGGAGCATTGCTTTTTCTGGAGGAGCACGTGAATGCCGATGAACTGAAGAAGTATTATGCTTAAAAAAAAAATTGTGTGATGCTGTGCACATGGAAATTCGAATGGTTCCAAGTGTAAAAATGGAAATTCTCTATATCTATCTCCCCTGTGAATTGCTTTTCAAAGAAAATATTCATGCTTGATATGATGAATGGCCATCTTTCATATTCCTTTCACTAAGAAAAAAAATTATCCTTAGTCCCCCCTTTGAGCCTTAGGAATTATTTCTTTCTTTAAACCTTGATCAAGGATCACCCTCTACACTGGAGGGCAAATGCGAGGAAAAATAATGGCAAAAAAGAAAGCCATCGAAAAATGTGGCAAATGAAAGCCAACAAAGCAAAAAAGGAAGAAAAGAAAGTCCAAAAATGGACAAGTGTTTCAAGAATGAGTTCTCCTCAGGAAATGATCCTTGATCCAATCACACTTAAACATACTTTGGGCCTATTTTATCCTTTCTTTATAAACCTAAACATTGGCCTACATTACGTGCTTTAAAAGCCCATTTTATTCAAGCACGGATATTTAATTTGAAAGGTTATTCTCATAATTCATCCCATCTTTTGAATTGATATTTTTACCTTGGAATCATTTAGAATTTTCAGATGCATGGTAGAATACAAAAAAAAAATGAAAAAAAAAGAATGTAAAAGGAGAGGTTTAAGCCGAAAACCAGCAAATGGCTACTTAATACCGAATGGAGGACACTTGAGTTGAAAACCCGCAAAGGGCGGCTCAGGTACTGATTAAAAGTTCAAATCAATGCTCCGTGTAAAGGGGGAGAAAGTATCTGACAATCAGAGGAAAGGGGAACAACTCGGTCTGATGTAACTACGGAAGCCGAGAGGTTACCCAAGTAAATTGCTCGTTCAAGAGAAATTTCAAATGGTTTGAAAAATGAGGGGTCCAAGATATTCCGCATCCGGGGCATATACAACCTATAATTTTACATTTGTTTCTTATATCCTTGAAATTTATTTTTACTATTTTAAAACATTTCCTGCAATAAATTCTTTTTATCCTTTTCATGACAATTTTTGCTTCATTCATATTTTCTTTCATACATTTTTAAAATGCATTATGATTGTTATTAAATTGAATGATGATTAGTAATAAAAAATCTTTAAATAAAAGGATTTCACAGTATTACTAAGGAATAGATTTAAATCTTGGGAAAGGTTTGGAAAGTTAACCATGAAAAGAAAACAGTGAACATGGTGGAAATTCCATCACGAAGTCAAAAAATCTGTGAATTTCAGCGAAAGTCAGAAACTGAGACTGTTTGACAAGTTATCTAGAGTGGGGCATCTATGAACAAATTGAAGACTCCGTCATGAAATCGGATAATCTGTGAACCTCAAAGAAACCATGGATTAGAAATCACGACACAATCATTTGATTGCATTCATTCTTAGGAAACATACAAGCATTTGCAAAGCATGTCATTCTCATCATTGCATTTAGCTAACAGTGCAGAAATCGGGAAGACTTGCACTTCCCCAAAGTGAACTCGTTCTGTTTTTCAAACGAGTCGAGCCCCAGGATCACTGTCGAGGTACGTTTCCTTTCCAAATCGAACTCGTTTTGCTTCTCAAATAAGTTGAGCCCCGAGACCGCCATTGAGGTATGTTCCTTTCATTTTCAAGTTAAATTTATTCTTTTCCAAATGAACCAAGAATCATTCTTAGTATTTCATTTCGTTTTAAATTGAATTCATTCTGTTTCATCAAATGAGTCGAGCCTTGAGACCTCCGTCGAGGTATTTCCTTTTGTTTTAAATCAAATTCATTCTGTTTCATCAAATGAGTTGAGCCTTGAGACCTCCGTCGAGGTATTTCTTTTTGTTTTAAATCGAATTCATTATGTTTCATCAAATGAGTCGAGCCTTGAGACCTCCTCGAGCTGTTTCCTTTTGTTTTAAATCGAATTCATTTTGTTTTATCAAATGAGTCGAGCCGTGAGACCTTCGTCGAGGTATTTCCTTTTGTTTTAAATCAAATTCATTTTGTTTTATCAAATGAGTCGAGCCTTGAGACCACCGCGAGGTATTTCCTTTTGTTTTAAATCGAATTCATTCTATTTCATCAAATGAGTCGAGCCTTGAGACCTCCGTCGAGGTATTTCCTTTTATTTTAAATTGGATTCATTCTGTTTTATCAAATGAGTCAAGCCTTGAGACCTCCGTCGAGGTATTTCCTTTTGTTCTAAATCGAATTCATTCTATTTTATCAAATGAGTCGAGCCTTGAGACCTTCGTTGAGGTATTTCTTTTAGTTTTAAATTGAATTCATTGTGTGTTATCAAATCATTCGAGCCTTGAGACCACCGTCGAGGTATTTCCTTTTGTTTTAAATCGAATTTATTATGTTTTATCAAATGAGTCGAGCCTTGAGACACCGTCGAGGTATTTCTTTTTGTTTTAAATCGAAGTCATTCTATTTTATCGTATGAGTCGAGCGTTGAGATCGTCGTCAAGGTATTTTCAAATCATGGGTAAGGCCTCTGGGCACCATTCTTAAGATCTCCGGGCATTTTTTTTAAAAAAAAATCACGGGTAAGGCCTCCGGGCACCATTTTTAAGACCTCCGGGCATCATTCTTAAGACCTCTGGGCACAATTTTTTCTTGCAAATCGAATTAGATTTCTTAAGATGGGTCGACCCTTGATTAGTTAGGGAATTTAATTTAATGACAATATTTTTTATTTACAGTTTTTCTAAAAAAAAAAAAAGAAATAAAAAAAGAAAAAGAAAAAAGAAACCCCCTTTCCTTCTCTTCACATGTGATTTCACTAACCGGACAAAATTAGTGTTTATTTATCTTTGCCTGATTCCTGATTCTCAACAATAGTCAAAGAGGGGCAGCTGTAAACACCTAATTTTGTCCGGACCACTAAAACAGGTATGTTTTCTACCTAAATTGATGTTTTAGAATGTAAAAAGACTTTTTTCATCATGCAGGTGGTACTCCGAGACTTAGTTTAAGAAGGCGAGCATAAAAAGTCAAACTTGAAAAAAGTCAACCTCAGAAAGTCAACCCCAAAAAGTTAACTACTGAAAAAGTCAACTCACTTTCAAAATCAAGATTTGAAGTTCAATTGAAAAATGGTGAAAGAATTTTGATAATCCGATATCTATATCAAAAATATGCAGTTCGGAAGTTGGGTTATGGAGATTCAGTAGAAAGAAAATCCTAATCCGGGAAATTTAGGGAAAAGTGCTTAAAAGATCGAATTGGTCGAAATTGAAGGTTCCAAATTAAAGATAAGCACTGAATATGGGTAATAGAGAAGCCACTTGAAAGAAAAACTTAAAGAAAAGTCAATCCGGGAGAAAACCGATACTTAGGGTTTTTGGTGGATTTCAGTGAAATTGGGAAGAATTACAGAAATGGCCAGAATTGGTAAGACTAAAGCCCCTAATGGATGAGGAGTGATTAAAAAAAGGATAGACCAAGGCTCAGCTTGAAGAAAATCTGAAAATCGGACTTGTTTTGAGCAAAATCGGGTTTCGGAGGTAAAAGGGCAAAATTGGAAATTTGGGAAAAATAGCAAATGAACTCCAAAAATTCTAAAAATTTGCAAATCTCATTTTTAAATCATTTGGAAGAGATTGGCAAAATAAAATCTTGATTCGGAGTTCGTTTGCAAATGGCCAAATCCCGGGTCTCCTATGTAGTAATTCAAGAAGATAAATCCCAGAAAAATAGCAAATGAACTCAAAAAATTCTGAAAATTTTCAAATCTCATTTTTAAATTATTTGGAATAGATTGGCTAAATAAAATCTTGATTCGGAGTTCGTTTGCAAAATTGCCAAATCCAGGTTTCCTATGTAGAAATTCAAGAAGATAAATCCCGGAAAAATAGCAAATGAACTCCAAAAATTTTGAAAATTTTCAAATCTCATTTTTAAATTATTTGGAAGATATTGGCGAAATAAAATCTTGATTCGGAGTTCGTTTGCAAAATGGCCAAATCCCGGATCCCATATGTAGTAATTCGAGTAGATAAATCCTGAAAAAATACCAAATGAGTTCCAAAAATTATGAAAACTTCCAGATCACACTTTTAAATTATTTGGAAGAGATTGGTGAAGAAAAATCTTGATTTGGAGCTCGTTTAAAAAATGGTAAAATTTGGGGGCATAAAAGGGCAATTTTGGAAGAAAAAATCCAAATAAAAGCAAACGGACTCAGAAAATTTTGAAAACTTCCAAAATTCAATTTTTTATTATTTTGAAAGTATTGAAAAAATAAAATTTGAATTTGGAGTCCTTTTTCCATTTATTTGCATTCGGGGGGCAAAAAGGTCATTTTACCTAAGAAACCGAAAAAGGATTTTCTTGCCTTTAAAAAAAATAAAACTTGGGCTGTAAGAAAGAGGTCTGGTCGGCCAAGGCCCAAGGAGGGGAAGGAGGTTTCTGATTTCTTAATTAAGAGGCCAAAAATGAAGAGTTAGTTAGTGATTTTTTTATCAAGCCTTTGCAAATAAGCCACATGGACCAATGTATGAAGAGGGAGAGTGTCAACATAATGGCTTAAGATTCTTGAACAACTGTAATTTTGGACAGCTGATGGCCTAATCTAAGGGTGATAATTTCATGTTTTAAACATCTTGGATCACTAGCCCTTGGATGAAAATTGGTTGGAGGAAAAATGACAACATGCTAGCCTAGAGAGAGGGGGGTTTCAGCCACTACAAGGGAGGCTTATTCTTTCATTTTTAGCACTCTCTCATTCTCTATTCTCTCTTGCTTTTGGTTGATTTTCTCTCCATTGTTGAGAAGCAAAAAGAAAAGTTTAGAAAAGAAAAGAAAGTTAGAAGAGAAAAAGCTTGAAAGATAGCTTCTAGAGGTTGCTTTTAGCACCATACTCTTGCACTTTCTTTGATTTTCCATTCTTGTTTTGCTGTTTTGATTATTATTTTGGTGAGTTTCTTTTGATTTTTCTTTTTGAATAAGTGTTTTTAATGTTCTTTTTAAGTTCTTTCTTCATCTTTTCTTATAAAAGTTCTTGAAATATTTTTTTTCTTTGTTATTTGACATGGCCGAATGGCCTATTTTTTTTTTTAGTTGATGTTTTGCTTTGTTATTTCATGTTATTTTTTTATATTAAAAAAGTCTTGATGCTTTAGATCTTCTTCTACTATATATACTAGAAGGTTGTTTTAATTTGGTTGCTTATTTATTTCCATTTATGAGTCTATTATCATGTTCTTGCATTTTTGATTTTCTGTTTTCAAAATGTTTAAATTTGTTTATGTTTTATATTTTGAAATCCATGTGTTTGTGAAAATGCTTGTTAGTTTTCATACCTCTACTTTATATTTGCATGATTTGAGTGTTTTGTTTTATTTAAGTATGTTAGTATATCAAGTGTTTTTGAAAATGCCATGCTCACTTGGAACATGAGGCCATTCGGCCACCTCATTTATTTTGCTTTATGTGTGCATTTTTGTTATGTTAGTTGATACGTTTGCATTTTCATGACATTTGATTGAGTATTTAGTTTAAGTATATCAAGTGTTTGTGAAAATGCCATGCTCACTTCGAACATGAGGCCATTCGGCCACCTCATTTATTTTGCTTTGTGTATGCATTTTTGTTATGTTAGTTGATAGGTTTGCATTTTCATGACATTTGGTTGAGTATTTGGTTTAAGCATGCCTTGTGTTTGTGTTATTGCCATGCATATTTAGATGTTAGGATTGGTTTATTTTGCCATTCATATCCATGCATTTTAGACCTAGGTTGCATTAAATGCCATGCAAGTTCATTTAGGTCTAGGTCATTTTATTGATGCCATGCATTTTTCATGACATTTAGGTTTAAACTCATGCATTTCATGCATCATATTTGCTATATCTTTCATGCATTTCATGTCCATGCCACTTGACTTATGATTTAGGCCAATCAATGGTTCAAAATCATGCTCTCTTGAGCATACTTGTGGAAAATTAAAGAGTTGTCAAATTGATTATTCTACCTTTGTGATTTTTTTTACTTAAGCCAATTTTCGTCTAACTTTTCGAAAGTGCTAGCTACTATTTGTGAGTCATTTAGAGAGTCTTAAATATTTTTACTTTGATTTTTAAATGATTTTATCAAAGGCAAAACAGTTTTTTCACCAGTACTCGTACTTTGCCGATTTTTCTGGGCATTCATATTTAATCAAAAAATTAAGCCAATTTTTTTCGTGTATTTTTACATGTCCGGATCTCCAGTACATTTTTTAGATTTTTTGTACTTTTTAAAAATAGGGTAAAAAATCGTGATTTAAAACTGAACAGTGGAGTCAGAATTGAATTTGAAGGAAAGTTATTTTTCTGTTTTGGTTAAGTTACTTAGAGGGGGCTGGTTAGGAAGTTTAGCTACTGACTTAGGGTAGTTTCTAAGCCTTTTTAAACTCTAAAATTGATTTTTTAAGTCTCGGGTTAAGGGTGGTCAAGTTTGGGATTTTAAACTTAGGAAATTAGAGCCATTTAAAAAAGGTTTAGCTAAATTTTTATTTTTAATTTAAGCTTTTCAAAATTGTTTTCAAACAATCACAAAGTATTTTGGTTTTAGAATATTTAATTTGATATATTTTCCTAAGGTAGCCGGATATCTTTTTGGATATACGAATTTCCTAAATTAAAGGAAAAAATACATTCTCATGCATTGCATTTTCCATATTCATGCATATTATATAATATGTAATTTTTGCTAGGTATAATTTTCATGATGGTGTTATTATTTTTGATTTAAAATTTTGATATTATATGGTTTTGAATATTTCATTATATTCTATGCTTTTTATTTAGTTATTTTTTGTCATATTATTTAGCATAACTATGTTCATGTATTATTCTTTTCATTTTTATTTTCATACATATTATATGATAGCATTATTTTATATGTCATGTCATTTCAATTATATGCCATATCATTTATATTTGCCATGCCATTTAAATTATTTCAGTTCATATAGAATATATTATGTTACCTAGGTCATTTCATTTCATGTAGAATATATTATATTTCCTAGGTCATTTCATTTCATTTAGGATATATTATGTCATTTAGGATATTTTATTTCATTTAGAATATATCATATGATTCAGGATATTACATTTCATATAGAATATATTATGTTACCTAGGTCATTTCATTTCATTTAGAATATATCATATAACTTAGGATATTTCATTTCATTTAGAATATACTAAGACATTTAAATTATATCATATCATTTAGGTTGCATTATATTATTTAGACTTTGCTATGTCATTTTCTTGATGCCATACATATTCATATTCATATTTTTTTTAAAATGTTTTCAAAAAGGTAATGATTTTCAATAAAATAAAGATATTCCCGAGTTAAAATAATTCATGAGTTCTCTGCCGGGTTTGCTCGGGAAGATATCATCAATTATCATTAATAACGGAATATCTTCTTTAAAATGAGAATGATTCGAAAAATGTTCAAACTAATAAAAACTTCTATATTTTGCCACGTTTGTTAGGAAATATAGGAAAATTTTGAATTTATAAATTCCGAATATTTTCAATTAAAAATGGAATTATTTTTCTTTAAATTGGGAATTAACTTGAAATACCAAATTAAAAATCGACTTTTTACCGAGACTTGAGATAACACACGATTAATAAGGTACCATTTTATACGGACATTGTGGGGGTGCTAATGCTTCCCCACACGTAACAGAGTCCTGAACACGCTTCTTTGATTTCTCTGGTTTAAAACGCAGACTTGAAATTGGTTTTAAAAAAATGTTTTAATTAATTTTAAAATATTTTATAAAATCGGTTTTAATAGGTGGCTGATCACACCTAGCTAGAAAAGATTGGTGGCGTCTCCATGTCTTTCTCATGGTCATTTTCAAAACCTTCATTTTTTTAAGAGGAATTAAGTCATCTGTTCCTCGGTTTTTTTTTTAATGTCACGCTTAACGAATAATAAAGTCTTGCGATGAGACTTGTTATTTTTTAGGTTGTGACATATGTCATCCACATAAAGCGACAAGATCACAAACTTGTCTTTGGTTCTTTTGACATACACACAGTGATCTTCATCAATCATGATAAAATCATACAAAATGATTGCTTGATGAAATCTAATATACCACTATTTGGAAGATTGCTTAAGACCATAAATTGATCTTAATAAATAGCACACTTTGTGCTCTTGACCTTTGTCAATAAAACCTACAGGTTGTTCCATGTAGGTTTTCTCTTCAAGTTCACCATTTAGAAAGATAGTTTTTACATCCATTTGATGCAACTACAAATCTAAACTTGCTACTATGGCCAGAATTAAGCGTTTGGAGGTAAACCTTACAACATGAGAGAAAGTATTTTCATAATCAATTCCCTCCTGTTGACTATACCCCTTAGCTACAAGGCGTGTTGCCTGCAAGCCAATCTAGTTGGGCTTGTAAAACACTATTTATATACTTATTTACTGCACATTATAGTTTATTAATTATAATTTAGGTATTTCTTTATCCATAAGTATTGTTATAATTGTTATAAATAACTTGTGAAGATAAAGCCCATGAAACACAATGGCATTGCAAAGGAATTGTAAAGAGTTACAATTATGAGGATCCTGATGCATCAATGCCATGTTTCTAAAATTGTTCCTAGTCATTGTATTGTCAAGACAGGGCATTAACAATGCTCAAAGACTGGCATATGTTAAGCCTTCATGCACTTGATGCATGCAACCGATCTCATAGGTTGAAAGTATAGAGATACTTGGGGATAACATATGGGTGCTTGTTAGTTGAACAAGTTCACTGAACATGACCCACTATGAGAGTACCATTTGGTATGTCACTCAAGTGTCTATGGAAAATACTCTCATGTGTCAACAGTGTAAGTAATCCTTTGACTTGTGACACCAGGTCATCTTGTATATGAACTGTCATACTTAGATTTCATCACGAACGGGTCCAAATCACGAGGATGCTTATGGTAGGGTGTTATTGGGTATGACATGAAGCATACAAAGATGAGTGAGTGGTCCAGAAAGGATTCATCACCCCAAGTGATATGAGGGGACATATCTCACTTGTATATGGCTTATATTAACTTAGGAAAGTCCTTGGCCAAGACAATACTTAAGGAGTTAATATTAAAGCTGTAGATCTAATATGGAATGAGATTAAGAGTAGACACTGAATCATGCTCTTTCCTATCCTGGGATATTTTATAAAGGGATCGAATTACACAGACATATTGTTGGGATTTGACCTCATGCTCAAACAATAATCGAATTAAAGGAGAACATGAACGCAGCGAAATAATAAACAAAGAGATAGTCGAATCTTACAGGATCATGCTTGTAAAATTTTAACATGATCTTGTCATTATAAAGCATACATATCATTAGGAATCATACCTTAACTCAAAGATCTAGTAATCTTGAGTTTACAAATAGCCCACTCAATCATGAACACCAAGCTGTCAATCCGAGACTTCAAGCCACACAAGTGTCTAGCCTCTAACGGTAATCCACATAAGATGATCAAGAAAACCTTCATAAGGTAGGAATGGAGTCTTGCCAAAAACGATGCTAGTAGTTTAGGTTTCAAGAAACCTCTCTCCATCTAAACATCCATGGTCGAATGATTCATAAGCATCAAGAAGAAGAAAATGCTTTTCTTGTTTCTCCGGGTTTGGTGCGCCAACCACAAGGTTATCTTGATCTTCTTTCTTCTTCACTCTATGCCTTTGCTCTCTTGAAAGAAAACATTTTTCTCTCTAGCAATTCATGAAAAGTCAAGGAGGAAGTCAAGAAATCAAGAAGACACCAAAGCCTCTAAGCATATCACATATTCGGCTAGGGGGGCATAGAGAGGTTGGCTATCACATGTTTCTTTATATAGAGGGCGGCAATCACTCCAAGCTTTGGACTATGGGAAATAACTGTTATGTATTTTCACTTAAGTCCTTCCACTTAATTATACTATTTAATTAAGTCTATTTTGATTAAATTATCAAATTAATCAATTAGGCTCTTTCCATTTTAATCTCTTAATTCACCTTTCTGTGTATGAACCATTAGGCTTCCAATATGTTGGCAATAAATATAAATTAATCTAATTAATTTATACTCATAGATCATGAGCGGACTCTAGCAAGCCATCATGACCACCCAAATACTGGACAGTCAAGTTAGTGTCGACATAACCTTTCGTGTTCAGTCTATCAGTGTAATTCGATCCTTTCACCAAATATCCCAGAAAAACCATGAGCATGGTGCAGTGTCTACTCATGTTCAATCCATATTAGTTCTTACAGCTATTAGTTAACTTTGTGAACTTAGAGAAACTATTTCTCCTAAATTCATCATACTCTGGCTAGAGATTCCATCAAGTTAACTTAAGCCAAGAACAGATGAGATATGTCTTCGATGTCACTAGGAGTGGTGAATCCTCTCTGGATCACTCATCCATCTTCGTATGCTTCAATCCTCTCTGGAATCAAAGTATGACATTCCCCATACAAGATGACCTGGTATCACAAGTCAGAGGACTACTTACACGACTAACACGTGAGAACGTTTCCATAGACACTTGAGTGACAATACCAAATGGAGTTCTCACAGCGGATCATTTTCAGTGAACTTGTTCAACAGACAAGCACCTACACGTTATCCTAAAGTATCTCCTATACTTCAACACGTGAGATCAGTTGCTTACTAAGTAAGTAGGCTTAACATGTACCAGTCTTTGAGCATTGCCAATGCCCCGTCTTGGCAATATGATGACCAGGAACTGTTTTAGGAGCATGGCTTTGATGCATAAGGATCTCACAATTATATATAATTCATTTGTAAGGCCATTATATTCCTTGGGCTTCATCCAATTAGTACTTAATAACTCCTTATCATTGTACTAACATGAAGGAAACTTTGTATCACTAATATATAGCGATGGGTTTGCATTATTGGTAGTTTATGCCTGACCAAATCGATTGGCTCTAGGGCATACACCAACAATCTCCTACTTGCACTAAGCCAACCGCTAATGCATCAAATGCCGAACTCTTTCGATTAGCAATTGTGTCTCTACCAAGACATAGCTTTAGTACATTATTGTGAGAAGATGCTTCGGTCATAGAATTTTGATAATCTCTATTATCATAGTCACAAATACATATCCAGATCACAATGAAACCCGATTCCTTATGGCTCATGTCGTTACTTTAACAACTAGGAATCTTTTAATTAGCCTAGTGAGCTAGAGATCCAAATAGACCTTTTCGTAGCCTTAAACAAAAGGTCTGTATTCTGACTCGGAATATAAATAATTCAGTCCTCTCTAATTTGGAACGTTTCCAAATGACTGAATTCATTTACATCATGACCTTAAGTCACTTATTGGATTCTCTCTATGTTAAGCTCATTTAATATTTAATCCAATCATCTGTGGCTAAATCTATTAGATCTTAGCATAACTGTCGATTTACCTCTTAATCATCAATGTATCTGATATATATTGTTTGATGAGTAATCTGCATTACTCCCACTAACCCTTAGGTGTGCACATAAGATATCTCATTCTTTTGATAAATTCAACTCTTGAATGTCACTATCAAAACTGGATATCTCAATCCATTGTCTAACAATGTTCTATTAAGTAGCCTCATCTCTTATGAGTTATGCATCACTATGCATCCTACTTAACCATTATGTTTAGTAGACTCATCTTGTCGCAACCCAAAAAATAACGAGTCTCATCGCAAGACTTTATTATTCGTTAAGCGTGACATTAAAAAAACCGAGGAAAAGTCGACTTAATTCCTCTAGAAAAATGAAGGTTTTGAAAATGACCTTAAAAAAGACATGGAGTCGCCACCAATCTTTTTAGCTAGGTGTGATCGGCCACCTATTAAAACCGGTTTTATAAAATATTTTAAAAATTAATTAAAACATTTTAAAAACCAATTTCAAGTCTGCGTTTTAAACCAGAGAAATCAAAGAAGCGGGTTCGGGAGTCGGTTACGTGCGAGGAAGGATTAGCACCCCCACAACGCCCGTATAAATCGGAACCTTATTAATCCTGTGTTATCTCAAATCTCGGTAAAAAAGTTGGTTTTAAATTTAGTATTTCAAGTTAATTCCCAATTTAAAGAAAAATAACTCCATTTTTAATTGAAAATGATTCGGAATTTATAAATTCAAAATTTTCCTATATTCCCCAACAAACGTGGCAAAATATAGAAATTTTTATTATATTTGGAAAACTTTCCGAATCATTCTCTTTTTTTGAAAGAAAGATATTCCTTTATTAATGATAATTGATGATATTCCCTCTAGCAAACCCGGTAGAGAACTCATGAATTATTTTAACTCGGGAATATCTTTATTTTTTTATTGAGAAATCATTACCTTTTTTTGAAAACATTTAAAAGAAATGAATATGTATATGCATGACATAAATAAAATGACATAGCAAATTCTAAATAATATAATGCAATCCTAAAAGATATGATATAATTTGAATGCCTTAGCATATTCTAAATGAAATGAGATATCCTAAGTTATATGATATATTCTAAATGAAATAAAATATTCTAGATGACATAATATATCCTAAATGAAATGACCTAGGTAATATAATATGTTCTATATGAAATACAATATCCTAAGTCATATGATATAATCTAAATGAAATAAAATATTCTAGATGACATAATATATCCTAAATGAAATGAAATGACCTAGGTAATATAATATATTCTATATGAAATGAAATGATTTAAATCTCATGACAAATATGAATGATATGGCATATATTTAAATGACATGGAATAAAATAATGCTATCATATAATATGCATGAAAATAAAAATAATAATGCATGAACGTAGTATATGATAAATAATATAAAACATAACTAAACAAAAAGAATAGGATATCATGAAATATTCAAAACCGTAGAATAAACCATATAACATCTAAAAAATATAAATCAAAATAATAACAATACCATAGGAATTATCATTGCAAAAATCACATATTATATAAAATGCATGAATATGGAAAATGCAATGCATGAAATGTATTTTTTCCTTTAATTAAGGAAATCCGTATATCTAAAAAGATATCCGGCTACCTTAGGAAAATATGTCAAATTAAATATTCTAAAACCAAAATACTTTGTTTGAAAACAACTTTGAAAAGCTTAAATTAAAAGTAAAAACTGGGCTAAATCTTTTTTAAAATGGCTCTAATTTCCTAAGTTTAAAAATCCGGACTTGACTACCCTTAACCCGAGACTTGAAAAACCATTTTTAGAGTTTAAAAAGGCTTAGAAACTACCCTAATTCAGTAGCTAACCCTCCTAATCAGCCCACTCTAGGTAACTTAACCATAACAGAAAAATGATTTTTCTTTAAATTCAATTCTGACTCCACTGTCCAGTTTTATGCCACGATTTTTTACCCTATTTTTAAAAATTCCAAAAATTATGAAAAAATACTGGAGAATCAAGACATGTAAAACTACACGAGAAAAAATCGGCTTAATTTTCTAATTAAAGATGAATTCCCAGAAAAATCGGAAATGTACCAGTACTAGGTGAAAAAACTATTTTGTCAAAACACATTTTTTTTTCCTTTGATAAAATCATTTAAAAATCAAAGTAAAAATATTTGAAACTCGTAAAATGGCTCACAAACAGTAGCTAGGACTTTTTGAAAGCTAGATAATGCAAAACTAAATCAAATGTCATGCAAATGCAAAAACCTACCATGGCAAAAATGCAACACACAATGCAAAACACATGGAGTAGCCAAATGGCCTCAAGCTCCAACAAGCATGGCATTTTCACAAACACTTGGTATACTAACATGCTCAACTAAAATATAACACTCAAATCATGCAAAAACCACACAAGCATTTTCACAAACACTTAATATACTAAATCTAAAACATGCTCAACTAAGATATAAAACTCAAATCATGAAAAAACAACACAAGCATTTTCACAAACACTTGATATACTAAATCTAAAACATGCTCAAATTTAAACATCATGAAAACAGAAAATTAAAAATGCAAGAACATGATTTTTAAATCATAAATGACAAGAAACAAAGCAACCAAATTAAAATATAACACAAGTATATGAAGTAACATAACATTTAAAACATCAAGATCAAAGAAAATAACATCAATAACATGATAAAATAAACCAAAACAACAACTTAAACAAAAAATGTAGGCCATTCGGCCATGGTGAGTATATTGTAAAAAAAAATTGTAATATTTAAGAAAGAGATGAAGGAAGAACTTAAGAAGAACAAAAAAAAAACATTTATTTAAAATGGAAACTCACCAAATAGTAATCAAAATAGCAAAGACAAGAATGGAAAATCAAGAAAGTGCAAGAGTTGGTGCTCAAGAGCAACCTCAAGAAGCTATATTTCAAGCTTTATCTCTTCAAACTTTCCTTTCTTTTCTAAACTTTTCCTTTTTCCTTCCAACCAAAGAGAAAAAAACCAAGAGAACTCAGCAAAAATCAAGTCTGAAAATGCAAATTATGAACCCCGCAAATAGAGCTGGCCAAATCCCCCTAATATTCTCAAGGATGTTGTCATTTTTTTTGTAACCAAATTTCCATCAAATGGCTAATAATTCAAGTGAAAAATCATGAAATTATCACCCTTAGATTAGCATCTCAGCTGTCCTAAATTACAGTTGTTCAAGAATAATGTTGACATTTCTCTTGGCCTATGTGGCTTAATCACCATGGCTTGATCAAAGAGAATCTCTAACTAACTCTTAGTTCTTGGCCATTTGATTGAAAAATCAGAAGCTTTCTCCCTCCTTTGGGCCTTGGCAGGCCAGCACTTCTCTTTTCCAGCCCAACTCTGATTTTTTGAAAGGCCCAAAGAAGCCCTTTACGGTTGCTTGGGTGAAATGACCGTTTTGCCCCACGGATGCAAATAAATATCAAACGGACTTCAAATTGAATTTTTATTTTTTTTATACTTCCAAAATAATAAAACATTGAGTTCTAAAAGTTTTCAAAATTATCCGAGTCCTTTTGCTATTTATTTGGATTTTTTTCTTCCAAAAATGCCTTTTTATGCCCCTACATTTTACCATTTTTTAAAAGAGCTCCAAATCAAGATTTTTCTTCACCAATCTCTTCAAAATAATTAAAAAGTGTGATCTGGAAGTTTTCATAATTTTTGGAGCTCATTTGGTATTTTTTCGGGATTTATCGGCTTGAATTACTGCATAGGAGCTCAGGATTTGGCCATTTTTCAAATGAACTCCGAATCAAGATTTTCTTTCTCAAATATCTTCCAAATAATTTTAAAATGATATTTGCGAAATTTCAGAATTTTTGGAGTCCATTTGCTATTTTTTCGAGATTTATCTTCTTAAATTATTGCATAGGAGGCCCGGGATTTGGCCATTTTGCAAACGAACTCCGAATCAAGATTTTATTCTGCCAATCCCTTCCAAATAATTTAAAAATGATATTTTCAAAATTTCAGAATATTTGGAGCTCATTTGCTATTTTTCTGGGATTTTCCTTTTTGAATTACTGTATAAAAAGCCCGAGATTTGGCCATTTTGCAAACGAACTCCGAATCAAGATTTTCTTCCGCCAATCTCTTTCAAATGATTTCAGAATGATATTGACAAAATTTCAGAATTTTTGGAGTCCATTTGCTATTTTCCCAAAATTTCCAATTTCGCCCTTTTGCCTCCGAAACCCGATTTTGCTCAAAACAAGTCCGATTTTCAGATTTTCTTCAAGCTGAGCCTTGGGCTATCCCTTTTTAATCATTACTCATCCATTCGAGGCTTTGTTCTTACCAAGTCGGGCCATTTCCGTGATTCTTCCCGATTTCACCGAAATCCACTAAAAATCCTAATTCTCGGTTTTCTCCCGGATTGACTTTTCTTTCAGTTTTTCTTGCAAGTGGCTTCTTAAAATTATGCAAGTGATTCTTCCCGATTTCAACCCATGATTTTTCTTGCAAGTGATTCTTCCCGATTTCAACCCGTGATTTGAAAAATTATGCCTGGAGGTCTTAAAAATGGTGCCCGGAGGCCTTACCCATGATTTGAAAAATTATGCCCGGAGATCTTAAAAATGGTGCCCGTAGGCCTTACCCGTGATTAGAAAAAATTTATACCCGGAGGTCTTAAAAATTGTGCCCGTAGGCCTTACCCGTGATTTGAAAAAAAAAGTTATGCCCGGAGGTCTTAAAAATGGTGCCCATAGGCCTTACCCGTGATTTGAAAAAAACGTTATGCCCGGAGGTCCTAAGAATGGTGCCCGGAGGTCTTAAAAATGGTGCCCGTAGGCCTTACCCGTGATTTGAAAAAAATGTTATGCCCGGAGGTCCTAAGAATGGTGCCCGGAGGTCTTACCCGTGATTTGAAAAATTATGCCCGGAGGTCTTAAAAAAGGTGCCAGTAGGCCTTACCCATGATTTGAACAAAAAGTTATGCCCGGTGGTCTTAAGAATGGTGCCCTACGGTCTTAATGATAGTGCACGTAGGCCTTACCCGTGATTTGAAAAAATTATGCCCGGAGGTCTTAAAAATGGTTTTTGAAGAATGTTGAAAATTAACCTAAAGATTTTGAGAAGATGCGAATGCTTTTTGATGCAGATGCAGATGTTGAATAAGATACAAATGACTTAGACTGGTGCAAATGTCTTTGATGCAAATGTAAATAACTTAGATTGATGCAAATGCTTCTTGATGTAGATTCAAATAATTTAGATTGATGCAAATTTTCTTGATGCATATGCCCTTACTAATTGTGTTCATGTAAATGGTTTATGATTATCACACAATATTGAAAATGCAATGATTCTAGAAATGATGCAATTGCTTGAGATGACGCAAATGCGAATTCCATGAAGAATGTAAATGTAAAGGTAAAATGCAGATGCTTATGGAATAATGCCAATGCAAATCCCCATGAATGATGCAAATGCTTGCTGACACTGTGCAGATGCAAAAGCTCGATAAAGAGATGAGTGCTCATGACTGATGCAAATGCCCCCGGTTGTTTTTCTAGAGTTTGGCTTAGCCTTTCAAATTCATTTTTCCTCTTCAAATCAGAGTATATCTTCAATTCATTTTGGCTATTCTCTTTGCCCCAATAGTTTTCAAACTTTCATCAACAGAGATTTGAACTGGGTTCTATTTCTTCTTCTTATATCTGGAAGTCAGGACCTATTCTGGCAGTTCTATACCTTTGAGTTAGAAAAATCCTTGTCCCATGTCAACATCAAAATGGGTATTTCAAAAAAAAATATCATTATTGGCTTTCTCATTTTGAAAACTTCTGAACAAAAAAATATTAGCCCACAATGTGTGATGTACAAATCTTTTGAAGACTGATGATCATTGTTAGAAATTTCTCTAAGAGTCAATCTGGGTTTTTTAACTGGGATTGGCAAGGCTTGGTATAACAAGATTCTGTTTTTTGAAGGAAAAATTCATTACAAAAATGTATATCCCTTCTAGGCTCACAAATGGAGCAGGTTTTATAAATCATAAATTCATTGAAAACCAAACAAATTCAACATTCTTTTAGTTTCCATATCAAGGCATTTTGACAAGCGTCAAGATTGGCCGGAATGTTTAAACCGGAAAGTTTAATCTTGGAAAAAAATTTCATTTTTTTTTTTTTGAAGACAATCCTCCGAATGAGAGCTATCAATTTGAGAGGTTCAGGCATTCCTAGATGTTCCTCGGTGACCACTTTTTAAGAAGATCTTTTCTTTTGTAGTATCGGCACTATCATCGATGGCATCGAAAATTCCCATTCTACTCTAGACCGCCCGTTTTTGGGTTTTCTCCCTAGAGTCCTTTTTCTCTCCAATTTTCTTTTTTCATTGTTTTACCAAGCACTTGGGAATTCTAAATTCTTCCTTAGTGAAATGAGAATTTGATGAGATGGGATAAAATCTGAGGAAAACCTTCAAATTAAATATTCATGCTTGATCAAAATGGACTTTTAAAGCATGTAATGTAGGCCATGGCTTAGGGTTCAGAAAGAAAGGATAAATAGGCCCAAAATATGTGTTTGAGGGTAATCAGATCAAGGATCCTTTCTTTGAGCAGGATTCTCTTTGAAGCATTTGTCCCTTCTTGGACATTTCTTTCCTTTTGACTTTGCTCTTTTTCTTCCTTGCTTTTGGCTTTCAATTTGCCATGTCTTTCACACAATTTTTTTGCTTTCATTTTGCCCTTTTGTCCGACAAAGTGAGACCGTCTTTATTCGGGTCTGTCTTTGAGCTAGGAATCATTTCTCAATGATCTTTAAAAAGATATTTCCTTGCATTTGCCCTCTAGTGTAGAGGGTGATCCTTGATCAGGGTTCAAAGAAGAAAGAATTCTTCTGGCTCAAAAGGGGTGACTATGGATAATTTCTTTTTTATGTAAAAGGGATATGAACGATGGCCATTTCTCATGTCAAGCACAAATATTCATATTGAAAAGCAATCCCCAGGGGAAATAGATAATCAAAATTTCATTTTGCACTTTGGAATCATCCGAATTCTCATATGCATGATATTACAAAAAATGTTTTCATTTTCATCTCATGCCCCAACGATTCATGCGTTAGTCCATCCTTTCTCACCATGTATCTATCATTTCCGCATATGATGCCCCAATTTGATTAACCAATGAGAATTTGTATCAACGAGGAACATAGCAAGTCTAGGTCTGTACTGAAAAGGCTGAATTTCAAATCTGAGTTCTTTGAAAAGACAAGGAAAATATGACCCAATAACGGGATTTCTTTGGGACAAGGGATAATCTAGTTTAATCATTGTGCCCCAAGGTGTCAATCATCAAGTGATGTTTGGGCAATTAGTGTTTTGTGGTTTGTTGAAAATGACATAAATGGTTTTGGCACAACCTTGACACAGATCAAATTACCAAAATCTAGATTCTTGAAAGAATGTCTCATTTGTTTGAATTTCAAGGAATTCGAAAAATTTCAACAAATTCTTTCCTTTGTTCATAGCCTAGACTAGGATTTACATCCTTGCTTATTCTGAAAAGACAATGCTTCTCTTTCTATTTCTTTTTTTTTTAAGATCAATCATTCATATTCCTTGAAGCATTAGGTCTTTCAAGTGTTCTTGATTCAAGGTTTAGGTATAGAGAAGCCCAAAAAAGAGGGGGAGGGTGTTGGGTCATTTCTAACAATGATCAACAATATTCTCGAGACTGTCTATTATTAAAACTTCCTTAATGCTTGTTTTTGCAAATTCAAATTATTGTTAAAACACACCAAACACAAAGCATTTAAATTCAAAATTCATTTAATTTATATGAATGTCAACATGAGACAAGTGTTTTCATCATAAGATGTGAAACTACATGCATCAAAATGCTCCTATTGACATCCTTCAAAGGTAGTAATTCTCCCCCTAAAACCCTGAAAGAAACTGATTTAGGGCTAAGCGGCCTTCCATTGATTGATAAGCTTCGGTGTCAAAATACCATCATGGATAAGACTTTCAATCCTTTCCTTCAGTTGTCTGCATTTTTCAGTTGAATGCCCAACTACCCCTAGGTGATAATCACACTTGCTGTCAGGGTCATAACTCCTCGCTGATGGATTCGGAGCTATTTTCAAAAGTACCAGGGTAAGGTACTAATTCTTTATTAGTAATGGCAGTAGGTCAGGGATGGGGATTGGAATTCTTTCTTGATTTTCCCGCGGTCATTTTCTAGAAGAAGGCCTTGTTGCAAGGGCTGGTATAGCATTAGGTGTTTGGGTAGGTAGGTAAGGATAAAGGCTTGGAGATACCTCAGTAGGGTAACATGATTGGGAATATGGGATGAAATCTCCCATAGTTTGGACATCTTCCTCTTTCTTTCTAAGTGCCTTATTTCTCTCGGCATTGGATGTTCCTTCTCTTTCAAGTTTCCTATTCTTGATAGCATTCTCAATCATCTCCCCTGAGATTACTATATCCACAAAATTCTTCGAGGCATTGCCGATGAGTCTATCATAGTACGGGGCCTACAGTGTATTCATAAAAAGGATAGTGATTTCCTTTTGTGTCAAGGGCGGTTGTACTTGAGCGGCCAGGCTCATCCACCGTTGTGCATATTCTTTGAAGCTCTCAGTAGCTCTTTTCTCCATATTTTGCAAAGTGAGACGATCAGGTGTCCTGTCGGTAATATGCTTGTACTGGTTTAGAAAAGCCCTAGCCAAATCATTCCAAGAGCGAATCTGATCCTTGCTCAACTGACTATACCACCTAATTGCGGACCCGCTGAGGCTATCCTGAAAGCAGTTAGTCAAAAGCTTATCATTATGTATATGACTTGTCATCTTCCGGCAGAACAAAGTGATGTGGGCTGACGGATCGATCGTCCCGTCATATTTTACAAAGTCAGGGATCTTGAACTTGTGGGGAATGACTAAATCGAAGACCAAACATCGTTCTTTCGCCTCCACACTCCCGAATACATTTGTATTTTCTACTGCCTGGATCCTTTCATCTAGCAACTGATATTTCCTTTGGGAATCTGCTAACTCAACCTCATTTACTGCAACCAATTTCAACTTTGCCTGTTCAGCTGGATCATCTGAGTTTAGAACATTGACTGTGTTCTGGGCATCAATCATTACGACCTCATTCTGACTTTTTTGTGCCTCTAACCCTTTCCTGTCGACAAAGTTTTCAGTGTATCCTTTTCCCTTGATTACGGCGGACATCAGCTCCATCAATTTAGTCATCTGATCCTTAGATTCTGCTTGAAACTTTGCTAGCTGTTCTTGTAATTCTTTCTGTTCCCTTTCCATTTTTTCCATTCGAGCAACTTGTTCATCCTTCATAGCACTAGCCTGTATTAAAAGGGTACTCAGTACTTCTTATACATCTGATTTGAAATGGAAATTCTTTCAAAGACTCCTAAAGCCAAGCTAACTTCTGTTTTATTTCCCCCAAATGTATGTCATGATGAATGAGCCATGATTTTCATTTGATGCATGTGAAGAATAAAAGAAATGATGTATGGGCATATATAGTGGAAACATGCTGACCATGTATGTAATAAATGCAATCACATTGCCAACATGTTGCAAGCAAAGAATAAACAAATCGACGCATGGATATATGCAATGAATAATCATGTACATTTTAGGGTATTTCCCAATGAATGATCATATATCCTATGAATGCAACACGGTGTCAATTATGATACATGCAAACAATGAATGATTGATACAGAGTACATACAAAGAAAATCATGCTAACCATGTGTATCATGAATGCGACCTAATGCTAACATGATGTATGTAATAAGCAAATTAATGCATGGATATATACAGAAAAATCATGCTGATTATGAATTCATAAATGCAACCTGATGCTAACATGATACATGTATAAATATATGGTATGACCAATAATTGATCGGATGCAAAATGCAAAAGGGGAAGATATGACGGAGGCAATAAGAATCGGAGGAACTTAATCAACATCTCATAAATTTGAAACATATTCAATTCGTTCCCATATCAACGTTCACAATGGTATACACCATGTTTACAAAATCTGAGCAATAGTTATAACTGTCTTTACAAGCACTTTATTCTTCCTAGCATCCTAAGGCTATAAGAGCCGGCTACTGAATAAGTGAAATCCTATTACATCATATAAGACCGAAGTATTTTCATCTTAATGCTGTAAATCTCCCAATCCTAATGACGCTTTCCCAGTCCTCTATCAATCAGTGTCGTTGGATCCAACCACTTGGCATCGATAAAAGTTTGCACTTTCTTTTTGAATGCCATACAGTCTTCAACATTATGGCCAACAATTCCACAGTGATAATCACATCTTGCATTTGGATTATACCACCTTGGATATGGTGGTAACAGGGGTTTCAATGGGACAAAGGGAACCATGTGATTTTGGATCAGTATAGGGAGAAGCTCTCTGTAGCTAATTGGAAGGGGATCAAAAGGCATTTGGGTCTTATCCTTGGGTCGTTTCTTAGTCACACATGGCCTAGGAGTTGGGGCACTTGGTGGTGGTACTAAGGTCCGAACTAGAGTGTTTACATGGAGATGTGGCGGAACAGCATGGTAAGGGTATAGATTTGGACACGGGGCCTTTGGAGGTTGTACATAGCTTGAGGTTCCTATCCCAGCTACTGGATAAGGTGATTGGTGAGGGAAGCAATATGGTCGGGGAGTTGGTGGAGATGGAGTGGGATTCAGGAATCCCGTAGTGGTCATCCCAATGGACGATTGGACCATGGTAGGGTGGGAATACTGGCTTGGACCTAGAACAGTTTGCAGGTATGGTACAGGATCCAAGGTTTCTATCTTTGGTATCAGGCTCTCAGGTTTAATTATTTTCACGATTTTGTCCATAATTTCATCAGGATTGCAACCTTTGTGGCATTGACAAGCGCAGGATCCAGCAAGGATTGTATGTTCCGGTCCTAATGGTTTTGGTTGATCCGAAGGCGATGCAGAGCCCTGAGAAAGTTCTCCTTTACTCTTACCCATATCCTCAAACATTTTCAGCAATTTGACGAGTTGTTCTTTCACTTCCCGGATTTCATGTCTAAACTCCTCTTGATTGCGTTCCAAAGCACCCAATCGTTCCTCCGATTCATTCCTCATATCTCGAACCCCTTTCATGCAAATGAAAATGTCATGAGATTAAGAATACAATTATGAATGTATATACTCTATTCCTATGTGCATGAATATACTGATGATTAATGCATGACCATATACAGAAAAACTATGATGACTATGTATGTTATGGATGCAATCTAATGACAACATGATGCATTTAAAAAAAAATGAATAAATTGATGCACAGGTATATACCAATAATGACCATGTATGTATTCTACAATGAATGACCATGCATGCTATGATGTCAAAATGATACATGCAGAGAATAAATGAATTAATACAAAGGTAGGTACAAAGAATGACCATGTATATCACAAATGTATTCTACAATGAATAACCATGCATGTTAGGACTGTGACATGATGTCAAAATGATACAAATAAATTAACCAATGATTACACGAAATTGGTGGGACCTAAATCTTGATTATTCAAAAAATCTCATTATGCAAGATTTGCCTCCAAATTTATGATTTTTTGAAAAATGAGTTTTTTCTATGAAAAACCAATCATATTATTTTCAAAAGAATTTCGAAGTAGTGGATCCTACTATGGTACAATATGCAAATGTCATGCAACACTACCGGTTTTATGAAATCAACAAATAAAATTATTACCAACTGTTTATTGCAAAGAATGAGATCAATAACACAACCAAAAATGTACATGCTCTATTCACACATGTATGAAACGTGCAAAATGCAAAAATGCTTGAAAAAGGATTTTTATTTTTTCAAACGATTAATGAATATTTTGCCCCGACAAATATCTACTTATATAGGTATCACAATGCCTTTGGGATGGATTAACACATTTATTACGAGCGATGTACGTACATCATTGCCCGATCTACAAAACTTCTTCATAATGTAAAATAGGTAACAAAAGGTTTAGAAATATCCCTCCATGTGTTCCTATCTTCGGTATATCTAACGGAAATCCAGCATGGCTTCGCCTAAGTTCACTATATGAGAGTGAATTGGTTCTAAAGGCCCCGAATTGCTCCTCACTGTCGTCGGTGAAGGCTAGTAAGGCACCCCGATAAAAAGCAGGTTCAATTCGTTAGAGTATATTTTCCTATGCCCGTACGGAGGATTATCACGAAGGCATTAGGTACTTTATACTCCGGAAGTGTTTCACTAGCCCATACGGAGGATCAATCACGAAGGCTTAGTTACTTTACTCCTACTTAAAAGGACGGAACCCGGGTAGATGATTCATGTTATGCAAATACAGTGTGTGCGGAGGAACAAAACAAACCTTTCACCACCTATTATACAAACCTTATTCTAAATGCCCTAGCAATTAAAAAACATTCAAGAATAGTGTAACGCATTAACCAACAAGCAATTACAATATACAACCTTAAATAACTAGAGAACAATAATAAAATGCATGCGCATGAGAATGAACATATTAAAAAACATTTTATTATTTTCAAAATTCTCCTTATTAGAAAAATGTGAGAATTAAAATTAAATACCAATTAAACCAACAAAACCGAGACTTTGATAACACACGACTAATTCTAGGTCTGACTCTCTAATTGTCCCCAGTGGAGTCACCAAGCTGTCGCAACCTAAAAAATAACGAGTCTCATCGCAAGACTTTATTATTCGTTAAGCGTGACATTAAAAACAAACTGAGGAAAAGTCGACTTAATTCCTCTAGAAAAATGAAGGTTTTGAAAATGACCTTGAAAAAGACATGGACTCGCCACCAATCATTTTAGCTAGGTGTGATCGGCCACCTATTAAAACCAATTTTATAAAATATTTTAAAAATTAATTAAAACATTTTAAAAACCAATTTCAAGTCTGCGTTTTAAACTAGAGAAATCAAAGAAGCGGGTTCGAGAATCGGTTACGTGCAGGGAAGGATTAGCACCCCCACAACGCCCGTATAAATCGGTACCTTATTAATCGTGTGTTATCTCAAATCTCAGAAAAAAAGTTGGTTTTAAATTTAGTATTTCAAGTTAATTCCCAATTTAAAGAAAAATAACTCCATTTTTAATTGAAAATGATCCGGAATTTATAAATTCAAAATTTTCCTATATTCCCCAACAAACGTGGCAAAATATAGAAATTTTTATTATTTTTGGAAAACTTTCCGAATCATTCTCTTTTTTTGAAAGAAAGATATTCCTTTATTAATGATAATTGATGATATTCCCTCCAGCAAACCCGGTAGAGAACTCATGAATTATTTTAACTTGGGAATATCTTTATTTTTTATTGAAAAATCATTACCTTTTTTTGAAAACATTTAAAAGAAATGAATATGTATATGCATGACATAAATAAAATGACATAGCAAATTCTAAATAATATAATGCAATCCTAAATGATATGATATAATTTGAATGCCTTAGCAAATTCTAAATGAAATGAAATATCCTAAGTTATATGATATATTCTAAATGAAATTAAATGACCTATGTAACATAATACATTCTATATGAAATGCAATATCCTAAGTCATATGATATAATCTAAATGAAATAAAATATTCTAGATGACATAATATATCCTAAATGAAAAGAAATGACCTAGGTAATATAATATATTCTACATGAAATACAATATCCTAAGTCATATGATATAATCTAAATGAAATTAAAATTTTCTAGATGACATAATATATCCTAAATGAAATGAAATGACCTAGGTAATATAATATATTATATATGAAATGAAATGATTTAAATGACATGACAAATATAAATGATATGGCATATATTTAAATGACATGGAATAAAATAATGCTATCATATAATATGCATGAAAATAAAAATAATAATGCATGAACATAGTACATGCTAAATAATATAAAAAATAACTAAATAAAAAGCATAGGATATCATGAAATATTCAAAACCATAGAATAAACCATATAACATCAAAAAAAATATAAATCAAAATAATAACAATACCATAGGAATTATCATAGCAAAAATCACATATTATATAAAATGCATGAATATGGAAAATGCAATGCATGAAATGTATTTTTTCCTTTAATTAAGGAAATCCATATATCTAAAAAGATATCCGGCTACCTTAGGAAAATATGTCAAATTAAATATTCTAAAACTAAAGTACTTTGTGATTGTTTGAAAACAACTTTGAAAAGCTTGAATTAAAAGTAAAAACTGGGCTAAATCTTTTTTAAAATCGCTCTAATTTCCTAAGTTTAAAAATCCGGACTTGACTACCCTTAACCCGAGACTTGAAAAACCATTTTTAGAGTTTAAAAAGGCTTAGAAACTACCCTAACTCAGTAGGTAACCCTCCTAATCAGCCCACTCTAGGTAACTTAACCAAAACAGAAAAATGAATTTTCTTTAAATTCAATTCTGACTCCACTGTCCAGTTTTAAGCCACGATTTTTTACCCTATTTTTAAAAATTCAAAAAATCCTGAAAACAATACTGGAGACTTAGGACATGTAATACTACGCGGGAAAAAATCTGCTTAATTTTCTGATTAAAGATGAATTCCCAGAAAAATCGAAAATGTACGAGTACTGGGTGAAAAAACTGTTTTGTCAAAACACATTTTTTTTGCCTTTGATAAAATCATTTAAAAATCAAAGTAAAAATATTTGAAACTCATAAAATTGCTCACAAACAGTAGCTAGGACTTTTTGAAAGTTAGATAAAAATTGGCTAAAGTAAAAAAAAAAATCACAAAGGTAGAATAATCAATTTGACAAACTTTAATTTTCCACAAGTGTGCTTAAGAGAGCATGACTTTGAACCATTAATTGGCTCAAGTCATTATTCAATGGCATGAAGATGAAATGCATGAAAAATTACAGCAAATATGATGCATGAAATGCATGAATTTAAACTTAAATGTCATGAAAAAATGCATGGCATTCATATAGTGACCTAGACCTAAATGAACTTGCATGGCATTTAATGCAACCTAGACCTAAAATGCATGAACATACATGGCAAATAATCCTAACTTAATAACTAAAATGTGCATGGCATTTTCACAAACACAAAGCATGCTTAAACCAAGAACCCAAACAAATATCATGAAAATGCTAACCTATCAACTAACATGGCAAGAATGCACATAAAATGCAAAATTCAAGGGTGGCCGAATGGAATAATGTAACTAGAAAACATGGCATTTTCACAAACACTTGGTATACTAGCATGCAAAACTAAATCAAATGTCATGCAAATGCAAAAACCTACCAACTAACATGGCAAAAATGCAACACACAATGCAAAACACATGGAGTAGCCAAATGGCCTCAAGCTCCAACAAGCATGGCATTTTCACAAACACTTGGTATACTAACATGCTCAACTAAAATATAACACTCAAATCATGCAAAAACCACACAAGCATTTTCACAAACACTTAATATACTAAATCTAAAACATGCTCAACTAAGATATAAAAATCAAATCATGCAAAAACCACATAAGCATTTTCACAAACACTTGATATACTAAATCTAAAACATGCTAAAATTTAAACATCATGAAAACAGAAAATTAAAAATGCAAGAACATGATTTTTAAATCATAAATGACAACAAACAAAGCAACCAAATTAAAATATAACTCAAGTATATGAAGTAACATAACATTTAAAACGTCAAGATCAAAGAAAATAACATCAATAACATGATAAAATAAACCAAAACAGCAACTTAAACAAAAAATGTAGGCCATTCGGCCATGGTGAGTATATTGTAAAAAAAAAAATATTGTAAAAAATATATTTAAGAAAGAGATGAAGGAAGAACTTAAGAAGAACAATAAAAAAACATTTATTTAAAATGGAAACTCACCAAATAGTAATCAAAATAGCAAAAACAAGAATGGAAAATCAAGAAAGTGCAAGAGTTGGTGCTCAAGAGCAGCCTCAAGAAGCTATAGTTCAAGCTTTATCTCTTCAAACTTTCCTTTATTTTCTAAAATTTTCCTTTTTGCTTTCAACCAAAGAGAGAAAAACCAAGTAAAAACCAAGAGAACTCAGCAAAAATCAAGTCTAAAAATGCAAATTCAGAACCCCCCAAATAGAGCTGGCCGAATCCCCCTAATATTCTCAAGGATGTTGTCATTTTTTTTGTTTTAAATCGATTGAGGTATTTCCTTTTGTTTTAAATCGATTTCATTCTGTTTTGTCAAATGAGTCGAGTCTTGAGACCACCGTCGAGGTATTTCCTTTTGTTTTAAATCGAATTCATTCTGTTTTATCAAATGAGTCGAGCCTTGAGACCATCGTCGAGGTATTTCCTTTTGTTTTAAGTCGAATTCATTCTGTTTTATCAAATGAGTCGAGCCTTGATACTATCGTTGAGGTATTTCCTTTTGTTTTAAATCGAATTTATTCTGTTCCATCAAATGAGTCGAGCCTTGAGACCAACGTCGAGGTATTTCCTTTTGTTTTAAATCGAATTCATTCTGTTTTATCAAATGAGTCGAGCCTTGAGACCTTCGTCCAAGTATTCCTTTTTGTTTTAAATCGAATTCATTCTGTCGAACCCTGAGACCGTTGTCAAGGTTCTGGCACAATTTTTTTCTTTTGAAAATCGAATTCGTTTTCTTAAGACGGATCGAGCCTTGATTAGTCATGGAATTCAATTTAAGAACAAATCTTCAATTTACAGCTTATTTTCAAAAAAAAAAATGATGATAATGAAAAAAGAAAAATGAAAAGAATGATAGAAGAATGAAAAAGAAAACCCTCTTCCCTTTCCTTCACATGTGATTTCACTGACCGTACAAAATTAGTGTTGGTTTATCTTTGCCTGATTCCTGATTCTCAGCAATAGCCAAAGAGGGGCAGCTGTAGACATCTAATTTTGTCCGGACCACTAAACAGGTATGTTTTCTTCCTATATTGATGTTTCCGAGTGTAAGAAGACTGTTTTCATCATGCAGGTGGTACCCGAGACTTAGTTTAAGAGGGCGAGCACAAAAAGTCAAACTTGAAAAAAGTCAACCCCGGAAAAAAGTCAACCCCAAAAAGTGAACTACTGAAAAAGTCAACCCACTTTCAAAATCAGGATTTTAAGCTCAATTGAAAAATGGTGAAAGAATTTTGATAATCCGAGGTCTACATTGAAAGATATGGAGTTCGGAAGTTGGGATTTGGAGATTCAGTAGAAAGGAAACCCTAATCCGAGAAATTTGGGGAAAAGTGCTTAAACGATCAAATTGATCAAAATTGAAGGTTCCAAATGAAAGATAAGCACTGACTACGGGTAATGGAGAAGTCACTTGCAAGAAAAACCGAAAGAAAAGTCAATCCGGAAGAAAACCGAGAATTAGGGTTTTTAGTGGATTTCGGTGAAATTGGGAAGAATCACAGAAATGGCCCGACTTGGTACGACCAAAGCCCCCACTGGATGAAGAATGATTAAAAAGGAGAGCCCAAGATTCAGATTGAAGAAAATCTGAAAATCGGACTTGTTTTGAGCAAAACCGGGTTTAGGAGGCAAAAGGGCAAAATTGGAAAATTTGGGAAAAATAGCAAATGGACTCCGAAAATTCTGAAAATTTTTCAATCTCATTCTTAAATCATTTGAAAGAGATTGGCGAAAGAAAATCTTGATTGGGAGTTCGTTTGCAAAATGGCCAAATCCCGCGCCTCTTATGCCGTAATTCAAAAAGAAAAATCCTGAAAAATAGCAAATGAGCTCCAAAAATTCTGAAATTTTGCAAATATCATTTTAAATTATTTGGAAGAGATTGGCGAAATAAAATCTTGATTCGGAGTTCGTTTGCAAAATGGCCAAATTTCGGGCCTCCTATACAGTAATTCAAGCCGATAAATCCTGAAAAAATACCAAATGAGCTCCAAAAATTATGAAAACTTCCAGATCACACTTTTTAATTATTTTGAAGATATTGGTGAAGAAAAACCTTGATTTGGAGGTCGTTTAAAAAATGGTAAAATGTAGGGGCATAAAAGGGCATTTTTGGAAGAAAAAATCCAAATAAATAGCAAACGGACTCGGATAATTTTGAAAACTTTCAGAACTCAATATTTTATTATTTTGGAAGTATTAAAAAAATAAAAATTGAATTTTGAGTCCGTTTGATATTTATTTGCATCCGGGGGGCAAAATGGTCATTTCACCCAAGCAACCGAAAAGGGCTACTTTGGGCCTTTCAAAAAATCAGAGTTCGGCTGGAAAAGAGAAGTGTTGGCCTTCCCAAGCCCAAAGGAAGGAGGAAGCTTCTGATTTTTCAATCAAATGGCTAAAAATCAAGAGTTAGTTAGAGATTCTCTTTGATCAAGCCATGGTGATTAAGCCACATAGGCTAAGAAAGATGTCAACATTATTCTTGGATAGCTGTAATTTGAGAGAGCTGAGATGCTAATCTAAAGGTGGTAATTTCACTATTTTTCATCTTGAATTATTGGCCATTTGATGGAAAAATGGTTACAAAAAAATGACAACATCATTGAGCCATATAGAGGGGGTTTCGGACAGCTTGAAAAAGGGAGGCAGAATTTGATTTTTTCATTCTCATTTTGGCTGAGTTCTTTGAGTTTTTACTAGTTTTTCTCTTCTTGGTTGAGAGAAAAAAAAGAAAAGTTTAGAAAAAAAAGGAAAGTTAGAAGAGAAAAGCTTGAAATATTAGCTTCTTGAGGTTGCTCTTGAGCACCAACTCTTGCACTTTCTTCATTTTCTATTCTTGTTTTTGCTATTTTGATTTCTATTTGGTGAGTTTCCATTTTAAATAAATGTTTTTTTTATTGTTCTTTTAAGTTCTTACTTCATCTCTTTCTTTAGTATATTTTTTACATTTTATTTTTACAATAAACTCACCATGGCCAAATGGCCTACATTATTTATTTATTTTTAAGTTGCTGTTTTGGGTTCATTTTACCATATTGTTTATGTTATTTTCTTTGATTTTGATGTTTTAAATGTTATGTTACTTCATATTCTTGAGTTATATTTTAATTTGGTTGCTTTGTTTGTTGCCATTTATGTTTTAGATATTATGTTTTTGCATTTTTAATTTTCTGTTTTCATGTTATTTAAATTTGAGCATGTTTTAGATTTAGTATACCAAGTGTTTGTGAAAATGCTTGTGTGATCTTTGCATGATTTTTGTTTTATATCTTAGTTGAGCATGTTTTAGATTTAGTATATTAAGTATTTGTGAAAATGCTTGTGTGATTTGTGCATGATTTAAGTGTTATATTTTAGTTGAGCATGTTAGTATACCAAGTGTTTGTGAAAATGCCATGCTTGTTGGAGCTTGCGGCCATTTGGCTACACCATGTGTTTTGCATTGTGTGATTGCATTTTTGTCATGTTAGTTGGTAGGTTTTTACATTTGCATGTCATTTGACTTAGTTTTTCATGCTAGTATGCCAAGTGTTTGTGAAAATGCCATGTTTGCTTGTTACACTATCCATTCGGCCACCCTAGGAATATTTACATTTTATGTGCATTCTTGCCATGTTAGTTGATAGGTTAGAATTTACATGATATTTGATTGAGTTTTTGGATTAAGCATGCTTTGTGTTTGTGAAAATGCCATGCATATTTTAGTTATTAAGCTAGGTTTATTTGCCTTGCATATCCATGCATTTTAGGTCTAGGTTACATTAAATGCCATGCAAGTTCATTTAGGTCTAGGTTACATTAAATGCCATGCAAGTTCATTTAGGTCTAGGTCACTTTATGAATGCCATGCATTTTTTCATGACATTTAGGTTTAAATCCATGCATTTCATGCATTATGTTTTCTGCATTATTTCATGCATTTCATGTTCATGCCACTTGAATAATGACTTGAGCCAATCAATGGTTCAAAGTCATGCTCTCTTGAGCACACTTGTGAAAAATTAAGTTTGTCAAGTTGATTATTCTACCTTTGTAATTTTTTTTACTTAATCAAATTTTTATCTAACTTTCAAAAGGTCCTAGCTACTGTTTGCAAGTCACTTTATGAGTTTCAAATATTTTACTTTGATTTTTAAATGATTTCATCAAAGGCAAAAATGTGTTGGCAAAGCAGTTTTATGTTCCTTCCAAAACTCGTACATCTCGGATTTTTTTGGGAATTCATCTTTAATCAGAAAATTAAGTCGATTGTTTTCTGTGTAGTTTTACATGTGCTGAGTCTCCAGTATTTTTTTCAGAATTTTTTGAATTTTTAAAAATAGGATAAAAAATTGTGGCTTAAAACTGGACAGTGAAGTCAGAATCGAATTTAAATAAAAATCATTTTTCTGTTTTGGTTAAGTTACTTAGAGTGGGCTGATTAGGAGGGTTAGCTGCTGACGTAGGCTAGTTTCTAAGCCTTTTTAAACTCTAAAAATGGTTTTTCAAGTCTCGGGTTAAGCGTAGCCAAGTCCGGATTTTTAAACTTAGGAAATTAGAGCCATTTTGAAAAAGATTTAGCCCAGTTTTTTATTTTTAATTCAAGCTTTTCAAAATTGTTTTCAAACAATCACAAAGTATTTTGGTTTTAGAATATTTAATTTGACATATTTTCCTAAGGTAGACGGATATCTTTTTAGATATACGGATTTCCTTGATTAAAGGAAAAAAAACATTTCATGCATTGCATTTTTATATTCATGCATTTTTTATAATATGTGAATCTTGTTATAATAATTTCTATGATATTGTTATTATTTTGATTTATATTGTTTTCATGTTATATGGTTTATTATATGATTTGGAATATTTCATGATATCCTATGCTTTTATTTAGTTATTTTTTTGGGTCATATTATTTAGCATATACTATGTTCATGCATTATTATTTCCAATTTCATTTTCATGCATATTATATGATAGCATTATTTCATATTCCATCTCATTTAATTTATATGCCATATCATTCATGTTTGCCATGTCATTTAAATTGTTTCATTTCATATAGAATATGTTATGTTACTTAGGTTATTTTATTTCATTTAGAAAATATCATGTTACTTAGGTTATTTCATTTCATATAGAATATGTTATGTTACTTAGGTTATTATTTCATTTAGAATATATCATACGACTTTGGATATTGCATCTCATATAGAATATACTATGTTACCTAGGTCATTTCATTTATTTATAATATGTCATATAACTTAGGATATTTTGTTTCATTTAGAATATGCTAAGGCATTCAAATCATGTCATGTCATTTAGGTTGCATTATATTATTTAGATTTTGCCATGTCATTTTATTTATGTCATGATATACATATTCATATCTTTTAAAATGTTTTCAAAAGGATAATGAATTTTTTTCAATAAAAAATAAAGATATTCCCGAGTTAAAATAATTCATGAGTTCTATACCGGGTTTGCTGGAGGGAATATCATCAATTATCATTAATAAAGGAATATCTTTCTTTCAAAAAAGAGAATGATTCAGAAAGTTTTCCAAAACTAATAAAACTTTCTATATTTTGCCACGTTTGTTGGGAAATGTAGGAAAATTTTGAATTTTTAAATTCCGGATCATTTTCAATAAAAAAAAGAATTATTTTTCTCTAAAATGGGAATTAACTTGAAATACTAAATTTAAAACCAATTTTTATCGAGACTTGAGATAACACACGATTAATAAGGTACCGATTTATACGGGCGTTGTGGGGGTGCTAATCCTTCCCCACACGTAACGCACTCCCGAACCCGCTTCTTTGATTTCTCTGATTTAAAACGCAGACTTGAAATTGGTTTTTAAAATGTTTTAATTATTTTTAAAAATATTTTATAAAACCGGTTTTAATAGGTGGCCGATCACACCTAGCTAAAAAAGATTGGTGGCGACTCCATGTCATTTGTAAGGTCATTTTCAAAACCTTCATTTTTTAGACGAATTAAGTCGACTTTTCCTCGATTTTTTTTAATGTCACGCTTAACGAATAATAAAGTCTTGCGATGAGACTCGTTATTTTTTAGGTTGCGACACATCTCTCTTGGCCTATGTGGCTTAATCACCATGGCTTGATCAAAGAGAATCTCTAACTAACTCTTAATTCTTGCCCATTTGATTGAAAAATCAGAAACTTCCTCCCTCCTTTGGGCCTTGGCTGGCCAGCACTTCTATTTTCTAGCCCAACTCTGATTTTTTGAAAGGCCCAAAGTAGCCCTTTTTGGTTGCTTGGGTGAAATGACCGTTTTGCCCCCCGGATGCAAATAAATATCAAACGGACTTCAAATTCAATTTTTCTTTTTTATACTTCCAAAATAATAAAACATTGAGTTCTGGAAGTTTTCAAAATTATCCGAGTCCGTTTGCTATTTATTTGGATTTTTTTTTTCCAAAAATGCCCTTTTATACCCCTACATTTTACCATTTTTTAAACGAGCTTCAAATCAAGATTTTTCTTCACCAATATATTCAAAATAATTAAAAAGTGTGATCTGGAAGTTTTCATAATTTTTGGAGCTCATTTGGTATTTTTTCGGGATTTATCGGCTTCAATTACTGCATAGGAGCTCGGGAATTGGCCATTTTGCAAACGAACTCCGAATCAAGATTTTATTTCACCAATCTCTTCCCAATAATTTAAAAATGAGAATTGCAAAATTTTAGAATTTTTGGAGTCCATTTGCTATTTTTTCGGGATTTATCTTCTTCACTTATTGCATAGGAGGCCCGGGATTTGACCATTTTGCAAACGAACTCCAAATCAAGATTTTCATTCTCCAATCTTTTCCAAATAATTTAAAAATGGTATTTACAAAATTTCAGAATATTTGGAGCTCATTTGCTATTTTTTCGGGATTTTCCTTTTTGAATTATTACATTTGAAGCCCGGGATTTGGCCATTTTGCAAACGAACTCCGAATCAAGATTTTATTTCGCCAATATCTTTCAAATGATTTAAGAATGAGATTGATAAATTTTCAGAATTTTCGGAGTCCATTTGCTATTTTTCCCAAATTTTCCAATTTTGCCCTTTTGCCTCCGAAACCCGGTTTTGCTCAAAACAAGTCCGATTTTCAGATTTTCTTCAAGATGAGCCTTAGGCTATCCCCTTTTAATTATTCCTCATCCATTGGGGGCTTTGGTCTTACCAAGTCGGGTCATTTCCGTGATTCTTCCCGATTTCACCGAAATCCACTAAAATCCTTAATTCTCGGTTTTCTCCCGGATTGACTTTTCTTTCAGTTTTTTCTTGCAAGTGGCTTCTCCATTACCCATAGTCAGTGCTTATCTTTCATTTGGAACCTTCAATTTTGACCAATTTGATCGTTTAAGCACTTTTCCCCAAATTTCTCGGATTAGGGTTTCCATTCTACTGAATCTCCAAATCCCATCTTTCGAACTCCATATCTTTCAATGTAGACCTCGGATTATCAAAATTATTTTGCCAATTTTCAATTGAACTTAAAATCTTGATTTTGAAAGTGGGTTGACTTTTTCAGTAGTTGACTTTTTGGGGTTGACTTTTTTAGGTTGACTTTTTCCGAGGTTGACTTTTTTCATGTCTGACTTTTTATGCTCGCCCTCTTAAACTAAGTCTTGGAGTACCACCTGCAGGATGAAAAAAAAGTTTTTACCTTCAGAAACATCAATTTAGGAAGAAAACATGCCTGTTTTAGTGGTCCGGACAAAATTAGGTGTCTACACATCTCGTATGAGTAATGCATCATAATGCATCCTACTAAATCTTTGTGCCTTTATACATCCTATGCATAAACTTGAGATTTCTACTTATGACCTTTAAATTTTAAATGCCATAATGCTCCCATTATTTCCTACTTGTGTAGAAACATTCAAAGTAAACTCATTTACTTTCCTATGGGATGTGAATTCAAAAATCTTTTGAATGCACATTTTTAATCTTAAAACTAAACATCTCATATCCCATATGAATATTTGTTTTACCATTACAACTTGAAATCCCTTACTGGTTAGTGTTTTGGCAATCTCGGCTATTTGGAGCATCATGGACTTTCTATGTCATTACATAGTGATGTCCATTCAATTCATCTTATATGAATTCTATTAGATAATCAATCAATTTAGTTTCAATTCTATTAGATAATCAATCAATTTAGTTTCAAGCCATCCTTCATTTAGATCGTATCTTAATAAGAATGCTCTTTAAGTAAATTAGTTTCATAATCTCATTATGAAATTCCTTGAGCCAAAGCTCATCTAGTTGTCAAGTTTTGTATAAGATTTCCTTTGATTCATAATCAAAGAAACTACTAGTATCTATATACTTTAATATTATTCTTTTGACTTGAACAATCTTTGATTATCTTTTATGCAAGTTTCTAGCTTATTATGAGTGTAATAAGACAATAATATGGAACAAATTCCATATTATCTTTCGGTTCATTCTAGGATGAATGGCTAAGCATCTAATGCTAGCCTAACAAAAATATCAATAATAATGTTTCTAAACCATTCATCATGAATAGGTTGGCAAACTTGATCAAGTATCAACTAAGGTTGCCACCTCCTTAGTCTTATTCTTTTCACTTACCCTTACTATTAGTTCCACCAATATGTCATACATATCTTTGAACCAATCTTACAGGTATCATATACCTATAGGTAGTGAAAACAAACTCATAATAACCATGAAGTAAAACTTCTCAAGTTTCACTTCCCTTCAAGTATCAAATATACTTTTTGCATTTAAGTCTCCAATGCCTTGCACTGCCTCAATGATGGTATGTCCTTTTGGTCGATATTTATTTCTTTCTTCATCTCATTATCCTAACTTTGAAGAACGTTTCTTCAGTTACTTTCCCTTGGTGGAAGAATCAAAGTGGATGATTTTATAATCTAGTGAGCACATTTAGCAACACCAATCAGTTCATGTTGTCCTACAACACGACTTGCTAATTGCTCTTAGACAATGAAGAAAGAACTAAGTCTATACTTAGATTATGATCCATAAATCAACCAAGTTTCTCAAACTTGTTGATGCATCCATTAGCACATGATGCCTTATAGGCTACCTTCTGATCATCTTTCATTGGAACAATTCCTTGAGATGTTTGAACTTCTCATTGCTAAATACCTCATGGATCATTAAGGACATAGACATTCATTTCATTGATTAGTGAAATCGACTTTGCATCAAGTATGCAATCAAGTGACTAGTTAACCTGTGATGAAAATTTATATCCCATATAAACCAATGCATATAATAGTCATTATGCAAATTGCAATCATTAAAACCAGGTTTTAAAGTTTGAATGATCGTTCTCACTATTTTATCAACATAGTAGCCCTCCTCTACTATTCGAGAAATTTAACTTTTAAATTTCTTAGTGAGCAAGGATCCCTTTTATCCCAGCATGACCTTGAGTGACTTAACAAGCCATGTTGAAACTAATTGAGTAGGTAACTTTGCTTACCAATTGCATCTCTATGCAACTCCTTGATCAGTTAGGTGACAACTCTTTGCCTAAATGCATCATATGCATTTCACCTAACCATTGCCTCTAAATGTCATGCGATCAAGTTTGACGCATCTGGATAACATAACATTTAGTTGAGTAAACCTTCTATAACTCAAACATATTCGTATAGTAGTTTGAACTTGAGTGACTTAACAAGCCTCTTACTGGAAGAACTTTGGTTATCTTGTTATGATGGTGGAAGGCAACTTATCATGCGTAACATGGACTCAATATAATTTAATGAGGGATTTCTTTATTTCATTAATTAGGTCTCATTGCTTTTCTTTGTTGATTGACATGCATAGCATTTATTCAAATATATATCACATATATAAATTAAAAAATAAATCTATCTCATGAAATCTACTAGGATGATTATGAACTTTACTACTCTAGTTTCCTTGAGCCATTAGGAAACTAGTTGGTAAAATTCCTAGGGATACCATACATAGTCTTCATAAGTCTTGATGGTTATCTCCTTGGTCCTTCTTCTTGGCGCTTTGTCTCCTTACATTTTGGAATTACATAAATTCTAATCTTATCCTAAATCTAAACTATAAAACCTATATGATATTTACGTATCTTTGATAGAAACCTCGAGTTACATTCGAGGGGAGTTAGGTGAGAAAAGAATTTACAACCCCAGAAATGAATAAGAGAAGGCAGGGTTCACAGATCCTATTTATAAAAAATACCAAAAAACAAAATTTAACCATCCATGACCTAAGTGTAAGGTCTAAGTCCATAACCATCCTCATGCTTTCATAATCACATCATAAAGCATAAACATAAATGCATACATATTTAATGTTACTTAGTAATCTTGTGTGTCATATAAGGAAAGTAATATTTAAACTCATTTAAATATACTTGGCTCAAATTATCTAGCAATTTTAATCTTAATTCAATTTACTTGAGTCCTAATCCAATTAGGATTCTTTGAATTAAAATCTTCCATCCAATTAAACAATTTAATTAGATTTCCTAACACCTTATGAAGTCCAAGTTTGATTAGGAAACTTTCTCTACAAGGAAAGTTTCATATCTTCTCCTAACTTTTAGGAGTCCTTGTTCAACTAGGAAACAATTTCCACAAGGATAACTTAGGTGCATTCCTAACTCTTTGGAATCCAATCTTGACTAGGAAACAATTTCCACAAGTCCAAAATTCCAAAGAATAAGAATTTCCAAAAATAGAAGGTGATGCCCTAACACACAACTTTTGTGTGTAGCCATCTCCTACTTTTAGTAAGTACTGCCGCTGTAACCTGCCGCCCTTGCTGGGGCAACATTTGCCTCAAAGCAACTGCCTCTTTTGGTGGCTAAGTGGTGAACAATTCACACACAATTCATTCTTTGATTTTTAGCAAATTATACCTACAACGCAAGAATCAAATTCAAGAACTCAATGCTGCCCAAAAAATTCTAGCAACTATGGAAACTGTTTGCGCAAATTTGAGAGGCAGTTTCGCCAATCAGAAAAAATCAAAAAATTCAGAATTTTTGGACACCTCTAACCATGTCAAAACTGCAACTTACAGAATGCGTGCAGAAAACTCCTGCACTTGTGTTCTTCGAAATTTAAGCACCAAAACCAATCCAATCGAAATCAAATCCAAACTTGTTTCTTTTAACTTCTTTGTGTCCTGCAATCATATGGCAAGGTTAAACATTTATGAAATCAATTTTAAACATGTTTTAAACAATTTAAAACACCAAGATTAGATTGCAAACAGAAGCTGCCATAATTGAAACAAAACAAGAAAACATTTTTCTTAAAAGAACTTTGCTAGACCGACACACAATTCAATCCAATTGATTATTACAAAGAATTAAACATGTAAATCACAAGAAAACTTACAAGCTAGGCTCTGATACCACTGTTGGGATTCGACCTCATGCTCAAACAATAATCGAATTAAAGAAGAACATGAACGCAGAGGAATAATAAACAAAGAGATAGTCGAATCTTACAAGATCATGCTTGTAAAATTTTAATGTGATCTTGTCATTATAAAGCATACATATGATTAGAAATCATACCTTAACTCAAAGATCTAGTAATCTTGAGTTTACAAACAGCCTACTCAATCTTGAACATCAAGCTGTCAATCTGAGACTTCAAGCCACACAAGTGTCTAGCCTTTAACGGTAATCCACACAAGATGATCAAGAAAACCTTCATAAGGTAGGAATGGAGTCTTGCTGAAAATGATGCTAGTAGTTTAGGTTTCAAGAAACCTCTCCCCATCTAAACATCTATGCCCGAATGCTTCATAAGCATCAAGAAGAATAAAACGCTTTTCTTGCTTCTCCGAGTTTGGTGCGCCAACCACAAGGTTATCTTAATCTTCTTTCGTCTTCACTTTATGCCTTTGCTCTCTTGAAAGAAAATGTTTTTCTCTCTAGCAATCCATGAAGAGACAAAGAGGAAGTCAAGAAGACACCAAAGCCTCTAAGCATATCACATATGCGGCTAAGGGGGCCATAGGGAGGTCGGCTATCACATGTTTCTTTATATAGGGGGCGACAATCACTCCAGGGTTTGGACTATGGGCAATAACTCTTATGTATTTGCACTTAAGTCCTTCCACTTAATTAAACTATTTAATTAAGTCCCTATTGATTAAATTCTCAAATTAATCAACTAGGCTCTTTCCATTTTAATCTCTTAATTCACCTTTCTGTGTGTAACCCATTAGGCTTCCAATATGTTGGAAATAAATATAAATTAATCTAATTAATTTATACTCATAGATCATGAGTGGACTCTAGCAAGCCATCTTGACCACCCAAATACTAGAGTCTCAAGTTAGTCTCGACATAACCTTTCGTGTTCAGTCTATTAGTGTAATTCGGTCCTTTCACCAAATATCCCGGAAAGACCATGAGCGTGGTGCAGTGTCTACTCATGTTCAATCCATATTAGTTCTTGCAGCTATTAGTTAACTTTGTGAACTTAGAGAAACTATTTCTCCTAAATTCATCATACTCTGGCCAGAGATTCCATCAAGTTAACTTAAGCCAAAAAACAGTTAAGATATGTCTCTGATGTCACTAGGAGTGGTGAATCCTCTCTGGGTCACTCATTCATCTTCGTTTGGTTCATGTCATACCCAAAACCACCCTACCATAAGCATCACTCTTGTTTGGGACCTGTTCGTGATGGAACCAAAGTATGACATTCCCCCTACAAGATGACCTGGTATCACAAGTCAGAGGACTACTTACACGACTGACACGTGAGAAAGTTTCCATAGATACTTGAGTGACAATACCAAATGGAGTTCTCATAGCGAGTCATGTTCAGTGAACTTGTTCAACAGACAATCACCTACATGTTATCCTAAAGTATCTCCTATACTTCAACACGTGAGATCAGTTGCTTACTAAGTAAGTAGGCTTAACATGTACCAGTCTTTGAGCATTGCCAATGCCCCGTCTTGGCAATATGATGACCAGGAAATGTTTTAGGAACATGGCTTTGATGCATAAGGATCTCACAATTATATATAATTCCTTTGCAAGGCCATTATGTTCCATGGGCTTCATCCGATTAGTACTTAATAACTCCTTATCATTGTACTAACATGAAGAAAAACCTTGTATCACTAAGATATAGTGATGGGTTTATATTATTGGTAGTTTATTCCTGACCAAATCGATTGGCTCTAGGGCATACACCAACACATATTGTACATGAAAGGCTAGTCGAAGCTTGATGACTCTCTTGGCATTTGGTGGTCATGATGCATTTCTAGATGCCGCTCATGATCTATAAATATAAATAAGAAATTCTTAATTGAATTAATTATATTTAGTGCCAACATGTTAAGGGCCTAACGGGTCACACACAAAAGGTGATTAATGAAATTAAAATGAGATTGGGCCAGATTAAATATTCATTAAGTGTTGTAGGCTTAGCATGAATATTTAATAATATGTATAAGGGCTTTAGTGCAGTTAGTCCAATATTTGGCATACACTAAACCTACTTATATATATGCTTTATGTTGTTGCCACCTCCCCCCTAAGAAAAGACCTGGAACCGGTATCTCTCACTATCCCAAGTGAGGTTCAGCCAAATAGAAAAAGAAAAGGGAGAATTCGATTCTTCTAGTTTTCATTTGGTTGTCCAAGGTAGAGGAGGAAGGTTTCTCACAACCTAGACTATTAGCATTGTCTTGGCAAAACATAATCTCAACCTTGTGAAGGTTTTCGAATCACCTGTGTGAATTACTGTTAGAGGTCGTACAATTGGACGACTTTTGTTTTCGACAAGCGAGCTTTGTGTACAAGAACAAGAACATCAAGAATCTATCTTGAGGTTTCGGTAATCTCCAATACAGAGGTTTGAGATTTTGATTGTTATATGTTCTTGATAGGCTGATCATTTTGAATTCATAAGCAAATCCTTGGAGGGATTCGGTTTTCTCTATGTTTTATTTTATTCTGCTGCTTTGTATGTTTAACTTGATGATTAAATTATACATTATCTCTATTTGAGCATGAGCCGAATCCCAACAGTGGTATCAGAGCCTCGCTTATATTATTACTATATGATCTATGCTTTGATTGTTACCTTTAACAAAACTGTTTTATTTTTTGAGTTATTTTGATCCTATTGTCACTAACCGAAATTGTGAGAATTTGCACTCGTAGTGTTTCGATGAAGGCAGCAGGTTATCATGGTGAATTCTTGTTAATTAATTGGTCTTAAATTATTTTAAATTGATTAATGCAATTGGCGAAAGTTTGGCAGCAATTAAGAACTATATTTGCCTGCTTTGCGCAAATTTGGTGATTTGAGTCAGAAAAACTTGTAGATTTTTCTTTGCTGATTTTTAATGCATGGTTTAATGAATTTTAGGATTTAAAATTGCTTAGAATTGTTCTTGGCAAGCCTGAAAAATCATAAAACTGATTTGACATTGAAAGGTTGGAAGCTACGAAAAACTGATAGACAGCTTGTAAGGAGAGAGGGAGGTGGCGGCTACATCTAATAGCCACAGCCTGCGCCTTCCCTTGCTAGGGTTTTCATTTTTATTAGATTCTCACAGCTTATGGATTTTAGCAATATTGAGATACTAATGTTGTAGTGTCCTAGTTGAACTACAACACTAGAATTAGTAACCATGGTAATATTGTTAAATTAATTAAATCACCAAAATAAGAATTTACATAAATATTCAATTAAATTGTTTAATTGGATGATAATTTAATTTAAGGAAATAATCCTAATTGGATTAGGATTTATTCTAATGAGATTAGAAAAAATGTTTATTATTTTCTTTAAATTAAATTATGGATCAAATATAATCATTGAATGGTAACTAGAGATTAAAGCATGATTTATATGTCCATAAATTGTTTGTGAATGTATGGGATGATTATGGACTTAGACCCAATATGATTGTGGACGGTTGAATTTATTTTTATTGTTTTATTAATTAAATAGGGACTGCGTGCCTTGCCTTATCTCCCATTTTTTGGAGTTGTAAAATTTATTTCCTCACCTAATTCCCCTCAATTGTAACTTGAGGTTACTTTATTACAAATGTAATTAGTTACATCAAAGTGTAAAATTAGGATTAGCTAGGAATAATTTTTTTTTGTAACTTGAAGATGGAGATAAATGGCGCCATGAAGATAAGGAGATTACAAGCAAGCTTTGAAGACTATGTATGTAATCAGCTAGGAATTTGACCAACTAATTTCCTTTGATGGCTCAAGAAAATTAGATTAGAAAAGTCCATAATCATCCAAGTAGAAAGTATGTTATAGATTTATTTTATGCGATATTATAAATGCTATGAATGCCTGATATGATGAGACTAATATTTAAAGAAAAAGGAAATCCCCCTTTACAATATTGAGTCACATGTTTCGCATGATAAAGTTGCCTTCCATCATCATAACAAGATAACCAGAGTTCGTCTAGTAGGAGGCTTATTGAGTCACTCAGGGTCAAACTACTGTACGAATATGTTTGAGTTATGAAGTTGGGTCTTACTCAACTAATGCCATGTTGTCCGGATATGCAAAACTTGATCGCATGGTGTTAGAGGAAAAGTTAGGCGAAATACATATGATGTGCTTAGACAAAGAGTTGCCACCTAACTGATCTTGGAGTTGCATAGAGATGCAATTGATAAGCTATGTTATCTACCCAACTAGGCTTGTTGTAATTTGTTGAGGCACTCAAGGTTGCAACATGTTGAAAGGGATCCCAGCCCACTAGAAATACCTTGATGAGATTTTTGAATAATAGTGAGGGCCATTATCTTAGTGGGTGAACCAATAAGAGATTTAATACCTCATCTTGAATTGGTATAAATTCATGAATATAACTGATATATATATTTTTTCCATATTAGGTTGTTGAAAATGGTTAATACTTTAATTGCACTATGCGGCATTATGAATGCCATTAGTCCAAAATGTTTGGATTGGTACAAAAGATTGAGAAGCGTTCTCAATGAAAGGAAGGTTGGTCACCTGACAAGTCAAGAAGAACTTATAGAAGTTTTTGGGTTGACCGTGTTTGTGATTGAACTGAATCTTTCTACTTTTAAATCCAATTCCTGGGTAATTGATTCAGGATGCGGTTCACATCTGTGTAATGACATAAGGATGTTGAAAGGAAGTAGAAAGTTGAGCGAAGATGAATTAGTTCTTAGAGTAGGCAATGGTGCAAAAGTTGCAACATTGGCCGTTGGAACATGTACTTTATCTTTGCCATCTGGCATGAAATTGGAACTGTAAGATTGTTACTTTGTTCTAGTATTGTCTAGAAACATCATTTCGATTTCATACCTCACTGTTAATGATGGTTTCGAGATAAGAATGAAGGGCAATAGTTGCTCCATCATTCTTAAAGACATTCACTATGAATCGGTAACATTACATAATGGATTATATGTTTTGGATCCAGAGATGCCTGTGTTCAATATAAATGTCAAGAAAGAAAGAAAGGATGATCCAAGTAAGACTTACATCTGGTACTGTAGACTTGGTCATATCAAGAAGACAAGGATTTCCAAATTGCATAAACATGGTTATTTGGAACCCTTTGATTATGAATCATATGGGACTTATGAATGTTGTCTCCTTGGTAAGATGACCAAGACTCCCTTTACTGGAAAGGGTGAAAGAGCTGGTGTTTTATTGGGCTTAATACATTCAGATGTATGTGGGCCACTAAACACAGCTGCTAAAGGTAATTACTCATACTTCATAACCTTCATTGATGATCATTCTAGATATGGTTATGTGTATCTGATGAGATACAAATCTGAAGCTTTTGAAAAGTTCAAAGAGTTCAGAGCTGAAGTAGAGAAACAAATTGGGAAAAAAAATTCTGGCTATTAGATAGGATCTAGGAGGAGAATATTTAACCCATGATTTCTTGGATCATTTGACGGAAAATCGAATTCTGTAGCAATGGACTCCACCTGGAACTCCTCCGCATAACGGAGTGTCTGAGAGGAGAAATCGAACCTTGTTGGACATGGTTCGGTCTATGATGTCTAAGGCTGACTTTCCGATATCCTTTTAGGGATATGCCTTAGAAACTGGAGCTTACCTTCTAAATAGGGTTCCAACCAAATCGATAGATTAGGTACCATATGAGATATGGAATGGCAAGAAGCCATACTTACCTTATCTAAAGATTTGGGGATGTACTTCTTATGTGAAGCAAGTACCTTCTTATAAGCTGGGAGCTAGATCAGAAAAATATAAGTTTGTAGGATATCCTAAAGAGACTGTTGGATATTACTTTTATAGTCTAACTGATCAAAAGGTGTTTGTTTCAAAACACGCTACTTTTCTAGAGAAAGAGTTTCTACTAGAAGGATTCAGTGGGAGTAAAGTAGAACTTGAAGAAGTTCAAGAACCACAACCTAACATTCGCTCGAAACCTGAGCTATCAGTCGAGGCATTAGATGCTCGGACTGATGCTCAAGAAACATAAGTGCTCCGAATGTCTAAGGTAGATAGACATGATCCAGCGAAATATGGCTTTCTACTGGAATGTGATGCGTTGCATATTGCTTAATGCAAGTATCTTGGAACTAGAACATCAGAATTGATGAAACAATCCAAGGATATGGTTTTATCTAGAATCCTAATGATCCATGTGTTTATAAGAAGGTAAAAGGACAGGCAGTTGTATTCCTAGTGCTATATGTCGACAACATATTGCTCATAGGAAACGATATACCTATGCTTCAGACCACCAAGGTCTGGCTATCCAAACAATTCTCCATGATGGATTTGGGAGAAGCAACATTTATTCTGGGAATTAAGATCTATAGAGATAGATCGAAAAAGGCTGCTTGGATTCTCCAAATCCGCTTACATAGACAAGTTGCTAAAAGGTTTAGCATGGATACCTTCAAAAGAGGTAACTTGCCTATGTTGCATAGCATACATCTCTCGAAAAAGATGTGTCCTAAAATATTAGATGAAAGGGCACGGGACGACAGGATTCCATCTGCTTCGGCAATTGGATCTATCGTGTATGCTATGTTGCGCACTAATCCATATGTATCATACGCTCTGACTGTCATGAGCAGATACAAAGGGAAATCATGGTGATAGTCATTTGACTGCTGTGAAGAATATCCTTAAGTACTTGAGAAGCATTATGGATACTTTCTTGGTCTATGGAGGGGCTGAACTCCAAGTTAAGGGTTATACAGATGTTGAATTCTAATCTGATTAGGATGATAGTAAATCGTAGTGTAATTATATATTTACCTTGAATCTTGGTGCAGTCAGTTGGAAAGGTTCCAAACTAGAAATGACTGTAGATTCAACAATCGAAGCGGAGTATATCTCCTCGTTTGAGGCAACGAAGGAGGTTGTTTGGATCTAGAAGTTCATTAAAGAACTTGGTTGGTTACGAGCATTGTTGATCCAGTACCACTTTACTGTGATAACAATGGAGCCATAGTGCAAGCTAAGGAACAAAGCTCTCATCATAGATCCATACATATATTACGAAAATTTCACCCTATTAGTGTAATAATTGAATGAGGTGACATTAATATGAAAAAGGTTACCCACTAAGGTTCTATCCCAGCAGAAATATAATCGTCACATGGAAGGACATGGGCTTAAGTACATGGGCGATTGGCTTTAGTGCTAGTGGGAGACTATTGGTGTAAGCCCTGCAAGCCAATCTAGTTGGGCTTGTAAGACACTATTTATATATTCATGTATTGCATATTATAGTTTATTAATTATAATTGAGGTATTTCATTATCCATAAGTATTGTTATAATTGTTATAAATAATTTGTAAAGATAAAGCCCACAAAACACAATGGCATTGCAAAGGAATTGTAAAGAGTTACAATTATGAGGATCCTTATGCATCAATGTTGTGTTTCTAAAATTGTTCCTGGTCATTGTATTGTCAAGACAGGGCATTGACAATGCTCAAAGACTAGCATATGTTAAGCCTTCATGCACTTGATGCATGGAACCGGTCTCATAGGTTGAAAGTATAGAGATACTTGGAGATAACATATGGGTGCTTGTTAGTTGAACAAGTTCACTGAACATGACCCGTTATAGAGTTCCATTTGGTATTTCACTCAAGTGTCTATGGAAAATACTCTCATGTGTCAATAGTGTAAATAATCCTTTGACTTCTGACACCAGGTCATCTTGTATGTGAATTGTCATACTTAGATTTCATCACAAACGGGTCCCAATCACGAGGATGCTTATGGTAGGGTGTTATTGCGTATGACATGAAAGATACGAAGATGAATGAGTGGTCCAGAGAGGATTCATCACCCCAAGTGATATGAGGGGACATATCTCACTTGTATCTGGCTTATATTAACTTATGGAAGTCTTTGGCCAAGACAATACTTAAGGAGTTAATATTAAAGTGGCAGATATAACATGGAATGGGATTAAGAGTAGAACCATGCTCTTTCCTATCGCGGGATATTTGATGAAGGGATCAAATTACATAGACATATTGTACACGAAAGGCAAGTCGAAGCTTGATGACTCTCTTGGCATTTGGGTGGTCATGATGCATTGCTAGATGCCGCTCATGATCTATAAATATAAATAGGAGATTCTTAATTGAATTAATTATATTTATTGCCAACATATTAAGGGCTTAATAGGTCACACACAAAAGGTGATTAATGAAACTAAAATGAGATTGGGACAGATTAAATATTCATTAAGTGTTGTGGGCTTAGCATTAATATTTAATAATATGTATAAGGGCTTTAGTGCAGTTAGTCCAATAGTTGGCATGCACTAAACCTACTTATATATATGCTTTATGTTGTTGCCGCATCCCAACCTAAGAAAAGACCTGGAATCGACGCCTCTCACTATCCCAAGTGAGGTTCGACCGAATAGCAAAAAAAAAGGGAGAATTCAATTCTTCTAGTTTTATTTTGGCTATCCAAGGTAGAAGAGGAAGGTTTCTCACAACCTAGACCACTAGCATCGTCTTGGAAAAACATAATCTCAACCTTGTGAAGGTTTTTGAATCAGCTGTGTGGATTACTATTAGAGGTGGGACAATTGGACGACTTTTGGTTTCGACAAGCGAGCTTTGTGTACAAGAACAAGAACATCAAGAATCTGTCTTGAGGTTTCGGCAATCTCCAATACAGAGGTATGAGATTTTGATTGTTATATGTTCTTGACAGGCTGATCGTTTTGAATTCATAGGCAAATCCTTGGAAGGTTTTTGAATCACCTGTGTGGATTATTGTCAGAGGTCGGACAATTGGACGGCTTTGGATTTTGACAAGCGAGCTTTGTGTACAAGAACAAGAACATCAAGAATCTGTCTTGAGGTTTCGGCAATCTGCAATACAAAGGTATGAGATTTTGATTGTTATTTTTTCTTGACAGGTTGATCGTTTTGAATTCATAGGCAGATCCTTGGAGGGATTCGATTTTCTCTATGTTTTATTTTATTCCGCTGCATTGTATGTTTAACTTGATGATTAAATTATACATTATCTCTGTTTGAGCATGAGCCGAATCCCAACAAGGCATGGCTTGTATCTTTCAAAAGTCCCGTCAGACTTACACTTAATCTTGAAAACCCATTTGTTCCCTTTTGCTTTGCATTCTTTAGGTAGATTAACCAATTTTCGAATATTGTTTAATCTCATAGACTCCGTATCTTCTTCCATTATCTTCATCCACTTTTCTTAGCTATAGAAGAAACAGTTTCTTGAACATTTCTTCTCTCTTCTTCATCTGGTGGGGTAATCATGAAAACTTCCCTCTCTATGTCAAAACAACGTCAAGAAAATTCCACGATTATTATGCCTAACTTGTGATTCTTATGAAACAAATTCATCATCTTTCTTCATCCTCCCATCTAGATGTGATACTGTTGGTGCATTTTTAGGAATATGCAACAATTGATTTGCAATAATTAAATCGTCAAGATCTTCCATCTCATAAAAAGATATATCCTGATTAATCTCACCTGTACTTGGAAAATCATTTTCCATAAAAGTGGCATCCCGAGATTCAAATTTAGTTACACTCCTACTTGCCTGTCCACCAATGAACATATCTCCCTTTGAATGCTTAGAGTATCCTACAAATATATTCTTTTTGCCTTTTTGGACCTAACTTGCCATGTTGATGAGCAGGCTCATGAATCTAGGCAAAGCAACCCAAGGTCTCAGGTTTCTAGGATCAGGTTTTCTACTAGTCCATAATTCCTAAGGGGTGGATGTCATTGACTTGGAGGGCACTTTATTCAATACATAAGAAGCCATTAACAAGGCATCACCCCCAAAAGGTGATAGGAAAATTTTTCTGGGCCAGCATAGACCTAACCATTTCCAGAAGAGTTTTATTTTTTCTTTCTGCAACACCATTTTATTATGAAGTCCTCGGAATGGTTAACTGCCTATCTCTTCATTTTTAATCACATAAATATCTGAACTGATCAGACAAATACTCATGTCCTAGGTTCGTTCTTAATGCCTTAACATTTTTATCTAATTGTTTTTCCATAAAAATCATATATTTTCTGAAGCACTCTAAAGCTTCAAATTTGTGGGAAATCGAATAGACAAACCGATAATGTGTGTAATCATTGATGAATATGATGAAATATACTCCTCCACTTCATGCCCTTACATTCATTGGGCCACAAATATCGAAATGTACAAGTTGCAATGGAAATTCGACTCTAGTCCCTTTACCAAATGGTTTTCTTGCTATTTTTTCCCACTAGACATTTTTCACACGTTGACAAATTAACTTTTTCAATAGGGCTTAGTAATCCCTCTTTAGTTAAGCTATCCATCCTTTGTTGTCCGATATGGCCTAGTCTAGCATGCCAAATATCTACATCAATATTTTCATTACTTGAAGAAGTAACTAGGGAAAAATTAGCATTATTGAAACTTCTACACGAGGTGTAGTCAACATCCAAAACAATAAAGCCATTCGATAAATATCTAAAACCATAGTAATTTGTTCCCAAAACAAATTAACACTAGTGTTATCAAAGTTCAAGTTAAATCCTAGGTTAAGAAGAACAATGATAGAAACAATATTTCTTCGAATGTCGAGAGCAAACAACACATCATGTAGGATAAAGGATCGGCCACCACGCATACACATCTTGCATCTACCTATTCCTTTCACTTCAACTCTTGAGTTGTTTCCCACATAAATCTATTTTATACCTTATGTAATTTGATGAAAATCCACAAACACATTTCTGTCCTATGCTACCTAGTCTGTGGCCTCTGAGTCTACAATCCACAAAGGATGAGATTCAGTTAATGAAATAATACTAGACCCAAATGTCGTACTGTTCAAATTATTCATAGCATCTGAAAATGCTTTAAGGGTCTGTAGCTTCTTTGGCTCAGTGCATTCACAAGTAAAGTGACCCTTTTTGCCACAGTTAAAGCACTTGACTTTAGACTTGTTCTTCTTTTAATGAGGCATGGGAGCATTTCCCTTACCTTAGAAACCACCTTTCGATTTCTTAGGTGCCTTTCCTTTGTATCCACCATATGGCTTGCGTTTAAAGCTCGGATCTTCATGGGAACTTGTTCCAACCATATACACATCGACATTAGGCCTAGATGCCTAATTGTGATCTTCTTCAAGTTGCAAATGCTTTGAATGTGGGTGAGATACACCTTTATATGCTCCGAATGATAGCCTGAACCTGTTGTTCATTATTCAGAGTGTGACCAGCCTCTTTCAGCTTACTAATCATGTTTGACATTTGCCTTACATGCTGCCTCATATTGTGATTAGGGCGCTTCTTATAAGTGCCAAAATTGATTATGAGTTGCCTTAGTTTGGTAACCGAAGTTTGACCAAACATTACTTTTAAGGCACTCCACATCTCCTTGGCTTTCTCATACTTTCTGAATTCTTGCATGATATCATTTCCATACTGCTTAGCAACGTAATGCGAGTGTCGCAACCTAAAAAATAACAAGTCTCATCGCGAGACATTACTCGTTAAGTGTGACATTGGGGAAATAGAGGAAAAGACGACTTAATTCCTCTTGAATTAAAATGAGGGTTGGAAAACAACCTCGAAAAAGAATTGGAGTCGGCACCAATCTTTTTTTGGCTAGGTGTGATCGGCCACCTATTAAAATCGGTTTTATAAAAAAAAATTAAAACCAATTTTGAAGTCTACACTTTTAAACAAGAGAAATCAAAGAAGTGGGTTCGGGAGTCGGTTACGTGCGGGGAAGGATTAGCACCCCCACAACGCCCGTATAGAACGTACCTTATTAATCGTGTGTTATCTCGAGTCTCGGTAAAAGTCAATTTTGAAATTGATATTTTAAAATAATTTCCATTTTAAAGAAAAATAATCCCATTTCTAGTTAAAAATGATCCGAAATTTATTAACTCAAAATTTTCCTATATTCTCCGGCAAACTCGAAAAAACATAGAAATTTTGATTTACTTAGAAAATCTCCAAATCACTCTCATTTTTGGAAATAAAGATATTCCGTTGTTAATGATAATTGATGATATCCTCCCCGACAACCCAGTAGAGAACTCATGAATTATTTTAACTCGGGAATAACCTTATTTTATTGAAAATCATTATCTTCATTGCATTAGAAATCATTTTAAAAAGATGGTTATGAATATGCAAATCATCATTAATGACATGGCAAGAGAATCAATGACATGGCATGCTTGACATGGCAAAACCTAGATGACATGACATAATCTAAATGACAAGACAAAGGAAATGATGACAAGGCAAAAAGCACAAAATGACATTATCATAGAATATCCATGTTTACATCATAACCAAGATAACAACATGAAATTTAAATCAAAGCAATGGCATCACTATGGAATATTCATACATAGAGAATTTACATGACTAAGATAGCAAAAATTAGGTATCATGGAATATGCATGCACATGGAAAATGCGATGCATGTCAATGTATTTCAACCATGATAAAAAAATCTAAAAATCATGAAAAAAATACCATGGCATCCCCTAAATGACTACTGCATGTGGTAAAAAAATAATATTATTTTGACCATGGATAAGTAGTGAAATAAAATCACAAAGTCAGGTTTTAAATCATGCATTTCATGCATTCAATTTGCTATATGTTCATGCATCTCATGTCATGCCACATGATTTATGACTTAGGCCAATCAATGGCTCAAAGTCATGCTCACTTGAGCATACTTGTGGAAATTAAAAAGTTTTGAAATTGATTATTCTACCTTTGTTATTTTTCTTTTACTTAGCCAATTTTTGTCTAACTTTTTAAAAGTATTAGCTACTGTTTGTGGGTCTTTAGGAGACTCTCCAACATTTTTACTTTGATTTTTAAATGATTTTATCAAATGCAAAAAGATATGTTTTGGCAAAACAGTTTTTTTCACCCAATACTCGGACTTTTCCGATTTTTCTGAGAAGTCATCTTTGATCATAAAATTAAGACAATTTTTTATCGTGTAGTTTTACATGTCCTGAGTCTCCAGTATTTGTTTTAGATTTATTTGAAATTTTAAAAATAGGTTAAAAAATCTTGTTTTGAAACTGGACAGTAGGGGCAGATTTGAATTTGAGGGAAAATCATTTTTCTATTTTGGCTAAGTTACTTAGAGGGGGCTGATTAGGAAATTTAACCACTATCTTAGGGTGGTTTCTAGGCCATTTTAAACTTAAAAAATGATTTTATAGAGTTCGGGTCAGTGGCGGTCAAGTCCGGGATTTTAAACTTAGGAAACTAGAGCCATTTTTAAGGGGTTTGGATAGTGTTTTAATCTTCATCCAAGATTTTTAAAAAATTGTTTTCAAACAATCACAAAGTTTTTTTTTTTGTTTTAGAAAATTTAATTTGACATATTTTCCTAAGGTAGCCGGATATCTTTTTAGATATACGGATTTCCTTGTTTAAAGGAAAAAATACATTTTAATGCATTGCATTTTCCATTTTTATGCATATTATATAATATGTGATTTTTGCTATAATAATTTTTATGGTGTTGTTATTATTTTGATTTATATTTTATGATGTTATATTCTTTGTTAAATGGTTTTGAATATTTCATGCTATCCTATGTTTTTTTTTTTTTATTTGGTCATTTATTTTGTCACATCATTTAGCATATACAATGTTCATGCATTATTATTTCTATTTTTATTTTCATGCATATTATATGATAGCATTATTTTATGTTTCATGTCATTTCATGTCATTTAGATTATATTCCATTTCATTTAGATTATGTTATTTAGAATATGCCATGTCATTTAAGCATGCCATGTCATTTAAAATATGCTATGATATTTAAATTGCCATGTCAATTAAATCAATTTATTTCATTTAGAATATATCATGTTACCTAGGTCATTTCATTTCATGTAGAATATATTATTTCATTTAGTATATTTCATTTCACTTAGAATATACCATGATACTTAGGATTTTTCATTTCATCTAGAATATACTATGCCATTTAAATTATATCATATCATTTAGGTTGCATTATATTATCTAGACTTTGCTATGTCATTTAATTATGTCACACATGTTCATATTCATTTTTTTTAAATGTTTTGAAAAGATAATAATTTTCAATAAAATAAAGATATTCCCAAGTTAAAATAAATCATGAGTTCTCTGCCGGGTTTGCTGGGGAGAATATCATCAATTATCATTAATAACGGAATATTTTCTTTAAAACGGGAATGATTCGGAAAAATGTTCAAATAAATAAAATTTTTGATATTTTTCCATGTTTGTCGGGAAATATTGAAAAATTTTGACTTAATAAATTCCGGATCATTTTCAATTAAAAATGGAATTATTTTTCTTTAAATTAGGAATTAACTTGAAATACTAAATTAAAAACCGACTTTTTATCGAGACTTGAGATAACACACAATTAATAAGGTACAGTTTTATACGGGCGTTGTGGGGGTGCTAATCCTTCCCCACACGTAACCGAGTCCCGAACTTGCTTCTTTGATTTCTCTGGTTTAAAACGCAGACTTAAAAATGGTTTTAAAAATGTTTTAAATAATTTTAAAATATTTTACAAAACCTGTTTTAATAGGTGGCTAATCACACCTAGCTAAAAAAGATTGGTGGCGACTCCATTTCTTTTTCAAGGTCATTTTCAAAACCTTCATTTTTTTAAGAGGAATTAAGTAGAATTTTCTTCATTGTTTTTAATGTCACACTTAACGAATAATAAAGTCTTGCGATGAGACTTGTTATTTTTTAGGTTGCGAGAATTCTCATCATCACGAGAGTCAGATACTTCATGTTCCATTCCTAGTGTAAAAATATATTAAACAATTAGATTCTCCAAATTACAAAAGTGTTATAAACTTATAATGATATCGAAATAAGAAGTTATAAGAAAAGAATTACCTGTTGAAAAACCTCTAGCTCACATCCAATCATCAAAACAACAACAACTTGAATCGTTTTTGGTTTGAGTGAACTCCTCAAAGAATTGATAATTTTCTTTCCTATGCTAAAAGCTGACTCAGAAATAACAGTTGATATTGGAATTACCAAAAGATCACAAGCCAATAGTGAAAGCTCAGAATATTGAATTGAGATTTTACTCCAATAATCCAATATATCAATATCACTATTCAACTCAAGTGCTAATTCTTCCAAGTAAAGATCCAATTATGATTTTTCATTTTCAGCTTTGAATTGACTTAAAAACAGTTTGTAATCATCACACTCATCATAACCTAATCCCATATGAACTCCACTAACATTAGACTGTTGCAAGCTAGAATCAACAAGATTAGCATCCAAAACACTAAAACTTTCAACCAAAGAGGAAGAAGTGGATTTGGAGTTCTTCATATACTTATCAAATAAGATTTTGAGAGTATTAAGAACTATCTGCACAAACTCTGTGGCATGTGTACCATAGAGTTTAGTATAACAAAATTTTACATAATTCAACTTGTAACGATGGTCTAAAATTGCAGCACATGATAACACCAAACTATACTCAACCCAATATTTATTGAATTTCTCTTGCATCTGTCTAATCATTGGACTTAAGAATGTATGTGGACCTTTAACTATATCTACCAAGCAATTATGAACCTTCCAAAACCCTCTAAAATAAATGTTTGCAGTTGGATATTTAGAATCAGAGAACACACATGTCATATCATAGAAAACCTTCAAAAATTTGCAAATAATATGAACATTTCCCCACTCTCATCAGAAAGTACAAATATTTTGAAATCTGTCTTGTTGGCCCCAATAAACTAACACATCTTTGTAATAAATTGTAGATTTAAGCATCAAATAAGTAGAATTCCATCTCACACACACATCTTGATGTAACTTCTTAGTTCCATTTATTTGAAAACTTTTTTTCAGCAACATCATAAAATCTTTTTCTTGTAAGGGCCAGATTTTTTTATGTACTTGATCCAATTATGAATTTTACCAAAAACACCATCAACAAGATTCAAACCAGCTTGAAAAATAAGATTCAATATATGTCCACAACATCTAATTTGACAAAAGCATCATCAAATAAAAAGGCCCTATTGACACGAAAATGACTTTTAAGAGAAGAAACCATAACATCATTTTAAGAAGCATTATCTAAAGTGATGCTAAAAATTTTCTTGTCTATGTTCCACTGGGCTGAGCATAACACAAGCTCATTCGCTATGTTCAAACCATCATGAAGAGGGGATAAAGCTCTAAACCATATTATTCTCTTTCGCAAATTCCAATCTTAGCCAATCCAATCAGGAGTAATACAAATGTATTCGTCAATAGTATGCTCAGATTTCCAATTATCAGAATTTAAGCATATTCGACCAGGTGCTTTAGCCAACTCTTTTTTCACATGCTCTCTTTCTCTTGCATAGTAACTCAGTACATCCCTACCAACTGCATGTCTACTTATATTCTTAGAGTTTAGACTTACAACACTCATCATATATCTAAACCCCGGTTCCTCAACTTTTTTAAATGGATGCTTACGATACACAATGAAAGTGGAAATAGCTCTACAACATTCTTCATGGTCGTACTTATAATTTTTTATACATGAACCACTTTCTAAGGTTGCTTGAGTGACTATTATGTACTGAGTAATATCTTTATTGTGTTTTTTAAGGCAAGTATTCAAATGACGTCTTAAATGAGAAGTTCTACTAGCAGTTTTAGTAGAAAAAACATTCTTACAGTGACTACATTGCACCTTCGTCATTTCTTTGTTCTCACATTCAATTTTAGTCATTTCATCCCACACTGTTGAAGTAGTAGACTTTTGACACTTGGAAGCACTTTCGTACTCATTATATCCATCCTTCACATTTACAGGGGTATTTGAGCTGGTCATTGTCATAAAAGCTTAGGTGTTGCAATCGTCAAAGCCTCATCATTATGCATATAGAAAACCGCACGAGAACTTTGGGAGTTAAAATCAATGATAGAATCGATTAACTCAATCTAATAGAATCACAATTAATAACAAACTATTAACTTGACTCTAACAAAACAAAGACTACATATTTAATAAAATAACTCAACCTAATAGAATCAGCATTTTTCGCTGGCACATATTTGAATTTCAATGCAACCTTACATGCCTCATCTCAGATGTTGACAAATCAACACCATAATAACTTTTATGGAAGAGCATTATCCTAGAAATGTTTACTAGTACTAACCTTTTTTTTAATTCAAATTCAAGAAAAGAAAAAGTTGGAAGTGATTGTAGTACAATCTCTAGCTGTCTAGCATGTAACCACAAAAAAAAAAAAATCATAGTTTCAAGGTTCTATTATGAGATATTTGCTTTTTTAATAATAAAATTTTTTGTTAGACACTTTTCATATATTTTTGTATGAATGAAATTGTATTCAGGGAAAAGAATTAATGGCAAGAGAATTTAGTATATGAGGAGTTGTAAGGAGTTAAGTGGGTTTAAAACATAGAGCCAAAATAGTCTTGCACTACACTTCACCCATCTAAGGAGAGACAACATTATACTGAGCTTGTGTCTGATTGGATTTGGTAAAATATGTTAGCAAATGTGGGTGAATGCAGTGGATGTGCAAATATAGCGCCTGAAATTGTGCAACAAAAGCTGCGAATTTATACTATTTGTTGCCCCATATAATTGAGCTTCACCTGTGAAAGCCATTTCATTTCTTAAACTGAGAAAAGATTTAGTCCCAAACATTAGTATGACATCAATTACAAAAGTATACTCTGATGTTTGTATATTTCTTCTTGGAGTTCTTGCAATCAAAGTTGTTTCTTGGTATTGGAGTTCAATGTTGTAAATTTAATTTAAGGGTATAACGAGCCATTTGTTAAGCATCTTTATTTTTATTCAAAATGTGATGAATTGTAGATTTTTGGATCATTGCTAAAATTCGGAGCAAGAATTGTTCAAATTGTAGCTCTTTCCCTAATTCTTTTATATGATTTTGCAATCAATATTGTCAGGGAAAGAGTATCTAAGCAGTCTTTAGGATCTACTTTTATTTGGTTTGACAAGGTAGAGTCTGCCCAGGTGGCTATGAAGGAGATGAATGGAAAGGTAGCATATCTAGCAATTATATTGATACAAAGCAACTAAATTTATCCCACAAAGATACTAAAATAATAAATCATCACAATAGTTTTATAAAGAAATTCATTTTGGAGAAAAAAGTAAAATCAATAAATTACTCACAACACAATTCAATGGAATCACCAGAAAGTAAAATCAGTTAAAAAAAGAAAAAGAAAACAGACTTACACAAAAGGGAAAGAGGCTGCTGACTGCTATATTGAGTGTTTAGGATAAGGAGAATATGGCTGCTATGAGTGTTTAAGATTGAGAGGTAAGAGAGTTTAGGGGTTAAGGGTTAAGGGTAAGGGAAGTAAAGTTGGGGTTGTGTTTTACCGAGTTAAGGCCTAAGGGCTAAGGGTAACGGGAGTAAAATAAAAGAGTAATAAAGTAAATTTATAAGTTTATAAAATAAACAATTTATTATTATTAAATATAAAATTATAATTATTATATAATAATATAGTATTCAGGCTGGGTCTGGGCCTAAAATTTTTTGCCCAAGGCTCGACCCATTTAGAAAATGGGTTATAAATTTTGTCCAAGCCTATTTTTCGAGCCTAATATTTTTGTTCAAGCTCTCCTAAATATCGGCATGCTTCGGGTTTGGGCGGGTAGCCCGGCCCATAAGCAGGTCTATTCTAGAGTCAGTTTCTTAGTATACGGTTGTCATTAGCTCATGACATGGTTCAATGTAAAATGATCATGTAAGCAAAATGGATTTATATCCCAAAATCGATTATATCAGTTTTTAGATAAAAGTTGTTTTTACACTTATTATTATTATTTAAATATCAAATATTATTACAATAGAAAATGTTAACCAGTACCACTAGGCATTGGTTAGGTTGATATATATTGAAAGAAAAGTATAATTAATGACTTACTTTTCTTGAATTCAGTAGAAGTAATGTATTAAATTCAAAAAACTTTTCTAAACTGGTAACTAAATAACGGTTAAGCGAACCCTATTACAATTACATAAATATGTTACAAGTTACATAAATCTTTATGACTAAAAAAAAGTTAAAATTGCAAATAGTTATTATAATTACAAAATTATATGGTCTATTCCATAATTTATTATGATAGGTAATAAAATAGAGTGTTACAAATTTTTATTATAATTACTATTGTTTTATTAACAAGTTATGCTTTTACAACATTGATTAGAAAGAAAAAATACAAATTATTATTACAATTACTTGTTTACATTATCTAAAACATAAATTCTTAATAGAAGGTAATAGAAATTAGTATTACATTTGTTATTATCTTTACAAGTATGATGTTAAGATATTATATATTTTACAACTTTTATTATAATTAATAAATTACTAAATATTGTCATTATTATTTTTTTATGTTATAACTAACATAATTATTCTAAATAGATAATAAAAATAGTAATATCTAATTTATTATGTTTTACATAAACTATTATGCAAGTTACATAAATTATTAACATTAGTTAATAGAAAATTGTACAACTTTTTTTACTTTTACAAAATTTTCTTAAATTCTTTATGTTTTTACAACTTTTGTTAGAAAAATTGAAATACTAATGTCGCAACCTAAAAATAACAAGTCTCATTGCGAGACTTTATTCGTTAAGTGTGACATTGGGAAAAACAGAGGAAAATGCGACTTAATTCCTCTTGAAATAAAATGAGGGTTCAAAGACAACCACGAAAAAGAAATGGAGTTGCCACCAATCTTTTTTGGCTACGTGTGATCGGCCACCTATTAAAATCGGTTTTGTAAAATATTTTAAAATTAATTAAAACATTTTTTAAAACCAATTTCAAAGTCTGCGTTTTAAACCAGAGAAATCAAAGAAGCGGGTTCGGGAGTCAGTTACGTGCAGGGAAGGATTATCACCCCCATAACGCCCGTATAAAACGGTACCTTATTAATCGTGTGTTATCTCAAATCACGGTAAAAGTTGGCTTTAGGTTTGGCATTTTAAAATAATTCCCAATTAAAAAAAATTCCATTTTTAATTGAAAATGACCTAAAAATTATTAATTCAAAATTTTTTCATATTCCCCGACAAACTCGGCAAAATATAAAAAAATTTATTTATTTGAAAAATCTCTGAATCATTTTCATTTTATGAAAGAAGAATATTCTTTTATTAATGATAATTGATGATATCCTCTCAGCAAACCCGACACTCATGAATTATTTTAACTCGGGAATATCTTTATTTTTATTGAAAATCATTATCTTTTTTAAAACATTTTTAAAAAGATGAATATGAACATGTATGACATAGTAAAAAATGACATAGCAAAACCTCGATGACATAGTGTAACCTAAATGACATGATATAATCTAAGTGACATAGTATATTCTAAATGACATGATATAATCTAAATGACATAGTATATTCTAAATGACATGATATAATCTAAATGACATGCTATATTCTAGTGACATGGTATATTCTAAATGACATAGCATAATTTAATAACATGACATGATTAAAAAAACATTAAAATATTATAATAAAATATGCATGAAAATAAAAAAGGCAATGCATGAATATAATAAATCCTAAATGATATGACAAAATAAATAATGACTAAGCAAGGAGCATAGAATAACATAAAATATTCACAACCATATAATAATCAATATAACATCATGAAATATAAATCAAAACAATAACATTACCATAGAAATATTCATAACAAAAATCATGTATCATATAATATGCATGAACATGGAAAATGCAATGCATGAGAGTGTATTTTTTCCTTTAAATAAGGATATCCGCATACCTAAAAGGATACCCGACTACCTTAGTAAAACATCAGATCAGATTTTTTTTTTAAAAAAAATACTTTGTGATTGGATTAAAAACAATTTTGAAAATTTTGGATGAAAATGGCTTTATGGCCGAAAACCCCCCTTGAAAAAGCTCTATTTTCCTAACTTTGAAAACCTAGGTTGACCTCCCTTGATCCGGCGTTTATAAAATCAAAATTTAGGATTAAAATGACTTAGAAATCAACCTAGGATAGTAGCTATTATTCTAAATCAGCCCCTCTTAATGCTTTAACCAAAACAGAAAATTATTTTCTTCTTGAAATCAAATTTGACTTTTTTGACCCATTTTAAAACGTGATATTTTTACCTATTTTATAATTTTCAAACAAATCTGAAAAAATTATTAGAGACTCATAACATGTCTAAATCTTTGGGAAAAAATTGTCTTAATTTTTAGACTAAGGATGGCCTACTCGAAAATTCATGAAAGACAGAACACTGGGTGAAAAATTGTTTAGCCAAAAAACATTTTTAAACCTTTGATAAAAATGTCCAAAAATCAGAATAAAAATATTATTGACTCCTCTAAGATCCTATAATCAGTGGTAAAAATTTCAAAAAATTTATACAAGGATTTCCTAATGAAAAAAAAAATTACAAAGGTAGAAAATCCAACTTAACAACGTCTTAATTTTCCACAAGCATGCTCATGAGAGCTTGGCTTTGAGCAATTGATTTGGCTTAAGTAAAAAATCAAGTAGGATGATATGAAATGCATGAACAAAAAGCAAGTTGAATGGATGAAATGCATGACCTAATGCCTAAATGACATAGAAAATATATATGGCATGAAAGATGTGTTGGTATATGCCCTAGAGCCAATCGGTTTGGTCAGGCATAAACTACCAATAATGCAAACCCATCACTATATCTTAGTGATACAAGGTTTTCCTTTATGTTAGTACAATGATAAGGAGTTATTAAGTACTAATCGGATGAAGCCCATGGAACATAATGGCCTTGCAAAGGAATTATATATAATTGTAAGATCCTTATGCATCAAAGCCATGTTCCTAAAATGGTTCCTGGTCATCGTATTGTGAAGACGAGGCATTGACAATGCTCAAAGACTGGTATGTGTTAAGCCTACTTACTTAGTAAGCAACTGATCTAACGTGTTGAAGTATGTGAGATACTTTAGGATAACATGTAGGTGCTTGTCTGTTGAACAAGTTCACTGAACATGACCCGCTGTGAGAACTCCATTTGGTATTGTCACTCAAGTGTCTATGGAAACGTTCTCACGTGTCAGTCGTGTAAGTAGTTCTCTGACTTGTGATACCAGGTCATCTTGTATGGGGAGTGTCATACCTTGATTCCATCACGAACGGGTCCCTAACACAAAGTGATGCTTATGGTAGGGTGGTTTTGGGTATGACATGGAGCATATGAAGATGGATGAGTGATCTAGAGAGGATTCACCACTCCAAGTGACATCGGAGACATATCTCATCTGTTATTGGCTTAAGTTAACTTGATAAAATCTCTGGCCAGAGTATGATGAGTTTAGGAGAAATAGTTTATCTAAATTCACAAAGTTAACCAAAGGTTGCAAGAACTAATATGGATTGAACATGAGTAGACACTGCACCATGCTCATGGTCTTTTCGGGATATTTGGTGAAAGGACCGAATTACACTAATAGATTGAACAGGAAAGGTTATGTCGAGACTAATTTGACTCTCCAGTATTTGGGTGGTCGTGATGGATTGCTAGAGTTCGCTCATGATCTATGAGTATAAATTAATTAGATTAATTTATATTCATTGCCAACATATTAGAAGCCTAATGGGTCACACATAGAAAGATGAATTAAGAGATTAAAATGGAAAGAGCCTAATTGATTAATTTTAGAATTTAATCAATAGGGATTTAATTAAATAGTTTAATTAAGTGGAAGAACTTAAGGGCAAATACATAAGAGCTATTGTCCATAGTCCAAACCCTGGAGTGTTTGTCGCCCCCTATAAAAGAAACATGACAGCTTGGCCGACCTCGCAATAGCCCCCATAGCCGCATATGTGATATGCTTAGAGGCTTTGGTGTCTTCTTGATTTCTTGACTTCCTTCTTGCCTCTTCATGGATTGCTAGAGAGAAAAAACGTTTTGTTTCAAGAGAGCAAAGGCATAGATTGAAGAAGAAAGAAGATCAAGATAGTCCTAGAGGTTGGTGCATCAAACCCGAAGAAGCAAGAAAAGCGTTTTCTTCTTTTTGATACTTATGAAGCATTCGGTCATGGTATGTTTAGATAGGGAGAGGTTTCTTGAAAATTAAACTAATAGCATCGTTTTTGGCAAGACTCCATTCCTACCTTATGAAGGTTTTCTTGATCATCTTGTGTGGATTGCCGTTAGAGGCCCGACACTTGTGTGGCTTAAAGTATCGGATTGACAGCTTGGTGTTCAAGATTGAGTGGGCTGTTTGTAAACTCAAGACTACTAGATCTTTGAGTTAAGGTATGATTCTTGATCAGATGTATGCCTTATAATTACAAGATCGCATTAAAATTTTACAAGCATGATCCTGTTAGATTCGACTGTCTCTTTGTTTATTATTCTACTGCGTTCATGTTCTTCTTTAATTCGATTATTGTTTGAGCATGAGGTCGAATCCCAACAGTGGTATCAGAGCCTAGCATGGAAGTTTTCTTATGATTTACATGTATAATTCTTGGTAATATTCAATTGGATTGAATTGTGTGTTGATCTAGCAAAGTTCTTTCAAGAAAAACGTTTTCTTGTTTTGTTTCAATTTTGACAATTTCTGTTTGCAATCTGGTCTTGGTGTTTTAAATTGTTTAAAACATGTTTAAAATTGATTTGATCAATGTTTAACCTTGCCATATGATTGCATGACACAAAGAAGTTAAAAGAAACAAGTTTGGATTTTATTTGAATTGGTTTTGGTGCTTGAATTTCGAAGAAAATAAGTGCAGGATTTTTCTGCACACCTGCTGTAAGTTGCGATTTTTACATGGTTAGAGGTGTCCAAAAATTCTGAAAATTTGAGCTGTCGCAACCTAAAAAAATAACAAGTCTCATCGCAAGACTTTATTATTCGTTAAGCGTGACATTAAAAAAAAACCGAGGAAAAGTCGACTTAATTCCTCTTGAAAATTGAAGGTTTTGAAAATGACCTTGAAAAATATATGGAGTCGCCACTAATCTTTTTTAGCTAGGTGTGATCGGCCACCTATTAAAATCGATTTTATAAAATATTTTAAAATTAATTAAAACATTTTTAAAACCAATTTCAAGTCTGCGTTTTGAACCAGAGAAATCAAAGAAACGGGTTCGAGAATCGGTTACGTGTGGGGAAAGATTAGCACCCTTGCAACGCTCGTATAAAACGGTACCTTATTAATCATGTGTTATCTCAAGTCTCGGTAAAAAAGGCGGTTTTAAATTTAGTATTTCAAATTAATTCCCAATTTAACGAAAAATAATTCCATTTTAATTGAAAATGATCCGAAATTTGTAAATTCAAAATTTTCCTATATTCTCCAACAAACGTGGCAAAATATAAAATTTTTTATTAGTTTGGAAAACTTTCTGAATCAATCTTATTTTAAAGAAGATATTTCCATATTAACGATAATTGATGATATCCCCCAGCAAACCCTTCAGAGAACTAATGAATTATTTTAACTCGGGAATATCTTTATTTTATTGAAAATCATTACCTTTTTGAAAACATTTTAAAAAATATGAATATGAATATGTATGACATAAATAAATTGTCATAGCAAAGTCTAAATAATATAATGCAACCTAAATGATATGATATAATTTAAATGTCTTAGCATATTCTAAATGAAATGAAATATTTTAAGTTATACGATATATTCTAAATGAAATGAAATGACCTAGGTAACATAATTTATTCTATATGAAATGTGATATCCTAAGTCATATGATATATTCTAAATGAAATAAAATATCCTAAATGACATAATATATCCTAAATGAAATGAAATGACCTAGGTTATATAATATATTCTACATGAAATGAAATGACCTAGGTAACATAATATATTCTATATGAAATGAAATAATTTAAATGACATGGAAAATATGAATTATATGACATATAATTTAAATGACATGAAATATAAAATAATGCTATCGTATAATATGCATGAAGATAAAAATGAAAATAATAATGCATGAACATAGTATATGCTAAATAATATGACAAAAAAAATAACTAAATAAAACGCATAGAATGTCATGAAATATTCAAAACCATATAATAAACAATATAATATCAAAAAATATGAATAAAAAATAATAACAATACCATAGAAATTATCTTAGCAAAAATCACATATTATATAAAATGCATGAATATGAAAAATGCAATGCATGAAAATGTATTTTTTCCTTTAATTAAGGAAATCCGTATATCTAAAAAGATATCCGGATACCTTAGGAAAATATATCAAATCAAATATTCTAAAATCAAAATACTTTGTGATTGTTTGAAAACAATTTTTTGAAAAGCTTAGATCAAAAATAAAAACTTGACTAAACCCTTTTTAAATGACTCTAATTTCCTAAGTTTAAAATCTCGGACTTGACCACCCTTAACCCTAGACTTAAAAAATCATTTTTAGAGTTTAAAAAGGCTTAGAAACTATCCTAAGTCAGTAGCTAAACTTCCTAATCAACCCCCTCTAAGTAACTTAACCAAAACAGAAAAATGATTTTCCTTCAAATTCAATTCTGACTCCACTGTCCAGTTTTAAACCATGATTTGTTAACCTATGTTTAAAAATTCTAAAAAATCTGAAAAAAAATACTGGAGACTCAAGACATGTAAAACTACATGGGAAACAATCACCTTAATCTTTTGATTAAAGATGAATTCCCAAAAAAATTGGGAAATTACGAGTACTGGTGAAAAAACTGTTTTGCCAAAACACATATTTGCCTTTGATAAAATCATTTAAAAATCAAAGTAAAAATATTTAAGACTCTATAAATGACTCACAAACAGTAGCTAACACTTTTAAAAAGTTAGACAAAAATTGGTTAAGTAAAAAAAATCACAAAGGTAGAATAATTAATTTGACAACACTTTAATTTTCCACAAGTATGCTCAAGAGAGCATGACTTTGAAACATTGATTGGCCTAGATCATAAGTCAAGGGCATAGACATGAAATGCATGAAAGATACAACAAATATGATGCATGAAATGCATGAGTTTAAACCTAAGTGTCATGAAAAATGCATGGCATCAATAAAATGACCTAGACCTAAATGAACTTGCATGGCATTCAATTGCAACTTAGGTCTAAAATGCATGGATATGCATGACAAAGCAAACCAATCCTATATCTAAAGTATGCATGGAAATAACACAAACACAAGGCATGCTTAAACAAAATACTCAACCAAATGTCATGAAAATGAAAACCTATCAACTAACATAGCAAAAATGCACACACAAAGCAAATAAAGTAAAGTGGCCGAATAGCCTCATGTTAAAAAATGAGCATGGCATTTTCAAAAACACTTGATATACTAACATACTTAACTAAATAATAACACTCAAATCATGCAAATATAAAGTATAGGCATGAAAACCAACAAGCATTTTCATAAACACATGGATTTCAAAATATAAAACATAAACAAACTTAAACATTTTGAAAACAGAAAATAAAAAATGCAAGAACATGATAATAGACTCATAAATGAAAATAAGCAAGCAACCAAATTAAAACGAACTTCAAGTCTATGTAGTAGAAGAAGATTTAAAGCGTCAAAACTTATTTAATACCAAAAATAACATGAAATAACAAAGCAAACAACAACTAAAAAAGAAAAAACTGGGCTATTCGGCCCTATCAAAAAACAAAGGAAACAAAAATATTTCAAAAGCTTTTTATAAGAAAGGATCAAGAAGGAACTTAAAGAAGAACATTAAAAACACTTATTTAAAAAGAAAAATCAAAAGAAACTCACCAAAATAATAATCAAAACAGCAAATCAAGAATGGAAAATCAAAGAAAGTGTAAGAGTATGGTGCTAAAAGCAACCTCTAAAGCTTTTTCTCTTCTAACTTTTTTTTTTCTAAACTTTTCTTTTTACTTCTCAACAATGGAGAGAAAATCAGCCAAAATCAAGAGAGAATAGAGAATGAGAGGGTGCTGAAAATGAAAGAAAAAAAAATCTTGTAGTGGCCGAAACCCCCCTCTCTCTAGGCTAGGATGTTGCCATTTTTCCCTCAACCAATTTTCATCCAAGGGCTATTGATCCAAGATGTTTAAAACATGAAATTATCACCCTTAGATTAGGCCATCAGCTATCCACAATTACAGCTATTCAAGAATGTTAAGCCATTATGTTGACACTCTCCCTCTTCATGCATTGGTCCGTGTGGCTTATTTGCAAAGGCTTGATAAAAAAAATCACTAACTAACTCTTCATTGTTAGCCTCTTGATTAAAAAATCAGAACCTTCCTACCCATATTTTGTCCTTAGTTGGCCAGCCCCCCTTCTTCCAGCCCATGTTTGATTTTTTTTTTTAAAAGGCAAGGAAAGCCCTTTTCGTTTTCTTGGGTAAAATAACCATTTTTCCTCCCGAATGTAAATAAATGGAAAACGGACTCCAAATTCAAATTTTATTTTTTCAATGCTTTCAAAATAATAAAAAATTGAATTCTGGAAGTTTTCAAAATTTTTCGAGTCTATTTGCTATTTATTTAGATTTTTTCTTCCAAAATTGCCCTTTATGCCCCCAAACTTTACCATTTTTTAAATGAGCTCCAAATCCAGATTTTTCTTCACCAATCTCTTCCAAATAATTTAAAAATGTGGTCTGGAAGTTTTCATAATTTTTGGAACTCATTTGGTATTTTTTCTGGATTTATCTGCTTGAATTACTACATTGGGGGCTCGAGATTTCGCCATTTTGCAAACGAACTCCAAATCAAGATTTTATTTTACCAATCTATTCCAAATAATTTAAAAATGAGATTTGCAAATTTTCAGAATTTGTGGAGTTCATTTGCTATTTTTTTGGGATTTATCTTCTTGAATTTCTACATAGGAGACCTGTGATTTGGCCATTTTCCAAATGAACTCCGAATCAAGATTTCCTTTCACCAATATCTTCCAAATGATTTAAGAATGAGATTTGCAAATTTTCAGAATTTTTGGAGTTCATTTGCTATTTTTCCCAAATTTTCCAATTTTGCCCTTTTACCTTCGAAACCCGATTTTGCTCAAAACAAGTTCGATTTTTAGATTTTCTTCAAACTGAGCCTTGGGCTATCCTTTTTTAATTACTCCTCATCCATTAGGGGCTTTATTCCTACCGAGTCGGGCCATTTTTGTAATTCTTCCCAATTTCACCAAAATCCACCAAAAACCCTAATTCTCGGTTTTCTTCTGGATTGACTTTTCTTTCAGTTTTTCTTTCAAGTGGCTTCTCCATTACCTATATTCAGTGCTTATATTTCATTTGGAACCCTCAATTTTGACCAATTCGATCGTTTAAGCATTTTTTCCCAAATTCCCCGGATTAAGATTTCCTTTCTACTGAATCTCCATAACCCAACTTTCGAACTCCATATCTTTCGATGTAGACCTTGGATTATCAAAATTCTTTCGCCATTTTTCAATTGAACTTCAATCTTGATTTTGAAAGTGGGTTAACTTTTTAGTAGTTGACTTTTGAGTTTGACTTTTCGAGGTTGACTTTTTTCAAGTTTGACTTTTTATGCTCGCCCTCTTAAGCTAAGTCTCGGAGTACCACCTGTAGGATGAAAAAAGTCTTTTTACATTTTGAAACATCAGTTTAGGAAGAAAACATACCTGTTTTAATGGTCCGGACAAAATTAGGTGTCTACAGCTGCCCCTCTTTGACTATTGCTGAGAATCAGGAATCAGGCAAAGATAAATAAACACTAATTTTGTCCGATTAGTGAAATCAAATGTGAAGAGAAGGGAAGGGGGTTTCTTTTTTCCTTTTTCATTTTTTCATTTTTTTTTGGAGAAAAACTGTAAATAGAGGATATTGTCCTTAAATTAAATTCCCTGACTAATCAAGGCTTGACCCGTCTTAAGGAAACGAATTCTATTTGCAAGAAAAAAATTATGCCAGAAAGTCTTAAGAATGATACCTGGAGGTCTTAAATATGGTGCCCGGAGGCCTTACCCGTGATTTGAAAAATGATGCCCGGAGGTCTTAAGAATGGTGCCCGGAGGCCTTACCCGTGATTTTGAAAAAATGCGCTATATGCGGCTTTAAAAAAATGATGCCCAGAGGTCTTATGAATGGTGCCCGGAGGTCTTACCCGTGATTTGAAAAAAATGCGCTGTATGCGACTTTAAAAATGATGCCCGGAGGTCTTAAGAATGGTGCCCGGAGGCCTTATCCGAGAAAAAAATGCGTTGTATGCGACTTTAAAAATGATGCCCGAAGGCCTTACCCATAATTTGAAAAAAATACGGTGTATGCGACTTTAAACATGATGCCCGAAGGTCTTAAGAATGGAGCCCGGAGGCTTTACCCGTAATTTGAAAAAAATGCGTTGTATACGACTTTAAAAATGATGCCCGAAGGTCTTAAGGATGGTGCCCGGAGGCCTTACCCGTAATTTGAAAAAAATACGCTGTATGCGACTTTAAAAATGATGCCCAGTGGTCTTAAGAATGGTGCCCGGAGGTCTTAAGAATGGTGCCTGGAGGCCTTACCCGTGATTTGAAAAAAATGCGCTGTATGTGAATTTAAAAATGATGCCCGGAGGTCTTAAGATTGGTGCCCGGAGGCCTTATTCGCAAAAAAAAATATGCTTTATACGACTTAAAAAATGATGCTGGGAGGCCTTGTCCGTAATTTGAAAAAATTGCGTTTTATGCGACTTTAAACATGATGCCCGAAGGTCTTAAGAATGATGCCCGAAGGCCTTACCCGTAATTTGAAAAAAATACGCTGTATGCGACTTTAAAAATGATGCCCGGAGGTCTTAAGAATGGTGCCCGGAGGCCTTACCCATAATTTAAAAAAAATACGCTGTATGCGACTTTAAAAATAATGCTCGAAGATCTTAAGAATGGTGCCTGGAGGCCTTATCCGTGAAAAAAAATGCACTGTATGCGACTTTAAATATGATGCCCGGAGCTCTTAAGAATGGTGCTCGGAGGCCTTATCCGTAATTTAAAAAGAAAAAATATGCCCACAGGTCTTATCTATGATTTGGAAAATTGATGCCCAGAGGTTTTAAAAATGATCTTTGAAGAAATGTTGAATATTAACTTGACGATTTTGAGAAGATGCGAATGCTTTTTGATGCTGGTGCAAATGATTAACAGGATACACATACTTTATATTGCAAATGTAAATGTTTCGAATTGATGCAAATGTTTCTTGTTGTAGATGCAGATGTTGGATAAAATGCAAATGCTTCGTGGTGTATATGCAAATGGCTTAGATTGATACAAATGCAGATGTTGAATAAGATGCAGATGCTTCTAAATGATGCAAATGCAAATGATCCTCAAATAAGGCAATTACTTCTCAGAAGGTTGCAAAGGTCAATAAATGTGCAAATGCTTCTTTATGATGCAAATGCGAAAATTGGTGTTAACGCAACTACTTCATGGAATGATGCAGATGAAAAGATTGGCATTATGCAAATGCAAGGATTTGACAACGTGCAGAATGCTTCTACATGATGCAAATGCAAAGATCGATAATGATTCAAACACTTCATGAAAAGATACAAATGCCACTGATCATTTTCTAGACTTTGGCTTAGCCTTTCCAATTCATTTTTCCTTTTCAAATCAGTGTATATCTTCAATTCATTTTGGCTATTCTCTTTGCCCCAACAGTTTTCAAACTCTCATCAACAGAGGTCTGAAACGGGTTCTATTTCTTCTTATCATATCTGGAAGTCAAGACCTATCCTAGCAGTTCTATACTTTTGGGTTAGAAAAACCCTTGTCTCATGTCAACATCAAGAATGGGTGCTTCAAAAAAAATTATCTTTATTTGTTTTCTCATTTTGAAAACTTCTAAACAAAAAATATTAACCCCACAGTATGTGATGTACAAATCTTTTGAAGACTGATGATCATTGTTAAAAACTTCTCTAAGTGTCAATTTGGGTTTTTCAATTTGAATTGGCAATGCTTGGTATAACAAGATTTTGGTTGATCAAAGGAAATTTCATAACAAAAATGTATGTCCCTTCTAGGCTCACAAATGGAACAGGTTTTATAAATCATGAATTCATTGAAAATCAAATAAATTTAACATTCTTTTAGTTTTCATATCAAGGCATTTTGACAAGCGTCAAGATTGGCTGGTATGTTTAAACTGGAAAGTTGATTTTGGAGAAAAAGAGTTTCAGTTTTTGAAATCAATCATCCGAATAAGAGTTGACACTTTGGGAAGTTCAAGAATTCCTAGATGTCCCTTGATGACCACTTCTTCAAGATGTTTTTCTTTTTTGTGGTATCGGCACTATCAATAGATGGCATCGGAAATTCCTATTTTACTCTAGACTGCTCATTTTTGGGTTTTCACCCTAGAGTCCCATTCTTTCTCCTTTTTTGTGTTTTTCATTGTTTTACCATGCACTTGAGAATTCTAAATTCTTCCTTAGTGAAATGATAATTCGATGAGATGGGATAAAATCCGATGAAAAACCCTTCAAATTAAATATCCATGCTTGATCAAAATGGACTTTTAAAGCACGTAATGATGGCCATGGTTTGGGGTTCAAAAAGAAAGGATAAATAGGCCCAAAATATGTGTTTGAGGGTAATCAGATCAAAGGATCATTTCTTGAGCAGGATTTCCTTTGAAGTATTTGCCCCTTCTTTCCTTTTTACTTTTGCTCTTTTTTTTTTTTTTTTTTTTGCTTTTGACTTTCATTTGCCATACTTTTTCACACACTTTTTTTTGGTCTTGGCTTCTATTTCGCCATTGTTTCCTCTTCTTTTTGACAGAGTGAGCCCATATTCATTCGGTGCTTCATTTATTTTGTATCTGTCTTTGAGCCAGGACTCATTCCTCCATGATCTTTAAAAAGATCTTTCCTCGCATTTGCCCCCAGTGTAGTGGGTGATCCTTGATCAGGGTTAAAAGAAGAAAGAATTCTTTTGGCTCAAAATGGGTGACTATGGATAATTTCTTTTTTTGCGAAAGGAATATGAAAGATGGCCATTTCTCATATCAAGCAAAAATATTTTCATTGAAAAGCAATCCCCAGGGGAAATAGATAATCAAAATTCATTTTGCACTTTGGAATCATCCGATTTCTCATATGCATGATATCACAATTTTTTTTTTCGTATGCCCCAATGATTCATGCGTTAGTCCATCCTTATTCACCATGTATCCCATCATTTTCACATATGATGCCCCAATTTGATTAACCATGAGAGTTTGCATCAACAAGGAACATAGCAAGTCTAGGTCTATTTTGAAAAGGCTGAGTTTCAAATTTGAGTTGTTTGAAGAGACAAAGAAAATATGACCTAAACTGGGTTTTCTCTGGGACATGGGATAATCTAGTTTAATCATTATGCCCCAAGGTGTCAATCATGAAGTGATGTTTGGGCAATTGTAGTTGTTGAAAATGACATGAATGGTTTTGGCACAACCTTGACACACACCAAATTACCATGACCTAAATTCTTGAAAGAAAGTCTCATTTGTTTGAATTTCAAAGAGTTCGAAAAATTTCAAAAAGTTTTCTCCTTTGTTCATAGCCTAGACTAGGATCTACATCTTTTCTTATTCTATGATGACAATGGTTTTATAAAGTTCAATCATTCATATTCCTTGAAGCATTAGGTCTTTCAAGTGTTCTCGATTCAAGGGGTTTAGGCCTAGTAAAGCTTAAAAGAGAGGGGAGAAGGTATTGGGTCATTTGTAACAATGATCATTAATATTCTTGAGACTATCCATTATTAAAACTTCCTTAATGCTTGTTTTTGCATATTCTGATTATTGTTAAACCACAACAAACACGAAGATTTAAAATTCAAAATTCATTTAATTCATATGAATATCGACATGAGACAAGTGTTTTCATCATAAGGTCTGAAACTACGTGCATCAAAATGCTCATATTGATATCCTTCAAAGGTAGTAATTCTTTCCCTAAAACCCTGAAAGAAATTGATTTACGGTAAAGCAGCCTTCCACTGATTGATAAGCTCCGGTGTCAAAATACCATCGCGGATAAGACTTTCAATCCATTCCTTCACTTGTCTGCATTTTTCAATTGAATGCCCAACTACCCCCAGGTGATAATCACACTTGCTGTCAGGGTCATAACTCCTCGCTGATAGATTCGAAGCTATTTTCAAAGGTATCGGGGTAAGGTACTGATTCTTTATTAGTTATGGCAGCAGGTTAGGGATGGAGATTGGAATTCTTTCTTGGTTTTCCTGCGATCGTTTTCTAGAAGTAGCCTTGTTGCAAAGGGCTGGTATAGGATTAGGTGCTTCGGTTGGTAGGTAAGGATAAAGGCTTGGAGATACCTTAGTAAGGTAACATGATTGGTATAAGGGAAATTGGGAATATGGGAAAAAATCTCTCATAGCTTGGATATCTTCCTCTTTCTTTCTAGGTGCCTTATTTCTCTCGGTATTGGATGTTCCTTCTCTTTCAAGTTTCCCATTCTTGATAGCATTCTCAATCATCTCCCCTGAGATTACTATATCCGCAAAATTCTTCGAGGCATTGCCGACGAGTCTATCATAGTACGGGGCCTGTAGTGTATTCACAAAAGGACAGTGATTTCCTTTTGTGTCAAAGGTGGTTGTACTTGAGTAGACATGTTCCTCCACCTCTGAGCATACTCTTTGAAGCTCTCAGTAGCTCCTTTCTCCATATTTTACAAAGTGAGACGATCAGGTGTCCTATCAGTCATATGCTTGTACTGGTTTAGAAAAGCCCTAGCCAATCATTCCAAGAGCGAATCTGATTCTTGCTCAACTGACTATACCACCTAATCATGGACCTACTGAGGCTATCCTGAAAGTAATGAATCAGAAGCTTATCATTATCTATATAACTTGTCATCTTTCGGCAGAACATAGTGATGTGGGCTGACGGATTAGTCGTCCCGTCATATTTCACAAAGTCAGGGACCTTGAATTTAGGAGGGATGAATAAATCGAAGACCAAGCATCGTTCTTTCGTCTCCACACTCTCGAATACGTCTGTATTTTCTACTGCCCGGAGCCTTTCATTTAGCAACTGATATTTCCCTTGGGGATCTGCCAACTCTACCTCATTAACCATTTTCAACTTTGCTTATTCAGCTGGATCATCTGAATTTAAGACATTGACGGGGTTAACTGGGTTCTGGGCATCCATCATTACGACCTTATTCTGACCCTTTCGTGCCTCTAACCCTTCTCTGGCGGCCAGGTTTTCAGTGTATCCCTTGATTACAGTGGAAATTAGCTCCATCAATTTAGTCATCTGATCTTTAGATTCTTCTTGAGACTTTGCCAGCTGTTCTCGCAATTCTCCATTTACCCTTTTCATTTTTTCCATTCGGGCAACTTGTTCATTCTCTATAGCACTAGCCTGTATTGAAAGGGTACTCAGTATTTTTTATACCTCTGATTTGAAATGGAAATTCTTTCAAAGACTCTTAAAGCCAAGCCAACTTCTGTTTTATTCCCCCAAAGTGCATGTCATGATGAAGGAGCCATGAATGCAATTTGATGCACGTGAAGCCTAAACAATATGATGTATGGACATGTACAGCGGAAACATGCTGACCATATATGTAATAAATGCAACCACAATGCCAACATGTTGCAAGCAAAGAATAAACAAATCAATGCATGGATATATGCAATGAATAATCATGTACATTTCAACATATTTCCCAATTAATGATCATATACACTATGAATGCAACATGATGTCAATTATGGTACATGTAAACAATGAATGATTGATACAGAGTATATACAAAGAAAATCATGCTGACCATGTGTGTCATGAATGCATCCTAATGTTAATATGATGGATTAATGCATGAGCATATATAGGGAAATCATCCTAATGTCAATTAATGCATGAGCATATATATGGATTAATATGATGGATTAACCCAAAGTCAACATGATGCATGTAAAGAATAAGCAAATTAATGCATGGATATATACTGAAAAATCATGCTGATTATGAATGCATGAATGCAACCTGATGCTAACATGATACATTATCATGCTGATTATGAATGCATGAATGCAACCTGATGCTAACATGATACATGTATGAATGTATGGTATGACAAATAATTGATCAGATGCAAAATGCAAAGGGGAAGATATCACGGAGGAAATAAGAACCGGAGGAACTTAATCATCAACATCTCATAAATTTGAAGCATAGTCAATTCATTCCCATATCAACGTTCACAATGGTATAAACCATGTTTAGAAAATTTGAGCAGTAGTTAAAACTGTCTTTACAAGTATTTTATTCTTCCTAGCATCCTAAAGCTATAAGAGCCGACTACTGAAAAAGTGAAATCCTACTACATCATATCAGACCGAAGTCTTTCTACATCATTTCTGTAGATCTCCCAATCCTAATTACCCTTTTTTAGTCCTCTGTCAATCAGTGTCGTTGGATCCAACCACTTGGCGTCTATAAGGGATTGTACTTTGTTCTTGAGTGCATTGCAGTGCTCAATGCTATGCCCAACAGTTCCACAGTGATAATCACATCTTGCGTTCGAATTATACCACTTTAGGTATGGTGGTGACAACGGTTTTAACGGCACATAGACAACCAGGTGATTTCGGACCAACATTGGGAAAAGCTCTTGATAGCTGATTGAAAGGGGATCAAAATACCTTTGGGTCTTATCCTGTGGTCGTTTCTTAGTCACACAGAGTCTAGGAGTTAGGAACTTGGTGGTGGCACTAAGCTCTAAACCGGAGTGTTTACATAGGGAGATGGAGGAATAACAAGGCAAGGGTATGGATTTGGACACGGGGCCTTTGGAGGTTGTACATAGCTTGAGGTTCCTATCCCGGATGTTTGATAAGGTGATTGATGAGGGAAATAGTACGAACTGGCAGTTGTTGGTGATGGAGTGGGATTCAGGAATCCCGTAGTGCTCATCCTAATGGATGATTGGACCATAGTAGAGTGGGGATATTGGTTTGAACCTAGAACAGTTTGCAGGTATGGTATAGGATCCGAGGTTTCTATCTTGGTATTAGACTCCCGGGCTTAATCAATTTCACGATTTTGTCCACAATTTCATCAGGATTGCAACTTTTGTGGCATTGACAAGCGCAGGATCCAGCAAGGATTGTATGTTCTGGACCTAATGGTTTTGGTTGATCCGAAGGCGATGAAGAGCCCTGAGAAAGTTCCCCTTTACTCTTACCCATATCTTCAACCATTTTCATAAATTTGACAAGCTGTTTCTTCAACTCTCGGAGTTCATGTCCAAACTCCTCTTGATTGCGTTCCAAAGCACCCAATCGTTCCTCCAATTCATTCCTCATATCTCGATCCCCTTTTATGCAAATGAAATTGACATTATTACCATGAGCTCAAGAATGAATATACATGCTCTATTTCTATATGCATGAATATACTGATGATTAATGCATGAGTATATACAAAGAAATTATGATGACTATGTATGCCATGGATGCAATCTAGTGCCAAACATGATGCATTTAAAGAATGAATAAATTGATGCACCGGTATATACAAATAATGACCATGCATGTCATAAACATATTCTACAATGAATGACCATGCATGCTATGGCTGTAACATGATGTCAAAATGATATATGCAAAGAATAAATGAATAAATACAAAGATAGGTACAAAGAATGACCATGTATATCACAAATGTATTCTACAATGAATAACCATGCATGTTAGGACTGTAACATGATGTCAAAATGATACAAATAAATTAACCAATGATTACACAAAATTGGTGGGACCTAAATCTTGATTATTAAAAAATCTCATTATTCAAGATTTGCCTCCAAATTTGATCTATGAATTTTTTTTTAAATGCATGTTTTCTCTATGAAAAACCAAACATATTATTTTCAAAAGAATTTCGAGATAGTGGATCAATCCTACTGTGGTACAATATGCAAATGTTCATGTGACACTACCGGTTTTATGAAATCATCAAATGAGATTATTATCACTGTCCATTTATTGCAAAAAACGAGATCAATATTACAACCAAAAATGTAAATGCTCTATTCACACATGCATGAAATGTGCAAAATGCAAAAATGCTTGAAAAATGATTTTTATTTCTTATTTCAAACAGTTAATGAACATTTACCCCAACAAACATCTACTTATATAGGTATCACAATGCCTTTGGGACGGATTATCACATTTATTACGGGCGATGTACATACATCGTTGCCCGATCTACAACACTTATTCAGAGTGTAAAATAGGTAACAAAAGGTTTAGAAATGTCCCTCCATGTGTTCATGTCTTCGGTATATCTAACGAAAATCCGACATGGCTTCGCCTAGGTTCACTATATGAGGGTGAATCAGTTCTTAAGGCTCCGAATTGCTCCTCACTTTCGCCGGTGAAGGCTAGTAAGGCACCCGATAAAAGCGGGTTCAATTCGTTAGATTCTATTTCTCTAGCCCATGCAGATTGTTAATCACGAAGGCTTAGGTAATTTAGAACTCTGGAAGTGTTTCACTAGACCATGTGGATTGTTAATCACGAAGGATTAGTTACTTTGCTCCCACCTAAAAGGATGAAACCCGGGTATAGGGCTCATGATATGAAAATGCAAGTGTGGTGTATGTGGAGGAACAACAAACCTTTCACCACCTATTCTACAAACCTTATCCTAAATGCTCTAGCAATTTATAAAAATAAAAAAAAAACCCAAGAATAGTGTAACGCATTAACCAACAAGCAATTATAATATACAATTATTTAATAACTAGAGAACAATAATATAATGTATGCCCATGAATATGGACATATTTAAAAAAAATTATTATTTTCAAAATTCTTCTTATTGTCGCAACCCTAAAAAATTACGATAACAAGAAATGTCTCATCGCAAGACTTTATTATTCGTTTTCCTTAGGCGTGACATTAAAAACGCGAACAGGAAAAAACGACTTAATTCCTCTAAAAAAATGAAGGTGTCGATACGTGATCCCGGATCACGGGGAACCGTTCGAGTGAGGGGAAACAGAAGTAGAGGAAAAGACGACTTACTTCCTCTAGAAATATTAAAGGGTCGAAGGTATGAAAATGGCCTCGTAAAAAGACATGGAGTCACCACCAATATTTTTTAGCTTGGTGTGATCGGCCACCTATTAAAATCGGTTTTGTAAAACATTTTAAAATTAATTATAACATTTTTTTTTAAAACCAATTTCAGGTATGCGTTATAAACCAGAGAAATCAAAGAAGCGGGTTCGGGAGTCGGTTACGTGCGGGGAAGGATTAGCACCCCCGCAACGCCCGTATAAATCGGTACCTTATTAATCGTGTGTTATCCCAAGTCTCGGTAAAAAGTTGGTTTTTAATTTAGTATTTCAAGTTAATTCCCAATTTTAAGAAAAATAATTCTATTTTTAATTGAAAATGATCCGGAATTTATTAATTCAAAATTTTCCTATATACCCCGACAAAGTCGGCAAAATATAGAAATTTTTATTCATTTGGAAAACTTTCCGAATCATTCTCGTTTTTTGAAAGAAAGATATTCCTTTATTAATGATAATTGATGATATTCCCTCCAGCAAACCCGGTAGAGAACTCATGAATTATTTTAACTCGGGAATATCTTTATTTTTTACTGAAAATCATTTTTTTTTTCAAAACATTTAAAAATATGAACATGAACATGTATGACATAATAAAATGACATGGCAAATCTATATAATATAATGCATCCTAGATGATATGAAACAATTCAAATGACATAGTATATTCTAGGTAAAATAATAAAAAAAAAATTTCCTAAGTATCATGGTATATTCTAAATGAGATAAAATGATTTAAATGACATGGCAATTCTAAATGATATGGCATATTTTAAATGACATGGCATGTTATAAATGAAATAACCTAAATGACATGGAATATGATCTAAATGACAAGAAATGACATGGAATTAAAATAATGCTAACATATAATATGCATGAAAATACTAATAAAAATAATAAATGCATGGACATAGTATATGCTAAATAATGTGACAAAGATAACTAAATAAAAAGCATAGGATATCATGAAACATTAAAAATCATATGGCAAACAAATACAAGATCATAAAATGTGAATTAAAATAATAGTAATATCATGGAAAATATCATAGCAAAAATCATACATTTAAATAAAATACATGAACATGGAAAATGCAATACATGAAAAATGTATTTTTTTTTCCTTTAATTAAAGAAACCTGTATATCTAAAAAGATATCCGGCTACCTTAGGAAAATATGTCAAATTATATTTTCTAAAAAATGAAACTTTGTGATTGTTTGAAAATAATTTAGAAGAAAATTTTGAATAAAAATTAAAACCCTCACCAAACCCTTTTAAAATGGCTTTAATTTCGTAAGTTTAAAATCCCAGACTTAACTACCCTTAACCCGAGATTTATAAAATCATTTTCAATGTTTAAAAAGGCTTAGAAACTACCCTAAGACAGTAGCTAAAACTTCTACCCAACCCCCTCTAAATGCCTTAGCCAAATTCAACACTTATTCATCTTTTGATTTCAAATCTGCCCAACGATTTTTTAGCCTATTTTTAAAAATTCTAAAAACAGTACTAGAGACTAAGAACATGTATATATACACGATAAAAAATTGGTTTAATTTGATGATTAAAGATGACTGCCCAAAAAATTGGAGATGTTCGAGTACTAGGTGAAAAAAAAACTGTTTGTCAAAACACATTTTTTGCCTTTGATAAGTTCATTCAAAAACTAAAGTGGAAATTGTTGAAAATCATCCTTAAGACCTAAGGGCAGTAGCTAAACATTTTAAAAACCTTGGACAAAATTGGCTAAGTAAAAAAAATCACAAAGGTAGAATGATCGATTTGACATTTCCTTAATTTTCCACAACTATGCTCTAGAGAACTTGACTTTGAGCCATTAATTGGCCTAAGTCACAAATCAAGTGAAAACACAGCAAATGAAATGTATGAAATGCATGGTCTAAAGGTCTAAATGGTAAAAGAAATGCATGACAATTCATGGCAACCTAAATGCCTAGCATGAATTTGCATGGCAATAAATGCTATCCTAACTCTACATGCATGCAATGCTTGATAATGTAAATGTGACTAGGACCTAATATGTCATAAATATGCATGAAAATGAATGTGACCTAAGACCTAAATAGCATATTAAAGCATGACAATACCGATGTGATTTAGAACTCAATATGCATGGCAATACCAATATGGCCTAGACCTAAAATGTAGTGAGCATGCATAGCAATATTATGAACATATAGTGACTCATGAAATTAATGTCAATGTTGGAACAAACAGTAGCTAATACACAATTTCAAGCTACGATAATGCAAAGCATGTTACCTAAACAATATGCAAATGCATGACAAGGCAAGGGATACATGAAGAGGCCAAATGATCACATGAGACCCTAATGCAATCCTACTTAGTAAATGACCTAAATAAATGACAAACCATATGAAAATGCATAATGTCATGACATTTTCAATAACATATAATATACCAAAATCAAAATGCACAAGCTCATGGCATGGAAATGCAAGCAGGTTAAGAAACAAAAGAAAAATGCACATGCAAGGCAAACAAAATGGAATGGCCGAATATGCATGAAATAATATGATGGCATTTTTATCATAGCATTTTCATAAGAACAAGACAAACTAAAATCAGAATATGCAAGTTCATGACATGGAGGTATAAACAAGCTAATAAGCAAAAGAAAAATATACATACAAAGCAAACAAACATGGTATGACCGAATATGCATGAAACAAAATTATGAAAATGCAAACATGAAATACATGGTACATAAAAAAAATGCACAACATGGATATATGAACAACAAAGGCCAAATATGCAAGGATGAAATATCAAGAATGGAAATGAAATATGACAAATATAGCATAGAAAATAATGTAGAGAAAATGTATACACAAGATTTAACATAGACATGAAGAAATTATAAGCAAAACAAGTAAGTAGAACAAGGAAAGTTAAGCTCCATGGATGGTATCAAATGGGCATAGCCTCTCACCAAACCATAATCACTTGGTCTTGCCAAGATCATGAAGCCTTTCCATCTCATCAAAACAGAAAATAAGGTAAGCTTAATGGATGGTGTCAAATGGGAATAGCCTCTCACCAAACCATAATCACTTTGTCTAGCCAAAATCATGTAGCCATTTCAACCTTTTTTGCTTCATATTTTGTGAAAATCAGAACATTAGAATACTTAAAAATAACTTGTATAAATCATTTTTCACTACAACATGCAAGGAAGAAAGAAAAGAAAAAAAACAAGGCAAGAAAAATGAGCCATTTGGCCAAAGCATAAAACTCCAAGAAAAAATTTGTTTTCACCATTTTAAAGAAGAAGAAGAAGATGAAAACATGAATAAGCATTAAAAAACTTTATTTATAAGAAAAATGTTGTAGGAAAACATGATATAAAAATCAAGAAAACACCATGAAAATGAAAATGAAGATGAAAGCTAGGCTAGAACTTCGTAGAGATGACTACCTTCAAACTCTCTAATGAAAACCTTTTTTTTTCTTTCTTTCAAAAACTTTTTTCTTGCCAAATTAGCTACTGTTTTCCAGCCATAAACCTTTGAAAAAATGAAACTCCCCCTCTCCCTTTAGCCTTGGCCGAATTCACCCTTAACCATTGGATAAGAATTGCATTTTTTCTCCCCCAATCTTGGACATTAGATGTAGATATTTTGATGACAACATAAAAATATCATCTTGCCAAATGATTCCAGCCCATAAGATGTGTACTCTGCTCTTATATTAACCTTAGCCATTAGATGCAAAAGAGGACCAATCCCATGCACTCACTTGCTTGCCCCTCTTGAATGCCTACCCTTGGATGAGTTGTGCTCTTCCATTATTGGTCATTGGATGAAGCCAACATAAAAATGATATCTTGTAGATTAAATCCAGCCCTCAACATGTGTACTCAGCCCTTGTAGATGGCCTAAGCCATTGGATGAAAAGGGATAATCCCATGCATTCCCTTGCTTAACCAAGTTGATGCTTACCCTTGGATGAATTGTGCTCATCTTTTTTCTTCCATTCTTGGCCATTAGATGAGGCTTCTTTTATGACAAATAAAAATGTCATTTTGACATTTAAACTTGACCATTGGATGGTGCATTCAACTTTCCTACAAGTCACCTAAGCCATTGGATGAAGGGGGACCATTTGCAAGGTGTTAGTTATAGCATGTGGCATGATATTGACTAGGGAATTAAATTGCTTAAGCTTCCTTCTTCTCCTCTATGTTGGCTAACCAAGGGAAGAAAAAATCCCAGAAATTTCATCATCTTTCATATTTTCCTCAATTACCAATTTGCCCTTTTTGGTTTCCTTGGTAAAATAACCTTTTTGCCCCCAAACTTAAATAAATAACAAACGAACTTCAAATCTGAAATTTCTTTTTTCAATAATTCCGAAATAATAAAAAATTGAATTCTGGAAGTTTTCAAAAATTTTTGAGTCCATTTGCTATTTATTTTGGATTTATTTCTGAAATTACCCCTTTTATGCACCCGAACTTTACCATTTTTTAAACGAGGTCCGAATCCAGATTTTTCTTCACCAATCTCTTCCAAATAATTAATAAACGTGATCTGGAAGTTTTCATAATTTTTGGAGCTCATTTGCTATTTTTTTGGGATTTATCTGCTCGAATTACTACATAGGGGACCCGATATTTGGCCATTTTGAAAATGAACTCCGAGTCAAGATTTTATTTTGCCAATCTCTTTAAAATAATTTAAAAATGAGATTTGAAATTTTCAAAAATTTTGGAGTTCATTTGCTATTTTTTCGGGATTTATTTTGTTGAATTACTACATAGGAGACCCGGTATTTGGTCATTTTGCAAACGAACTCCAAATCAAGATTTTCTTTTTCCAATCTCTTTGAAATGATTTAAGAATGAGATTTACAAATTTTCAGAATTTTCGGAGTTCATTTTCTATTTTTCTCATATTTTCCAATTTTGCCTTTTTGCTTATGAAACCCAATTTTGCTCAAAACAAGTCCGATTTTTAGATTTTCTTCAAACTAAGCCTTGGGCTATCCTTGTTTAATCACTCTTCATCAATTAGGGGCTTTAGTCCTACCGAATTGGGCCATTTATACAATTTTTCCTAATTTCACCGAAATCCACCAAAAAACCCTAATTCTCGGTTTCTTCGAAATTGCTTTTCTATCAGTTATTCTTCCAAATGGCTTCTCCATTACTCGTGCTCAGTACTTATCTCTCATTTGGAACCTTCAAATCTGACCAATTTGATCGTTTAAGCACTTTTCCCCAAATTTCTCGAACTAGGATTTTCTTTCTACTAAATCTCCGTAACCCAACTTCCGAACTCCATATCTTTCAATGTAGACCTCGGATTATCAAAATTCTTTCACCATTTTTCAATTGAACCTCAAATCTTGATTTTGAAAGTGGGTTGACTTTTTTAGTAGTTGACTTTTTTGGGGTTGACTTTTTCTGGGGTTGACTTTTTTTGAGTTTGACTTTTTCTGTCTACTTTCTTAGACTAAGCCTCGGAGTACCACCTGCATAATGAGAAAAGCCTTTTAGCATTCTGAAACATCAATTTAGGAAGAAAACATACCTGATTTAGGGGTCCGGACATAATTAGGTGTCTACAGCTGCCCCTCTTTGGCTATTGCTGAGAATCAGGAATCAGGCAAAGATAAACAAATGCTAATTTTGCACGGTTAGTGAAATGACATGTGAAAAGAAGGGAAAGAGAGTTTTCTTTTTTTCTTTTTCATCATTTTTTTTTGTTTTTGAAAAAGCAGTAAGTAGAAGATTTTGTCCTTAAATTGAGTTCCCTGACTAATCAAGGCTCGACCCGTCTTAAGGAAACGAGTTCGATTTGCAAGAGAAGAAATGACCTCGACGATGGTCTCGGGGTCTTAACTTGTCTTGTTCTCAGCTGTGTTTAAAATTCTGGGTATCTCCTCCAGAAGCTTCGGCTATCACCACCAAAGTCTTGCTCATTTTTAAAACTGTAAAACTCTGAATATCTCCACCAGAAACTTTGGCTATCACCACCAAAGACTTTCTACCTTTTCAAAAGATTTTAAAACTCTAGATATCTCCACAGAGGCTTCGGTTATCATCACCAAAGAGTTTCTTTCTTTTTTTTTTTTTTTTTTTTAACTATAAAACCCTGGATATCTCCTCAGGGGCTTCGACCATCACTACCAAAGACTTTCTCCTTTTTCAAAAACTTTTAAAACTCTAGATATGACCACAGAGACTTCGGTTATCATCACTAAATACTTTCTTTCTTTTCAAAAAGAAATTAAACTCTGGATATTGGTTCTTGAAAACATGTTGAAGATTATACCTGAAAGCTTTGAGAAGGGATGCAAATGCTTCTTGGTGCAGATGCAGATGTTAAATAAGATGCAAATGTCTTTGATGCCAAGGTAAATGACTTGATTTGGTTTAAATGTTTCTTGATGCAGATGTTGAATAAAATTCTGTGTATCTCCTTGAGAAGAAGATTTCTCATTGTTCAAAAACCCTGGATATCTCCACCAAAGGCTCAGCTATCACAACCGAAGACTTGTTCACTTTTAAAATTTGTAAAATTCTATATATCCCCTCTAGAAGCTTTGGCTGTCACCACCAAAGGTTTGCATATTGTAAAATTCTGGGTAACTCCTGCAGACGCTTCGGCTATCACCACCAAAGACTTTCTCATTTTTTTAAAAATTTGTAAAATTCTGGGTGTCTCCTCCAGAAGGTCTAGCTATCACCACCGAAGACTTGCCCATTTTAGAAATCGTGTTGAAAATTATACCCAAAAGCTTTGAGAGAGGATGCAGATGCAAATGTCTTTAACAAGATGCTCATGCTTTATGGTGCAAATGTAAATGGCTTGGATTGATGTAAATGTTTCTTGGTGCAAATGCAAATGGCTTGGATTGATGTAAAGGTTTCTTGGTGCAAATGCAAATGGCTTGGATTGATGCATATGCTTGCATATTGAATATGATGTAGATGCTCCTACTAATCGTGTTCATGTAAGTGGTCTATGAATGGTGTAACTGTAATTACCACATAATAATGAAAATGCAATGATTCTAGAAATGATTCAATTTCTTGAAATGATGCGAATGCAAATATCTATGAAGGATGTACTTGTAAAGGTAGAATGCAGATGCTCATGAAATAGTGCCAATGCAAATACCCATGAATGATTCAAATGCTTGTCGACACTGTGCAGATGCAAAAGCTTAATAAAGAGATGAGTGCTCATGAGTGATGCAAATGCCCCCGATCATTTTTCTAGACTTTGGCTTAGCCTTTCAAATTCATTTTTCCTCTTCCAAATAGAGTATATCTTCAATTCCTTTTTTCAATCTTTGGCTATTCTCTTTGCCCCAGTAGTTTTTAAACTTTAGTTGATAGAGGTCTGAAACAAGTTCTATTTCTTCTTCTCATATTTGGAAGTCAAGACCTATCCTAGTAGTTCTATGTCTTTGGGTTTGAAAAACCATTGTCTCATGTCGACATAAAAAATGGGTATTTAAAAAAAATATATCTTTATTTGTTTTCTCATTTTGAAAACCTCTGAACAAAAATTTTGACCCCACTATGTGTGATGTACAAATCTTTTGAAGACTGATAATCACTGTTAAAACTTCCCCAATGTCAATCTTTTGTTTTTTTTTTAACTGGGATTAGCAAAGCTTGGTATAACAAGATTCTGATTTTTCCAGGAAAACTTCAAAGCAAAAATGTATGCCCCTTCTAGGCTCACAGATGGAACAGGTTTTATAAATCATGAATTCATTGAGAACCAAACAAATTCAACATTCTTTTAGTTTCCATATCAAGGCATTTTGACAAGCGTTAGGATTGGCCGAGATGTTTAAACCGGAAAGTTTAATCATAGAGAAAAAAGTTTTAGTTTTTGAAGACAATCCTCCGAATGAGAGCTATCAACTTGAGAGGTTTAAGAATTCCTAGGTGTTCCTCGATGACCACTTTTTAAGCTAACCTCCTCTTTTTGTGGTATCGGCACTTTCATTGATGGCATCAAAAATTTCCATTTTACTCTAGACCGCCCATTTTTGGGTTTTCGCCCTAGAGTCCCATTCTTTCCAATTTTTCTCTCTCTCTTTTTTTGTTCTACCATACACTTGAGAATTCTAGATTCTTCCTTAGTGAAATGATAATTTGATGAGATGGGATAAAATCTGAGGAAAAACCTTTCAAATTAAATATTCATGCTTGATCAAAATGGACTTTTAAAGCACGTAATGTAGGCCATGGCTCAGGATTCAGAAAGAAAGGATAAATAGGCCCAAAAATATGTGTTTGAGGGTAATTAGATCAAGGATCATTTCTTGAGGGGGATTCTCTTTGAAACATTTGTCCCTTTTGGACTTTTCATTCATTTTGACTTTTGCGTCTTTTCTTCTTCGTTCATGGCTTTCAATTTGCTATGTCTTTCACACATTTTTTTTTCGATAGAGTGAGCCCGTATTTATTCGGGCCTCCATTTGCTTTGTATATGTCTTGGAGTTAGGACTCATTTCTAAGTGATCTTCCTCGCATTGGTCCCTCAGTGTAGAGGGTGATCCTTGATCAGGGTTCAAAGGGGTGACTTTGGATAATTTTCTCTTTGTGGGAGGGATATGAAAGATGGCCATTTATCATATCAAGCACATATATTCTTATTGAAAATAGATTCCCAGGGGGAATAGATAATCAAATTTTCATTTTGCACTTTGGAATCATCCGAATTCTCATATGCATGATATCGCAATTGTTTTTTCTTTTTCTTTTCCGCATGCCCCAATGATTCATACGTTAGTCCATCATTTTTCACCATATATCCATCATTTCCACATATGATGCCCCAATTTGATTAACTGTGAGAATTTGTATTAACGAGGAACATAGCAATTCTAGGTCTATTTTGAAAAGGTTGAGTTTCAATTATGAGTTCTTTGAAGAGACGAGGAAAATATGGCCCAAAAACGGGTTTTCTCTGGGACATGGGATAATCTAGTTTAATCATTGTGCCCCAGGGTGTTAATCTTGAAGTGATGTTTGGGTAATTGAAGTTTTATGGTCATTGGAAAAGGTCATGAATGGTTTTACCACAATCTTGACACACATCAAATTACCAAAATCTAAATTCTTGAAAGAATGTCTCATTTGTTTGAACATCAAGGAGTTCGAAATTTTTTTAAAAAGTTTGTTTCTTTGTTCATAGCCTAGACTAATATCTACGTCTTTGCTTATTCTTTGATGACAATGGTTTTATGAAGTTCAATCATTCATATTCCTTGAAGCATTAGGTTTTTCAAGTGGTTTTGGTTCAAGGGATTTAGGCCTAGGAAAACCTAAAAGAGAGGGGAGAGGGTATTGGGTCTTTTGTAACAATGATCATCAATATTCTCGAGACTATCCATTGTTAAAACTTCCTTAATGCTTGTTTTTGCAATCTCAAATTATTGTTAAAACACAACAAACACAAAGTATTTAAAATTCAAAATTCATTTAATTCATGTAGATGTCAACATGACACAAGTGCTTTCATGATCACAGTGTATAGAACTACATGCGTCAAAAACATAATATGATTATGCACCATGTTTCTTATGAAACTTGGCTTTCCCATCTTCAAAACTTATTGAACCAGCCTTGATGAGATCCCTGACCTTGTATTTCAAAGCGGGGCAGTTCTCTGTTGAGTGACCTTGATTGCCAGAATGATAACCACAACACTCATTAGCATCATACCAGCTCGGATAAGGGGGCTTCAGAGGCTCTAATTGTATGGGTGTCACAAGGTGATTCTGGATGAGTTGAGGTAGTAGCTCACTGTATGTCACAGGAATCGAGCCAACCTGATTTCTTTTTCGCTATTTATGCCCCCTTCGATTATTCCCAAAGGTGTTCGATTGATAGACAGATGTAAATTCTGGTGTAGTTACAATCATTGGTTGGTATGGATAAGAACCTTGAGAGACATTGTTCAGGGTAGAGTAAAATGGCTGATACGAGGAGAATTAGGGAGGTGGGGCAAAGCCTTCCATGACTTGGGTATCTTCATTTTTCTTTTCAGATGCCCCATTTCTCTTGCTATTGGATGTTCCCCTTTCTCTTGGTATTGGATGTTCTTTCTCCTTCAATTTTCCCATCCTTGATAGCATTCTCAATCATCTCCCCTAAAATTACCATGTCCGAAAAATTCTTCGTGGTGTTGCCGACAAGTATATCATAGTATGGGGCCTGCAGTGTATTCACAAAAATGATAGTGGTTTCCTTCTGAGTTAAGGGCGGTTGTACTTGGGCGGCCAGGCTCATCCACCATTGGGCATATTCTTTGAAGCTCTCAGTAGCTCTTTTCTTCATATTTTGCAAGGTGAGATGGTCAGGCGCCATGTCGGTCATATGCTTGTTCTGGTTTAGAAAAACCCTAGCTAGGTCATTCCAAGAGCGAATCTGATCCTTGCTCAACTGACTATACCACCTAATTGAGGACCCGCTGAGTCTATCCTGAAAGTAGTGAATCAAAAGCTTATCATTATCTATATGACTTGTCATCTTCCGGTAGAACATAGTGATATGGGCTGACGGATCGTTCGTCCCATCATATTTAACAAAGTCAGGGATCTTGAACTTAGGAGGAATGACTAAATCGAGGACCAAACATCGTTCTTTCGCATCTAAACTCCCAAATACATCTGTACTTTCTATTGCTCGGAGCCTTTCATCTAACAACTGATATTTCCCTTGGGAATCTGCCAACTCAACCTCATTTACTGCAACCATTTTCAACTTTGCCTATTCAGCTGGATCATCTGAGTTTAGGACATTGACGGGGTTAACTGTGTTCTGGGCATTAATCATTACGACCTTATTCTGACCCTTTTGTGCCTCTAACCCTTTCCTGGCGATAAAGTTTTTAATGTATCCTTTTCAGCTGAATTAATCATTACGGCAGACATCAGCTCCATCAATTAAGTCATCTGATCCTTAGATTCTGCTTGAGACTTTGCTAGCTGTTCTCGCAATTCTTTCTGTTCCCTTTCCATTTTTTCCATTCGGGCAACTTTTTCATCCTCCATAGCACTAGCCTGTATTACAAGGGTACTCAGTACTTCTTATACCTCTGATTTGAAATGGAAATTCTTTCAAACACTCCTAAAGCCAAGCCAACTTCTATTTTATTCTCCCAAAGTGCGTGTCATGATGAAGGAGCCATGAATGCAATTTGATGCACGTTTAGCCTAAACAATATGATGTATGGACATGTACAGTGGAAACATGCTGACCATTTATGTAATAAATGCAATCACAATCTCAACATGTTGCAAGCAAAGAATAAACAAATCAACACATGGATATATGCAATGACTGATCATGTACATTTCAGCGTATTTCCCAATGAATGATCCTATACACTATGAATGCAACATGATATAAATTATGATACATGTAAACAATGAATAATTGATACAGAGTATATACAAAGAAAATCATGCTGACCATGTGTGTCATGAATATATCCTAATGTTAATAAGACAGATTAATGCATGAGCATATACCGAGAAATCATGCTGACTATGTTTGTCATGAATGCAACCCAAAGTCAACATGATGCATGTAAAGAATAAACAAATTAATGCATGGATATATACAGAAAAAATCATGCTGATTATGAATGCATGAATGCAACTTGATGCTAACATGATACATGTATGAATGTATGGTATGACAAATAATTGATCGGATGCAAAATGCAAAGGGGAAGATATCACGGAGGAAAAGTGAATTGGAGGAACTTAATCATCGACATCTCATAAATTTGAATCATAGTCAATTCATTCCCATATCAATGTTCATAATGGTATAAACCATGTTTTACAAAATCTGAGCAGTAATTAAAACTGTCTTTTACAAGCACTTTATTCTTCCTAGCATCCTAAGGCTATAAGAGCCGACTATTGAAAAAGTGAAATCCTATTACATCATATAAAACTGAAGTCTTTCCACCTCAATGCTGTAAATCTCCCAATCCTAATGACGCTTTCCCAGCCCTATATCAATCAGTGTCGTTGGATCCAACCACTTGGCATCTATAAGAGATTGCACTTTCTTTTTGAATGCTATACAGTCTTCAATGCTATGGCCAACAATTCCACGATGATACTCACATCTTGCATTTGGATTATACCACTTTGGATATGGTGGTAACAGAGGTTTCAATGGGACACATGCAACCATGTGATTTGGATCAGTATAGGGAGAAGCTCTCGGTAGCTGATTGGAAAGGGGTCAAAATGCCTTTGGGTCTTATCCTAGGGTCGTTTCTTAGTCACACAAGGCCTAGGAGTTGGGGCACTTGGTGGTGGCATAAGGTTCGAACCAAAGTGTTTACATGGAGATATGGCGGAACAGCATGGTAAGGGTATGGATTTGGACACGGGGCCTTTGGAGGTTTTATATAGCTCGAGGTTCCTACCCTAGATGCTGGATAAGGTGAATGATAGGGGAAGCAATATAAGCTGCCAATTGGTGGTAATGGAGTGGGATTCATGGGTCCCGTAGTGATCATCCCAATGGACGATTGGACCATAGTAGGGTGGGGACATTGGTTTAAACCTAGGATATTTTGCAGGTATGGTATAGGATCTGAGGTTTCTATCTTTGGTATCAGGCTCTTAGGTTTAATCATTTTCATGATTTTGTCCACAATTTCATCAGGATTGCAACCTTTGTGGCATTGACAAGCGCAGGATCCAGCAAAGATTGTATGTTCTGGACCTAATGGTTTTGGTTGATCCGAAGACGATGCAGAGCCTTGAGAAAGTTCCTCTTTACTCTTAGCCATATCTTCAAACATTTTCAGCAATTTGGCGAGCTGTTCCTTCAACTCCTGGAGTTCATGTCTAAACTCCTCTTGATTGCGTTCCAAAGCATCCAGTCGTTCCTCCGATTAATTCCTCATATCTCGAACCCCTTTCATGCAAATGAAAATGTCATGAGATTTAAGAATACAATTATGAATGTACATGCTCTACTCCTATATGCATGAATATACTGATGATTAATGCATGAACATATACAGAGAAATTATGATGACTATGTATGCTATGGATGCAATCTAATGCCAACATGATGCATGTAAAGAATAAGCAAATTACTACATGGGTATATACAAAAAAATTATGCTAACTATGACGATATTCTACAATGAATGAGCATACATGCTTATGACTATAACATGATGTCAAAATGATATATGCAAAGAATAAATGAATTAACACAAAGGTATATACATGACCAATGATTTCACGAAATTGGCGGGACCAAATTTTGATTATTCAAAAATCTCACTATGCAAAATTTGCCTCTAAATTTAATCTATGATTTTTTTTTTAACATGTTTTCTCTATGAAAAGCCAAACATATTATTTTCAAAAGAATTTCAGAATAATGTATCCTACTATAGTACAATATGCAAATGTTCATGTAACACTACCGGTTTATGAAATCACAAAATGAGATTATTATTACAAACTGTTTATTGTAAAGAATGAGATCAAAAATACAAGATAAATGTACATGCTCTATTCACACATGCATGAAATGTGCAAAAATGCAAAAATGTTTGAAAAAGAATGTTTTGAATTTTGAATTTCAAAAGGTTAGTGAACACTTGCCCCAACAATATCTACTTATATAGGCATCACGGTGCCTTTGGGGCGGACTATCACACTTATTAAGGGCGATGTACGTTCATCTTTCCCCAGTTTACAAAACTTATTTGAGATGTAAAAATAGGTAATAAAAGGTTAGAAATATCCCTCCATGTGTTCCTAACTTCGGTGTATCTAACGAAAATCTGGCATGGCTTCACCTAGGTTCACTATATGAGGGTGAATCGGTTCTAAAGGCCCCGAATTGCTCCTCACTATCGCCGGTGAAGGCTTGTAAGGCACCCCGATAAAAGCGGGTTCAATTCGTTAGAGTATAGTTTCCTATGCCCGTACGGAGGATTATCACGAAGGCATTAGGTACTTTATACACCGAAAGTGTTTCACTAGCCCATACGGAGGATCATCACGAAGGTGTAGTTACTTTACTCCCACTTAAAAGGATGAAACCCGGGTAGAGATTCATGTTATGCAAATGCAGACATAGTGTGTGAGGAGGAACAAAACAAACTTGTCACCACCTACTCTACACCCCTTATTCTAAATACCCCACTAAGATCAAACAATGTAAAGCATTAGTCAAGCAAACATAGAAATATACGCAACAAAATAACCAGAGAACAAATAATAATATGCATGCATATGAAGATGGACATATTTAAAACATTTTATTATTTTCAAAATTCTCTTTATTATTTTAAAAATATGAGAATTAAAATTAAATACCAATTAAACTAACAAAACAGAGACTTAGATAACACACGACTAATTCTAGGCCTGACTCTCTAAAAATGTCCCCAGCGGAGTCACCAAGCTGTCGTAACCCTAAAAAATTATGATAACAAGAAATGTCTCATCTCAAGACTTTATTATTCGTTTTCCTTAGGCGTGACATTAAAAAAACAGAAGGGGAAAAGATGACTTAATTCCTCTAAAAAAATGAAGGTGTCGATACGTGATCCGGATAGTGGGGAACCTTTTGAGTGAGGGGAAACAGAAGTAGAGGAAAAGACGACTTAATTCCTCTAGAAATAATAAATGGTCGAGGGTATGAAAACGGCCTCGTAAAAAGACATGGAGTCGCCACCAATCTTTTTTAGCTAGGTGTGATCGGCCACCTATTAAAATCGGTTTTGTAAAACATTTTAAAATTAAGTAAAACATTTTTTTAAAAGCAATTTTAGGTCTGCGTTATAAACCAGAGAAATCAAAGAAGCGGGTTCGGGAGTAGGTTACGTGCGGGGAAAGATTAGCACCCCCGCAACGCCCTTATAAATCGGTACCTTGTTAATCGTGTGTTATCCCAAGTCTCGGTAAAAACTTGGTTTTTAATTTAGTATTTCAAGTTGATTCCCAATTTTAAGAAAAATAGTTTCATTTTTAATTGAAAATGATCCAAAATTTATCAATTCAAAATTTTTCCTATATTCCCCGACAAAATCGGCAAAATATAGAAATTTTTATTCATTTGGAAAACTTGTCGAATCTTTCTCGTTTTTTGAAAGAAAGATATTCCTTTATTCATGACAATTGATGATATTCCCTCCAGCAAACCCGGTAGAGAACTCATGAATTATTTTAACTCGGGAATATCTTTATTTTTTATTGAAAATCATTTTTTTTTTCAAAACATTTAAAAATATGAACATTAACATGTATGACATAATAAAATGACATGGCAAATCTATATAATATAATGCATCCTAGATGATATGACACAATTAAAATGACATAGTATATTCTAGGTAAAAAAAAAAAATCCTAAGTGTCATGGTATATTCTAAATGAGATAAAATGATTTAAATGACATGACCATTCTAAATGATATGGCATATTTTAAATGACATGGCATGTTATAAATGAAATAACCTAAATGACATGGAATATGATCTAAATGACAAGAAATAACATGGAATTAAAATAATGCTAACATATAATATGCATGAAAATACTAATAAAAATAATAAATGCATGGACATAGTATATGCTAAATAATGTGACAAAGATAACTAAATAGAAAACATAGGATATCATGAAACATTAAAAATCATATGGCAAACAAATACAAGATCATAAAATGTGAATTAAAATAATAGTAATATCATGAAAAATATCATAGCAAAAATCATACATTTAAATAAAATACATGAACATGGAAAATGCAATGCATGAAAAATGTACTTTTTTCCTTTAATTAAAGAAATTTGTATATCTAAAAAGATATCCGGCTACCTTAGGAAAATATGTCAAATTAGATTTTCTAAAAAATGAAACTTTGTGATTGTTTGAAAATAATTTAGAAGAAAAATTTGAATAAAAATTAAAACCCTCACCAAACCCTTTTAAAATGGCTCTAATTTCCTAAGTTTAAAATCCCGGACTTAACTGCCTTTAACCTGAGATTTATAAAATTATTTTCAATGTTTAAAAAGGCTTAGAAACTACCCTAAGACAGTAGCTAAAACTTCTACCCAACCCCTTCTAAATGCCTTAGCCAAATTCAACCCTTATTCCTTTTTTGATTTCAAATCTGCCACTACTGTCCGATTTTACATACGATTGTTTAGCCTATTTTTGAAAATTCTAAAAATTCTAAAAATTCTAAAAACAATATTGGAACTTAAGAACATGTAAATATACACGAGAAAAATTTGGCTTAATTTTTTGATTAAAGATGACTGCCCAGAAAAATTGGAGATGTTCGAGTACTGGGTGAAAAAAAAAAAACTATTTGTCAAAACACATATCAAAATGACCTAAACAATATGCAAATGCATTACAAGGCAAGGGGTACATGAAGAGGCCAAATGATCACATGAGACTCTAATGCAATCCTACTTAGTAAATTACCTAAATAAATGGCAAACCATATCAAAATGCATAATGTCATGACATTTTCAATAACATATAATATACCATAATCAAAATGCACAAGCTCATGGCATGGAAATGCAAGCAAGTTAAGAAACAAAAGAAAAATGCACATGCATGGCAAACAAAATGGAATGGCCGAATATGCATGAAATAATATGATGGCATTTTATCATAGCATTTTCATAAGAACAAGACAAACTAAAATCAGAATATGCAAGTTCATGACATGGAGATATAAACAAGCTAAGAAGCAAAAGAAAAATATACATACAAAGCAAACAAACATGGTATGACCGAATATGCATGAAACAAAATTATGAAAATGCAAACATGAAATACATGGTCTATAAAAAAATGCACAATATGAACAACAAAGGCCAAATATGCAAGGATGCAATATCAAGCATGGAAATGAAATATGACAAATATAGCATAGAAAATAATGTAAAGAAAATGTATACACAAGATTTAACATAGACATGAAGAAATTATAAGCAAAACAAGTAAGTAGAACAAGGAAAGTTAAGCTCCATGGATGGTATCAGATGGGCATAGCCTCTCACCAAACCATAATAACTTGGTCTTGCCAAGATCATGAAGCCTTTCCATCTCAACAAAACAGAAAAATAAGGTAAGCTTCATGGATGGTGTCAAATGGGAATAGCCTCTCACCAAACCATAATCACTTGGTCTAGCCAAGATCATGTAGCCATTTCAGCCTTTTTTGCTTCATATTTTGTGAAAATCACAACAACATGCAAGGAAGAAAGAAAAGAAAAAAAACAAGGCAAGAAAAATGAGCCATTTGGCCAAAGCATAAAACTCCAAGAAAAAATTTGTTTTCACCATTTTAAAGAAGAAGAAGAAGATGAAAACATGAATAAACATTAAAAAACTTTATTTATAAGAAAAATGTTGTAGGAAAACATGATAGAAAAATCAAGAAAACACCATGAAAATGAAAATGAAGAAGAAAGCTAGGCTAGAACTTGGTAGAGATGACTACCTTCAAACTCTCTAATGAAAACCTTTTTTTTTTATTTCTTTCAAAACCTTTTTTCTTGCCAAATTAGCTACTGTTTTCTAGCCAAAAACCTCTGAAAAAATGAAACTCTCCCTCTCCGTTTAGCCTTGGCCGAATTCACCCTTAACCATTGGATGAGAATTGCATTTTTTCTCCCCCAATCTTGGCCATTAGATGTAGATATTTTGATGACAACATAAAAATGTCATCTTGCCAAATGATTCCAGCCCATAAGATGTGTACTCAGCTCTTATATTAACCTTAGCCATTGATGCAAAAGAGGACCAATCCCATGCACTCACTTGCTTGCCCCTTTTGAATGCCTACCCTTGGATGAGTTGTGCTCTTCCATTCTTGGTCATTGGATGAAGCCAACATAAAAATGATATCTTGTAGATTAAATCCAGCCCTCAACATGTGTACTCAGCCCTTGTAGATTGCCTAAGCCATTGGATGAAAAGGGATAATCCCATGCACTCCCTTGCTTAACCGAATTGATGCTTACCCTTGGATGAATTGTGCTCATCTTTTTTCTTCCATTCTTGGCCATTAGATGAGGCTTCTTTTATGACAAATAAAAATGTCATTTTGACATTTAAACTTGACCATTGGATGGTGCATTCAACTTTCCTACAAGGCACCTAAGCCATTGGATGAAGGGGGACCATTTGCAAGGTGTTAGTTATAGCATGTGGCATGATAGTGACTAGAGAATTAAATTGCTTAAGCTTCCTTCTTCTCCTCTATGTTGGCTGACCAAGGGAAGAAAAGATCCCAGCAATTTCTTCTTCTTTCATATTTTCCTCAATTACCAATTTGCCCTTTTTGGTTTCCTTGCTGAAATGACCTTTTTGCCCCCGAACTTAAATAAATAACAAACGAACTTCAAATCTGAATTTTCTGTTTTCAATAATTTAGAAATAATAAAAAATTTAATTATGGAAGTTTTCAAAAAATTTCGAGTCCATTTGCTATTTATTTCGGAATTTTTTTCTGAAATTACCCCTTTTACGCACCTGAACTTTACCATGTTTTAAATGAGCTCCGAATCTAGATTTTTCTTCACCAATCTCTTCCAAATAATTAATAAATGTGATCTGGAAGTTTTCAAAATTTTTGGAGCTCATTTTCTATTTTTTCGGGATTTATCTACTTGAATTACTACATTGGGGACCCGATATTTGGCCATTATGAAAATGAACTAAGAATCAAGATTTTCTTTTTCCAATCTCTTTAAAATAATTTAAAAATGAGATTTGCAAATTTTCAGAAATTTTGGAGTTCATTTGCTATTTTTCCGGGATTTATTCTGTTGAATTACGGCATAGGAGACCCGGTATTTGGTCATTTTGCAAACGAACTCCAAATCAAGATTTTCTTTCGCCAATCTCTTCGAAATGATTTAAGAATGAGATTTACAAATTTTCAGAATTTTTAGAGTTCATTTGCTATTTTTCCCATATTTTCCAATTTTGCCTTTTTGCCTCTGAAACCCGATTTTGCTCAAAACAAGTACGATTTTTAGATTTTCTTCAAACTGAGCCTTGGGCTACCCTTGTTCAATCACTCTTCATTAATTAGGGGCTTTAGTCCTACCGAATTGGGCCATTTCTATAATTTTTCCAAATTTCACCGAAATCCACCAAAAAACCCTAATTCTCGATTTCTTCCAAATTGACTTTTCTATCAGTTATTCTTCCAAATGGCTTCTCCATTACTCGTGGTCAGTACTTATCTCTCATTTGGAACCTTCAAATCTGACCAAATTGATCGTTTAAGCATTTTTCCCCAAATTTCTCGAACTAGGGTTTTCTTTCTTTTGAATCTCCGTAACCCAACTTCCGAACTCCATATCTTTCAATGTAGAACTCAGATTATCAAAATTCTTTCACCATTTTTCAATTGAACCTCAAATCTTAATTTTGAAAGTGGGTTGACTTTTTTGTAGCTGACTTTTTTGGGGTTGACTTTTTCTGGGGTTGACTTTTTTTTGAGTTTGACTTTTTCTGTCTACTTTCTTAGACTAAGCGTCGGAGTACCACCTACAGAATGAGAAAAGCCTTTTAGCATTCTAAAACATCAATTTAGGAAGAAAACGTACCTGATTTAGGGTCCGGACAAAATTAGGTGTCTACAGCTGCCCCTCTTTGGCTATTGCTGAGAATCAGGAATCAGGCAAAGATAAACAAACACTAATTTTGTACGGTTAGTGAAATGACATGTGAAAAGAAGGGAAAAGGAGTTTTCTTTTTTTCTTTTTCATCATTTTTTTTTTGTTTTTGAAAAAGCAGTAAATAGAAGATTTTGTCCTTAAATTGAATTCCCTGACTAATCAAGGCTCGACCCGTCTTAAGGAAACGAGTTCGATTTGCAAGAGAAGAAATGACCTCGACGATAGTCTCGAGGTCTTAACATGTCTTGTTCTCAGCTGTGTTTAAAATTCTGGGTATCTCCTCCAGAAGCTTCGGCTATCATCACCAAAGTCTTGCTCATTTTTAAAACTGTAAAACTCTGAATATCTCCACTAGAAACTTTGGCTATCACCACCAAAGACTTTCTACCTTTTCAAAAGATTTTAAAACTCTGGATATCTCCACAGAGGCTTCCGTTATCATCACCAAAGACTTTCTTTCTTTCTTTCTTTCTTTTTTTTTAACTATAAAACCCTAGATATCTCCTTAGGGGCTTCGGCCATCACCACCAAAGACTTTCTCCCTTTTCAAAAACTTTTAAAACTCTGGATATCTCCACAGAGACTTCGGTTATCATCACCAAAGACTTTCTTTCTTTTAAAAAAAAATTAAACTCTGGATATTGGTTCTTGAAAACATGTTGAAGATTATACCTGAAAGCTTTGAAAAGGGATGCAAATGCTTCTTGGTGCAGATGCAAATGTTAAATAAGATGCAAATGTCTTTGATGCCAAGGTAAATGACTTGATTTGATGTAAATGTTTCTTGATGCAGATGTTGAATAAAATTCTAGGTATCTCCTCCGAAAGAAGATTTCTCATTGTTCAAAAACCCTAGATATCTCCACCAGAGGCTTCAGCTATCACAACCGAAGACTTGTTCACTTTTAAAAATTTGTAAAATTGTAGATATGCCCTCTAGAAGCTTTGGCTATCACCACCAAAGGTTTGCACATTGTAAAATTCTAGGTAACTCCTCCAGACGCTTCGGCTATCACCACCAAAGACTTTCTCATTTTTTAAAAAATTTGTAAAATTCTGGGTGTCTCCTCCAGAAGGTCTAGCTATCACCATCGAAGACTTGCCCATTTTAGAAATCGTGTTGAAAATTATACCCAAAAGCTTTGAGAGAGGATGCAGATGCAAATATCTTTAACAAGATGCTAATGCTTTATGGTGCAAATATAAATGGCTTGAATTGATGTAAATGTTTCTTGGTGCAAATGCAAATGGCTTGGATTGATGTAAATGTTTCTTGGTGCAAATGCAAATGGCTTGGATTGATGCATATGCTTGCAGATGCAGATATTGAATATGATGTAGATGCTCCTACTAATCTTGTTCATGTAAGTGGTCTATGAATGGTGTAACTGTAATTACCACATAATAATGAAAATGCAATGATTCTAGAAATGATGCAATTTCTTGAAATGATGCGAATGCAAATATATATGAAGGATGTACTTGTAAAGGTAGAATGCAGATGCTCATGAAATGATGCCAATGCAAATACCCATGAATGATGCAAATGCTTGCCGACACTGTGCAGATGCAAAAGCTTAATAAAGAGATGAGTGCTCATGAGTGATGCAAATGCCCCCGATCATTTTTCTAGACTTTGGCTTAGCCTTTCAAATTCATTTTTCCTCTTCCAAATAGAGTATATCTTCAATTCCTTTTTTCCATCTTTGGCTATTCTCTTTGCCCCAGTAGTTTTTAAACTTTTATTGACAGAGGTCTGAAACAAATTCTATTTCTTCTTCTCATATCTGGAAGTGAAGACCTATCCTAGTAGTTCTATGTCTTTGGGTTTGAAAAACCATTGTCTCATGTCGACATAAAAAAAGGGTATTTCAAAAAAATATCTTTATTTGTTTTCTCATTTTGAAAACCTCTGAACAAAAATATTAACCCCACTGTGTGATGTAAAAATCTTTTGAAGACTGATGATCACTATTAAAACTTCCCCAATGTCAATCTTTTTTTTTTTTTTTAACTGGGATTAGCAAAGCTTGGTATAACAAGATTCTGGTTTTTCCAGGAAAACTTCAAAGCAAAAATGTATGCCTCTTCTAGGCTCACAGATGGAACAGGTTTTATAAATCATGAATTCATTGAGAACCAAACAAATTCAACATTCTTTTAGTTTCCATATCAAGGCATTTTGACAAGCATTAAGATTGGCTGGGATGTTTAAACCGGAAAGTTTAATCTTGGAGAAAAAAGTTTCACTTTTTGAAGACAATCCTCCGAATGAGAGCTATCAATTTGAGAGGTTCAAGAATTCCTAGATGTTCCTAGATGACCATTTTTTAAGCTGACCTTCTATTTTTGTGGTATCGGCACTTTCATAGATGGCATCAAAAATTTCCATTTTACTCTAGACCGCCCATTTTTGGGTTTTCGCCCTAGAATCCCATTCTTTCCAATTTTTCTCTCTCTTTTTTTGTTCTACCATACACTTGAGAATTCTAAATTCTTCCTTTGTGAAATGATAATTCGATGAGATGGGATAAAATCTGAGGAAAAACCTTTCAAATTAAATATTCATGCTTGATCAAAATGGACTTTTAAAGCACGTAATGTAGGCCATGGCTCAGGATTCAGAAAGAAAGGATAAATAGGCCCAAAAATATGTGTTTTAGGGTAATCAGATCAAGGATCATTTCTTGAGGAGGATTCTCTTTGAAACATTTGTCCCTCTTGGACTTTTCATTCCTTTTGACTTTTGCTTCTTTTCTTCTTCGTTCATGGCTTTCAATTTGCTATGTCTTTCACACATTTTTTTTTTTTGATAGAGTGAGCCCGTATTCATTCGGGGCTCCATTTGCTTTGTATATGTCTTGGAGTTAGGACTCATTTCTCAGTGATCCTTCCTCGCATTTGTCACTCAGTGTAGAGGGTGATCCTTGATCAGGGTTCAAAGAAGAAAGAATTCTTTTGGCTCAAAAGGGGTGACTATGGATAATTTTCTCTTTGTGGGAGGGATATGAAAGATGGCCATTATCATATCAAGCATGAACATTCTTATTGAAAAGCGATCCCCAAGGGGAATATATAATCAAATTTTCATTTTGCACTTTGGAATCATCCGAATTCTCATATGCATGATATCGCAATTTTTTATTTCTTTTTTTTTTCCGCATGCCCCAATGATTCATGCGTTAGTCCATCCTTTTTCACCATATAACCATCATTTCCACATATGATGCCCCAATTTGATTAACCGTGAGAATTTGTATTAACGAGGAATATAGCAATTCTAGGTCTATTTTGATAAGGTTGAGTTTCAATTATGAGTTCTTTGAAGAGACAAGGAAAATATGGCCCAAAAACGGGTTTTCTCTGGGACATGGGATAATCTAGTTTAATCATTGTGCCCCAGGGTGTTAATCGTGAAGTGATGTTTGAGTAATTGAAGTTTTATGGTCATTGGAAATGGTCATGAATGGTTTTAGCACAATCTTGACACACATCAAATTACCAAAATCTAAATTCTTGAAAGAATGTCTCATTTGTTTGAATTTCAGGGAGTTCGAAATTTTTTTAAAAAGTTTGTTCCTTTGTTCATAGCCTAGACTAATATCTACGTCTTTGCTTATTCTTTGATGACAATGGTTTTATGAAGTTCAATCATTCATATTCCTTGAAGCATTAGGTTTTTCAAGTGGTCTTGGTTCAAGGGATTTAGGCCTAGGAAAACCTAAAAGAGAGGGGAGAGGGTATTGGGTCTTTTGTAACAATGATCATCAATATTCTCGAGACTATCCATTGTTAAAACTTCCTTAATGCTTGTTTTTGCAATCTCAAATTATTGTTAAAACACAACAAACACAAAGTATTTAAAATTCAAAATTCATTTAATTCATGTAGATGTCAACATGAGACAAGTTCTTTCATCATCACAGTGTATAGAACTACATGCGTCAAAAACATAATTTGATTATGCACCATGTTTCTTATGACACTTGGCTTTCCCTTCTTCAAAACTTATTGAACCAGCCTTGATGAGATCCCTGACCTTGTATTTCAAAGCGGGGCAGTTCTCTGTTGAGTGACCTTGATTGCCAGAATGATAACCACAACACTCATTAGCATCATACCAGCTCGGATAAGGGGGCTTCAGAGGCTCTAATTGTATGGGTGTCACAAGGTGATTCTGGATGAGTTGAGGTAGTAGCTCACTGTATGTCACAGGAATTGGGCCAACCTGATTTCTTTTTCGCTTTTTATGCCCCCTTCGATTATTCACAAAGGTGTTCGATTGATAGACAGATGTAAATTCTGGTGTAGTTGCAATCATTGGTTGGTATGGATAAGAACCTTGAGAGACATTGTTCAGGGTAGAGTAAAATGGCTGATACGAGGAGAATTGGGGAGGTGGGGCAAAGCCTTCCACGACTTGGGTATCTTCATTTTTCTTTTCAGATGCCCCATTTCTCTTGGTATTGGAAGTTCTTTCTCCTTCAATGTTCCCATCCTTGATAGCATTCTCAATCATCTCCCCTGAAATTACCATGTCCGAAAAATTCTTCGTGGTGTTGCCGACAAGTATATCATAGTACGGGGCCTGCAGTGTATTCACAAAAATGACAGTGGTTTCCTTTTGAGTTAAGGGCGGTTGTACTTGGGCGGCCAGGCTCATCCACCATTGCGCATATTCTTTGAAGCTCTCAGTAGCTCTTTTCTTCATATTTTTTGCAAGGTGAGATGGTCAGGCGCCATGCCGGTTATATGCTTGTACAGGTTTAGAAAAACCCTAGCTAGGTCATTCCAAGAGCGAATCTGATCCTTGCTCAACTAACTATACCACCTAATTGCGGACCCGCTGAGGCTATCCTGAAAGTAGTGAATCAAAAGCTTATCATTATCTATATGACTTGTCATCTTCCGGTAGAACATAGTGATGTGGGCTGACGGATCGTTCGTCCCATCATATTTCACAAAGTCAGGGATCTTGAACTTAGGAGGAATGACTAAATCGAGGACCAAACATCGTTCTTTTGCATCTAAACTCCCAAATACATATGTGCTTTCTATTGCCCGGAGTCTTTCATCTAACAACTGATATTTCCCTTGGAAATCTGCCAACTCAACCTCATTTACTGCAACCATTTTCAACTTTGCCTATTCAGCTGGATCATATGAGTTTAGGACATTGACGGGGTTAACTGTGTTCTGGGCATCAATCATTACGACCTCATTCTGACCCTTTTGTGCCTCTAACCCTTTCCTGGCGATAAAGTTTTTAGTGTATCCTTTTCCCTTGATTACGACAGACATCAGCTCCATCAATTTAGTCATCTGATCCTTAGATTCTGCTTGAGACTTTGCTAGTTGTTCTCGCAATTCATTAAGTTCCCTTTCCATTTTTTCCATTCGGGCAACTTGTTCATCCTCCATAGCACTAGCCTGTATTAACAGGGTACTCAGTACTTCTTATACCTCTGATTTGAAATGGAAATTCTTTCAAAGACTCCTAAAGCCAAGCCAACTTCTATTTTATTCTCCCAAAGTGCGTGTCATGATGAAGGTGCCATGAATGCAATTTGATGCACGTGTAGCCTAAACAATATGATGTATGGACATGTACAGTGGAAACATGCTGACCATTTATGTAATAAATGTAATCACAATGTCAACATGTTGCAAGCAAAGAATAAACAAATCAACACATGGATATATGCAATGACTGATCATGTACATTTCAGCGAATTTCCCAATGAATGATCCTATACACTATGAATGCAACCTGATGCTAACATGATACATGTATCAATGTATGGTATGACAAATAATTGATCGGATGCAAAATGCAAAGGGAAAGATATCACGGTGGAAAGAAGAATTGGAGGAACTTAATCATCGACATCTCATAAATTTGAATCATAGTCAATTCATTCCCATATCAATGTTCATAATGGTATAAACCATGTTTTACAAAATCTGAGCAGTAATTAAAACTGTCTTTTACAAGCACTTTATTCTTCCTAGCATCCTAAGGCTATAGGAGCCGACTATTGAAAAAGTGAAATCCTATTACATCATATAAAACTGAAGTCTTTCCACCTTAATGTTGTAAATCTCCCAATCCTAATGACGCTTTCCTAGCCCTATATCAATCAGTGTCGTTGGATCCAACCACTTGGCATCTATAAGAGATTGCACTTTCTTTTTGAATGCTATACAGTCTTCAATGCTATGGCCAACAATTACATAGTGATAATCACATCTTGCATTTGGATTATACCACTTTGGATATGGTGGTAACAGGGGTTTCAATGGGACACATGCAACCATTTGATTTGGATCAGTATAGGGAGAAGCTCTCGGTAGCTGATTGGAAAGGGATCAAAATGCCTTTGGGTCTTATCCTGGGGTCGTTTCTTAGTCACACATGGCCTAGGAGTTGGGGCACTTGGTGGTGGCACTAAGGTTCGAATCGAAGTGTTTACCTGGAGACATAGCGGAATAGCATGGTAAGGGTATGGATTTGGACACGGGGCCTTTGGAGGTTGTATATAGCTCGAGGTTCCTACCCCAGATGCTGGATAAGGTGAATGATGGGGGAAGCAATATAAGCTGCCAATTGGTGGTAATGGAGTGGGATTCATGGGTCTCGGAGTGATCATCCCAATGGACGATTGGACCATAGTAGGGTGGGGACATTGGTTTGGACCTAGGATATTTTGCAGGTATGGTACAGGATTCGAGGTTTCTATCTTTGGTATCAGGCTCTCAGGTTTAATCATTTTCATGATTTTGTCCATAATTTCATCAGGATTGCAACCTTTGTGGCATTGACAAACGCAGGATCCAGCAAAGATTGTATGTTCTGGACCTAATGGTTTTGGTTGATCCGAAGACGATGTAGAGCCCTGAGAAAGTTCCTCTTTACTCTTACCCATATCCTCAAACATTTTCAGCAATTTGGCGAGCTGTTCCTTCAACTCCTGGAGTTCATGTCTAAACCCCTCTTGATTGTGTTCCAAAGCATCCAGTCGTTCCTCCGATTAATTCCTCATATCTCGAACCCCTTTCATGCAAATGAAAATGTCATGAGATTTAAGAATACAATTATGAATGTACATGCTCTACTCCTATATGCATGAATATACTGATGATTAATGCATGAACATATACAAAGAAATTATGATGACTATGTATGCTATGGATGCAATCTAAGGCCAACATGATGCATGTAAAGTATAAGCAAATTACTGCATGGGTACATACAGAAAAATTATGCTAACTATGACGATATTCTACAACGAATGAGCATACATGCTTATGACTGTAACATGATGTTAAAATGATATATGCAAAGAATAAATGAATTAACACAAAGGTATATACATTGACCAATGATTTCACAAAATTGGCGGGACCAAATTTTGATTATTCAAAAATCTCACAATGCAAAATTTGCCTCTAAATTTAATCTATGATTTTTTTTAACATGTTTTCTCTATGAAAAGTCAAACATATTATTTTCAAAAGAATTTCGGAATAATGTATCCTACTATAGTACAATATGCAAATGTTCATGTAACACTACCGGTTTATGAAATCACAAAATGAGATTATTATTACAAACTGTTTATTGTAAAGAATGAGATCAAAAATACAAGATAAATGTACATGCTCTATTCACACATGCATGAAATGTGCAAAAATGCAAAAATGTTTGAAAAGGAATGTTTTGAATTTTGAATTTCAAAAGGTTAGTGAACACTTGCCCCAACAATATCTACTTATATAGGCATCACGGTGCCTTTGGGGCGGAGTATCACACTTATTAAGGGCGATGTACGTTCATCTTTCCCTAGTTTACAAAACCTATTTGAGATGTAAAAATAGGTAATAAAAGGTTAGAAATGTCCCTCCATGTGTTCCTAACTTCGGTGTATCTAACGAAAATCTGGCATGGCTTCGCCTAGTTTCACTATATAAGGGTGAATCGGTTCTAAAGGCCCCGAATTGCTCCTCACTATCGCCGGTGAAGGCTAGTAAGGCACCCCGATAAAAGCGGGTTCAATTCGTTAGAGTATATTTACCTATGCCCGTATGGAGGATTATCACGAAGGCATTAGGTACTTTATACACCGAAAGTGTTTCACTAGCCCATACGGTGGATCATCACGAAGGTGTAGTTACTTTACTCCCACTTAAAAGGACGGAACCGGGTAGAGGATTCATGTTATGCAAATGCAGACATAGTGTGTGCGGAGGAACAAAACAAACCTGTCACCACCTACTCTACACCCCTTATTCTAAATACCCCACTAAAATCAAACAATGTAAAGCATCAGTCAAGCAAACATAGAAATATACGACAGAATAACCAGAGAACAAATAATAATATGCATGCATATGAAGATGGACATATTTAAAACATTTTATTATTTTCAAAATTCTCTTTATTATTTTAAAAATATGGGAATTAAAATTAAATACCAATTAAACCAACAAAACCGAGACTTAGATAACACACGACTAATTCTAGACCTGACTCTCTAAAAATGTCCCTAGCGGAGTCGCCAAGCTGTCGTAACCCTAAAAAATTACGATAACAAGAAATGTCTCATCGCAAGACTTTATTATTCGTTTTCCTTAGGCGTGACATTAAAAAAACAGAAGAGGAAAAGATGACTTAATTCCTCTAAAAAAATGAAGGTGTCGATACGTGATCCTGGATCGCGGGGAACCTTTCGAGTGAGGGGAAACAGAAGTAGAGGAAAAGACGACTTAATTCCTCTAGAAATAATAAATGGTCGAGGGTATGAAAACGGCCTCGTAAAAAGACATGGAGTCGCCACCAATCTTTTTTAGCTAGATGTGATCGGCCACCTATTAAAATCGGTTTTGTAAAACATTTTCAAATTAATTAAAACATTTTTTTAAAACCAATTTCAGGTTTGCGTTATAAACCAGAGAAATCAAAGAAGCGGGTTCGGGAGTCGGTTACGTGCGGGGAAGGATTAGCACCCCCACAATGCCCTTATAAATCGGTACCTTATTAATCGTGTGTTATCCCAAGTCTCGGTAAAAAGTTGGTTTTTAATTTAGTATTTCAGGTTGATTCCCAATTTTAAGAAAAATAATTTCATTTTTAATTGAAAATGATCCGGAATTTATTAATTCAAAATTTTCCTATATTCGCCGACAAAATCGGCAAAATATAGAAATTTTTATTCATTTGGAAAACTTTTCGAATCATTCTCGTTTTTTAAGAGAAAGATATTCTTTTATTAATGACAATTGATGATATTCCCTCCAGCACACCCGGTAGAGAACTCATAAATTATTTTAACTCGTGAATATCTTTATTTTTTATTGAAAATCATTATTTTTTTCAAAACATTTAAAAATATGAACATGAACATGTATGACATAATAAAATGACATGGAAAATCTATATAATATAATGCATCCTAGATGATATGACACAATTCAAATGACATAGTATATTCTAGGTAAAAAAAAAAAATCCTAAGTATCATGGTATATTCTAAATGAGATAAAATGATTTAAATGACATGGCAATTCTAAATGATATGGCATATTTTAAATGACATGGCATGTTATAAATGAAATAACCTAAATGACATGGAATATGATCTAAATGACAAGAAATGACATGGAATTAAAATAATGCTAACATATAATATGCATGAAAATACTAATAAAAATTATAAATGCATGGACATAGTATATGCTAAATAATGTGACAAAGATAACTAAATAAAAATCATAGGATATCATGAAACATTAAAAATCATATGGCAAACAAATACAAGATATAAAATGTGAATTAAAATAATAGTAATATCATGAAAAATATCATAGCAAAAATCATACATTTAAATAAAATACATGAACATGGAAAATGCAATGCATGAAAAATGTACTTTTTCCTTTAATTAAAGAAATTCGTATATCTAAAAAGATATCCCGCTACCTTAGGAAAATATGTCAAATTAGATTTTCTAAAAAATGAAACTTTGTGATTGTTTGAAAATAATTTAGAAGAAAAATTTGAATAAAAATTAAAACCCTCACCAAACCCTTTTAAAATGGCTCTAATTTCCTAAGTTTAAAATCCCGGACTTAACTGCCTTTAACCTGAGATTTATAAAATCATTTTCAATGTTTAAAAAGGCTTAGAAACTACCCTAAGACAATAGCTAAAACTTCTACCCAAACCCCTCTAAATGCCTTAGCCAAATTCAACCCTTATTCCTCTTTTGATTTCAAATCTACCTCTACTGTCCGGTTTTTCCACACGATTTTTTAGCCTATTTTTGAAAATTCTAAAAATTCTAAAAACAATATTGGAGACTAAGAACATGTAAATATACACGAGAAAAATTTGGCTTAATTTTCTGATTAAAGATGACTGCCCAGAAAAATTGGAGATGCTCAAGTACTAGGTGGAAAAAAAAAAACTGTTTGTCAAATCACATTTTTTGCCTTTAATAAATTCATTCAAAAACCAAAGTGGAAATTGTTGGAAATCATCCTTAAGACCTAAAGACAGTACCTAAACATTTTAAAAACCTTGGACAAAATTGGCTAAGTAAAAAAAAATCACAAAGGTAGAATGATCAATTTGACAATTCTTTAATTTTCCACAAGTATGCTCTAGAGAGCATGACTTTGAGCCATTAATTGGCCTAAGTCACAAATCAAGTGGCAATGACATGGAATGCATGAACAAACAGAAAATGAAATGTATGAAATGCATGGTCTAAAGGTCTAAATGGTAAAGGAAATGCATGACAATTCATGGCAACCTAAATGCCTAGCATGAATTTGCATGGCAATAAATGCTATCCTAGCTCTACATGCATGCAATGCTTGATAATGTAAATGTGACTAGGACCTAATATGTCATAAATATGCATGAAAATGAATGTGACCTAAGACCTAAATATCATATTAATGCAAGACAATACCAATGTGATTTAGGGCTCAATATGCATGGCAATACCAATATGGCCTAGACCTAAAATGTAGTGAGCATGCATAGCAATATTATGAACATATAATGACTCATGAAATTAATGTCAATGCTGGAACAAATAGTAGCTAATACACAATTTCAAGATACGATAATGCAAAGCATGTTACCTAAACAATATGCAAATGCATGACAAGGCAAGGGATACATGAAGAGGCCAAATGATCACATGAGACTCTAATGCAATCCTACTTAGTAAATTACCTAAATAAATGACAAACCATATCAAAATGCATAATGTCATGACATTTTCAATAACATATAATCTACCAAAATCAAAATGCACAAACTCATGGCATGGAAATGCAAGCAAGTTAAGAAACAAAAGAAAAATGCACATGCAAGGCAAACAAAATGGAATGGCCGAATATGCATGAAATAATATGATGGCATTTTTATCATAGCATTTTCATTAGAATAAGACAAACTAAAATCAGAATATGCAAGTTCATGACATGGAGATATAAACAAGCTAAGAAGCAAAAGAAAAATATACATACAAAGCAAACAAACATGGTATGACCGAATATGCATGAAACAAAATTATGAAAATGCAAAAATGAAATACATGGTACATAAAAAAAATGCACAACATGGATTTATGAACAACAAAGGGCAAATATGAAAGGATGCAATATCAAGCATGGAAATGAAATATGACAAATATAGCATAGAAAATAATGTAAAGAAAATGTATACACAAGATTTAACATAGACATGCAGAAATTATAAGCAAAACAAGTAAGTAGAACAAGGAAAGTTAAGCTCCATGGATGGTATCAAATGGGCATAGCCTCTCACCAAACCAGAATCACTTGGTCTTGCCAAGATCATGAAGCCTTTCCATCTCATCAAAACAGAAAATAAACTATGTAAAACAGAAAATAAGGTAAGCTTCTTGGTGTCAAATGGGAATAGCCTCTCACCAAACCATAATCACATGGTCTAGCCAAGATCATGTAGCCAGTTCAACCTTTTTTGCTTCATATTTTGTAAAAATCAGAACATTAGATTACTTGTATAAATCATTTTTTCACAACAACATGCAAGGAAGAAAGAAAAGAAAAAAAACAAGGCAAGAAAAATGAGCCATTCGGCCATGGCATAAAAGTCCAAGAAACAATTTGTTTTCACCATTTTAAAGAAGAAGAAGATGAAAACATGAATAAACATTAAAAAACTTTATTTCTAGGGAAAATGTTGTAGGAAAACATGATAGAAAAATCAAGAAAACACCATGAAAATAAAAATGAAGAAGAAAGCTAGGCTAGAACTTGGTAGAGATGACTACCTTCAAACTCTCTAATGAAAACCTTTTTTTTTATTTATTTAAAAAAAAAATTTCTTGCCAAATTAGCTACTGTTTTCCAGCCAAAAACCTCTGAAAAAATGAATTTCCCCCTCTCTCTTTAGCCTTGGCCGAATTCACCCTTAACCATTGGATGAGAATTGCACTTTTTCTCCCCCAATCTTGGCCATTAGATGTAGATATTTTGATGACAACATAAAAATGTCATCTTGACAAATGATTCCAGCCCTTGAGATGTGTACTCAGCTCTTGTATTAACCTTAGCCATTAGATGCAAAAGAGGACCAATCCCATGCACTCACTTGCTTGCCCCTCTTGAATGCCTACCCTTGGATGAGTTGTGCTCTTCCATTCTTGGTCATTGGATGAAGCCAACATAAAAATGATATCTTGTAGATTAAATCCAAACCTCAACATGTATACTCAGCCCTTGTAGTTGGCCTAAGCCATTGGATGAAAAAGGATAATCCCATGCACTCACTTGCTCAACCGAATTGATGCTCACCCTTGGATGAATTGTGCTCATCTTTTTTCTTCCATTCTTGGCCATTAGATGAGGCTTCTTTTATGAAAAATAAAAATGTCATTTTGACATTTAAACTTGACTATTGGATGGTGCATTCAACTTTCCTACAAGGCACCTAAGCCACTGGATGAATGAGGGACCATTTGCATGGTGTTAGTTATAGCATGTGGCATTATAGTGACTAGGGGATTAAATTCCTTAAGCTTCCTTCTTCTCCTCTATGTTGGCTGACCAAGGGAAGAAAAAATCCTAGAAATTTCTTCATCTTTCATATTTTCCTCAATTACCAATTTGCCCTTTTTGGTTTCCTTGGTGAAATAACATTTTTGCCCCCAAACTTAAATAAATAACAAACGGACTCCAAATTTGAATTTTCTTTTTTCAATAATTCCAAAATAATAAAAAATTGAATTTTGGAAGTTTTCAAAATTTTCCCAGTCCATTTGCTATTTATTTCAGATTTATTTTCGAAATTACCCCTTTTATGCACCCGAACTTTACCATTTTTTAAACGAGCTCCAAATCCAGATTTTTATTCACCAATCTCTTCCAAATAATTAATAAATGTGATCTGAAAGTTTTCATAATTTTTGGAGCTCATTTGCTATTTTTTCGGGATTTATCTGCTTTAATTACTACATAAGAGACCCGGTATTTGGCCATTTTGTAAACGAACTTCGAATCGAGATTTTATTTTTCCAATCTCTTCCAAATAATTTAAAAATGAGATTTGCAAATTTTCAGAATTTTTGAGTTCATTTGCTATTTTTTCGGGATTTATTCTGTTGTATTACTATAGAGGAGACTCGGTATTTGGCCATTTTGCAAATGAAATCCGAATCAAGATTTTCTTTCGCCAATCTCTTAGAAATTATTTAAGAATGATATTTAAAATTTTCAGAATTTTTGGAGTTCATTTGCTATTTTTCCCATATTTTCCAATTTTGCCCTTTTGCCTTTGAAACCCGATTTTGCTCAAAACAAGTCTGATTTTCAGATTTTCTTCAAACTGAGCCTTGGGATATCCTTGTTTAATCACTCTTCATCAATTAGGGGCTTTAGTCCTACCGAATTGGGCCATTTCTGCAATTTTTCCAAATTTCACCGAAATCTACCAAAAAACTCTGATTCTCGGTTTTCTTCCAAATTGACTTTTCTATCAGTTATTCTTCCAAATGGCTTCTCCATTACTCGTGGTCAGTACTTATCTCTCATTTGGAACCTTCAATTCTGACCAATTTGATTTTTTAAGCACTTTTTTCCAAATTTCCCGAACTAGGGTTTCCTTTCTACTGAATCTCCGTAACCTAACTTCTGAACTCCATATCTTTCAATGTAGACCTCGGATTATCAAAATTATTTCACCATTGAACCTCAAATCTTGATTTTGAAAGTGGGTTGACATTTTTAGTAGTTGACTTTTTTAGTAGTTGACTTTTTTGAGGTTGACTTTTTTTTTTAGTTTGACTTTTTTTGTCTACTTTCTTAGACTGAGCCTCGGAGTACCACCTGTAGAAGGAGAAAAGCCTTTTAGCATTCTGAAACATAAATTTAGGAAGAAAACGTACCTGATTTATTCTACACTTATTATTTAAAAAATGGGGGAATTAAAATTAAATACCAATTAAACCAACAAAACTGGGACTTTGATAACACACGACTAATTCTAGGCCTGACTCTCTAAAAGTCTCCAGTGGAGTCGCCAAGCTGTCGCAACCTAAAAAAAATAACAAGTCTCATCGCAAGACTTTATTAATCGTTAAGCGTGACATTAAAAAAAACAGAGGAAAAGTCGACTTAATTCCTCTTGAAAAATGAAGTTTTTGAAAATGACCTTGAAAAAGACATGAAGTCGCCACCAATCTTTTTTAGCTAGGTGTGATCGACCACCTATTAAAACCGGTTTTATAAAATATTTTAAAATTAATTAGAACATTTTTAAAACCAATTTCAAGTCTGCGTTTTGAACCATAGAAATCAAAGAAACGGGTTCGGAAATCGGTTACGTGTGGGGAAGGATTAGCACCCCTGCAACGCCCGTATAAAACGGTACCTTATTAATCATGTGTTATCTCAAGTCTCGGTAAAAAAGTCGATTTTAAATTTAGTATTTCAAATTAATTCTCAATTTAAAGAAAAATAATTTCATTTTTAATTAAAATGATCCGGAATTTATAAATTCAAAATTTTCCTATATTCCCCAACAAACGTGGCCAAATATAGAAATTTTTATTAGTTTGGAAAACTTTCCGAATCATTCTTATTTTAAAGAAGATATTCCGTTATTAATGATAATTGATGATATCCTCCCCAGCAAACCCGACAGAGAATTCATGAATTATTTTAACTCGGGAATGTCTTTATTTTCTTGAAAATCATTACCTTTTGGAAAACATTTTAAAAAATATGAATATGTATGACATAAATAAAATGTCATAGCAAAGTCTAAATAATATAATGCAACCTAAATGATATGATATAATTTAAATGTCTTAGCATATTCTAAATGAAATGAAATATCCTAAGTTATATGATATATTCTAAATGAAATGAAATGACCTAGGTAACATAATATATTCTATATGAAATGTGATATCCTAAGTCATATGATATATTCTAAATGAAATAAAATATCCTAAATGACATAATATATCCTAAATGAAACGAAATGAAATGACCTAGGTAATATAATATATTCTACATGAAATGAAATGACCTAGGTAACATAGTATATTCCATATGAAATGAAATGAAATAATTTAAATGACATGGCAAATATGAATGATATGACATATAATTTAAATGACATGAAATATAAAATAATGCTATCATATAATATGCATGAAGATAAAAATGAAAATAATAATGCATGAACATAGTATATGCTAAATAATATGACAAAAAAAAATAACTAAATAAAAAGCATAGGATATCATGAAATATTCAAAACCATATAATAAACAATATAACATCAAAAAATATAAATAAAAAATAATAACAATACCATAGAAATTATCCTAGCAAAAATCACATATTATATAAAATGCATGAATATGAAAAATGCAATGCATGAAAATGTATTTTTCCTTTAATTAAGGAAATCCGTATATCTAAAAAGATATCCTGCTACCTTAGGAAAATATATCAAATTAAATATTCTAAAATCAAAATACTTTCTGATTGTTTGAAAACAATTTTTTTGAAAAGCTTAGATTAAAAATAAAAACTTGGCTAAACCTTTTTTAAATAGCTCTAATTTCCTAAGTTTAAAATCACGAACTTGACCACCCTTAACCCGAAACTTAAAAAATCATTTTTAGAGTTTAAAAAGGCTTAGAAACTACCCTAAGTCAGTAGCTAAACTTCCTAATCAGCCCCTTCTAAGTAACTTAACCAAAACAGAAAAATGATTTTCCTTCAAATTCAATTCTGTCTCCACTGTCCAGTTTTAAACCATGATTTTGTACCCTATTTTTAAAAATTCTAAAAATTCTAAAAAATATATTGGAGACTCAGGACATATAAAACTACACGGAAAAAAATCGCCTTAATTTTCTGATTAAAGATGAATGCCCAGAAAAATCGGGAAAGTACGAGTACTGGGTTAAAAACTGTTTTGCCAAAACACATTTTTGCCTTTGATAAAATCATTTAAAAATCAAAGTAAAAATATTTAAGACATGAATCACAAACAGTAGCTAACACTTTTAAAAAGTTAGACAAAAATTGGCTAACTAAAAAAAATCACAAAGGTAAAATAATCAATTTGACAACTCTTTAATTTTCCACAAGTATGCTCAAGAGAGCATGACTTTGAACCATTGATTGGCCTAAATCATAAGTCAAGTGGCATGGACATGAAATGCATGAAAGATACAGCAATTACGATGCATGAAATGCATGAGTTTAAACCTAAATGTCATGAAAAATGCATGGCATCAATAAAATGACCTAGACCTAAATGAACTTGCATGGCATTTAATGCAACCTAGGTCTAAAATGCATGGATATGCATGACAAAACAAACCAATCCTACATCTAAAGTATGCATGGCAATAACAAAAACACAAGGCATGCTTAAACAAAATACTCAACCAAATGTCATGAAAATGCAAACCTATCAACTAACATAACAAAAATGCACAAATAAAGCAAATAAAGTAAAGTAGCCGAATGGCCTCATGTTCAAAAATGAGCATGGCATTTTCACAAACACTTGATATGCTAACATACTTAACTAAAGAATAACACTCAAATCATGCAAATATAAAGTAGAGGCATGAAAACCAACAAGCATTTTACAAACACATGGATTTCCAAATATAAAACATAAACAAACTTAAACATTTTGAAAATAGAAAATAAAAAATGCAAGAACATGATAAATAGACTCATAAATGGAAATAAGCAAGCAACCACATGAAAACAAACTTCAAGTTTATGTAGTAGAAGAAGATTTAAAGTATCAAAACTTATGTAATATAAAAAATAACATGAAATAACAAAGCAAACAACAACTAAAAAAAATTGGGCTATTCGGCCCTATCAAAAAACAAAGGAAAAAAAATATTTCAAAAGCTTTTTATAAGAAAGGATCAAGAAGGAACTTAAAGAAGATCATTAAAAACACTTATTTAAAAAGAAAAATCAGAAGAAACTCACCAAAATAATAATCAAAATAGCAAATCAAGAATGGAAAATCAAAGAAAGTGCAAGAGTATGGTGCTAAAAACAACCTCTAGAAGCTATCTTTAAAGCTTTTTCTCTTATAACTTTCTTTTCTTTTCTAAACTTTTCTTTTTGCTTCTCAACAATGGAGAGAAAATCAGCCAAAAGCAAGAGAGAATAGAGAATGAGAGTGTGCTGAAAATGAAAGAAAGAAAATATCTTGTAGTGGCCGAAACCCCCCTCTCTCTAGGCTAGGATGTTGTCATTTTTTCCTCAACCAATTTTCATCCAAGGGCTATTGATGCAAGATGTTTAAGACATGAAATTATCACCCTTAGATTAGTCCATCAGCTATCCACAATTAAAGTTGTTCAAGAATCTTAAGCCATTATGTTGACACTCTCCTTGTTCATGCATTGGTCCATGTGGCTTATTTGCGAAGGCTTGATCAAAAAATCACTAACTAACTCTTCATTGTTAGCCTCTTGATTAAAAAATCAAAACCTTCCTACCCATCTTTGGGCCTTGGCCGGCCAACCCCCCTTTTCGGTTTCTTGGGTAAAATTACCTTTTTGCCCCCCAAATGTAAATAAAGGGCAAACGGACTCCAAATTCAAATTTTATTTTTTCAATACTTTCAAAATAATAAAAAATTTAATTTTGGAAGTTTTCAAAATTTTTCAAGTCCATTTGCTATTCATTTAGATTTTTTCTACCAAAATGGCCCTTTTATGCCCCCAAACTTTACCATTTTTTAAACGAGATCCAAATCCAGATTTTTCTTCACCAATATCTTCCAAATAATTTAAAAATGTGATCCGGAAGTTTTCATAATTTTTGGAACTCATTTGGTATTTTTCGGGATTTATCTACTTCAATTATTACATAGGGGGGTCGAGATTTGGCCATTTTACAAACGAACTCCGAATCAAGATTTTCTTTTGCCAATCTCTCCAAATAATTTAAAAATGAGATTTGCAAATTTTCAGAATTTTTGGGGTTAATTTGCTATTTTTTCGGGATTTATCTTCTTTAATTTCTACATAGGAGACCCACGATTTGGCCATTTTGCAAATGAACTTTGAATCAAGATTTTCCTTCACCAATCTATTCCAAATGATTTAAGAATGATATTTGCAAATTTTCAGAATTTTGGAGTTCATTTGCTATTTTTCGAAAATTTCCAATTTTTGCCCTTTTACCTCCGAAACCCGATTTTGCTCAAAACAAGTCTGATTTTTAGATTTTCTTCAAACTGAGCCTTGGGCTATCCTTTTTTAATCACTCCTCATCCATTAGGGGCTTTATTCCTACTGAGTTGGGGCATTTCTGTAATTCTTCTCAATTTCATCGAAATCCACCAAAAACCCTAATTCTCGATTTTCTTTCGGATTGACTTTTCTTTCAGTTGTTCTTTCAAGTGGCTTCTCCATTACCTGCAGTTAGTGCTTATATTTCATTTGGAACCCTCAATTTCGACCAATTCGATCGTTTAAGCATTTTTCCCCAAATTCCCTGGATTAGGGTTTCTTTTCTACTGAATCTCCATAACCCAACTTCAGAACTCCATATCTTTCGATGTAGACCTCGGATTATCAAAATTCATTCGCCATTTTTCAATTGAAATTCAAATCTTGATTTTGAAAGTGGGTTGACCTTTTTAGTAGTTCACTTTTCGGGGTTGACTTTTTTCCAAGTTTGACTTTTTATGCTCGCCCTCTTAAACTAAGTCTCGGAGTACCACCTGCAGGATGAAAAAACTCTTTTTACATTCTGAAACATCAATTTAAGAAGAAAACATACCTGTTTTAGTGGTCTGGACAAAATTAGGTGTCTACATGAGTAGAAGTCCATGTCTATCTTGATGTTGTAATTTTTGGTGAATTTTTTGATTTTTTCTAATTGCCGAAACTGCCTCTCAAAGTTTTGCAAATAGTTTGCATGGTTGCTGGAATTTTCTGGGCAGCCTTGAGTTCTTGAATTCGATTCTTGAATTGTAGGTATAATTGGCTGAAAATAAAAGAATGAATTGTGTGTCAATTGTTCACCACTTAGCCACCAAAATAGGCGGCTGCTTTGGGGCAAACGTTACCCCAACAAGAGCTGCAGGTTACGACGTGACTTACTAAAGGTGGGAGGCGACTACACACAAAAGTTGTGTGTTAGGGCATAGCTTTCTATTTTGGGAAATTCTTATTCTTTGGAATTTTGGACTTGTGGAAATTGTTTCCTAGTCAAGATTGGATTCTTAAAAGTTAGGAATGCACCTAAGCTATCCCTATGAAAATTGTTTCCTAGTTGGACAAGGACTCCTAAAAGTTAGGAGAAGATATGAAGCTTTCCTTGTAGAGAAAGTTTCCTAATCAAACTTGAACTTCCTAAGGTGTTAGGAAATCTAATTAAATTGTTTAATTAGATGGAAGATTTTAATTAAATGAATACTAATTGGATCAGGACTCAAGTAAATTGAATTAAAATTAAAATTGCTAGATAATTTGAGCCAAGTATATTTAAATGAGTTTAAATATTACTTTCCTTAAATGACACACAAGATTACTAAGTGATATTAAATATGTATGCATTTAATTATATACTTTATGATGTGATTATGAAAGCGTGAGGATGGTTATGGACTTAGACCTAAGACTTATGTCATGGATGGTTAAATTTTCTTTTTGGTATTTTTATAAATAGGGTCTGCGAACCCTGCCTTCTCTTTTTATTTCCGGAGTTGTAAATTCTCTTTCACCTAATTCCCCTCGAATGTAACTTGAGGTTTCTATCAAAGATATGTAAATGTTATATAGGCTTATAGATTTAGATTTAGGCTAAGATTAGAATTTATGCAATTCCAAATGTAAGGAGATATGGCGCCAAGAAGAAGGACCAAAGAGATCACCATCAAGACTTATGAAGACTATGTATGGTATCCCTAGGAATTTGACCAACTAGTTTCCTAGTGGCTCAAGGAAACTAGAGTAGTAAAGTTCATAATCATCCTAGTAGATTGCATGAAATAGATTTATTTTTGAACTTACATATGTGATATATATTTGAATAAATGCTATGCATGTCAATCAACAAAGAAAAGCAATGAAACCTATTTAATGAAATAAAGAAATCCCTCATTAAATTATATTGAGTCCATGTTACGCATGATTAGTTGCCTTCCACCATCTTAACAAGATAACTAGAGTTCTTCCAGTAGGAGGCTTGTTGAGTCACTCAATGTCAAACTACTATACGAATATGTTTGAGTTAAAGAAGGTGGGTCTTACTCAACTAAGTGTTATGTTATCTGGATGCGTCAAACTTGATCACATGATATTTAGAGGTAAAGGTTAGGCGAAATGCATATGATGCATTTAGGCAAAGTGTTGTCACCTAACTGATCAAGTAGTTGCATAGAGATGCAATTGGTAAGAAAAGTTACCTACTCAATTAGTTTCAACATGGCTTGTGGAGTCACTCAAGGTCATGGTGGGATGAAAGGGGTCCTTGCACACGAAGAAGTTTAAAAGTTAAATTTCTCGACTAGTAGATGAGGGCTACTATGTTGATAAAGTAGTGAGAACAATCATTCAGACTTTAAAACCTAGTTTTAATGATTGCAATTTGCATAATGACTATTATATGCATTGGTTTATATGGGATATAAATTGTCGTGGCAGGTTAACTAGTCACTTGATTGCATACTTGATGCAAAGTCAATTTCACTAATTAATGAAATGAATGTCTATGTCCTTAATGATCGATGAGGTATTTAGCAATGAGAAGTTCAAACATCTCGAGGAATTGTTCCGATGAAAGATGATTAGAAAGACAGCCTATGAGGCATCATGTGCTAATGGATGCATCAACAAGTTTGAGAAACTTGGTTGATTTATGGATCATAATCTAAGTATAGACTTAGTTCTTTCTTCATTGTCTAAGAGCAATTTGCAAGTCGTGTTGTATTACAACATGAACCAAAATTTGCTAAATATGCTCACTAGACTAGAAGATCAGCCACTTTGTTACTTCCACCAGGGGAAGGTAACTGAAGAAACGTTCTTCAAAGTTAGGATAATGAGATGAAGAAAGAAATTGATATTGATAAAAGGACATGCCATCATTGTGGCAATGCAAGGCATTAGAGGCTTAAATGCAAGAAGTATATTTGATACTTGAAAGAAAGTGAAACTTGAGAAGTTTTACTTCATGATTATTATGAGTTTGTTGTCACTACCTTTAGGTATATGATACCTATAAAATTGGTTCAAAGATATCTATGACATATAGATGGAACTAATAGTAAGGACAAGTGAAAAGAATAAGACCAATGAGGTGGCAACCTTAGTTGATACTTGATCAAGCTTGCCAACCTATTCATGATGAATGTTTTAGAAACATTATCATTGATATTTCAATTATGCTAGCATTAGATGCTTGGCCATTCATCCTAGAATGAACCGAAAGGTTATATGGAATTTATTGGTCTTATTACACTCATAAAAACTAGAGACTTGCATAAAAGATAATAAAAGGTTGTTCAAGTCAAAAGTATAAGATTAAAGTACATAGATACTAGTAGTTTCTTTGATTATGAATCAAAGGAAATCTTATACAAAACTTGACAATTAGATGAGCTTTGGCTCAAGGAATTTCATAATGAGATTATGAAACTAATTTAGTTAAAGAGCATTCTTATTAAGATATGATCTAAATTAAGAATGGATTGAAACTAAATTGATTGATTATCTAATAGAATTCATATCAGATGAATTGGATGGACATTACTATATGACATAGAAAAGTCCATAATGCTCTAAATAGCCAAGATTGCCGAAACACTAACCTATAAAGGATTTCGAATTGTATTTGTAAAACAAACATTCATATGGGATATGACATGTTTGGTTTTATAATTACAAATGTGCAGTCAAACGAGTTTTGAATTCACATCCAATAGGAAAGTAAATGAGTTTACTTTGAATGTTTCTACACAAGTAGGAAACAGTGGGAGTATTATGACATTTAAAAGTTAAAGGTCATAAGTAGAAATCCGAAGTTTATGCGTAGGATGCATAAAGGCACAAAGATTTATTAGGATGCATTATGATGCATTACTCATACGAGATAAGTCTACTAAACATAATGATTAAGTAGGATGCATAGTGATGCATAACTCATAAGAGATGAGTCTACTTAATAGAACATTGTTAGACAATGGATTGAGATATCCAGTTTTGATAGTGACATTCAAGAGTTGAATTTATCAAAAGGATGAGATATCTTTTGTGCACACCTAAGGGTTAGTGGGAGTAATGAGGATTACTCATTGAACAATGTATATCAGATACATTGATGATTAAAAGGTAAATCAACAGTTATGCTAAGATCTAACAGATTTAGCAACAACTGATTGGATTAAATGTTAAATGAGTTTAACATAGATAGAATCCAATAAGTGACTTAAAGCCATGATGTTAATAAATCAGTCATTTGGAATCGTTCCAAATCTAAGAGGACTGGATTATTTACATTCTAAGTCAGAATACAAACCTTTTGTTTAAGGCTGCAAAAAGGTGTATTTGGATCGATATCTCACTGGGCTAATTAAAAGATTCCTAGTTGTTAAAGTAACAACATGAGCCATAAGGAATCGGGTTTCATTATGATCCGGATAAGTATTTGTGACTATGATAATAGAGATTATCAAAGGTATATGACCGAAGCATATTCTTACAATAATGTACTGAAGCTATGTCCCAGTAGAGACACAATTGCTAAACGAAAGAGTTCGGCATTGGATGCGTTAGCGATTGTCTTAGTGCAAGTAGGAGATTGTTGGTATATGCCCTATAGCCAATCGGTTTGGTCAGGCATAAACTACCAATAATGCAAACCTATCACTATATCTTAGTGATACAAGGTTTTCCTTCATGTTAGTACAATGATAAGGAGTTATTAAGTACTAATCGAATGAAGCCCATGGAACATAATGGCCTTGCAAAGGAATTATATATAATTGTGAGATCCTTATGCATCAAAGCCATGTTCCTAAAATGGTTCTTGGTCATCGTATTGCCAAGACGGGGCATTGGCAATGCTCAAAGACTGGTACATGTTAAGCCTACTTACTTAGTAAGCAACTGATCTCACGTGTTGAAGTACATGAGATACTTTAGGATAACATGTGGGTGTTTGTCTGTTGAACAAGTTCACTGAACATGACCCGCTATGAGAACTCCATTTGGTATTTTCACTCAAGTGTCTATGGAAACGTTCTCACGTATCAGTCGTGTAAGTAGTCCTCTGACTTGTAATACCAGGTCATCTTGTATGGGGAGTGTCATACTTTGATTCCATCACGAACGGGTCCCTAACACAGAGTGATGCTTATGGTAGGGTGGTTTTGGGTATGACATGAACCATACGAACATGGACGAGTGATCCAGAGAGGATTCACCACTCCAAGTGACATCAGAGACATATCTCATCTGTTCTTGGCTTAAGTTAACTTGATGGAATCTCTGGCCAGAGTATGATGAATTTAGGAGAAATAGTTTCTCTAAATTCACAAAGTTAACCAAAAGTTGCAAGAACTAATATGGATTGAACATGAGTAGACACTGCACCATGCTCATGGTCTTTTCGGGATATTTGGTGAAAAGACCGAATTACACTAATAGACTGAACACGAAAGGTTATGTCGACACTAACTTGACTCTCCAGTATTTGGGTGGTCATGATGGCTGGCTAGAGTTCGCTCATGATCTATGAGTATAAATTAATTAGATTAATTTATCTTCATTGCCAACATATTGGAAGCCTAATAGGTCACACACAAAAAGGTGAATTAAGAGATTAAAATGGAAAGAGCCTAATTGATTAATTTTAGAATTTAATCAATAGGGACTTAATTAAATAGTTTAATTAAGTGGAAAGACTTAAGGGCAAATACATAAGAGCTATTTTCCATAGTCCAAACCCTAGAGTGTTTGCTTGGGCGACCTCGCAATAGCCCCCCTAGCTTGTCCAACCTCGCAATAGCCCCCCTAGCCACATATGTGATATGCTTACAGGCTTTGGTGTCTTCTTGATTTCTTGGCTTCCTCCTTGCCTCTTCATGGATTGCTAGAGAGAAAAAATATTTTCTTTCAAGAGAGAAAAGGCATAGAGTGAAGAAGAAAGAAGATCAAGATAATCCTAGAGGTTGGCGCATCAAACCAGGAGAAGCAAGAAAAGCTTTTCTTCTTCTTGATACTTATGAAGCATTCGGTCATGGTATGTTTAGATGGGGAGAGGTTTCTTGAAACCTAAACTACTAGCATCGTTTTCGGCAAGACTCCATTGCTACCTTATGAAGGTTTTCTTGATCATCTTATGTGGATTATCGCTAGAGGCCAGACACTTGTGTGGCTTGAAGTCTCGGATTGATAGCTTGGTGTTCAAGATTGAGTGAGCTGTTTGTAAACTCAAGATTACTAGATTGATAGCTTTATAATTACAAGATCACGTTAAAATTTTACAATCATGATCCTGTTAGATTCGACTGTCTCTTTGTTTATTATTCTGCTGCGTTCATGTTCTTCTCTAATTCGGTTATTGTTTGAGCATGAGGTTGAATCCCAACAAGATGACCTAATGCCTAAAAGGTCATGTGTATGACAATAAATGTAACCTTAGACCTAATATGCATGAAAATGCATGGCAATAAATATGACCTTAGACCTAAATGAACATGAAACATGCATGGCAATACAAAATGACATAAGACCTAATAAGCATGAAAATGTGCATGGCATACAAAGATGACCCTAATGCCTAAAATGTCATGAGAATATGCATGGCAATATAACATAACCTAATACCTAATATGAACATGAAATATGCATAAAAGTAACATGAACATAGAATGACGAAATGAACATAAGAACAATGCAAGAACATGGATAAACAAGTACACAATAACATGGCATAATGATGTAAAACATGAATCAAAGCATGGTAGTCACATAATCAAAATAAAAGTGCAAACACAGGACAACAAAAAACATGGTAGCCGAATGGACACTTAAACAATATGATGAAATCCTAGCAAGGCAATACCACAAACACATGGCATGGTGAATATGCAAGACATAAATGAAAGCATGATAGACAAATAATCATGATGAAAATGCAAAGATATATCTAGGCAAATACATGAACACATGGTATGGCAATAATACAAAGCATGAACAACTTGATGTAGTAAAAACAGAAAATTAAAGTTAGTAAATAAAGCAAGTAGACATGAAAATAAATGATAAAAAACAGCAAAATAAGAAAAAGAAAGGAAGTTAGAATTAAGCTCAATATCTTGATTATTTTAGAAGGCTAAAATATCAAAACAAGCTAACACACCACAACCAACATAGGAAATAAATCAAACACAAGACAAGCATACCAAAAGACCATTCGGCCACCAAGAAAAAGTGTAGTAAAAATTTGTTTTTTTCATTTTTTAATGAAAACACAAGATAGGAGCCTTAAAAGGGAGTTTAAAAAAACCTTTATTACATAATAAAATAACAAGAAATCATATGGAAAATGAGCAAATCAGCATAGAAAAAGAAAGAAAAATGCAAGAGTTAGGTGCCAAAAGGCTACCTTTCAAAGCTATCTTTCAAGCTTCCTTCTCTTCAAATTTTTATTTGCTTTTCTACCCCTTTTTGCCACTGCTGATGCATCCAAAAATCAGCCAAAAGAATCCTATAAAATCAAAATACTCCCCCCTCTAAATAGTGCTGGCCGAATGGCCCTAGTATTGAAAGGATGTTGACATCTTTTTTCCTAGCTAGCAAGATCTAAGGGCTACCAATCAAAGAAGCTAAAAATGTGAAATTACAACCATAAGATTAAGTGATCAGCTCCTAACAATAACAGCTAGCCTAGAATATGTAACCATAATTTTTCATCCTTCCTCTTCATTCATTTGACCATGTGACACGTTCATAAAGGCTCAATCAAATAAAGATACCATTTTGCTATCCAATTTTGGCCTTTGGATAAAGAACTCAGCCAACCCTCCTCTCTACATGGTCTGGCCGAATGGCCCTTCAAATTCCAGCCATTTATCTATTTTTTAAAATGCAAAAATGGCCTTTTTTAGTTTCTTCGGTAAAATTGCACTTTAGGCCCCAAACTTGATTAAATTGCAAACGGACTCCAAATCCGGATTTTATTTTTCCAATACTTCCTAAATAATATAAAATTGAGCTCTGGAAGTTTTCATAATTTTTCGAGCTCGTTTGCTATTTTTTCCAGATTTATCTTCTGGAATTTCGGTTTGATGCCTATGAAATTTAGCCTTTTTCAATTGAGCTCCAATTTCAGATTTGTCTTCTCCAATCTCTTCCAAATAATATAAAATTGAGATCTAGAAGTGTTCATAAATTTCAAGCTCATTTGCTATTTTTTCGGATTTATCTTTTGGAATTTCAGCTTAGTGGGCTCGAACTTTGCCATTTTTCAAATGAGCTCCGATTCTGGATTTTTCGTCGCCAATCTTTTACAAATAATATAAAATTTAGATCTGGAAGTTTTGTAATTTTTCGATCTCGTTTACTATTTTTCCCAGATTTTCAAAGATTGCCCTTTAACCCCCGAAACCTAGGTTTTACTCAAAACAGGTTCGATTTCCAGATTTTCTTTTTCCATGCCTTTGTTATATATTGAATTGGAGTTGGTCCAAAAATGCCCAATTTTTACGATCAAATTCCCCTCTGATTTGATTTTTCCTTTTTCCAATATCGAGAATTTCCTCTCTTTTTTTCCAACCGGCTCTTTTCTCGGAATTACTTCAAACTGAGCCTTGGGCTATCTTTTTTTACCCACTCTTTATCAATTAGGGGATTTAATTTTACCGAATCAGGCCATTTCTGCAATTTTTCCAAAATTACCAGAACCCTAATTTTCGGTTTCCTTCCAAATTGACCCTTCCTTTGGTTTTGCTTCCAAATGGCCTTTCTAGTACTCGTAGTCATTGATTATATTCCATTCAGAACCTCCAATTTTGACCAATTTGATCGTTTAAGCACTTTTCCCCAAATTTATCGAATTAGGGTTTTCTTTCCACTAAATCTCCAAAACCCATCTTACGGACTCGATATCTCTCGTTGTAGACCTCGGATTATCAAAATTCTTTCACCATTGTTCAATTAAACTTTGAATCTTGATTTTGAATGAGGGTTGATTTTTTCAATAGTTGACTTTTCGGGGTTGACTTTTTTTGGATTGACTTTTCATGGTTGCCCTCTTAAACAAAGTCTCGGAGTACCACCTGCAGGGTGAGAAGAGCTTTTCTGCATTCTAAAACATCACAAGGAAGAAATTTACCTGATTTAGGGGTTCGAACAAAATTAGGTGTCTACAGCTGCCCCTCTTTGGCTATTGCTGAGAATCAGGAATTAGGCAAAGATAAATAAACACTAACTTTGTCCAGTTAGTGAAATCACATGTTAAGAAAAGGAAAGGGAGTTTTCATCATTTTTTTTTTGTTTTTCATCATTTTCATTCATTTTTTTTTTGAAAAAAAAAGCTATAAATAGAATATTTTGTCCTTAACTTGAGTTTCCTGACTAATCAAGGCTCGACCCGTCTTAAGGAAACGAGTTTGATTTGCAAAGTGATGACTTGGGCGAAACCAAAAGTCGAAAAGTTATCTAGGTGAAACCATAGAAAATTTTCATGGTGATGACTTGGGCGAAACCAGAAGTCGAAAAGTTATCTAGGTGAAACCATAGATAAATTTCATGGTGGTGACTTGGGTGAAACCAGAAGTCGAAAAGTTATCTAGGCGAAACCATAGATAATTTTCATGGTAATGACTTGGGCTAAACCAGATCTGAAATGTCAACTTCACTAGACTTACTTCTTTCTGCGTAGCTACATCAGACTTAATCACATCTAACATACCAACATCACTAGGCTTAAACCATAACTGCCAGCTTACATTGGGCTTAATTACATCTAACATGCCAACTTCACTGGGCTTAAACCATAACCGCCAGCTTACATTGGGCTTGATCACATCTAACGTGCCAACTTCACTGGCTTAAACCATAACTGCCAGCTTACATTGGGCTTAATCACATCTAACGTGCCAACTTCACTAGGCTTACTTCCCTTTCTGCAAGCTATATTGGGCTTAATCAAATCTAACATGCCAACTTCACTTGGCTTCAACCATAACTGCCAGCTTACATTGGGCTTAATCAAATCTAAACTGCCAACTTCACTTGGCTTAAATCGCTTTTGTGCCAGCTATATTAGGCTTAATCAAATCTAATGTGCCAACTTCACTTGGCTTAAATCATAACTGCCAGCTTACATTGGGCTTAATCACATCTAACCTGCCAACTTCACTGGGCTTACTTTCTTTTGTGCCAGCTATATTGGGCTTAATCATATCTAACGTGCCAACTTCACTAGGCTTACTTCCTTTTGTGCCAGCTATATTGGGCTTAATCAAACTAACATGCCAACTTCACTAGGCTTAAACCATAACTGCCAGCTTACATTGGGTTTAATCAAATCTAAAATGCCAACTTCACTAGGCTTAAATCACTTTTGTGCGAGCTATATTGGGCTTAATCAAATCTAACGTGCCAACTTCACTAGGCTTAAATCATAATTGCCAGCTTACATTGGGCTTAAACAAATCTATCGTGCCAACTTCATTGGGCTTACTTCTTTTTATGTCAGCTATATTGGGCTTAAACAAATCTTTCTTTTGAGAAACTCCTCTTTCGAGGCTCTACCACTTTAAAAATATCTCATCTAAAAATCATTTTCATTTTTCAAAAACTTTCATCATCTTGGGATTTTTCAATACTTTCTTGATTTCATCGTCCCAAAATATCTCAATACTCACATCTTTTCTTTTCAGACAAACCTTTGTTTTTCTTCTTTTCTTCAACAAATTCTTTCCTCTAAATCTAAAGAAGGCCCTTCCCATTTTGGGAAACCTATCTTCTTTTCCTTTTTGTCTTTTCAATGCTTGGCGAATGTAATGATCAAATGTATAGATGCAAAAACCAATGTAACCTGTGAAGTTGCAGATGCACATGTTCATTACATGATGCGTGAATGCTTATGACACCATTTCACATTAAGAGAATGTTAAGAGGGTTGATCATCTCCCTTTTTCCTCGTGTCCTGGTGAGGTTTCCTAGTGGAGGGAATGACTCCTGCCCCTTGTCTATATTTTCCAATTCATCTTGTTGGAAGAAATCGTATGGCTTCGTATTCCCAATTTGTCCTTGCCCTAGTAAATTCTTTCTTTTCAGTTATCTGGTCAAAACCAAAACACAGAGTCAAACTTCATTCAAACTCAAAATTTCATGCTCCTGAATAATATGAACCTTTTGCTAGAGCATATCCACATCAAAATTTTAGTTTGTTCTTCCTAAGTCATGTCAATTTCATTTCTTCCAAAATAGGTGAAATTGAAGTCTTTCAAAAATTGGTGATCACCATTAGAGACATTTCTAAACGATATGGGAAATCAGCCTCACTTTTCGAGTGATTTGAATGGTTTAATGTAACAAGGTCAATGGGCTGATGCAATAAGGTCTGGATTAGTTTAGGAAAGCTTTTCATCTTGACAAAGAGGAGAAGGTGAATGTCCTTTTATCTCGGCTCATGAGTAAGTTTTCTCAAAACATGAATTCCTTAAAACCAAACATTTTTTTGGAAAAAGTTTTAATTAAATCTCATGAATCCTCCAATCTCTAAATATGGCATTTTGATTAGTGTTAACCTTAGCCATGACAGGTTCAATGTTGGAAGGAAAAAGGTTTAACTTTCAAAATCAATTCCAAAAAAAAGGCTATCCTTTTTGTATGTCTAGGAGTTCCTCGATGCTCCTTGTATTCGTCAAACTGATGGCTTCGGCAATACCAATGTGTGGCATTAGAATTTCTTCTTATTCTACTCTAGACTACCCATTTTTGGGTTTTCACCCTAGAGCTTCATTGTTTCTCTTTTTTTATTGTTCCACCATGCATCTGAGAATTCTAAATTCTTCCACAATGAAATGATAATTCGATGAGATAGGATAAATTCTGAGGAAGACTCTTTAAGTCAAATATCCACACTTAATTAAAATGTACTTTTAAAGCACATAATGTAGGCAAAGGTTCGGGGTTCAGAAAGAAAGGATAAGTAGGCTCAAAATATGTGTTTAAGGGTAATCAGATCAAGGATCATTTCCTGAGGAGGATGATTCCCTTTGAAACATTTGTCCCTTCTGGACTTCTCTTTACTTATTTTGAGTTTTGCTTCTTTTCTTTTTTGTTCTTGGCTTTCAATTTGCCATCTCTTTCACACACATTTTTTTTTGTGTGTGTTTCGTTCTTGGCTTTCAATTTGCCATCTTTTCTCTTTTTTCTTTTCCCTTCTTTTTTCTTGTATCTCCATTTTGACAGAGTGAGCCCGTACTTATTTTGGGAGCTCAATTTTCTTTGTTTCTATCTCCCAGCCGGTACTTATTTCACTATGATTTTTGAGAAAATCCTTCCTCGTATTTGCCCCCAATGTGGAGAGTGATCCTTGATCAGGGTTCAAAGAAAAAGAACTCCTTAAGTTCAAAAGAGGTGACTATGGATAATTTCTCTTCGTGAAAAGGATATGAAAGATGGTCATTTCTCATATCAAGTATGAATATTCTCCTTGAAAGCAATCCTCAGGGGGAATAGATAATTAGAATTTCATTTTGCATTTGGAATCATTCAAATTCTCACATTCAAGATGTCACAATATTTTTTTCTTTTTTTTTTCCTTTTTGCTGCATGCCCTAAAAAATTCATGCATGATTCATTTTCAGCCACGAATGATGTCTTATTTTGATTTTCCATTGAAGTGAAGGTCTTTTGGTTTGCGAGAATCCTGCTGTGAAGGAACATCTCAGATTTTATCTTTGAGCTTCTCGCTAAATGAACTTGTTTGGGTTTCAATTTCTTCAAAGTGTTTCCAACACATAAGGAGAGAAAAAGAAAGGTATTCTGGTTCATCCTTTGGTTCATGTCCTGATAAATCAAGGTCTGGGAAAAGGCCTAGAGATTTGACATTTGGATTCTTTCAAAGGGATTCATAGGTTTTTAATCTTTGAGTTTTTTCTATGATTTGTAACATGGCATAACTTTAACACTTATCAAACTATCTAATCTAGATCTTTTGGAAGATTGTCATGTTTACTTGACTTTCAAGAAATCCACGAAAGAATTTTTGAAGTTTTCATTACTCATGGCCTTAATAAAGGTTAATCTTTATGACTTTTGAGTGGTATTTATTCAACTGGTCTATGATCTATGTACATGCAGAGACAGTGTTTCCTAGGAATCCATCCCCCATGATGATCACCATTCTTTCGAAACTCATTTCACTATTCAAAGGAGTATCCTTTTATTTTCAAAACGAAAAATTATTCGTATGGAAATTTATTTTCAAAACTTCAAATGACATATGATGTATGATGCTTGGAATTTAAAGTTCATTCATTTCAAATAAATTGAAAGTAAGTACAAAACATAAAACAAGGTTAAGGAATTCCCCTGATTAGCATGCTACCCTAAGAACAAATGATCCTTAGCCCCGTCGTCCTTGATAAGCATCCACGAGCTCTTTGAACTTTGTCGGGTTTACATCAATTACGACTTGAACTTTGTCCTTTAATGCAGTGCAGTTCTCCGTGGAATGCCCTTTAACCCCGCTATGATACTCGCATGTGGCATTAGGATCATACCATTTAGGGTAAAGACACTTCTTGGGCTTTGCAAGTACAACGGAGATCATTTGGCTTTGCGCAAGCAATGGAAAAAGTTTTGTGTAGGTCATCAAAATTGAATGGTACACCTTTGCCTTCTTTCTTTTACTGCTCTAAGAACAGACTGAATTAAAGTCCGGATCATTTGGCATGATGAAACCCTGAGGTGATGTGAAAGGCCTTGGAGCATTATGATGACCGTGCTGAATCCAATGGTCGACATAGGGTCGGGGATGTAAATAACCACCAAAAGGATCGTCTTGCATTGCACTGAACCCTCCTTTATTTTTGCCTTCAACATTTACGACTTGAACTTGCCCCTTGGCAACATCATTTTTCTTTTCGAAAAACATTCCGGCATTAGTACCCACAATTTTTTGTTTTTTATCCCATCCTCAATCCTACCCACTGCAAACAATATATCTGTAAATTCTGAAAAGACATTGGCGATCAACTTGTCATAATATGGATGTGGGAGGGTATCCACAAACAAAAAATTCATTTCTCTATCAATAAGAGGTGGTTGGACTTGCGAGGCTACATCTTTCCATCTATGAGCATATTCTTTGTAGTTCTCATTGGGCTTCTTTTTCATGTTCTGGAGTGTCAATCGATCTGGAGCCATTTCTAACATGTGCTTGTATTCTTTCAGGAATGCCCAGGCTAAGTCTCTCCATGTATGCACTTGGCCTTTTTTCAACTGATAATACCAATTAGATGCTCCTCCTGTCAGGCTAAATTGAAAAACATGGATAAGCAATTTCTCATCATGCGTGTGCCCTACCATCTTATTACAATATGTAGACAAGATGACCAGATCAGGGATTAAAAGAAACTCTCCTACACTCACGTATCAACGCCGATTTTTAAGCCAATAAACTTAATGTCAATACATGGATGAATGAAAATGCATGGTCTGGCAAATAATTGATCGAACGCAAATGCAAAAGGAATGAAGATACCACAGAGGAAATAAGAATCGGAGGAACTTAATCATTGTCGATACGTGATCCTGATCGCGGGAACTTGTTCGAGTGAGGAGGAAACAGAAGCAGAGGAAAAGACGACTTAATTCCTCTAAATTGAAATAAAAGGTCGAGGGTATGAAAATGGCCTCGTAAAAAGACATGGAGTCGCCACCAATCTTTTTTAGCTAGGTCTAATCGGCCACCTATTAAAATCAGTTTTATAAAACATTTTAAAATTAATTAAAACATTTTTAAAACCAATTTCAAGTCTGCATTATAAACCATAAGAATCGAAGAATCGGGTTCGAGACTCGGTTACGTGCGAGGAAGGATTAGCACCCCCATAATGCCCATATAAAATGGTACCTTATTAATCATGTGTTATCTCAAGTCTCGATAAAAAATCGATTTTTAATTTAGTATTTCAAGTTAATTCCCAATTTAAAGAAAAATAATTCCATTTTTAATTGAAAATAATCCGAAATTTATTAATTCAAAATTTTCCTATATTCCCCGACAAAATTGGCAAAATATAGAAATTTTTATTTATTTGGAAACTTTACGAATCATTCTCGTTTTTTGAAAGAAATATATTCCTTTATTAATGATAATTGATGATATCCCCTCCAGCAAACCCGATAGAGAACTCATGAATTATTTTTAACTCGAGAATATCTTTATTATTATTGAAACATGAACATGTATGACATAAATAAAATGACATAGAAAAGTCTAGGTAATATAATGCAACCTAAATGATATGACATGATTTAAATGGCATAGTATATTCTAGATGAAATGAAAAATCCTAAGTATCATGGTATATTCTAAATGAGATAAAATTATTTAAATGACATGGCAATTTAAATGATATGGCATATTTTAAATGACATGGCATATTCTAAATAATATAACCTAAACGGCATGGAATATGATCTAAGTGACATGAAATGACATGAAACATAAAATAATGCTATCATAAAATATGCGTGAAAATAAAATAAAAATGCATGAACATAGTATATGCTAAATAATGTGACAAAAATAAATGACTAAATACAAATATGAGATAGCATGAAATATTCAAATCATATGGCAAACAATATAACATCATAAAATGTGAATCAAAGTAATAATAATACCATGGGAAATATCAAAGCAAAAATCACATATTAAATAAAATGCATGAACATGAAAAATGCAATGCATGAAGATGTATTTTTTCCTCTAAATAAAGAAATCCGTATATCTAAAAAAGATATCCGGCTACCTTAGGAAAATATGTCAAATTAAATTTTCTAAAATCAATATACTTTGTGATTGTTTGAAAACAATTTTGAAGAAAAACTTGAATGAAGATTAAAACCCCTACCAAACCCTTTTAAAATGGCTCTAATTTCCTAAGTTTAAAATCTCAGACTTGACCCTTAACCCGAGATTTATAAAATCATTTTTAAAGTTTAAAAAGGCTTCGAAACTATCCTAAGATAGTAGCTAAAGCTTCTAACCAACCCCCTCTAAATGCCTTAGCCAATTTCAACCATTGTTTTTCTTTTGAATTCGAATTTGCCTCTATTGTCTGGTTTTGACACCTGATTTTTTAGCTTATTTTTAAAAATTCAAAAAAATATAAAAAAAAATACTGGAGACTCAGAACATGTAAAAATACACGAGAAAACATTGGCTTAATTTTTTGATTAAAGATGACTTCCCAGAAAAATCGGAGAATTTCGAGTACTGGGTGAAAAAAACTGTTTTGTCAAAGCACATTTTTTGCCTTTGATAAAGTCTTTTAAAAATCAAAGTAAAAATGTTAGAGACTATCCTAAAGACCTACAAATAGTAGCTAAAACATTTAAAAACCTTGGACAAAGATTGGCTAGGTAAAAAAAATCACAAAGGTAGAATAATCAATTTGACAACACTTTAATTTTCCACAAGTATGCTCAATAGAGCATGGCTTTGAGCCATTGATTGGCCTAAGTCATAAATCATTTGGCAATGACATGGAATGCATGAACGTAAAGCAAATTAATTATATGAAATGCATGGTCTAAAGCATAAATGGTAAAGGAAATGCATGACAATTCAAAATAACCTAAATGCCTAGCATAAGCTTGCATGGCAATAAATGCTATCCTAACTTAATATGCATGCAATGCTTGATGATGCAAATATGACTTGGACCTAATATGTTATGAATATGCATGAAAATGATAATGTAACCTAAGACCTAAGTAGCATAGCAATGCATGGCAATACCAATATGATTTAAGACCTAATATGCATGTCAATACCAATATGGCCTAGACCTAAAATGTAATGAGAATGCATAGCAATACTATGAACATACAATGACCAACGAACCTAATATTAATGCTTGAACAAACAGAAACTAATACACAATTTCAATATATTATAATGCAAAGCATGTTACCTAAACAAAATGCAAATGCATGACAAGGCAAGGAATGCATGAAGAGGCCGAATGGTCACATGATACTCGCATGCAATCCTATCTAGTAAATGGCACAAATACATGACAAATCATATCAAGATACATAATGTCATGACATTTTTTCACAAGCATATGACATACTAAAATCAAAATACACAAGCTCATGGCATGGAGATGCAAACAAATCAAGAAGCAAGATGAAAATGCACATGCAAGGCATACTAAATATCAAGATATGCTAACTCATGGCATGGAGATGCAAATAAGTCAAGAAGAAAGATGAAAATGCACATGTAAGGCATAACAAAATGGAGTAGCCGAATGGTCATATGACCAAATATAAAATGCAAACATGTTTATAATATGACATGATATATGAAAAAATGCACAATATGATTCCAATGAACACAGTGGCCGAACCTACAAGGAAAAATTATTAAGCATGGAAAGGAAATATAGAAGCAAATATAGCATAGAAAATAATGTAAAGAACATATATAAAATTAAGCATAGACATTCAAAGCAAATAACAAGCAAAACTAATAAATAAAACAAGGAAAGTTAAACTCCATGGTTGGTATAAAATGGGCATAGCCTCTCACCTAAGCATAATCACTTGGTCTTGGCAAGATCATGAAGCCTTTCCATTTCAAAAATCAAAAAACAAACCATGCTAAAAAAATAAATTAAGGTGAGCTTCATGGAAAATAAAAATGGGCATAGCCTTTCCCCTAACCATGGTCACTTGGTCTTGCCAAGATCATGTAGCCATTTCAACCTTTTTTGCTTCATCTTTTTGTAAAATATCATAATATAAAATACTTAACAAACCTTCTAAAAATCATTTTTCCACAACAACATGCAAAGAAGAAAAAAGAAAAGACCAAGGCAAACAAACATACCACATTCGGCCAAAGCAAGAATATAAAAAAAAAAAAATTGTTTTCAACTATTTTTTTTTTAAGAAGAAGAGATGAAAAATTAAGTAAACATTTAAAAACTTTGATTTATATGAAAAATGTAGTAGGAAAACAAGATAGAAAATCAATCAATCATGGAAAACAAGAAGAAAACTATGCTAGAGCTTGGTAGAGATAACTACCTTCAAGCTCTTCCACTGAAAATATTTCTTTTTTTTCTTTCAAAACCTTTTCTTTTCTAAAATAGCTACTGACTTCAGCCTCCAAACTTCTCAAAAAATGAAATCAGCCCCCCTCTAATGGCTTGGCCGAATGGCCCTCCAAACCTTGGATGGAAATTGCACTTTTTCTCCTCCAATTTTGGCCTTTAGATTAAGATATTTTGATGACAACATAAAAATGTCATCTTGCCAATTGATAGCATTCCTTAAGATGTGTACTTAGCCCTTGTAATAACCTCATCCCTTAGATGCAAAAGAGGACCAATCCCATGCACTCCCTTGCTTGCCCCTTTAAGTGCCTACCCTTGGATGAGTTGTGCTCTTCCATTCATGGTCATTGTATGAGGAAAACATAAAAATGACATATTGTAGATCAAATCCAGCCCTTAACATGTGTACTCAGCCCTTGTAGATGGCCTAAGCCATTGGATGAAAAAAGACAATCCCATGCACTCCCTTGCTTGGCCGAATGGATGCCCACCTTTGGATGAATTGTGCTCATCTTTTTTATTCTATTCTTGGCCATTAGATGAGGGTTCTTTCATGTCAAATAAAAATTTCATCTTGGCATTTAAACTTGGCCATTGGATGGTGCATTCAATTTTCCTAGAGGGCACCTAAGCCATTGGATAAAGGGAGGACCATTTGCAAGGTGCTAGTGGTAGCATGTGAGCTTGATAGTGACTAAGGAATTAAATTGATCAAGCTTCCTTCTTCTCCTCTATGCTGGCTGACCAAGAGAGGAATTATCTTAGCAATTCCTTCTTCTTTCATATTTTCCTTAATTACAAAATTGCCCTTTTTGGTTTCTTCGATGAAATAACCTTTTTGACCCCCGAACCTAAATAAATAGAAAACGGACTCCAAATTAAAATTTTATTTTTTCCATACTTCCAAAACAATAAAAATTTGAATTCTGGAAGTTTTCAAAAAATTTCGAGTCCATTTGCTATTTATTTTGGATTTATTTCCAAAATTGCCCCTTTTATGCACCCGAACTTTACAATTTTTTAAACGAGCTCCGAATCCAGATTTTTCTTCACCAATATCTTCCAAATAATTTAGAAATGTAATCTGGAAGTTTTCATAATTTTTGGAGCTCATTTGCTATTTTTTCGGGATTTATCTGCTTGAATTACTACATAGGGGACTCGGGATTTGGCCATTTTGCAAACGAACTCCGAGTCAAGATTTTCTTTCGCCAATCTCTTCCAAATAATTTTAAAATGAAATCTGCAAATTATCAGAATTTTTGGAACTCGTTTGCTATTTTTTCGGGGTTTATCCTGTTGAATTTCTACATAGGGGACCCGGGATTTGGTCGTTTTGCAAACGAACTCCGAATCAAGATTTTCTGTCTCCAATCTCTTCAAAATAATTTAAGAATGAGATTTGCAAATTTTCAAAATTTTTGGAACTCATTTGCTATTTTTTTCGGGATTTATCTTGTTGAATTTCTACATAAGGGACCCGGGATTTGGCCATTTTGCAAACGAACTCCGAATCAAGATTTTCTTTCGCCAATCTCTTTGAACTAATTTAAGAATGATATTTGCAAATTTTCATAATTTTTGGAGTTCATTTGTTATTTTTCCCAAAATTTCCAATTTTGCCCTTTTGCCTTCGAAACCTGGTTTTGCTTAAAACAGGTCTGATTTTCAGATTTTCTTCAAACTGAGCCTTGGGCAATCCTTGTTTAATCGCTCCTCATCAATTAGGGGCTTTAGTCCTACCGAGTCGGGCTATTTCTGTAATTCTTCCAAATTTCATCGAAATCCACCAAAAATTCTAATTCTCGGTTTTTTTTCGAATTGACTTTTCTATCAGTTTTCTTCCAAGTAGCATCTCCATTACCCGTAGTCAATGCTTATCTTTCATTTGGAACCTTCAATTTCGACCAATTTGATCGTTTAAGCACTTTTTCCCAAATTTCCCGAACTAGAGTTTCCTTTCTACTAAATCTCCATAACCCAACTTCTGAACTCCATATCTTTCAATGTAGACCTCGGATTATCAAAATTCTTTCATCGTTTTTCAATTGAACCTCAAATCTTAATTTTGAAAGTGGGTTGACTTTTTTAGTAGTTGACTTTTTGGGGTTGACTTTTTTAAGTCTGACTTTTTCTATAAGCTTTCTTAGACTAAGTCTCGGAGTACCATCTACAGGATGAGAAAAGCCTTTTCGCATTCTGAAACATCAATTTAGGAAGAAAACGTACCTGATTTAGGGGTCCAGACAAAATTAGGTGTCTACAATCATCAATATCTCATAAATTCAAAGCATAATTAATCCATTCATGTTCCAATATTCAAAAGACATAAACCATATTTACACATCTGATTTTAAAACTGTCTTTACAAGTATTTTATTTTTCCTAGCATCCTAAGGCTATAAGAGCAATCTACTGAAAAGACCAAAGTCCCATTACATCATGAAAGGCCAAAGTCAACATCAATTTCTCAACCCTATTTGGCTTTCCCAAGTCTTCCACCAATTAATGTCTTCGGATCCAACCACTCGGCATCTATAAGAGACTGTACTTTGTTCTTGAGGTCCTTATAGTGCTCAATGCTATAATTCCACAATGATAATCACATCTTGCCTTCGGGTTATACCACTTGGGATATGGTGGTGACAGGGGTTTCAAAGGCACATAGGCAACCAGGTGATTTCGGATCAACATAGGGAAAGGCTCTTGGTAGCTGATTGGAATGGGATCAAAATGCCTTTAGGTCTTGTCCTTGGGTTGTTTCTTAGTCACACACAGCCTAGGAGTTGGGACATTTTATGGTGGCACTAAGGCTAGCACTGGATTGTTTACATGGAGAAGTGGCGGAATAGCATGGCAAGGGGATGGATTTGGACACGGGACCCTTAGAGGTTGCACATAAGTCAAAGTTTTTATCCCGGATGCTTGATAAGGTGCTTGATGATGGAAGAAGTATGAACTGCCAATTGGTGGTGATGGAGTGGGCCACGGGGATCCCGTAGCAGTCATCCCAGTGGACGATTGGACTATGGTAGAGTAAGGAAACTGGTTTGGACCTAGGACAAATTGCAAGGAATCTGAGGTTTCTGTCTTTGGTATCAGGCTCTCTGTTTTAGTCATTTTCACAACATTGTCTAGAATTTCATCAGGGTTCAAACCTTTGTGGCATTGACAAATGCATGACCCAGCAAGGATTGTATGTTCTGGACCTGATGGTTTTGGTTGATCCGAAGGCGATGAAGAACCCTGAAATAATTTCCTCTTACTCTTACCCATATCCTCAACAATTTTCATCAATTTGACAAGCTATTCTTTCACCTCTCGGATTTCATGTCCAAATTCGTCTTATTACGTTCCAAAGTACCCAATCGTTCCTCCGATTCATTCCTCATATCTCGAACTCCTTTTATGCAAATGAAATTGACATCAATATCATGAGATCAAGAATACAATTATGAATGTACATGCTCTTTTCTTATATGCATGAATGTAATGATGCATGTGATGTACAAAATGCGAAGATGCATGAGGAAATGAATTTTCATATTTACAACTTCTCAAATAATATGAATGTTATGCAAAAATGCCTATGAAAAGATCAAGGAAAAGAAGATCCTAATATCACTCTTTATTCTCTTTTTCAAAGAAGAAAACTTTTTCATATAAAACTCTTTTTCTTATTTCTTTTTTTTAGAAATACCTAAAAAGGTAAGGTATAAAAAGAAGAATTTTCACAATAACCTAAAAACACTAGGTTTCGGTATTATTACAAATGATGTGTGGAAAAAAGAAACAAAGTAAGTAAAAGGGTAAAATCATCATTGGAAAGTGAAAAAGTAATGAACATGTGCCCCAACAATATCAACTTATATAGGCATCATGGTGCCTTTGGGGTGGATTATCACTTTTATTGCGGGCGATGTACGTTCATCGTTGCCCAATCTACAATGCTTATTCAGAATGCATAAATAAATGGAAAAAATCAAAAGCATTCCTCCAAGTGTTCCTAGCTTCGGTGCATCTAACGAAAATCTAGCATGGCTTCGCCTAGGTTCACTATATGAGGGTGAATCGGTTCTAAAGGCCCCAAATTGTTCCTCACTGTCGTTGGTGAAGGCTAGTAAGGCAACCTGATAAAAGCGTGTTCAATTTGTTAGAGTATATTTTCCTAAGCCCATGCGGAGGATCATCACGAAGGTTTTAGGTACCTTATACTCCGAAAGTGTTTCACTAGCCCATGCGAAGGATCATCACGAAGGCGTAGTTAATTTACTCCCACTTAAAAAGACGGAACTCGGGTATAGGGCTCATGATTGCAAATGCACGTGTAGTGTGTGAGGAGGAACAAACAAACCTTTCACCATCTATTCTACAACCTCTATCCTAGATACCCGATAATTTATTGAAAGAACATTCAAGAATAGTGTAACGCATTAACCAACAAGCAGTTATAATATACAACATTAAATAACTAGAGAACAATAATAAAATGCATGCACATGAGTATGGACATATTTAAAAACATTTTATTATTTTTAAAATTCTCCTTATTATTGAAAACTGTGGAAATTAAAATTAAATACCAAATAAAAACCAACAAAACCGAGACTTTGATAACACACGACTAATTCTAAGCTTGACTCTCTAAATGTCCCTAGTAGAGTCGCCAAGCTGTCGCAACCTATAAAATAACAAGTCTTATCGCGAGACATTACTCGTTAAGTGTGACATTGGGGGAAACAAAGGAAAAGACGACTTAATTCCTCTCGAAATAAAATGAGGGTTTGAAAACAACCTCGAGAAAGAAATGGACTTGCCACCAATCTTTTTTGGCTAGGTACCTATTAAAATTGGTTTTGTAAACATTTTAAAATTAATTAAAACATTTTTAAAACCAATTTCAAAGCCTGCGTTTTTAAACCAGAGAAATCAAAGAAGGCGGTTTGAGAGTCGGTTACGTGCGGGGAAGGATTAGCACCCCCACAACGCCCGTATAAAACCATACCTTATTAATCGTGTGTTATCCCAAGTCTTAGTAAAAATTGGTTTTAGATTTGGCATTTTAAAATAATTTGCAATTTAAAGAAAAATATTTTCATTTTTAATTGAAAATGATCCGGAATTTATTAATTCAAAATTTTTCTATATTCTTCGACAAACTTGGCAAAATATAGAAATTTTTATTTATTTGGAAAATCTTCGAATCATTTTCTCTTTTGAAAGAAAGATATTCCTTTATTAATGATAATTGATGATATCCTCCCTAGCAAACCCGGCAGAGAACTTATGAATTATTTTAACTCGTGAATATCTTTATTTTTTATTGAAAACCATTATCTTTATTAAAAACATTTTAAAAAGATGAATATGAACATGTATGACATGGTAAATGATGACATAGCAAAATCTAGATGACATAGTATAATCTAAATAACGTGGCAACATCTAAATGACATAGTATATTCTAAATGACATGATATAATCTAAATGACATAGTATATTCTAAATGACATAGTATAATTTAATAACATGACATGATAGAAAACATAAAATAACATTATAATAAAATATGCATGAAAATAAAAAAGGCAATGCATGAATATAATAAATCCTAAATGATATGACAAAATAAATAATGACTAAGCAAGGAGCATAGAATAACATAAAAAATTCACAACCACACAACAATCAATACAACATTATGAAATATAAATCAAAACAATAACATTATCATAGAAATATTCATGGAAAAAATCATATATCATTGAATATGCATGAACATGGAAAATGCAATGCATGAAAGTGTATTTTTTTCCTTTAATAAGGACATCCGTATACCTAAAAAGATATCTGATTACCTTAGGAAAAGACATCAAATCAGATTTTTCTAAATCAAAAATACTTTGTGATTGGATTGAAAACAATTTTGAAAATTTTGGATGAAAATGGCACTATGGCCAAAACCCCATTTAAAAAGGCTCTATTTTCCTAATTTTGAAAACCCGAGTTGACCTCCCTTGACCCGACCTTTATAAAATCAAATTTTAGTATTAAAATGACTTATAAATCAACCTAGGGCAGTAGCTATTGTTCTAAGTCAGCCCCCTCTTAATGCTTTAACCAAAACAGAACATTATTTTCTTCTTGAAATCAAATCGGACTTTTTTGACCAGTTTTAAAACGTGATTTTTTACCTATTTTAAAATTTTCAAAAATATATAAAAAAAATTATGGGAGACTCAGAACATGTCGAACTCTATGGGAAAAATGGCTTAATTTTTTACTAAGGATTACCTACCCGAAAATTCACGAAAAACATAACATTGGGTGAAAAACTGTTTAGCCAAAACACATTTTTAAACCTTTGATAAAAATGTCCAAAAATAAGAATAAAAATATTATAGACTCCTCTAAGATCCTATAATCAGTGGTAAAAATTTCTAAAAATTTGGACGAGGATTGCCTAATGAAAAAAAATCACAAAGGTAGAAAATCCAACTTAACAACATCTTAATTTTCCACAACCTTGCTCATAAGAGCTTGGCTTTGAGCCATTGATTGGATTAAGTCAAAAATCAAGTGGAATGATATGAAATGCATGAACAAACAGCAAGTTGAATGCATGAAACGCATGACCTAATGCCTAAATGACATAGAAAATATATATGGCATGAAACATGACCTAATGCCTAAAAGGTCATATGTATGACAATAAAAGTAACCTTAGACCTAATAAGCATGAAAATGCATGGCAATAAATATGACCTTAGACCTAAATGAACATGAAACATGCATGGCAATACAAAATGACCTAAGACCTAATAAGCATGAAAATGTGCATGGCATACAAAGATTACACTAATGCCTAAAATGTCATGAGAATATGCGTGGCAATATAACATAACCTAATACCTAATATGAACATGAAATATGAATGGAAGTAACATGAACATATAATGAATAAATGAACATAAGAACAATGCAAGAACATGGATAAACAAGTACACAATAACATGGCATAATGATGTAAAGCATGAATGAAAGCATGGTAGTCACGTAATCAAGATAAAAATGCAAACACAAGACAACAAAAAACATGGTAGCCGGAATGGACACTTAAACAATATGATGAAATCCTATCAAGGCAGTAACAAAAACACATGGCATGGTGAATATGCAAGACATAAATGAAACCATGATAGACAAATAATCATGATGAAAATGCAAAGATATAGCTAGGCAAATACACAAACACATGGTATGGCAATAATACAAAGCATGAACAACTTGATGTAGTAAAAACAGAAAATTAAAATTAGTAACTAAAGCAAGTAGACATGAAAATAAATGATAAAAAAACAGCAAAATAAGAACAAGTAAGTAAAGGAAGTTAGAAATAAGCTCCATATCTTGATTATTTTAGAAAGAAAAAACATCAAAACAAGCTAACATACCATAACCAACATAGGAAATAAATCAAAAACAAGAAAAGCATACCAAAGGACCATTCGGCCACCATGAAAAAGTGTAGTAAAAATTTTTTTTTTTTGATTTTTTTTTAATGAAAACACAATATAGGAGCCTTAAAAGGGAGTTTAAAAAAACCTTTATTACATAATTAAATAATAAGAAATCATATGGAAAATGAGCAAATCAGCAAAGAAAAAGAAAGAAAAATGCAAGAATTAGGTGCCAAAAGGCTACCTAATCATATGGAAAATGAGCAAATTAGCATAGAAAAAGAAAGAAAAATGCAAGAGTTAGATGCCAAAATGCAAGAGTTAGGATGTTGACATCTTTTTTCTTAGCTAGCAAGATCTAATGGCTACCAATCAAAGATGCTAAAAATGTGAAATTACAACCATAAGATGAAGTGATCAGCTCCTAACAATAATAACTGGCCTAGAATATGTAACCATAATGTTGACATCCTTCCTCTTCATTCATTTAACCATGTGACAAGATCACAAAGGCTCAATCAAATAAAAATACCATTTTGCCATCCAATTTTGGCCTTTGGATGAAAGAACTCAGCCAACCTTCCCCTCTACATGGGCTAGTCGAATGACCCTTCTAATTCTAGCCACTTCTCTATTTTTTAAAATGCAAAAATGACCCTTATAGACACCTAATTTTGTCCAGACCATTAAAACAGGTATGTTTTCTTCCTCAATTGATGTTTCAGAATGTAAAAACACTTTTTTCATCCTGCAGGTGGTACCCCGAGACTTAGTTTAAGAGGGCGAGCATAAAAGGTCAAACTTGAAAAAGTCAACCTTAGAAAGTCAACCTTGAAAAGTCAACTACTAAAAAAGTCAACCCACTTTCAAAATCAAGATTTGAAGTTCAATTGAAAAATGGCGAAAGCATTTTGATAATCCGAGGTCTACATTGAAAGATATGGAGTTCGGAAGTTGGGTTATGGAGATTCAGTAGAAAGGAAATCCTAATCCGGGAAATTTGGGGACAAGTGCTTAAACGATCGAATTGGTCGAAATTGAAGGTTCCAAATGAAAGATAAGAACTAAATACGGGTAATGGAGAAGCCTCTTGTAAGAAAAACTAAAAGAAAAGTCAATCTGGGAGAAAACCGAGAATTAGGGTTTTTGGTGGATTTCGGTGAAATTGGGAAGAATTACAGAAATGGCCCGACTTGGTAAAACTAAAGCCCATACTGGATGAGGAATGATTAGAAAGGATAGCCCAAGGCTCGGTTTGAAGAAAATCTAAAAATCGGACTTGTTTTTAGCAAAATCGGGTTTCGGAGGCAAAAGGGCAAAATTGGAAATTTGGGAAAAATATCAAATAAACTCCAAAAATTCTGAAAATTTTCAGATCTCATTCTTAAATCATTTGGAAGAGATTGGCGAAAGAAAATATTGATTTCGATTTCATTTGCAAAATGGCCAAATCCCGGGTCTCCTATGCAGATTCAAGAAGATAAATCCCGGAAAAATAGAAAATGAACTCCAAAAATTCTGAAAATTTGCAAATCTCATTTTTAAATTATTTGGAAGAGATTGGTGAAATAAAATCTTGATTCGGAGTTCGTTTGCAAAATGGCCAAATCCCTGGTCTCTTATGTAGTAATTCAAAAAGATAAATCTCGAAAAATAGCAAATTAACTCCAAAAATTCTGTAAATTTGCAAATCTCATTTTTTTAATTATTTGGAAGATATTGGCAAAATAAAATCTTGATTTGGAGTTCGTTTGCAAAATGGCCAAATCTCGGGCCTCCTCTATAGTAATTCAAGCAGATAAATCCCGAAAAAATACCAAATGAGTTCCAAAAATTATGAAAACTTCCAGATCACACTTTTAAATTATTTGGAAGATATTGGTTATGAAAAATCTTGATTTTAAAAAATGGTACAATTTGGGGGCATAAAAGGGCTATTTTGAAAGAAAAAATATAAATAAATAGCAAATGGACTCGAAAAAGTTTTAAAAACTTCAAGAATTCAATTTTTTTATTATTTTGAAAGTATTGAAAAAATAAATAGCAAAAAGAAAAGTTTAGAAAAGAAAATAAAGTTAGAAGAGAAAAAGCTTGAAAGTTAGCTTCTAGAGGTTGCTTTTAGCACCATACTCTTGCACTTTCTTTGATTTTCCATTCTTGATTTGATGTTTTGATTATTATTTTGGTGAGTTTCTTTTGATTTTTCTTTTTAAATAAGTGTTTTTAATGTTCTTCTTTAAGTTCTTTCTTTATCTTTTCTTATAAAAAGTTCTTGAAATATTTTTTTTCCTTGTTCTTTGACATGGCCGAATGGCCCATTTTTTTGTTTTAGTTGCTATTTTGCTTTGTTATTTCATGTTATTTTTTATATTAAATAAGTATTGATGCTTTAAATCTTCTTCTATTAGATATACTTGAAGCTTCTTTTAATTTGGTTGCTTGCTTATTTTCATTTATGAGTCTATTATCATGTTCTTGCATTTTTTGATTTTCTGTTTTCAAAATGTTTATATTTGTTTATGTTTTATATTTTGAAATCTATGTGTTTGTGAAAATGCTTGTTAGTTTTCATACCTCTACTTTATATTTGCATGATTTGAGGGTTATGTTTTAGTTAAGTATGTTAGTATATCAAGTGTTTGAGAAAATGCCATGCTCACTTTGAACATGAGGCCATTCGGCCACTTCACTTCACTTTCTTTGTTTTGTGTGTGCATTTTTGTTATGTTAGTTGATAGGTTTGCATTTTCATGACATTTGGTTGAGTATTTGGTTTAATTATGCCTTGTGTTTGTGTTATTGTCATGCATATTTTAGATGTTAGGATTGGTTTGTTTTGCCATGCATATCCATGCATTTTAGACCTAGGTTGCATTAAATGCCATGCAAGTTCATTTAGGTCTAGGTCATTTTATTGATGCCAAGCATTTTTCATGACATTTAGGTTTAAACTCATGCATTTCATGCATCCTATTAGCTGTATCTTTCATGCATTTCATGTCCATGCCACTTGACTTATGACTTAGGCCAATCAATGGTTCAAAGTCACTTGCGAAAAATTAAAGAGTTGCCAAATTGATTATTCTACCTTTGTGATTTTTTTTACTTAGCCAATTTTTGTCTAACTTTTCAAAAGTGATAGCTACTGTATGTGAGTCATTTAGAGAGTCTTAAATATTTTTACTTTGATTTTTAAATGATTTTATCAAAGGCAAAAATGTGTTTTGGCAAAATAGTTTTTTCACCCAGTACTTGTACTTTCCCGATTTTTCTGAGCAGTCATCTTTAATCAGAAAATAAAGCAGATTTTTTGCTGTATAGTTTTACATGTCTTGAGTTTCCAATATTGTTTTTAGATTTTTTTTTGAATTTTTAAAAATAGTGTAAAAAATTATGGTTTAAAACTAGACAGTGGAGTCAAAATTGAATTTGAAGGAAAATCATTTTTCTGTTTTGGTTAAGTTACTTAGAGGGGGCTGATTAGGAAGTTTAGCTACTGACTTAGGGTATTTTCTAAGCCTTTTTAAACTCTAAAAATGATTTTTTAAGTCTCGGGTTAAGGGTGGTCATGTCCGGGATTTTAAACTTAGGAAATTAGAGCCATTTAAAAAGGGTTTAGCCAAGTTTTTATTTTTGATCTAAGCTTTTCAAAAAATTGTTTTCAAACAATCACAAAGTATTTTGATTTTAGAATATTTAATTTGATATATTTTCCTAAGGTAGCCGGATATCTTTTCAGATATACGAATTTCCTTAATTAAAGGAAAAAATACATTTTCATTCATTGCATTTTCCATATTCATGCATTTTATATAATATGTGATTTTTGCTATGATAATTTCTATGGTATTGTTATTATTTTGATTCATATTTTTTTGATGTTATATTGTTTATTATATGGTTTTGAATATTTCATGATATCCTATGCTTTTTATTTAGTTATTTTTGTCATATTATTTAGCATATACTATGTTCATGCTTTATTATTTTCATGCATATTATATGATAGCATTATTTTATATTTCATGTCATTTAAATTATATGCCATATCATTCATATTTTCCATGTCATTTAAATTATTTCATTTCATATAGAATATATTATTCTACCTAGGTCATTTCATTTCATGTAGAATATATTTTGTTACCTAGGTTATTTCATTTCATTTAAGATACATCATATGACCTAGAATATTACATTTCATATAGAATATATTATGTTACCTAAGTCATTTCATTTCATTTAGAATATATCATACAACTTAGGATATTTCATTTCATTTAGAATATGCTAAGACATTTAAATTATATCATTTAGGTTGCATTATATTATTTAGACTTTGCTATGTCATTTTATTTATGTCATACATATTCATATTTTTTTAAAATGTTTTCAAAAAGGTAATGATTTTCAATAAAATAAAGATATTCTCGAGTTAAAATAATTCATGAGTTCTCTGCAGGGTTTGCTGGGGAGGATATCATCAATTATCATTAATAACGGAATATATTCTTTAAAATGAGAATGATTCGAAAAGTTTTCCAAACTAATAAAAATTTCTATATTTTGCCACGTTTGTTGGGGAATATAGGAAAATTTTAAATTTATAAATTCCAGATCATTTTCAATTAAAAATGGAATTATTTTTCTCTAAATTGGGAATTAATTTGAAATACTAAATTTAAAACCGACTTTTTTACCGAGACTTGAGATAACACATGATTAATAAGGTATCGTTTTATACGGGCGTTGTGGGGGTGCTAATCCTTCCCCACACGTAACCGAGTCCCGAACCCATTTCTTTGATTTCTCTGGTTTAAAACGCAGACTTGGAATTGGTTTTAAAAATGTTTTAATTAATTTTAAAATATTTTATAAAACCGGTTTTTATAGGTGGCAGATCAGACCTAGCTAAAAAAGATTGGTGGCGACTCCATGTCTTTTTCAAGGTCATTTTCAAAACCTTCATTTTTCTAGAGGAATTAAGTCGACTTTTCCTCGATTTTTTTAATGTCACACTTAATGAATAATAAAGTCCTGCGATGAGACTTGTTATTTTTTAGGTTGCGACAGCTTGGCGACTCCAATAGGGACTTTTTGAGAGTCAGGCCTAGAATTAGTCGTGTGTTATCAAAGTCTCGATTTTGTTGGTTTAATTGGTATTTTATTTTAATTCCCACATTTTTTTTTATTAAAGAGAATTTTGAAAATAATAAAATGTTTTTAAATATGCCCATACTCATGTGCATGCGTTTTATTATTGTTCTCTAGTTATTTAAGGTTGTATATTATAAATGCTTGTTGGTTAATGCGTTACACTATTCTTCAATGTTTTTATAAATAGTTGGGGCATTTATAATAAGGGGTATAGAATAGGTGGTGAAAGGTTTGTTGTTCCTCCTCACACACTACACGTGCATTTTCATATCATGAGCTCTATACCCAAGTTCTGTCCTTTAGGTGGGAGCAAAGTACCTAAGCCTTTGTGATTAACAATCCACATGGGCTAGTGAAACATTTGCTAAGTACTAAATTACCTAAGCCTTCGTGATTAACACTCCGCATGGGCTAGGGAAATAGACTCTAACAAATTGAACCCGCTTTTATCGAGGTGCCTTACTAGGCTTCACGGTGACAGTGAGGAGCAATTCGGGGCCTTTAGAACCAATTCGCTCTCATATAGTGAACCTAGGTGAAGCCATGCCGGATTTCCGTTAGATATACCGAAGATAGGAACACATGGAGGGACATTTCTAAACCTTTTGTTACCTATTTACACTCTGAATAAATGTTGTACATCGGGCAATGATGTACGTGCTTCGCCCGTAATAAATGTGGTAATCCATCCCAAAGGCACTATGATACCTATATAAGTAGATATTGTTGGGGAAAATGTTCATTAACTGTTTGAAATAAAAAATAAAAATCATTTTTCAAGCATCTTTGTATTTTGCACATTTCATGCATGTGTGAATAGAGCATGTACATTTTTGGTTGTATTATTGATCTCGTTTTTTGCAATAAATGGATGGTGATAATAATCTCATTTGATGATTTCATAAAACCGGTAGTGTCACATGAACATTTGCATATTGTACCATAGTAAGATCCACTACTCCGAAATTCTTTTGAAAATAATATGTTTGGTTTTTCATAGAGAAAACATGTTTCAAAAAATCATAGATCATAAATTTGGAGGCAAATCTTGCATAATGAGATGTTTTGAATAATCAAGATTTAGATCCCACCAATTTCATTTAATCATTGATTTCTTTGTATATGCCTTGGTGTTAATTCATTTATTCTTTATTTGTATCATTTTGACACCATGTTACAGTCCTAACATGCATGGTTATTCATTGTAGAATACATTTGTGATATACATGGTCATTCTTTGTACGTACCATTGTGTTAATTCATTTATTCTTTGCATGTATCATTTTCACATCATGTTACAGTCATAGCATGCATGGTCATTCATTGTAGAATACATTTATGACATGCATGGTCATTATTTGTATATACTTTTGCATCAATTTATTCATTTTTTAAATACATCATGATGGCATTAGATTGCATCCATAGCATACATAGTCATCATAATTTCTCTGTATATGTTCATGCATTAATCATCAGTATATTCATGCACATAGGAATAGAGCATGTACATTCATAATTGTATTCTTAATCTCATGACATTTTCATTTGCATGAAAGGGGTTCTAGATATGAGGAAAGAATCGGAGGAACGATTGGGTGCTCTAGAACAAAATCAAGAGGAATTTGGACATGAAATCTGGGAAGTGAAAGAACAACTCACCAAATTGTTGAAAATGTTTGAGGATATAGGTAAGAGTAAAGGGGAACTTTCTCAGAGCTCTGCATCGCTTTCGGATCAACCAAAACCATTAGGTCCATAACATACAATCCTTGCTGGATCTGGCGCTGCCACAAAGGTTGCAATCCTGATAAAATTATGGACAAAATCGTGAAAATGATTAAGCCTGAGAGCCTAATACCAAAGATAGAAACATCGGATCCTGTACCATACCTGTAAACTATTCTAGGTCCAAACCAGTATCCCCACCCTACTATAGTCCAATCGTCCATTGGGATGACCACTACGGGATTCCTGAATCCCACTCCATCGCCACCAATTGGCATTTCATATTGCTTCCCTCATCAATCACCTTATCCAGCATCTGGGATAGGAACCTCAAGCTATGTACAACCTCCAAAGGCCCCGTGTCCAAATCCATACCCTTGCCTTGTTATTCCTCCATCTCCCTATGTAATCACTCAGGTTCAGACCTTGGTGCCACCACCAAATGCCCCAACTCTTAGGCTCTGTGTGACTAAGAAATGACCCCAGGATAAGATCCAAAGGCATTTTGATCCCCTTCTAATCATCAAGAGCTTTTCCCAATGTTGGTCTGAAATCACCTGGTTGCTTATGTGTCGTTGAAACCCCTATCACCACCATATCCAAAGTGGTTTAATTCGAATACAAGATATGATTATCACTGTGGAACTATTGGGCATAGCATTGAACATTGCAATGCACTCAAGAACAAAGTACAATGTCTTATAGATGCCAAGTGGTTGGATCCAACAACACTGATTGACAGAGGACTAGAAAAAGGGTAATTAGGATTGGGAGATCTACAGCAATGATGTAGAAAGACTTTGGTCTGATATGATGTAGTAGGATTTCACTTTTTCAGTAGCCGGCTCTTATAGCCTTAGGATGCTAGGAAGAATAAAGTGCTTGTAAAAGACAGTTTTAATTATTGCTCAGATTTCGTAAAACATGGTTTATACCATTGTAAACATTGATATGGGAATGAATTGATTATGTTTCAAATTTCTGAGATGTTGATGATTAAGTTCCTCCGATTCTTATTTCCTTCGTGATATCTTCCCCTTTGCATTTTGCATCCGATCAATTATTTGTCATACCATACATTCATACATGTATCATGTTAGCATCAGGTTGCATTCGTGCATCCATAATCAGCATGATTTTTTTTTGTATATATTCATGCATTAATTTGCTTATTCTTTACATGCATCATGTTGACTTTGGGTTACATTCATGACAAACATAGTCAGCATGATTTCTCTGTATATGCTCATGCATTAACCTGTGATATTAATATCTGGATGCATTCATGACACACATGATCAACATGATTTTCTTTGTATATACCCTGTATCAATCATTCATTGTTTACATGCATCATAATTAACATCGTGTTGCATTCATAGTGTAAATGATCATTCATTGGGAAATACGCTGAAATGTACATGATCATTTATTGCATATATCTATGCGTTGATTTGTTCATTCTTTGCTTGCAACATGTTGGCATCTTGATTGCATCTATTACATATATGGTCAACATGTTTCCACTATATATGTCCATACATCATATTGTTTAGGCTTCACGTGCATCAAATTGCATTCATGGCTCCTTCATCATGACATACATATTGGGGGGAATAAAACAGAAGTTGACTTGGCTTTAAGAGTCTTTGAAAAAAATTTCATTTCAAATAAGAGGTATAAGAAGTACTGAGTACCATTTTAATACAGGCTAGTGCTATGGAAAATGAACAAGTTGCCCGAATGGAAAGAATGGAAAGGGTACAGGAAGAATTGCGAGAACAACTGGCAAAGTCTCAAGCAGAATCTAAAGATCAGATGACTAAATTGATAGAGCTAATGTCCACCGTAATCAAGGGATACACTGAAAACTTGGCCGCCAAAGAAGGGTTAGAGGCACGAAAGGGTCAGAATAAGGTCGTAATGATGGATGCCCAGAACATAGTTAACCCCTTCAATATCCTAAATTCAGATGACCAGTTGAACAGGCAAAATTGAAAATGTTTAATGAGGTAGAATTGGCAGATTCCCAAGGGAAAGATCAGTTGCTAGAGGAAAGGCTTCGGGCAGTAGAAAATACAGACGTATTCGGGAGTGTGGATGCGAAAGAACAATGCTTGATCCTCAATTTAGTCATTCCTCCTAAATTTAAGGTCCCTGACTTTGTGAAATATGACGAGACAACCGATCCATCAACCCATATCACTCTGTTCTGCCGAAAGATGGAAAGTCACATAGATAATGATAAGCTTTTGATTCATTGCTTTTAGGATAGCCTCAGAGGATGCGTAATTAGGTGGTATAGTCAGTTGAGCAAGGATCAGATTCACTCTTGGAATGATTTGGCCAGGGCTTTTCTAAACCAGTACAAGCATGTGTCCGACATGACACCTGACTGTCTCACTTGCAAAATATGGAGAAAAAGGTTACTGAGAGCTTCAAAGAGTATGCTCAGAGGTAGAGGAACATGGCCACCCAAGTACAACTGCCCTTAACTCAGAAAGAAATCATTGTCCTTTTTGTGAATACACTACAGGCCCCATATTACGATAGACTTGTTGGCAACACCACGAAGAATTTTTCGGATATGGTAATCTCCGGGGAAATGATTGAAAATGCACTCAAGGCCGGGAAACTCGAAAGATGTAAAACATTTAATGCAGAGAGAAACAGGTCGCCTAAAAAGAAAGAGAAAGATGTCCAATCCATGGGAGACTTTGCCCCGTATATTCCGGCTACTTCATACCCACCACCCTATTCTTCTATGAACTATGTACCCCAGGGTTCATACTTATACCCAATGGCCTCTCAGAATCCAGTAAACTTTCAACCTTTTGTCAGTCAAAGGAAATCAAAGAATATCCGAGAAAGAGATCAGTTTGAGTCACTCCCGTGTCTTACTCTGAACTATTGCCCCAGCTGGTTGAAGAGCAACTCCTCACTAAAGTTCCAGTGGAGCCTATCCAACCCCCATATTCGAGCTGGTATGACGAGAATGCATATTGTGATTATCATTCTGGGATTCGGGGACATTCCACAAAAAATTGCCTATGTCTGAAACGGAAGGTTCAAGCACTCATCAATAAAGGGCAGTTAGATGTGAAAAAAAAAATACAATGGTCAGATAGCGTGGAAAATCTACTGAATGGGAATAATGAGACCATTGTGGATGTCATAATGGGAGAAGTAGATGGAAAGGTCGAAAAGAGTACCGAGGAATAGCCAGTTTGAATTAGGGAGAACATGTCAAGAGGGAGTTTTTTATGCATGTAGTTTCATACGTCACGATGAAAAAACTTGTCTTATGGTGTCACTCATATGAATTAAATGAATTCTGAACTTTAAATGCTTTGTGTTTTTTGTGTTTTAACAGTAATTTGAATTTGCAAAAAAAAAAAAAAATCAAGCATTAAGGAAGTTTTAATAATGGATGGTCTCGAGAATATTGATGATCATTGTTAGAAATGACCCAATACCCTTCCCCCTCTCTTTTGGGCTTCTCTATGCCTAAACTCCTTGAATCGAGAACACTTGAAAGACCTAATTCTTCAAGGAATATGAATGAAAGAACTTCATAAAAAAGAAAAAACATTATCATCACAGAATAAGCAAAGTTGTAAATCCTAGTCTAGGCCATGAACAAAGGAACGAACTTTTTGAAATTTTTTTGAATTCCTTGAAATTCAAACAAATGATACATTCTTTCAAGAGTCTAGATTTTGGTAATTTGATGTATGTCCAGATTCTGCTAATACCATTCATGACCTTTACCAATAACCACAAAACACTAATTGCCCAAACATCACTTCATGATTGACACCCTGGGGCACAATGATTAAACTAGACTATCCCATGTCCCAGAGGAAACCCGTTTTTGGGTCGTATTTTCCTTGTCTTTTGAAAAAGCTCATATTTGAAACTCAGCCTTTTTAAAATAGACCTAGACTTCCTATGTTCCTCGTTGATATGAATTCTCATGGTTAATCAAACTGGGGCATCATATGTGGAAATGATGGATATATGGTGAAAAAAGATGGGACTAACGCATGGATCAGTGGGGCATGTGGTTAAGAAAAAGAACAAATTAGGATATCATGCATATGAGAATTCGGATGATTCCAAAGTGTAAAATGAAATTTCGATTATCTATTTCCACTGAGGATTACTTTTTAATGAGAATATTTGTGCTTGATATGATGAATGGCCATCTATCATTTCCCTTTCACAAGAAGAAATTATCCATAGTCACCCTTTTTGAGCCAAAAGATTTCTTTCTTCTTGGAACCTTGATCAAGGATCACCCTCTTCCCTGGGGGCAAATGCGAGAAATGATCTTCTCAAAGATCAAGGAAAAATGAGTCTTAGGTCAAATACAAATACAAAGCAAATGAAGCCCCGAATGAATACGGGCTCACTTTGTCAAAAAGAAAAGGAAAAGATGGCGAAATGGAAGCCAAGAAGAAAAGAAAAGAAAAAAAAAAACACATAAAAAAGTGTGAAAAAAAATATGGCAAATGAAAGCCAAAAGCAAAGAAGAAAAATAGCAAAAGGAAAAAGAAAGAAAAAAGAAAAAAAAGTGCAAAAAGGGATAAATGTTTCAAAGAGAATCCTTCTCAAGAAATGATCCTTGATCTGATTACCCTCAAACACATATTTTGGGCCTATTTATCCTTTCTTTATGAACCCCGAGCCATGGCCTACATTACGTGCTTTAAAAGCCCATTTTGATCAAGCATGAATATTCAACTTGAAGGGTTTTTCCTCAGATTTTATCCCATCTCATCGAATTCTCATTTCACTAATGAAGAATTTAGAATTCTCAAGTGCATGGTAAAACAATGGAAAAAGAGAAGAAAAAATGGGACTCTAGGGTAAAAACCCAAAAATGAGCGGTCTAGAGTAAAACGGGAATTTCCGATGCCATCTATGATAGTGTCGATACCACAAAAGAGAAGGTCATCTTGAAGAAGTGGTCATCAAGGAACATATAGGAATTCTTGAACTTCCCAAAGTGTCAACTCTCGTTCGGATGATTGATTTCAAAAACTAATACTCTTTTTCTCCAAAATCAACTTTCCAGTTTAAACATACCAGCCAATTTTGACGCTTGTCAAAATGCCTTGATATGAAAACTAAAAGAATGTTGAATTTGTTTGATTTTCAATGAATTCATGATTTATAAATCCTGTTCCATTTGTGAGCCTAGAAAAGACATACATTTTTGTTATGAAATTTCCTTTGATCAACCAAAATCTTGTTATACCAAGCATTGCCAATTCAAATTGGAAAACCTAGATTGACACTTAGAGAAGTTTTTAACAATGATCATCAGTCTTCAAAAGATTTGTACATCACACACTATGGGGTTAATATTTTTTGTTCAGAAGTTTTCAAAATGAGAAAACAAATAAAGATATTTTTTGAAAATACCCATTTTTGATGTTGACATGAGATAAGGGTTTTTCTAACCCAAAGGTGTGGAACTACTAGGATTTATCTTAATATGAGAAGAAGAAATAAAACTTAGCAAGCAGATTTCTGTTGATAAGAGTTTGAAAACTGTTGGGGCAAAAAGAATAGCCAAAGATTGAAAAAGGAGTTGAAAATATACTCTGATTTGAAGAGAAAAAAATGAATGGGAAAGGCTAAGTCAAAGTCTAGAAAAACGATTGGGGGCATTTGCATTATTCATAAACACTCATCTCTCTATTAAGCTTTGCATCTACACCGTGTCAGCAAACATTTGCATCATTCATGGATATTTGCATTCGCACTATTCCATGAGCATCTGCATTTTATCTTTACAAATACATCCTTAATAGATATTTGCATTCGCATCATCTCAAGCAAGTGCATCATTTCTAGGAACATTGCATCTTCATTAATGCTACAATTACCCCATTTGTGAACCACTCACATGAACATGATTCATAGGGACATTTGCATATGCATTTAGAAGCATTTGCATCAATCCAAGATATCTGTATCATTTCAAGAAGCATTTGCATCAATCCAAGATATTTTCATTTCCACCATGAAGCATTTGCATCATCTCTCAAATCCTTCAGGTTAATTTCATGCTTTTCAAATTTTTGGTTTCATCTAGATCGTTTCCAAATTTCTAGTTTCACCCATGCTTTTCAATTTCTGGTTTCATCCAGATCTTTTTTTGGTTTCACCCATGCTTTTCAATTTTTGGTTTCATCCAGACCTTTTTCTGGTTTCACCCATGCTTTTCTTTCATCCAGATCTTTTTCTGGTTTCACCTATGTTGTTCGTTTTCTGGTTTTATCTAGATCTTTTTCAAAATTATAGTTTCACCCATGCTTTTCAATTTCTGGTTTCATCCAGATCATTTTCAAATTTTTTCTTTCACCCATGCTTTTCAATTTCTGGTTTCATCCAGATCTTTTTTAATTTTCTGTTTCATCTGTGCCAGTAAGGTTAGAACAAGACAGGATAAGACCTCGAGACCATCGTTGAGATCTTTTCTTCTCTTGTAAATCGAACTCGTTTCCTTAGGACGGGTCGAGCCTTGATTAGTCAAGGAACTCTTAAGGACAATATCTTCTATTTACAATTTTTTTAACAAAAAAAAAAATGAAAAACGAAAAAAAAATGAAAATTTTTTAAAAAAATTAAAATATGAAAAAGAAACCCCCTTCCCTTCTCTTTACATGTGATTTCACTAGCCGGACAAAATTAGTATTTATTTATCTTTGCCTGATTCATGATTCTCAGCAATAGTCAAAGAGGGGCAGCTGTAGACATCTAATTTTGTCTGGACCACTAAAACAGGTATGTTTTCTTCCTAAATTGATGTTTCAGAATGTAAAAAGACTTTTTTCATCCTGTAGGTGGTACTCCGAGACTTAGTTTAAGAGGGCGAGCATAAAAAATCAAACTTGAAAAAAGTCAACCCCAAAAAGTCAACCTTAAAAAGTCAACTACTAAAAAAGTCAACCCACTTTCAAAATCAAGATTTGAAGTTCAACTGAAAAATGGCGAAAGAATTTTGATAATTCGAGGTCTACATCGAAAGATATGGAGTTCAAAAGTTGGGTTATAGAGATTCAGTAGAAAGGAAACCCTAATCCGAGAAATTTTGGGAAAAGTGCTTAAACGATCAAATTGGTCGAATTTGAAAGTTCCAAATGAAAGATAAGCACTGACTACGGGTAATGGAGAAGCCACTTGAAAGAAAAACTGAAAGAAAAGTCAATCCGGGAGAAAACCGAGAATTAGGGTTTTTGGTAGATTTCGGTGAAATTGGGAAGAATTACAGAAATGGCCCGACTTGGTAAGAATAAAGCCCCTAATGGATGAGGAGTGATTAAAAAGGATAGCCCAAGGCTCAATTTGAAGAAAATCTGAAAATTGAACTTGTTTTGAGCAAAACCGGGTTTCAAAGGCAAAAGGGCAAAATTGGAAATTTGGGAAAAATAGCAAATGAACTCCAAAAATTATAAAAATTTGCAAATCTCAATCTTAAATCATTTGGAAGATATTGGCGAAAGAAAGTCTTGATTCGGAATTCATTTGCAAAATGGCCAAATCCCGAATCTCCTATTTAGTAATTCAAGAAGATAAATCCCAAAAAAAAAATAGCAAATGAACTCCAAAAATTCTGAAAATTTTCAAATCACATTTTTAAATTATTTGGAACAGATTGGAGAAAGAAAATCTTGATTCGGAGTTCGTTTGCAAAATGGCCAAATGCCGGGTCTCCTATGTAGTAATTCAAGAAGATAAATCCCGAAAAAATAGCAAATGAACTCCAAAAATTATGAAAATTTGTAAATCTTATTTTAAAATTATTTGGAAGAGATTGGCGAAAGCAAATCTTGATTCGGAGTTTGTTTGCAAAATGGCCAAATCCCGAGCCCCCAATGTAGTAATTCAAGCAGATAAATCCCGAAAAAATACCAAATGAGTTCCAAAAAATATGAAAACTTCCAGATCACACTTTTAAATTATTTGGAAGAGATTGGTGAATAAAAATCTTGATTTGGAGCTCGTTTAAAAAATGGTAAAATTTGGGGGCATAAAAGGGCAATTTTGGAAGAAAAAATCCAAATAAATAGCAAATGGACTCGGAAAATTTTGAAAACTTCCCGAATTCATTTTTTTTATTATTTTGAAAGTATTGAAAAAATAAAATTTAACTTTGGAGTCCGTTTTCCAATTATTTGCATTCGGGGGGCAAAAAGGTCATTTTACCCAAGAAACCGAAAAGGGCTCTTCTTGCCTTTTAAAAAAATCAAACATGGGCTGGAATAAGGAGGGCTGGCCGGCCAAGGCCCATATATGGGAAGGGGGTTTCTGATTTTTTTAATCAAGAGGCCAACAATGAAGAGTTAGTTAGTGATTTTTTGATCAAGCCTTTGCAAATAAGCCACATGGACCAACGCATGAAGAGGGAGAGTGTCAACATAATGGCTTAAGATTCTTGAATAGTTGTAATGGTGGATAGCTGATGGCCTAATCTAAGGGTGATAATTTCATGTTTCAAACATCTTGGATCAATAGCCTTGGATGAAAATTGGTTGAGGTAAAAATGACAACATGCTAGCCTAGAGAGATGGAAGTTTTGGCCACTACAAGGAAGTTTTTTTCTTTCATTTTCAGCACACTCTCATTCTCTATTCTCTCTTGCTTTTGGCTGATTTTCTCTCCATTGTTGAATAGCAAAAAGAAAAGTTTAGAAAAGAAAATAAAGTTAGAAGAGAAAAAGCTTGAAAGTTAGCTTCTAGAGGTTGCTTTTAGCACCATACTCTTGCACTTTCTTTGATTTTCCATTCTTGATTTGCTGTTTTGATTATTATTTTGGTGAGTTTCTTTTGATTTTTCTTTTTAAATAAGTGTTTTTAGTGTTCTTCTTTAAGTTCTTTCTTCATCTTTTCTTATAAAAATTTCCTGAAATATTTGTTTCCTTGTTCTTTGACCTGGCCGAATGGCCTTTTTTTTTATTTTAGTTTCCGTTTTTCTTTGTTAGTTCATGTTATTTTTTATATTAAATAAGTCTTGATTCTTTAAATCTTCTTCTATTACATATACTTGAAGCTTGTTTTAATTTGGTTGCTTGCTTATTTCCATTTATGAGTCTATTATGATGTTCTTGCATTTTTGATTTTCTGTTTTCAAAATGTTTAAATTTGTTTATGTTTTATATTTTGAAATCCATGTGTTTGTGAAAATACTTGTTAGTTTTCATACCTCTACCTTATATTTGCATGATTTGAGTGTTATGTTTTAGTTAAGTATGTTAGTATATCAAGTGTTTGTGAAAATGCCATGCTCACTTTGAATATGAGGCCATACGGCCACTTCACTTTCGTTGCTTTGTGTGTGTATTTTTGTTATGTTAGTTGATAGGTTTGCATTTTCATGACATTTGGTTGAGTATTTGGTTTAAGCATGCCTTGTGTTTGTATTATTTCCATGCATATTTTAGATGTTAGGATTGGTTTCTTTTGCCATACATATCCATGCATTATAGACCTAGGTTGCATTAAATGCCATGCAAGTTCATTTAGGTCTAGGTCATTTTATTGATGCCAAGCATTTTTCATGACATTTATGTTTAAACTCTTGCATTTCATGCATCATATTTACTGTATCCTTCATGCATTTCATGTCCATGCCACTTGACTTATGACTTAGACCAATCAATGGTTCAAAGTCGTGCTCTCTTAAGCATACTTGTGGAAAATTAAAGAGTTGTCAAATTGATTATTCTACCTTTGTGATTTTTTTTACTTAGCCAATTTTTGTCTAACTTTTCAAAAGTGCTAGCTACTGTTTTTCAGTCATTTAGAGAGTCTTAAATATTTTTACTTTGATTTTCAAATGATTTTTCAAAGGCAAAAATGTGTTTTGGTAAAACAGTTTTTTCACCCAGTACTTGTACTTTCCCAATTTTTTTGGGCAGTCATCTTTAATCAAAAAATTAAGCCGATTTTTTCCTATGTAGTTTTACATGTCCTAAGTCTCCATTAACTTTTTTTATTTTTTTTGGAATTTTTAAAAATTGGTTAAAAAATCGTGGTTGAAAACTGGACAGTTCAGTCAGAATTGAATTTGAAGGAAAATCATTTTTCTATTTTGGTTAAGTTACTTAGAGGGGGCTGATTAGGAAGTTTAGCTACTGACTTAGGGTAGTTTCTAAGCCTTTTTAAACTCAAAAATGATTTTTTAAGTCTCGAGTTAAGGGTGGTCAAGTCCGGGATTTTAAACTTAGGAAATTACAGCTATTTAAAAAGGGTTTAGCCATGTTTTTCTTTTTAATCTAAGCTTTTCAGAAAATTGTTTTCAAACAATCACAAAGTATTTTGATTTTAGAATATTTAATTTGATATATTTTCCTAAGGTACCCGGATATCTTTTTAGATACACAGATTTCCTTAATTAAAGGAAAAAATAAATTTTCATGCATTGCATTTTCCATATTCATGCATTTTATATAATATGTGAGTTTTGCTATGATAATTTCTATGGTATTGTTATTATTTTGATTCATATTTTTTTGATGATATATTGTTTATTATATGGTTTTGAATATTTCATGATATCCTATGCTCTTTATTTAGTTATTTTTGTCATATTTTTTAGCATATACTATGTTCATGCATTATTATTTTCATTTTTATTTTCATGCATATTATATGATAGCATTATTTTATATTTCATGTCATTTAAATTATATGCCATATCATTCATATTTTTTATGTCATTTAAATTATTTCATTTCATATAGAATATATTATGCTACCGAGGTCATTTCATTTCATGTAGAATATATTATGTTACCTAAGTCATTTCGTTTCATTAGGATATATTGTGTCATTTATGATATTTTATTTCATTTAGAATATATCATATGACCTAGGATATTACATTTCATATAGAATATATTATGTTACCTAAGTCATTTCATTTCATTTAGAATATATCATACAACTTAGGATATTTCATTTCATTTAGAATATGCTAAGACATTTAAATTATATCATTTAGGTTGCATTATATTATTTAGACTTTGCTATGTCATTTTATTTATGTCATACATATTCATATTCATATTTTTTTAAAATGTTTTCAAAAGGTAATGATTTTCAATAAAATAAAGATATTCCCGAGTTAAAATAATTCATGAGTTCTCTGCCAGGTTTGCTAGGGAGGATATCATCAATTATCATTAATAATGGAATATCTGCTTTAAAATAAGAATGATTCGAAAAGTTTTCCAAACTAATAAAAATTTCTATATTTTGCCACGTTTGTTGGGGAATATAGGAAAATTTTGAATTTATAAATTCCGAATCATTTTCAATTAAAAATGGAATTATTTTTCTTTAAATTGGGAAATAATTTGAAATACTAAATTTAAAACCGACTTTTTTACCGAGACTTGAGATAACACATGATTAATAAGGTACCGTTTTATACGGGCGTTCTGTGGGTGCTAATCCTTCCTTACACGTAACCGAGTCTCGAACCCGTTTCTTTGATTTCTCTGGTTTAAAACACAGACTTGAAATTTGTTTTAAAAATGTTTTAATTAATTTTAAAATATTTTATAAAACCAGTTTTAATAGGTGGCCGATCACACCTAGCTAAAAAAAATTGGTGGCGACTCCATGTTTTTTTCAAGGTCATTTTCAAAACCTTCATTTTTATAGAGGAATTAACTCGACTTTTCCTCGATTTTTTTTTAATGTCACACTTAATGAATAATAAAGCCCTACGATGAGACTTGTTAATTTTTATGTTGCGGCAGCCCTCTTTAGTTTCTTCGGTAAAATTGCACTTTAGCCCCCCAAAACTTGATTAAATTGTAAACGGACTCCGAATTTGGATTTTCTTTTCCCAATACTTTCTAAATAATATAAAATTGAGTTCTGAAAGTTTTCATAATTTTTCGAGCCCGTTTGCTATTTTTCTCGTATTTATCTTCTGGAATTTCGGTTTAATGCCTCTCAAACTTAGCCTTTTTTCAATTGAGCTCCGATTCCGGATTTTTCTTTGCCAATATTTTCCAAATAATATAAAATTGAGATTTGGAAGTTTTCATAATTTTCTGAGCTCATTTTCTATTTTTTCGGATTTATCTTTTGGAATTTTAGCTTAGTGGGTCCGAACTTTGCCATTTTTCAAATGAGCTCTGATTCCGGATTTTTCTTTGCCAATCTATTCCAAATTGTAACAACCGAGGTTACGTACGATTGTGCAAAGTCAAACGTCAAAAATTTTAAGGGAGAACTTGGAAATTGGTAGAAAGTTATAACTGAAGGAAATAAAAGAAGAAAGGATCAAATTGAACAAATTAAAAAGTTTAGGGGCTTAATGGTTATTTATAAAAAGTTGAGGGACCAATGTGCAATTATACTAGAAATTGAAAAATATCTTTTAAATTATCTTTATCTCTTGAAAGTTTCTAGAAAATTTTCTTCCTCATCCAAGTGATAGTCGGCCAACCCCCCTCTCATTCTCTCAAAATTTTTCTTCAAACAATTCCACCAAAATCTCAACAACAATCACATTCAAGGTTAGTTTCTTGATTAATTCTTCCTTTTCTCTAGATATTTTACATGAATATGTTAAGATCTTAGCTCCATAAGCATGTTAAGATCTGAAATTCCATCTACTAAGTATGAGTTTTACTCTCCTTTGGTAAGAATTAAAAGGATTTGAAAGCATAAACAAGAAAATGTGAAGAAAAAGCAAAATAGGGGAATTGAGCATGCTTTATGTTCTGATTTTCTGGGTTCGACACAATTGGGTTTGTATTTGTTTGATATTTCTCAACTAGACTTCAATACAAGAATTTTGGTTTTTGAATTACTAAAAACCGATAAGCAGTTAGAAAGATAAAATTTAGTGAAGTTGGCGGTCTCGTTTTAACCCCCATTTTGTCATAGTTTCTGGATTTATCAAATTTGATCAAGATTTTGTTCTAATTGTCAAAGTTAGTTATTTTCTTCATAAAGTAGACTTATTGGCTGAGATAAACCAATTAGAATCACTTCAAGATTCCGTACCAAAATCATGTTATGAATTTTCTAATCTAGATTGATAGTAAGGAATTCATTGCTTAAGAGGAATATAGTACTAAATGATGATTATGGATTATGGAAATATCTAAGGCATGGAGTACTAGAAAGAAATTTGATAAGGACATGAAAATGAAATTGAATTATGGAGAAAATGATTATGAAAATGATAGAAAAATTGAGGATATGTTGTCTCAAGTATGAGAAATTAGTATTGACATTGGGGTAGATTAATGGGACTTAAGTTGCATCCATAATTGTATAATGCCTTGAGTATGTATAGATACTAATTATCATTAATCTCTAGGTCACGTAGATCCAACATCACCTGAACATCCCGAGGTTTCAGACCGAGGTGTATAGAGAGATCATCTCAAGGACTGTGAGTATACTATAACTATAGCTATCTGGAGTTTCTTTAATTATAATTATAATTTATTTAGTATGATATTTATTTTACGTATTACAGAAATATGCTATATATCAACATATGAATTGATTTGGTTATTAATGTGCATGTATTTTAAGAAATATTATATTGAGCAAGTTGGATGATTTATAAAATATGATTATAGGTAGATTTTGACATACATTTTTGGCTCCACCTGACTTAATGTATGAGATTATACCCTTGATCAGAATACGGGAGCTACATGCTATGCCTTTGTGGCGGGAGCCACCTCCAAAGTCCTAATTCCGTGATATTAGATTGGAGTATAGGAGCTGCATGCTACGCCTTTGTGGTGGGAGCCACCTCCAGAGTCCCTATCCCATTATATTAGCCTTTTGGAGGTACATCATAGTGACACATATGCCTTTGGGGCGTCCTATGGTGGTATTGGCCTTTGGGGCCGGCTACTAGTATGCCTACATGGATATTACCTGGTTATACATGGATGTATGGATAAATCTTATGCATGATACGAAACCTGATTTACTTTACATATTTTATACATTGATTTGGTATTATAATACTGTTATACATTTCAAAACTTCGCTACATCATCAAATTATTCATTATAGTTTTACTATTATTTATTTTGGAAACGTCTATTATGTTTTAAAAGTTATCATTATAATTTTCAAATGTTTTAAAAGTCGTCTACTCACTGAGATATTCATATATCTCACCTTTTCATATTCATATTTTTCAGGTCATAGTTAGGTGTCAGGATTGCTGCCTTCCTCTATTTTTCGCTTCAAATAGTATATTGACGTGGTGGGCATCATACTTAAATTTCTAGAAGTCTTGATCTTTTGATGTCTCTTATTTAGTAAACCTTTCTGAGATAGGTTCACTTTTAGATGATTTGTATATATTTGAAGTTATGAGACAATAAATCAATATGTATTGGTTTGAATATAGATTGATGATGGATAATGTTTGAATATGTATGTATAAATGTGATAAATGGTATTGAGAAATATTTCTTGCTGAGGATATGAACTGAGTGTTATTTGCAGGATGATTATAGTTAAGATAGAAAGGAAACTCTGCCGGATTTTAGGTAGATTATCCGGATAGGGTGTTACAATTTGGTATCAGAGCAAGGTTATAGGTCCTGTAGACTTAGGAACTATTTGTTGAAGTATTAAAAGATTGTCACTTGTGCAGGAAATCAGACACAATGCCACCACGTCGAAGAGGAAGGCCTAGAATCAATCCCCTACTCCAAAATAGGGATAGGAATAGAAATGAGAATACTGATGAGCAAGTTGGAGCACAAGTTTCAGCTGCTGGTTCATCCTGTATTACTGCACCCCCAGTATCTGATCTTAATTTAGCTGAGGCAGTTGCGGCCTTGGCAAGAGTAATTCCCGCTTTGATTGCCCCTGTTGAAAAGGGGATAGTTTATTACTATAAAGACCTAAATAATATGGGTTGCAAGATTTTTACGAGATCTTCGGAATCAGATCTAGCTTGGATATGGCTACAAAAGTTTGATACTACTTCCGTTACTTTTCAGATTCCCGAGCCCATGAGGTAACCATGTGTAGTGCAATTCTTGGAAGATCATGCACACACATGGTGGAAAACTACAATGTACAGGTATACTGGACGTCCTGCCATAACCTGGGCAGACTTTCAAAGAGAATTTGAAGAAAAATATTATTCTCGGGCTTTGCGGGAAAAGAAATGGACTGAATTTATGAATCTAAAGCAGTGTAATATGTCAGTAGCAGAGTATGAGTAGAAATTTAGTGAACTATCAAAATTTGCTCCATCAATAGTAGCCAACGATGCTGATAGATGTAAGAAATTCCAAGATGGGATACATCTTAGTATTCGGGATAGGTTGACAACCTTGGATACAAATGATAATAAATTTGTCAACATGGCAATCAGAGCTGAACAGAATTTGAAAGAAATGAAAGATAGAGAAGAGAAGTTCAGAAAAAAGAAAAAGGCAGTCCTCTAGTGAGGACGTGAGGCCTAAGAAAAGTTATTTAGAGAGTAGTACCCGTAGTTACAAACCCTCGAGATTTCAAGAGGGATCAAACAGAAAAATTTTTAGTGGTGCTTCTAGTAGACCTGCCATCGGACCTCAATAGTAGACTAGATCGCTGCTTGGGAGGTCAGGAGGACCTCAGACCTCGACTTATCCTCAGTGTCCCCATTATGGGAAGAATCATCCTGGTGAATGTTGGAGACTACAGGGTGTATGTTTTTACTACAAAGAACTGGAACACATGAAACGAGATTGTCCCAAGCTAGAGAATAAGAGAACTACCAGTCAGTTCTCAGTGGGTCAAAAGGAAATGACCCAACCTACTGCTACACCTCAGCTGACAGCAGTCAGAGATAGAACTGGGGCACAATCTCAAGTTGGTTCATCTACTGGTCCTCGACAGAGTGGATAGCCTGGTAGGCCCGAACTGTAGCTAGAATTTATGCTATGACCCAACAGCAGGCTCAAGCTACTCCTGAAATGGTTAAAGGTATTCTCCCAATTTCTAAGGCAAATGCTAGAATCTTAATAGATCCCGGTGCAACCCATTCTTTCGTTGCTAACTCATATGTCATGCATTTGGGTAGAGAGTTTATGATGTTAGACATTCTTATGGTCGTTCGTACCCCAGTGGGGGAAATTTTGAAAATTGATGTGGTTTATCCGAGTTGTATTGTTATGGTTCAGGAGCATGAATTACCAGTTGATCTGTTTCCATTAAGTATGTATGAGTTTGATATGGTTTTGGGAATGGATTGGTTGTCTAAGCATAATACAGTGATAAATTGCTTTTCTAAAACTGTGACTTTTAAGAAGTCGAGAGACTTGGAGTTTACCTTTTTGCCTTATCTCTACGATGACAGCCAATAAATGTTTGCATAAAAGGTATTCTGCTTACATTCATTATGTGATTAACAAGGACATACATGAGGTCAAGTTGGAAACCATACCTATGGTCAAAGAGTTTCCTGAGATCTTTCCTGAAGAATTGATTGGTTTACCTCCTGACAGAGAGTTGGGGTTTACTATCGACTTAATCCCTGGTAATGCTCCTATTTCTCAAGCACCCTATAGCCACCCTCGGAGCTAAAAGAATTGAAAGTGTAGTTGCAAGACCTAGTTGACAGAGGTTTCATTCGGCCTAGTACCTCACTGTGGGGAGCACCAATTTTGTTTGTAAAGAAAAAGGATGGATCTTTACGATTGTGTATCGACTACCGGCAACTGAACAAGGTCACCATTAAGAACAAGTATCCTTTGCCAAGGATTGATGACTTGTTTGATCAGTTGCAAGGTGGAAGTGAATTCTCCAAAATAGGCTTAAGATTGGGTTATCATCAATTGAAGATCAAAGAATCTGATATTCCAAAGACTGCTTTTAGAACTAGATATAGTCATTATGAATTCTTAGTTATTCCTTTTAGGCTAACTAATGCACCTGCTGTCTTTATGGATTTGATGAATAGGTGTTTCAACCCTACTTAGATAAGTTTTTCATTGTGTTCATAGATGACATCCCAGTTTATTCCAGGAATAAAGATGATCATGTAAGCCATTTGAGAACGGTGCTACAGATTATGCGTGAAAAGCAACTTTATGCTAAATTTTCCAAGTGTGAATTCTGGTTGGATAAAGTAGCATTCCTTGGTCACGTAGTATCTAAGGAAGGGATCTTTGTAGACCTACAAAAGATAGAAGTTGTAGTTGCTTGGGAAAGACCCACGAATGTCAAAGAAGTTAGAAGCTTTCTTGGATTAGTAGGATACTATCGAAGATTCGTTGAAGAATTTTCCATGATTGCCTCTCCTTTGTCGAAGCTAACACGGAAGCATGCTAAGTTTGAGTGGACTGATGAATATGAGCAAGCTTTCCAACAGCTCAAGCGTAGATTGACCATAACACCAGTTCTTAGACTACCATCAGGGACTGGAAGCTTTGTGGTATACAGTGATGCCTTGAGGCGATGTTTGGGTTGCATTTTGATGCAACATGGGAAAGTGATAGCTTATGCTTCTCGGCAACTGAAATTGCATGAGCAGAACTATCCCACCCACGATCTAGAGTTGGCGGCAGTGGTGTTTGCACTAAAAATTTGGAGGCATTATTTGTTTGGAGAAAAATGTACAATCTACACTAATCATAAGAGTCTGAAATATCTGATGGATCAAAAGGAACTGAATTTGAGGCAAAAGAGATGGTTGGAATTGATAAAAGATTATGACTGTGTACTTGACTACCATCTAGGAAAAGCCAATGTAGTGGCCGATGCTCTTAGTCGAAAGTCTTCTAGTTCTCTTGCTCATATCCGAGCGATTCAAAAGCCTTTACAAAATGAGTTGAAGTCTTTACCTTTGGAATCGATGATTGATGAGAATGATCTCCTAATAGCTCACTTGAAGGTTAAATCGATTCATATCTATAGGATACGTGAAGCACAAAATAATGACCCTATGTTGGTAAAGTTAAAGCAAGAAGTAAAGGATGGTGTGAGGACTGACTTTCAAATGAAAGATGATGATGTACTAATAATGAAAAATAGGCTTTGTGTGCCTCAGGATGAAGAGCTCCGGAAGGTTATTTTGGAGGAAGCTCATAATGCACCATATGCGTTACATACCGGTAGTGTGAAGATGTATCGAACTTTAAGAGAACACTATTGGTGGCAAGGTATGAAACGGGACATAGCTGAGTTTGTTTCTAGATGCTTGGTATGCCAACAAATTAAAGTTGAGCATCAAAAACCTTCAGGGCAATTGAACCCCCTACCTATTCCTCAATGGAACTGGGAAGATATTGCTATGGATTTCATTTCAGGACTGCCAAGAACGCAGTCTGGTTATGACAGCATTTGGGTGATTGTTGATCGTCTAACAAAATCAGCTCACTTTTCGCCAATCAAGAAGACTTTTTCCATGGAAAGGCTGGCTAAACTTTATGTGAATGACATTGTTAGGTTACATAGTGCTCCAGTATCGATTGTATCTGATCGAGACCCCCGATTCACATCTCGGTTCTGGCCAAGTTTGCAAAATGCTATGGGCACTAAACTCAAGTTCAGTACTGCTTTTCATCCCAGACAGATGGACAGTCTGAATGGATAATTCAAATTCTAAAAGATATGCTCAGATCTTGTATTATGGTACTCAAAGGAAACTGGGATGAACACTTGCCTCTAGCAGAGTTTGCATATAACAATAGTTATCAGTCCAGCATCGACATGGCTCTGTTTGAAGCTTTGTATGGAAGGAAGTGCAAAACCCCTGTGTGTTGGGATGATACAGATGAAAGGAAATTGCTAGGTCTGAAAATTGTTATGATGACTGCAGACAAAGTAAAGGTAATCCGGGAAAAGATAACAATAGCTCAAGATCGGCAAAAGAGTTATACAGATAACTGGAGAAAAGATTTAGAGTTTGAAGTTGGTGATATGGTGTTTCTGAAAGTGACTCCTTGGAAAGGAGTAATCCGATTTGAAAGACGAGGAAAGCTGGGTCCTCGATATATAGGGTCGTATGAGATCATCGGAAGGATTGGCCCAGTTGCTTATAGATTGTCCTTACCGAAAGAATTATCACGAATTCATATATGTTCCATGTTTCTATGCTTCGAAAGTACACTTTTGATTCTTCATTTTCGATTCTTCACATATATTGAAGGACTTGCCTAAGGAAATTGAGAAAAATTTAAGTTACGAAGAGCAACCGGCTGAGATTTTGGATAGAAATAACCAATTTCTAAGGACTAAGACTATTCCATTAGTGAAAGTTCTTTGGAGGAATCATTCATATGAAGAAGCTACATGGGAAAGGGAGGAAGATATGCGGACTCAATATCCTCACTTGTTCAATCAAGTTGGTCAGTAAATTACGAGGACGAAATTTTTCTAAGGGGGTAAGTTGTAACAACCGAGGTTACGTACGATCGTGCAAAGTCAAACCTCAAAAATTTTAAGGGCAAACTTGGAAATTGGTAGGAAGTTATAAGTTAAGGAAATAAAAGAAGAAAGGATCAAATTGAACAAATTAAAAAGTTTAGGGGCTTAATGGTTATTTATAAAAAGTTGAGGGACCAATGTGCAATTATACCAAAAATTAAAAAATATCTTTTAAATTATCCTTATCTCTTGAAATTTTCTATAAATTTTTCTTCTTCATCCAAGTGATAGCCGGCCAACCCCCCTCTCATTCTCTCAAAATTTTCTTCAAACAATTCCACCAAAATCTCAACAACAATCACATTCAAGGTTAGTTTCTTGATTAATTCTTCCTTTTCTCTAGATATTCTACATGAATATGTTAAGACCTTAGCTCCATAAACATGTTAAGGTCTAAAATTCCATCTATTAAGTATGAGTTTCACTCTCCTCTGGTAAGAATTAAAAGGATTTGAAAGCATGAACAAAAAAATGGGAAGAAAAAACAAAACAGGGGAATTGAGCATGCTTTCTATTCTGATATTTTGGGGTCGGCAGAGTTGATTTTTTATTTTTTTGATATTTTTACTAGAAACAATACTTCAATACAAGAATTTTGGTTTTTGAATCACTCAAAACCGAAAAGCGGTTAAGAAGATAAATTTCGGTGAAGTTGACTATCCTGTTTTAACCCCTTTTTTGGTATAGTTTCGGGATTTATCAAATTTGATCAAGATTTTGTTCTAATTGTCTACGTTAGTTATTTTACTCATAAAGTAGACTTATTGGCTGAGATAAAACAATTGGAATGACTTCAATGTTCCTTACCAAACTCAAGTTATGATTTTTCTAATCTAGCTTGATAGTAAGGAATTCATTGCTTAAGAGGAATATAGTACTAAATGATGATTATGGATTATGGAAATCTCTAAGGCATGGAGTACTAGAAAGGAATTTGATAAGGACATTAAAATGAAGTTGAATTATGATTATGGAAATGATACTAGAATTTGAGGATATGTTGTCTAGAGTATGAGAAATTAGTATTGACATTGGGGTAGATTAATGGGACTTAAGTTGCATCCATAATTGTATAATGCCTTGAGTATGTATAGATACTAATTATCGTTAATCTCTAGGCCATGTAGATCCAACATCACCTGAAGATCTCGAGGTGTATAGAGAGATCATCTCAAGGACTGTGAGTAGACTATAACTATAGTTATCTGGAGTTTCTTTAATTATAATTTATTTAGTATGATATTTATTTTACGTATTAAAGACAATGCTATATATAAATAGATGAATAAATTTGGTTATTAATGTGCATGTATTTTAAGAAATGTTATATCGAGCAAGTTGTATGATTTGTAAAATATGATTATACATAGATTTTGACATACATGGTTTTAGCTCCACCTGACTTAATGTATGAGATTATACCTTTGATCGGAATACGGGAGCTACGTGCTACACCTTTGTGGCGGGAGCCACCTCCAGAGTCCCAATTCCGTGATATTAGACTGGGTATGGGAGCTGCGTGCTACGCCTTTGTGGTGGGAGCCACCTCCAGAGTCCCTATCCCATTATATTAGCCTTTTGGGGGCACATCATAGTGAGACATATGGCTTTGGGCCGTCTTATGGTGGTATTGGCCTATGGGACCGGCTACTAGTATGCCTACATGGATATTACCTGGTTATTACATGGATGTATGGATAAATCTTATGCAGGACAGTAAGTTGGAATCCAATTTATACAAAACCTGATTTACTTTACAGATTTTATACATTGATTTGGTATTATAATACTGTTATACATTTGAAAACTTTGCTACATCTTTGAATTATTCATTATAGTTTTACTATTATTTATTTTGGAAACGTCTATTATGTTTTAAAGGTTATCATTATAATTTTCAAATGTTTTAAAAGTTTCCTACTCACTAAGATATTCATATATCTCACCTTTTCATATTCTCGTTTTCAGGTTACAGTTAGGTGTCGGGATTGTTGCCTTCCTTTACTCTCCGCTTCAAATAGTATATTGACGTGGTGGGCATCATACTTAAATTTCTAGAAGTCTTGATCTTTTGATGTCTCTTATTTAGTAAACCTTTCTCAGATAGGTTTACTTTTAGATGATTTTTATATATTTGAAGTTATGAGACAATAAATCAATAAGTATTGGTTTGAATATGATTGATCATGGATAATGTTTGAATATGTATATATAAATGTGATAAATGGTATTGAGAAATATTGCTTGCTTAGGATATGAACTGAGTGTTATTTGCAGAATGGTTATAGTTAAGATAGAAAGGAAACTCTACCGGATTTTAAGTAGATTATCCGGACAGGGTGTTACACAAATAATATAAAATTGAGATCTGGAAGTTTTGGTAATTTTTTGAGCTCGTTTACTATTTTTCCTGAATTTTCCAAGATTGCCCTTTAACCTCCGAAACCTCAGTTTTACTTAAAATAGGTCCAATTCCAGATTTTCTTTTTCCATGCCTTTGTTATATATTGAAATGGAGTTGGTCCAAAAATGCCCAATTTTTACGATCAAATTCCCCTCCGATTTGATTTTTCCTTTTTCCAATATCGAGAATTTTCTCGTTTTTCCTCCAACCGGCTCTTTTCTCGGAATTACTTCAAACTGAGCCTTGGGCTATCTTTGTTTACCCACTCTTCATCAATTAGGGGCTTTAATTTTACCAAATCGAGCTATTTCTACAATTTCGCCAAAATTCACCAAAAACCCTAATTATCGATTTCCTTCCAAATTGACCCTTCATTTGGTTTTGCTTCCAAATGGTCTTTTCAATACCCATAGTCATTGATTATATTCCATTCGGAACCTCCAATTTCGAGCAATTTGATCGTTTAAGCACTTTTCCCCAAATTTATCGAATTAGGATTTCCTTTCCAGTAAATCCCAACAACCCATCTTCCGGACTCCATATCTCTCGTTGTAGACCTCAGATTATCAAAAGTCTTTCACCATTATTCAATTAAACTTTGAATCTTGATTTTGGTTGAGGGTTGATTTTTTCAGTAGTTGACTTTTTGGTATTGACTTTTCCGGGGTTGACTTTTTTTGGATTGACTTTTCATGCTTGCCCTCTTAAACAAAGTCTGGAAGTACCACCTATAGGATGAGAAGATCGATTCTGCATTCTAAAACATCACAAGAAAGAAATTTACTTGATTTAGGGGTCCGGATAAAATTAGGTGTCTACAACTAAATGTTGTTATAATTACATGTTTTTATTATAAATAACGTCCTTCATTACAAAAGATAAGTAAAAGCAATAGCATCAAAATTTATTATGTAATTACGTGATTTTTTAGCAATTACTTAAATCATTACAAAAACAGGTAAGAAAAATATGTAATATGACTTAACATATTTTATCATAATTACCGTTATTTATTATAATTTACAGAATATATTATCTTTAGATATAATAATTGTTGTAATTTACTTTTACTCTTTGGCTAAGAAGAATTACAACTTATATTGTCGTGTTACATAAATTATTACTTAAATGTAATGTTTGTTGTAACTTACTTGTACTATTAGAGAATTACAACTTTTGTTATGAAAATTACTAAAATGTATTACTTGTTACTGAAATTATTATGTAAACCCAATTACATATTTTTATTATGATTACAATTATTTATTATCAATTACTAAATACATTATGTATAAAGATAATATTTGTTGTAATTTAGTTGAAGTTATTTTCTAAGAAAATTTCAATTTACATTATCCATATAATTGAAATTTATTACATTTTACGTAAAAGATTACAGTAACTTGTAACAATTATATGTAATTAAAATGTAAATAATTTTTCTTTTATATTTCTTAGTTTCTTATGGAATTACACCAGATATTATGTTGAAAGATAATGTTTGTTGTAAACTTCTTATGATTTCGAAAAATTACAATTTCTTTTACCAAATTTTTAAAATATATTACATTTTACTGAAATTATTATATCATAAGATAACAAATTTATGTAAACTCACATACATATTTTATCATGATTAGAATTATTTATTATCAATTACTGAATACATTATGTGCAAAGATAATATTTGTTATAATTTAGTTTAAGTTATTTGTTTAGCTAAATTACATGTTGTTAGCTCAAGTGGTGATTAAATCAATAGGGGGTGAATTGATTTCTTAAAAATTAATTAAGGAATTAAAGCACAAGTAATGAAATTGTAAAGTTTAAACAATATACTTAATTTGGCAAGTAAATATGCAAATAAAGTATGTAAAATAATAGGGAAATAAGATCAAACACTAGTGGTTTATAGAGGTTTGGCCTTGTGCCTACGTTCTCTCCCTTAGCCTCTATCTTAGGGGATCGATCCTCTCATTTAAAAAATATTTTCTTTGATATTTAGAAGAGATCAAATTATCTCAAAAATATTTTAAACATATATATATATTTATGAACATATGTTTTTGAGAAATCTAAGGAGTTCAAAATATTTTAGCATTTTCCAAAATATTTTCAAAATAATTAAAAGAAAAATGTTAAAATGAAAACATTAATTATCAAGCTAATTAAGCTTAAGATTTTGTCATTTAAAATTGAGATCAATTCAAAGCTAACACAAATTATATTATCCAAATTACATAATTTTTTACCGGTTAAATTAATATACTATTTTATAACATATTTATGTAATCAACCATAAATCATTATTCATGTAACTTTTGTTATACAGAACTTGTATATGGTGAAGTGACTAGGCACATATTTTTACTTGAGTGCTCGTTAGAGAATGGTGGTGGTGAACACACCTTCTAATTTTCATATTGAGCGGTCCAGAGTTTTTGTTGTCGAACTGAAACTGGAGGATAAGTGGTCTTTCAAGGTGAACTAGTTTACTCCATCTCGCGAGACAAGAAAGACATTGCCTATGAATACTAGGATTGCCGAAAGAGTCCTTGGTTTGGCTTGTTGGTGGAGATGATTCTGTGGCCTTGGACCTGACCAGCCATCAACGTGGCACGGGTGGAGTTGGGCCTCCTACTCCAATTGTCGAGGTTGGACCCTCCTATTTTGGAGGTGATGCATGTGACAGAGTGTTTTACTCTTCTTTTCTTGTTGGCGATCTCTCAAGTCGCGACCCTTCTGTTCATTTTTTTGGCGAGCTCACGGTCTTTGCTTTTTTTGAATTTTTTTTTTTTTTATGTGCAGTGGACAATACTGTGGCGGGTCATTCAATACCTCGCTAGGGGAACTACCTTTGCCTAACCTCGGGACATTGTGGCATTCTAGGCCATTAGAGACTCGTAATCCCTTAGTTTTTTTGGACGATCCAAAACACTAGGCCACTTCTATGTGCAGTGGCCCTACTTTTTTTTGTTTTTGCTATTTCTCCTCCTGCTGTTGTTCCTCCTCCTCTTGATGCTGTAGACGTGATAGAGTCGGTGTTGTCTCCTAGTACTCTTAAGAGTGCCATAGATGGAAGCGCCCAAGTTAACTGTGTTTATGTTGGCGGTGACGATTAGGAATTGATGATGTTGGAGGATCATTTGTCATATGTTAATTATGTCACGGCGAGTGTTAGTTCTAGCTCAAGGGAGCGTAGAGATATTCAAGGTCTGGAGGAGTTTTTAGGATGAGCTGGTACACTTTGTTGTAATTATTTTAGTAGGATTTTGTTGTGGACTCATGTTGAATGTTTGCTCTTCTACAGCGATAGTAGGAAAAAAACTTGTGGAAGAGCTTGTTAAGAGAGAGGCTGAGTTGGCCTGCCAAAGGAAAATGGCTGACACCACAAACAAGGCTTCTACTGCCAAAAAGCAAATCACCGATGGTGTTAGGGGGATTAAGATCGGGGACCCTACTATTCGTGCTCTTGTTGCTACTACCACTACTGCTATGGAGGCCCAGGAGAAGGGCCGATCTAAAAATGGTGGGAAGAATCAACCAAGGATGCAAAAGCAGAGAATTAAACATGTTTATTCTAAAGATGCTCTTTCAGTTCCTACTCCCACAACTGCGGGGGGTGAAAGAACATCAGTCACACCTCCTAGGGTAATGGAGCAAAGTGAATCCCATGGAAGAGAGTTGGCGAGGTAGTTTCCTTTGGGGTGTTCTCCCAGATGTGGCTAGCTTCTAGTCTTGGGATGTGAAGCTGCTGAGTATCTCAGCTGGCGTTCACATCTTTCGCAAGATAATTTCTTGCTTGGGGTGGACACCTGTATGAGTTAGGCTTATTCCCATGTTATCCTTTCCTAGGTTAAGGTTATGAATGAGCAAGCCTTGCCAAGCAAGCATCGTTCCCTGATCGCCAGCATGGTGGAGGTATGTGCATGAATTTTGTTCTTCTGTTGGTTTTTGTATAACTTGATTTCACTAAGCTCAAGTGTTTTATAGAATCTTGTGACTGCCATGGTCTTATACGATCAAGGCAAGGATGTCCATGGCCTTCTGAAACCTACTGAGAATGAGGCTTCCAAAAAAGCTTCATAGCTCTAGTCTCGTGTACATGAGTTAGAGTCTTTAGCAAAAGAAGCTATGGAGGGTTGTGCTACTGGTTGAGACGGTTTACGTTGCCAAAGTAGTAGAGGCTGAGCACCAGACTGGTTTGGCGCGGGCACAGTTAGGGGCCACTTAGGAAAATCTATCTAACATTGAGTGAGATGGCTACAATAAGGCAGCATCTCCTGGATGCTGGTTTGGAGAGGGAAAAAGAAGTGGATGTTGAGAAGTCATGATTCAAGGCAGCTTTCAAGGAGGAGCATGACAAAGTTATTTGTGAGGCCTTGCAGTTGTGCCTTCAATACAAGGAGGTTGCCTTGACGAGAATAAAGCTATACCATGGCCCCTTGGACTTAAGCTCGATTGAATTTACTACTATTAGGGTTGTTCTTAAGGGGTTCGATCCTTATTACCTTAGCGCTGTTATGCTCAAAAATTTAAGATAATCTTTTGGCCTGGGTGAGGTTTCTTCAGTAACTCAGACTATTGCTGAAGTGCCAAATATAATAGGCGGCCTTCCTTTTTCTCCTGCAGCACTTGAAGCTTCTACGAAATCTGCTCCAGTTGCCCCTGCTGATGCTGCTAGGATAGGCGAACCCATGGATGTTGACGGTGGTGAGGCTACTGCAGCTGCACAACACCACCAGGTTGCTAGTGATGAAGTTGTAAACGTAGATGTAGATATGGGTTCTCTAGTGCAGGACCCTGTAAATGTAGATTGATTTGTTTCCTGTGTAATAAACTTCAATTTTGTATAAATTTTTAATATTAATGGAATCGATAATTTTCCTTTCATTTGTGTCTCCATTATTCAGCTATCATTGTTGTATCTTGTTCTTTACTTTGTTTTTTTGTTTGTGTGATTGCTTTCAAGTCATTCTGGCAAGCTCGCCTTTTTAAACCGTTTTGTGGTTTTGGTGCGTCATGTATTAGGCGAGCAAATGAGTTGTGAGTCTATGTTGTATATTGGTGTGCAGAATAAAGCCTTAGAGTGTTGTTTATTGTGTCATGACATATGGGGTAGAGCCTAAAAAGGCTATTGGACATGTAATGACACGTGGAGTAGAGCCTTAAGAGGCTTTTGAACGTGTAATGACACGTGAATTAAAGCTTGAAGAAGCTGTTGAACGTGTAAAGACTTAACTATTGCGTCCTTGTTGTTGGTGTAAGCCTGCAAGCCAATATAGTTAGGCTTGTAAAACACTATTTTGATTATTTCATGTATTATACATTACAGTTTTTAATTATAATTGAGATATTTCTTTATCCATAAGTTTTGTTATAATTTGTTATAAATAACTTGTGAAGATAAAGCCCATGAAACACAAAGGCCTTGCGAAGGAATTGTAAAGAGTTTCAATTATAAGGATCCTTATGCACCACAGTCGTGTTTCTAAAACTGTTCCTGGTCATTGTATTGTCAAGACATGGCATTGACAATGCTCGAAGACTGGCATATGTTAGAGCCCCCATGCACATGTTGCATGCAACCGATCTCATAGGTTGAAGTATGGTGATACTTGGGGATAACATATGGGTGCTTGTTGGTTGAACAAGTTCATTGAATATGACCCACAATAAGAGTTCCATTTGGTATTTCACTTAAGTGTCTATGGAAATACTCTCATGTGTCAATACTGTAAGTAATCCTTTGACTTGTGACACCAGGTCATCTTGTATGTGAATTATCATACTTAGATTTCATCATGAACGGGTCCCAAGAAGGATGCTTATGGTAGGGTGATATTAGGTATGACATGAAACATACGAAGATGGATTAGTGGTCCAGAGAGGATTCATCACCCCAAGTGATATAAGGGGACATATCTCAATTGTTCCTAGCTTATATTAACTCATGGAAGTCCTTGGCCAAGGCAATATTTGACGAGTTAATATTAAAGTTACAGGACTAATATGGAATAAGTCAAAGAGTAGACACTGGACCATGCTTTTTCCTATCCTGGGATATTTGACGAAGGGGTCGAATTACACGGACATATTGTACACGAAAGGCTTGTCAAACCTTGTTGACTCTCTCGGCATTTGGGTGGTCATGATGCATTGGTATATGCGGCTTATGGTCTATAAATATAAATTGGAAATTCTTAAGTGAATTTAATTTATATTTATTGCCAACATGTTGGGGGCCTAATGGGTCACACTCAAAAGGTGATTATTGGAATTAAAATGAGATTGGGCTAGATTAAATATTCATTAAGTACAAAGTACCTTTTATGAATATTTAATAATATACAAGGGCTTTGGTGCAATTAGTCCAATAGTTGGCATACACTAAACCTATCTATATAAGCCTAAAGTATTGTCGCCCTCCTAACTAGACAGATACCATGCACCTCTTGAAGCTCTCTCTCTTTTCGATTCGACAACATAGGTGAAGAAGAGGAAGAATTCGATTCTTCTTGCTGCCTTTTCGAATCGGAAGGCTTGAGAGTTAAGGAGGAAGGTTTCTCTCAACCTAGACTACTAGCATTGTTTGTGGTAGAACACAATCTCAACCTTGTGAAGGTTTCCCGAGTCACCTGTGTAGATTACTGTTAGAGGTTGGACAAATGGACGGCTTTGGTTTTCAACAACCGGGCTCGATGTACAATAACAAGAGGATTTGCGATTTGGACTTGAGGTTTCGTCAATCTCAAGACCTGAGGTACGAGTTTCGGCTTATTGTTTGTTCTTGATAGGATGATCGTTTTTGAATTCACAAACAGATCTATGGAAGGATTCGGTTGTTCTTTGTTTTGAATTTATTTCGCTGCTTTGTTTAATTTAATTTAGATTAAATTTACATGATCTCTGTTTGAGTATGGTCCGAATCCCAACACTTATCTGTTGTTTGGCTATGTTTCGCCTTATGTGACTTGTTAGTGTGACTTCTCCAAGGGGTGCTACTCCCTTATTCGGAGGCCAATTTTTTGAAAGATTGGTCTGATTTTGTTTTCCCTTCCATGAAGCTTAGATGAGAAAGTTTTTGAAGAAAGTGATATGGGCGTGGACGTTCACATCGTTTTTGAAGTAAATTGTCCTCTTTGAGAGTTTTTAGTGAACTTCATTCTTCTTCTGAGATGAAGTAAACTCGTGCGGACATAGTCACAATTGTATGTTTGATTGCTTAAGTGGGTTTATGGAGCTTAGCTGATGTGTTTGAATGGAGTTCTTACTTGGTAGTGTTTCAAGTAGTTTTCTTGAAGTCCATTGTAATTGACATCAACTAGCGAGAGCCCTGATGCGAGTTCTTGCATGGTTCACATCAGGTGCCTTGCTCGGACTTTTACTTGAGGATCTTGTTCCATAGTCGAAGCGAAAGTTTAAATTCTTCTTCTTTTCACTCGGTGTCTTTGTAAGGTCTACTCAGGTGGCTCCCTAAGTACTTTTCTTTTGGTTGCAAGTTTGTGGAGTTCGATTTTGTGGAGTCCGTCGCAACGCTTGTTCAATAAGTGAGATTCGGGTGTGCCTCTTGACGTGTTTTACATGGGGAATCCTTCTCACTTGTTTTATGTATTAGGGTGTTGTCATTCAGATTCTTTGCTAGACCGTTGATAACTCTAGGAAATAAAGCTATTTTACCATATTTTATGTATTTAAAATATCTAAGTCCTTGTAGTTTAAACAATTAATTAATTATTTTTAGTAGTTTTTAATTTAGTTTTATTTATTTATATTATGATTAATATAGTTATTAATTTAATGTGTTTTGTAGTTTTGTTGAGTCTTAAAGCAAGAAGGAGAGAATCAGCTCATATATGGAAAGCACAAACTGGAAGCAGTTACTTGGCCACAAAGTTTTCCTTCTTCAGACTTTTAAGAACTCTATAAATAGGAACCCTTAGGACTTTAGCTAAAGCCTTCTTAACTCTTAGCTTTAATTTTTTGAAGATGATAGCAGCTACTACAAGTTTGCAAACAGCTAAAAGAGGTTTTAGAGATTAGAAGACTGAAGTCCTGCAAACATTAGTTTCCTCTTTTCCTTAATCTTTTTTTATTTATTTGTAATATTTATATAGGTGAAACTCCTTAATTTTGAATTTTCAATGTTTAGGATGAACTAAATTTATTTACTAGGATTGCAATGGAACTCAACATGTAGTTGAATTATTTTACTCTCTATCTTGATTTAATGATATTTGAGTTGTTTATTCAGTCTTGTGGTTAATGCTTTTAATTGCTTGATCACCAATTAAATTGATTTGTTAACCTAAATACAACTCGGAAAAGGGAGTTTAGTGTTAGACATGGATAACACATGTTTCATATTCATTTATTAGGATGAATTGAGTTGCATGTAGGGTAGGAATATACTTACGTGTCATGTGTAACCAATTTTAAAATCTAAGCTTAATGAGTTCTTCTTTAATTCAATTTTCATAGGAATATAGTTAATTGGTTAAGAGGGATATTTTTATAATACCATCAGAAGATCCTTATAAATAGATTAGAACTCTAGGTTAACAACTCAAGATCATTAATCAAGTTAAGAGTGTAAAAAGTTCATACGAAGTGTTGAGGGAAATTGTAATCCTAGGCTTTTCTCCATTGATTCAAATCCCTATTTTAATTTTCTTTCCTCTCTTATTAGATTTTAATTAACAACTTTTAATTAATTATTTGGATAACATTAAGCTGTTTTAATTTTAGTATTTAACGAACTTAATAACAATTCCTCGTAGGTTCGACACTCTACTTTCACTTTATTACTTGTTTGCGATAACGTGCACTTGCATAGTTAAATCTGACAACAAGATTTTGACATCGTTGCCAGGGAATTGTTTTATTATTTTTGTTAATATTAATACCAAGCATTCTTAGTCTTAATTCAAACTTTATTTTCCTTATTTTTAGGTACTCTTGGTTGTTGTATGCGGAGATCTAGAAGTTTGGAGCTTGTCCCTTTTGATCCGGAACCGGAAAGAACTTTTCATCGACTTAGAAGGGAGATTTTACAAGCTTCAACTCACAACCATACAATGACTAAAGGCGAAGATACAAAAACCTTGCACAATTTTACTATCCATCTCATGCAAGGACTGCATTCAAGCATTCAAAGACCTGTTATTCAAGCCAATAATTTTAAGATCAAGCCAGCCATCATAGATATGATTCAACATTCAATACAGTTTGGGGGGGTTGCCTAATGATGATCCTAATACTCACGTAGTGAATTTCCTGGAAATTTGCGATACTTTCAAGCATAATGGAGTTTTGAACGACGCCATCAGATTGAGACTTTTCCCTTTCTCACTTCGAGATAAGGCCAAGAGTTGGTTAAATTCACTCCCAGATAGCTCTATTACTACATTGGATGACTTGGCTCAAAAGTTTCTAGCTAAATATTTTCCTCTGGCCAAGACTGCAAAGATACGTAATGATATCACATCATTTGTGCAATTTGATTCTGAATCGCTATATGAAGCTTGGGAGAGATTTAAGGATTTACTTTAAAAATGTCCTCACCATGGGTTACCTAAATGGCTTCAGCAGCAAACATTTTATAATGGGTTGTTGGGACAAATTAGAATTACTATCGATGCCGCTTCAGGTGGAGCATATTAATGGGAAAATTGCCTGACGAAGCCTGTGATTTGCTTGAAGAGATGGCATCTAATAATTATCAATGGCCGTCAGAAAGATTTGTACCAAGGAAAGTTGCAGGAATTCATGACTCGGATGCAATCAGTGCCTTAACTGCACAGATAGCTGCATTGACAAAGCGATTTGATACTTTAAGTGTCCATGCTGTCCACAGACCATTTGTAACTTGTGAATTATGTGGGGAAGGACATGCCAGTGATAGCTGCCCAACCAATGCCTAATCAGTGCAATATATTGGAAACTATAATACATAGCAAAACAATCCTTATTCCAACAATTACAATCCGGGTTGGAGAAATCACCCAAAATTCTCGTGGAATAACAATCAAGGGTCTTCATCCTCTGCTAAACCAGAAATCCCTCCTGGGTTTCCATCACAAGCCCGTGCTCCTATTCCAGAGAAGAAGCCATCAATGTAAGAGATGTTTAGGCAGTTCATGAAAAGAACTGATACTCTCATTCATAATAACTTCAGGATCATAAAACATCACTTCGAAGTCAAGTTGAATTATTTCAAAGTTAAACAGCATCACTTCAAAGCCATTCAGCGTCACTTAGAAATCTTGAGACGCAAATGGGCCAGCTTGCTAATGCAATTAACAATCGTCCTATGGGATTTTTTTCCAAGTGATATTGATACCAATCCTAAAAGAGAGGGAAGAGAGCATTGCAAAGCCATCACACTTAGGAATGGACGAGAAATAGAAGAAAAGAGCAAGGAACCAGAATTGCCATCCAAACCTCTTAAAGAAAAAGATATGGTGGAAAATGAAGTTGAAAAGACTCAGGAAGAAAAGAAGCATGTTATCCACCACCAACCTTTCCTCAGCGCCTTCAAAAGCACAAACTTGACAAGCAGTTACAGAAGTTTCTTGAGGTATTTAAAAAGCTCCATATTAATATTCCTTTTGCTGAAGCTTTGGAACAAATGCCAAGCTATGTCAAGTTCATGAAAGACATTTTGTCCAAAAAGAGGAAATTAGGTGAATTTGAGATAGTTGCACTTACTGAAGAGTACAGTGCTATCCTTCAAAAGAAACTTCCACCAAAGCTCAAGGATTTGGGAAGTTTCACCATTGCATGCACAATTGGAAATCAGTTCATTGGTAGATCTTTATGTGATTTGGGAGCAAGCATCAATCTTATGCCTCCATCAATATATCGGCGACTGGGTTTGGGGGAAGTTAAGCCTACAATAGTTACATGCAATTGGTAGACAGATCTTATAAATATCCAAGATGCATAGTTAAGGATGTATTAGTGAGGGTAGAGAAATTTATCTTTCTAGCAAATTTAATTATATTGGATATGGAGGAGGATTGTGAAATACCAATTATTCTTGGGAGACCTTTCTTAGCTACTGGTAGAACTCTCATCGATGTGCAAAAAGGAAAACTTACCATGAGAATTCAAGACCAAGAGGTAACTTTTAATGTTTTTAAAGCTATGAAAATTTCCTAATAAATTTGATGAGTGTTTTGCAGTTAATATGGTGGATAGTGCTACAAATAAGACTTTCAAAAATAGTTATCATGTAGATCCACTTGAGGCATCTTTGATGATTACTTTAGAAAGGGATAATGATGATTTTATTGAATGCTACTCTACGTATTGGAAGCTCCGTTCCTCAGTTTGAACCATTGTGACTTACAACAAGTTTTTAGCGTCGTTGCCTTCCATGAAAACATCATCCACCAAGCCTTCCATTGAAGAGCCACCATCCCTGGAGCTTAAGCTGTTACCTCCATATTTTCGGTATGCTTTTCTTGGTGAAGAATCTGAATTACCTATTATTATCTCATCTTCTCTTAATGTTGAGCAGGAAGATAAACTCCTTAGGGTGCTTAGAGAACATAATAGGGCACTGGGATGGTCCTTCAATTTGCATGCATAAAATCCTTCTTGAAGACATTCACAAGGCTACCATAAAGCATCAAAGGCGACTTAATCCCATCATGAAAAAAGTGGTCAAAAATGAGATTATAAAGTGGTTGGATGCATGCATCATATATCATATCTCTGACAGTTCATCGGTAAGTCCAGTTCAATGTGTGCCCAAGAAAGGAGGAATGACGGTGGTTGCCAACGCTAATAAGGAGCTTATTCTAACTAGAACAGTGACTGGTTGGCGGATATGCATGGACTATCAAAAGCTTAATAAAGCCACTAGGAATGACCACTTTCCTTTGCCATTCACTAATCAGATGCTAGACAGATTTGCTGGTAAGGAGTTCTATTATTTCTTGGATGGGTATTCGGGATACAATCAAATTGCTATAGCTTCTGAAGATCAAGAAAAAACTACCTTCACATGCCCATATGGAACTTTTGCTTTTCGAATAATGCCATTCGAACTTTGCAACTCTCCTGCGACCTTTCAGAGATGCATGATGGCCATATTTTTTGACAAGGTGGAGCAATGTTTAGAGGTATTTATGAATGATTTTTCAATCTTTGGAGATTCTTTTGATGAATGTCTATATCACCTAGCTAGAGTGCTTAAAAGATGTGAAGAAACAAACTTGGTGTTAAATTGAGAAAACTGTCACTTCATGGTTTAAGAAGGCATTGTTTTAGGACATCAAGTTTCTAGTAGGGGGATAGAAGTAGATAAAGCAAAGATTGAGACTATTGAGAAGCTCCCACCTCCAATCTCCGTCAACGGCATTCGAAGTTTTCTTGGTCATGTCGGGTTCTATTAGAGATTCATTAAAGATTTTTCCAAGATCTCTAAGCCACTTTGCAATCTCCTTGAAAAAGATGTCTCTTTCAAGTTTGATGATGCATGTCTAACAGCTTTTATGAAAATGAAAGAGAGATTGGTTTCTGCACCTATCATTATTGTCCCGGATTGGAATCTGCCATTCGAGCTCATGTGCGATGCTAGTGACTTTGCATTTGGTGTAGTCTTAGGCCAACGAAAAGAGAAGATATTTCATTCCATCTACTATGCAAGCAAGACTTTGACCGATGCTCAGTTGAATTACACTACCACTGAAAAGGAATTGCTTGCAATGATGTTTGCCTTTGATAAATTTTGATCCTATCTTGTGGGCACCAAAGTCATTGTCTACACCGATCATTTGGCTATCAAGTACTTGATTGAAAACAATGATGCGAAACCACGCCTGACCCGTTTGATACTTTTTTTGCAAGAATTTGATTTAGAGATCCGAGACAGAAAGGGAACAAAAAATCAAGTGGCGGATCATCTTTCTAGAATGGATAATGGGGCACAAGTTTGGTGATACAATTCAAATAAATGAAACTTTTCCTGATGAGCAACTCTTTCAAGTCCATCAACAAGAATCACCATGGTATGCCGACTTTGTGAACTATATTATGAGTAGAATTTTTCCACCTGATTTAAATTCTCAACAAAAGAAAAAGCTCTTGCATGATGTCAAGTTTTATTACTGGGATGAACCTTTCTTGTTTAAGCAATGCATTGATCAAATTCATAGAAACTATGTACCTAAAGAAGAAGTTGAAAATATTTTGCAACACTTTCACTCTTTGGATTATAGAGGGCATTTTGGAGGAGAACAGACTACGACAAAAGTGCTACAATCAGGTTTTTATTGGCCCACTCTCTTTAAAAATGTTCACCAGTTTGTTACAAGATGTGATAGATGTCAAAGAGTAGGCAACATCTCAAGGAGAAATGAGATGCCTCTCAACAACATTCTAGAAGTAGAGATTTTTTATGTATGGAGCATTGATTTCATGGGTCCATTTATTTCCTCCTACAACTATCTTTCCATTCTAGTTGCAGTTGATTATGTATCTAAGTGGGTGGAAGCAACAGCCTTGCCAACGAATGATTTTAAGGTGGTACTAAACTTCTTGAAAAAGAACGTCTTTACTCGTTTTGGCACTCCAAGAGCAATTATTAGTGATGAAACTCACTTTTGCAACAAACACTTTGAAGCCCTCCTTGCTAAATACGGGGTCAAACACAACATCTTCACTGCTTACCATCCATAAGTAGGTGGCCAAGCTGAAGTGTCAAATAGAGAAATCAAAGGGATCTTGGAAAAGACTGTTAGTCCAAATAGAAAAGACTGGTCCAAGAGATTGGATGATGCATTATGGGCATACTGAACTGCTTACAAAACTCCGATTGGGATGTCTCCATACAAATTGATTTTCGGGAAAGCATGTCATCTTCTGGTAGAGTTGGAACACAATGCATATTGGTCCATCAAGAAATTGAATTTCGATCTTCATGTAGAGGAGAGAGGCGTCTATTGCAACTTAATAAGATGGATGAATTTCGTCTTCAAGCCTATGAAAATGCCAAGCTTTACAAAGAAAATACCAAGAGATGGCATGATAAGAAGATCATTGAGAGACACTTTTAACCAGGCCAATATGTTTAAATCTACAACTTTCGCCTAAAGCTATTTCAGGGAAAACTCAAGTCTCGATGGTCCGGACCTTTCAAAGTTACTAAAGTTTTTCCTTATGGAGCTGTTGAGGTGGTTGAAGAGAGTTGCAATCGAATATTCAAAGTGAATGGCCAACGGCTCAAGCATTACTGGGAGGTGATTTTGAAAGCCAAAAGTCCTCAATCATCTTAAGCCAACCCAGAATGAAAATGAGATAGTCAAGGCGACGACTATAAATCAAGTGCTTCTTGGGAGGCAACCCAACTTATTTATTCCATACTTTTTAAATTTTAGTTTTAAATTTTATTTTATTTTATTCTATTTTTTTTTTTTTTGCTCTAATACATTTTTTTTTCAGGTTTAAACATAAAAAAATAAATAAATAAATAGAGCTTGGCGCCGCGACGCCAGGCTAAATAAAAAAATACTCGAGAGTTGGGTGTCACGGTGTCGAACCCTAGCGCCGCAATGCCACAACTCTAAAGAAAATTTTTCGAGGCAAGGGCACCGCGATGCCCGATCTGAAAAATCTAATTGCAACCTCGGTGCCATGGCGTCGGATCGTATAAATTTTTTTAAAGATTTTAGGGTTTTGTAATCCTAAAACAAATCAGCCACCATTTTCTCTCCAAAGCTTTCATCTCTCCTAACTTTCTTATTCTCCCAAACTTTTCTCACACTAACCCAACCCAACCCAACTCAAATATTCACCTTCTTCTTCACCACTATTACACACACAAACTCACTTCCTATTTTCACATTGATAACTCGTATAATTATATAGTTTTTAGTTATGTTTTATTATTGTTTTGTGTCAAATACGAGTTATTATTGTTTAGTCTAATTGTGTTTATGATCTTTTATATTTTTATGTAATTTGGTGTTTTTCACAAGTTTCTTTGAGTGATTTCAGATTACTAGAATTAAGGGCAAATCCAGTTCAGTTCCAGTTCCGACACATTTTTCCATATCAGCTATATCTGGAGTTTCACTGAAGCAATAAGGCTGAAATTTGTAGCCGTGCAAAGCTAAGAGGCATATCTATCTTTTTCATGTTTTATACTTCTTGAAACGGAGTCGTTTTCCCTAGCGAAATCGACCATCAAGTTGGCTGATGTGCAATGACGTCTGTGCTGACCTGTTTTTGTATTTTGCCCATATCTGCTTATCCACATCAGCAAATGAGCTGATTCCAACGGCTATGGATCCGTAACTGATAGGGGAACCTTTTTCTAGAAGACCATGTGATCAGATCAGGCCTCCAACATTGACGAAATCGACCATCAAGTTGGCTGATCAAAATTGTCATACAATATGACGAAAATTGTTAGAAAAATTCACCCACCTATTATACCTACCTTTGAAATTTGTAAAGCTTGTCTCTTGTCATTTAGCCCTCCAAAATGTGTATAAATAGAGGGCCTTGGATGATTGTAGAGGGGCATATTGTACATAGGTAGGATATTAGCCATTTTAATAAAATTCTCTAAGTTTTCTTCTTCTTTCTTTTCTCTAGTTTTCTTTTTCTTTAGAGAGAGCAAGAGGTTGGATAATTAATATTCTTCCTCTTCTTCTTTCTTTCTTTTATTTTCTTCTTAGATTTTCTTTAATTTTATGTTTATGTTTATAATGCCTATGCTAGGCTAAACTTCTATTTGGTTAAGGGTGATTTCAAAGCCCTAGACATGTTTTGTGATTGATTTTCAGATTCTATCTATCATTAATTTTCTATCAAAGTTGCTTATGTTCTTCTACAAGAATTGTTCATGATGTTGTCTAGATTTATTTAGGTGTACAACTAGATAGATCTTGATAATTATCTATTGCTAGTTTAGGAGTCTTGATCCGTGTAATTGTCTTGATTTCCTATTCATAAGTGGCAATTTGTGATTAATGATTATGGTCAAGTTTTCAATAATTGCAAAGTGGAACATAACCTAAGTTGAACAATCCGAGCTTATGTGTTTGTTGCTTAGATCAACCTATCTTTCTCATCATAAAGCTGCCATTAAATTGAATTTAGAGAGCTTATTCTAGGTTGTTTAATGGTTAGAGATTAAATAGAGAGCTTGTTCTATTTAACGACAAACTAAGGAAAGATTGGGGTAACAGAGCTTGTTGTTATCTACGGTTGTTAACTTTGATAGTTGGTTGATATTGATAGATCTGAAATTGATTCTTAATGATGTCTAGTGGTGGAGAATGAAACCTTAACCATATTTTTCATATTTGATTCTTCTTACTTACTTGTTTTCTTACTTTTCTAGTTTGCTTATTTTTAAAAGTATATTTATTTTTATTGGCTGGTTATACCGCCTAATTTGTATATTAATTTAGTTTTACTTTTATTGGCTGGTTATACCGCCTAATTTAGTATATATATTTTTATTGGCTGGTTATACCGCCTAATTTAGTATATATATTTTTATTGGCTGGTTATACCGCCTTGCATCTTCTTCTTATTATTTACTTTAGTTTAAATCTGGCTTCAAAAAACCCTTTTTCTTTTATTGTTCTTGAATTTAAAGTTTTAAACTATTAACTTATAAACTAAAACCCAATCCCTGAGGACTCGACCCTTGCTAACTACTATACTTACAATTGATCTTTTTAGTGCAAGGTTAAATAAGATACACTCTTTTGGGTGCATCAAATTTTTGGCGCCGTTGCCGGGGATTGTTTTCTTTAGTTTATTTGTTACTTGGTTTATTCTTATTTTCAGTTCTAATGAGTTTTGTTTTCTTGTACGTAAGGGTTTTTCTTATCAAATTTTGAAAATAAAAAAAAAAAAAAACGATGGAATTGAGCAATCTAACACTTGAAGAGTTGGTGGCATACATGAACATGGAGAATCAACAAGCCAATCTCACCTTCCCAGTTCAACAATTTGCCATGGAAGGATGTCAAGGCCATCAAGTGTTCCAAGACCAACAGTATGATCATTACTCAAACACTTACCATGAGGGATGGTGGGATCATACTAATTATGGCTACTCGAAAAATTACCAAGAAGTAGATCCTTATGCCAATTACACTCATCCATCTAGCTTCAATCAATCATGGTCCCAAGAACCAGATCTTTTTCAACCACCACATATGACTCAAAACTCAGGTACTTCTTTAGAAGATCTTATCTATTCTCTTGTTACTGATACTTTGCAATTTCAACAGGAAACAAGGGCAAGCATCCAGAGTTTGGAAAAGCAAATGATCCAATTGACTAGTAGTATGGTGGGATGGGTAGCACAAAGATCTGAAGAACTCCCTGCCCAAACGATGATTAACCCAAAGGAGAATGCTACTATTGTGACCTTGAGGAATGAGGAACAAGATGAGGATGAGACAAAATTAGAGATGAATTCTATTCTTGAGGATAATGAAGCCAATGATCCAAATAAAAGTATTTCAGCACCTGAGGTAACGTTTGAGATTCCAATTTTTACTAATGTTTCTTCTCCACCTTTTCCTAGTAGATTCGCAAAGTTCAAGGAGGATGAACATGAACAAGACACGCTGGAAACCTTAAACAGTTTGTTTGTGGATGTCATTCAACAAGTACCAACATATGCTCCATTCCTCGATGAGATATGCACCACAAAGGATGATGGAATAATACTTGTAATGGAGAATGCATCCAGTGTTGTGCAAAGAAAGCTTCCTCTCAAACGCATAAATTTGGAAAATTTCATGTATGAGCCTGACAAGCCTAAAAAGCCAAGAAGGGGTGTTGGTTAGGTTCAAAACACTAACTCAAGTGTTAATTGGGAAGGCAACCCAATTAAAGAAGAAATTGCCAACCTTCCATATTCAGATTTGCTTTCTCTTTCTCTTTCTTTTCCTTTTTCTTTTATTATTTTTATTTTTATTGTTTTTATTTTTATTTTTATTTTTTATGTTTACTTGTTAATTTTTGTTTAGTATTTTAAGATTATTTAGGTTGCATGAGTTTGTTTTGTTTTGAGTCTAGTTATTCCTATTCTTATGTTATTAGTTCTTTTCTCTTACACATGATTCTTTCATTTGGGTTAATAGACTTACATTGAGGACAATGTAAGAATTAAGTGTGGGGGGAATGATTTAGGATTTCTTTTATTTTTGTCTACTATTTTTTTTTATGAGTCTTTATTATTATTATTATTTTTAGTGTGTTTTAGTTCCTTTTTAATACAATGATGAGATATGAATTGCATAAGTCTAAAACATATTTATTAGTGAGAAGATTTTCATGAGAATTGAGCTTGATGTCAACCTTTTTATGAGCCAATGTTAATATGATATGTTGATTGAGAAAGAAGCATGTTTAGACTTAATCTGACTTGTATAATCATTCTTGTGAGTTTTTGAGCCTAAAATGATTGATGCATTATACAAATCAATCTAATTTCTTTCTTGAGTGCTCTTATGATTACATGATTCTCTAGAACTTGCTTTAACCGTTTGAGACTATATTGATGCATGTGACAACATGAATATGATAGAGGCATTAGGATTTTTAGCCAGGGCCAAACAACCATCCCTTATTGATGTTCCAAGAGAACACACCCTTAGTGAACCAATTTGAGCCTACATTGAATAAGCTATCTCTTTGGTAACCATAACTTGTCCCTAACCTAAATATACTTATATCTTCACCTTTGTTCCAAAGATGAATTAGCATGATTTGAGACAAGTTGCAAAGACAAGGGATATTTTTTTGGTTAGAAACAAGAAATAAGTGTGGGGGGAAAAGAAAAGAAAAGTCAAGAGAAAAAAAAATGGAATACTGGCAAATACATTCCTATATAAAAAAAAAATGAATCATCTCTTGAATTTGTGGAAAAAGAAAAAGATGTTACAAAGTTGTTTAGAATGAAGAAAAGGCCCAACATGAATATCCGGCCTAGGTGACTATGTACTTGTAAAGAGTTTTGAGAAGTTTCTTTGTATAATCTTTTTATGTCTCTAAACTTTATGAACTCTTTGGAACCTTTGTGATATCTTTATCCTTTTGTTCTTCAACCACATTAGAAACCCCTTGGCCCCATTACAACCTTGATTAAAGACCTCTTGATTTATGAAGTTGCATGATCTTTTAGTGGAGAATAGGTGGACAAGCAAGCATATGGTAGAAGTGTTTTCATGAGATTGATTGAGTGTAAACACTTTACCACTACTTTAAAGAGTGAAAATCAAGAGAGTATCCCATGTGAGAAGTTGAGATTAAATTTGAACATGCACTATTTTGATTGAGATATGTTATGCTAATATTGGCTTAACTCAAACAATTTACATTCAAGCATGATTTTTTGTGAAATTTTTTAAGCTATTGATTAGTTTATAAGACTTGTTCAAATATTGTCTCTAATTTGTATTGAAAGGATTAGGAGTAAATATTTTTAGTATATGTAGTTTATTTATATTTTAGTTTTTCAATGTTTGTGGGTATCGTTCTAGTAAACCCTCACGAGACTAAACTCGTCCACTAGGGACACCTAGGGGTTTAAAGGCTTGTGTCACATGCTAAGTGCCACCGTGATTTCCTACGAAAGTGGATTAGATTAGATTAGATTTTCTTATTTTATTTTTATTGAGTCGTTGCTAGGGACTAGCAACAATCTAAGTGTGGGGGTGTGATAACTCGTATAATTATATAGTTTTTAGTTATGTTTTATTATTGTTTTGTGTCAAATACGAGTTATTATTGTTTAGTCTAATTGTGTTTATGATCTTTTATATTTTTATGTAATTTGGTGTTTTTCACAAGTTTCTTTGAGTGATTTCAGATTACTAGAATTAAGGGCAAATCCAGTTCAGTTCCAGTTCCGACACATTTTTCCATATCAGCTATATCTGGAGTTTCACTGAAGCAATAAGGCTGAAATTTGTAGCCGTGCAAAGCTAAGAGGCATATCTATCTTTTTCATGTTTTATACTTCTTGAAACGGAGTCGTTTTCCCTAGCGAAATCGACCATCAAGTTGGCTGATGTGCAATGACGTCTGTGCTGACCTGTTTTCGTATTTTGCCCATATCTGCTTATCCACATCAGCAAATGAGCTGATTCCAACGGCTATGGATCCGTAACTGATAGGGGAACCTTTTTCTAGAAGACCATGTGATCAGATCAGGCCTCCAACATTGACGAAATCGACCATCAAGTTGGCTGATCAAAATTGTCATACAATATGACGAAAATTGTTAGAAAAATTCACCCACCTATTATACCTACCTTTGAAATTTGTAAAGCTTGTCTCTTGTCATTTAGCCCTCCAAAATGTGTATAAATAGAGGGCCTTGGATGATTGTAGAGGGGCATATTGTACATAGGTAGGATATTAGCCATTTTAATAAAATTCTCTAAGTTTTCTTCTTCTTTCTTTTCTCTAGTTTTCTTTTTCTTTAGAGAGAGCAAGAGGTTGGATAATTAATATTCTTCCTCTTCTTCTTTCTTTCTTTTATTTTCTTCTTAGATTTTCTTTAATTTTATGTTTATGTTTATAATGCCTATGCTAGGCTAAACTTCTATTTGGTTAAGGGTGATTTCAAAGCCCTAGACATGTTTTGTGATTGATTTTCAGATTCTATCTATCATTAATTTTCTATCAAAGTTGCTTATGTTCTTCTACAAGAATTGTTCATGATGTTGTCTAGATTTATTTAGGTGTACAACTAGATAGATCTTGATAATTATCTATTGCTAGTTTAGGAGTCTTGATCCGTGTAATTGTCTTGATTTCCTATTCATAAGTGGCAATTTGTGATTAATGATTATGGTCAAGTTTTCAATAATTGCAAAGTGGAACATAACCTAAGTTGAACAATCCGAGCTTATGTGTTTGTTGCTTAGATCAACCTATCTTTCTCATCATAAAGCTGCCATTAAATTGAATTTAGAGAGCTTATTCTAGGTTGTTTAATGGTTAGAGATTAAATAGAGAGCTTGTTCTATTTAACGACAAACTAAGGAAAGATTGGGGTAACAGAGCTTGTTGTTATCTACGGTTGTTAACTTTGATAGTTGGTTGATATTGATAGATCTGAAATTGATTCTTAATGATGTCTAGTGGTGGAGAATGAAACCTTAACCATATTTTTCATATTTGATTCTTCTTACTTACTTGTTTTCTTACTTTTCTAGTTTGCTTATTTTTAAAAGTATATTTATTTTTATTGGCTGGTTATACCGCCTAATTTGTATATTAATTTAGTTTTACTTTTATTGGCTGGTTATACCGCCTAATTTAGTATATATATTTTTATTGGCTGGTTATACCGCCTAATTTAGTATATATATTTTTATTGGCTGGTTATACCGCCTTGCATCTTCTTCTTATTATTTACTTTAGTTTAAATCTGGCTTCAAAAAACCCTTTTTCTTTTATTGTTCTTGAATTTAAAGTTTTAAACTATTAACTTATAAACTAAAACCCAATCCCTGAGGACTCGACCCTTGCTAACTACTATACTTACAATTGATCTTTTTAGTGCAAGGTTAAATAAGATACACTCTTTTGGGTGCATCACACATCCCTCTCCACTTTCTCTCACAATTTTAACAACAAAATTTCACAATATCATTACATCTTTAAGGAGCCATTCTTGCAACAATATGGGGATTTTCTCTTTCACACTTCAAGTTATTCAAGTAAGCATCTAATCTTCTAGTTGATTTGTTGATTTTGAGAGAAGTTGATGTTGAAGATTACAATGGCATGCATAAACCTTGGGTGTGTGGATTGGGTTGATCTTGATTATTGATGAAGTATAAGAGATTAGTGTAAATTGATAGTGTTTGGATAGTGTTCTTGTGGTAGATTGTGCCTATTGTTGGATTGATTTAATCTTGAGCATTACTGAAGATTACAGCTTAGTGGGTTGACATTGATAGTGATTGATTGTTGGGTTTACATTGGACATTGTAGTTGATTAGTTGGGTGAAAGAATTTTTACTCTTGCACTTAGAAGTGTTAGCTGGTTGAAGACAATTGTTGGTCTTGTGTGAATTGTTGAAATTAGGCATATTATTATGACACTACAGAAGAAAACCAAAACTAGCACTACTTTTGATAGAACCAAGTTTGTATCCGAGGCGACAGTTCTATTGCATACCCAATCTCTCCTACACAAAAGCCCTATTTCGAATAGGGGTTTTGCTATTGACCTATCACATTATATTAATTTCGAAGAATGATTACTTCATGGCATTAGCATCTCTTTTCTGCTCAACCGCAATCTACAGTATTATCGGTCGTTTGAGAATTTTATGCCAACGCTTTTGAACAAATCGATAATAGGATCTTGGTTTGAGGGTGTCAAGTGCCGTTTGATTCCCAGATCATTAATGCATTCTACAAAACACCAAATATCAAGAATGATGATTATACTCGTAATTTAGATGGGAACATTGACATGAATGTCGTGACTATACATCTATGCCTACATGGGACTGTTTGGAAAACTTCTAAGGGTGAACTAGTTTCATTCAAGGCCAATGCGTTGAATCGGGAGATTAAGGTTTGATTTTATTTGTTAGCGGTCAATATGCTTCCATGTAAGCATATTAGTGATGTCACCAAGGATCGAGCAATCTTGCTCTATGCTCTCACCATGGGCAAATCTATTGACATTGGCCAACTCATCTACCGAGCCGTTATGCATAGTGTTAGATCACCATGGGACGGCCTTTGATTTCCATCCTTAATCACTAGACTGTGTGACCAAGCTGGTGTCTGATGGGGTGATGGTGAAGAATTGCTACATCCTAAGGGTCCTATTGATGGGACAATTATTCGTCGCTTGATCTGAGAGATAGAAGATTCCCCATCAGGACCCGGTGCTAGTTCATCATCCGCACCACCTCCTAGACCGAATTCACTGCTAGACTTGACCATGATGGAACACATGGCACTACTTGAAGCTCACAATGCCTATTACACTGAATGCTTCCAAGTCGTTGAGCAAATGTTCCATTTCTTTGGTCATCATATGGGTGCTGACATGACCTAGTTTCCCACCATGCCACCACCACCAACACAATTTGCTGCCCATGATGAGGAAAAGGAATAGGACAGGGAAGAGGAAGATTAGAGCTCTCTTGCGTTTTCTTCATTGACAGGGAAGTTCTCTTATTCTTACTCTTTTAGTTTTCCAACATTGGGGACAATGTTTATTTTAAGTTTGGGGGGATTAGTTATTTATTTATTTTACTTTTTAATATGCTTATTAATTTATTTATTTTAACTTTTAATGTGTGTCTTTTCTATGTTGTGTTTACGAGTCATATAAAAAAATTTATGGTTTGAGATATGTTGCACTTATTATGATGAAATCCTTATCCAATGATGAAATCTTAGTTATTGATTTATCTTGACTTTTGAAAAAACGTAGGCATGATTTTAATTTGTGTTAAATTCTTTTGTCAGTCTCATTGTTAGGATGTGATTTTCAACAATTGAGCACTTGATTTCTTGCTTAGATTTGCATTGCTTATTTAAAGACGGATTATGTTGATGTGAATTGCGATTATGTCAAGAAGCTTAGAATTTGTTTGATTCTCTGTCGAGGCGAAATCCTAGACCACACTAAGTTGAGGAAGTGATTTAGGCCATCTTTGGATCATTTGATCCTTTCTAGCCTACCTATGAATATCTTTAGTCTACCTCTTTGTGCCTAATGATATATCTATTTTCATTGATTGCCACATCTTTTAGCCTAGCCAAATAAGAAAAACCATGATTAACCCTCACTACATAGGCATGTGTATGAGGTTACAGGAAATAAATTACGAGGCATGTCTAATTTGGGAGAATGGTGATATTCCAGGAATGAAAATGAAAAAAAAAAGATTATGGTTCTTCGAAAAAGAAGAACCGAAAAAAAAAGAATAAAGTGGTGAGTTAAAAGAAAAATGCATTCAAAGAATGGAGAATGTAATTTGAGGTAAATACTATGGCTCTTTGAAAAATCCTGAAAAAATGAAAAGTGTCTATGGGTGACTTAAACCAAAATATATCCTTAATCATACCCTGACCCTAGCCTTTCATTACAAGCTTAATAAAGACCTACTTGATCCTTGACGAAGTGTTAGTCTACATTAGTGGAGAGAGAGATGAAAAGAAAACATATGAGAATCTAGCACTAATTTGTATATTGCATTGGCATAAACTTATTTAGATTGCATGTAATGATTTGTAAAGAGATTATTCACAAACACACTGAAAATTCATTCATGCATGAGGTATACGATTGAATTGAATCATAAATTTGGATTATGTTTGTGTTCTACTTCGAGTCGAGATTTTAAGATAACTTTTGAGCATAATTTAAGAAAATCATTATTTCAGTACATTCATCTCTAGCTTTGTTTTATTTCATTTTATTTCGATTAGTTTTGTTTTGTTTTGCTCGAGGACTAGCAAAATCTTATGTTTGGGGGTGTGATAACTCTAGGAAATAGAGTTATTTGACCATATTTTATGTATTTAAAATAGCTAAGTCCTTGTGGTTTAAACTATTAATTAATTATTTTTAGTAGTTTTTTAATTTAGTTTTATTTATTTATTATATGATTAATATATTTATTAATTTAATATCTTTTGTAGTTTTGTAGAGTCCTAAAGCAAGAATGAGAGAATCAGCTCATATATGGAAAGTCCAAGCTAGAAGCAGTTACATGCCCACAAAGTTTTTCTTCTTCAGGCTTGTAAGAACTCTATAAATAATAAACCCTTAGAACTTTAGCTAAAAACTTCTTAGCTCTTAGCTTTAATTTTCTGAAGATGAGAGCAGCTACCACAAGTTTGCAGAGAGCTAAGAGAGATTTTGGAGATTAGAAGACTAAAGTCCTGCAAACATTAGTTTTCTCTTTTCCTTAATCTTCTTTTATTTATTTGTAATATTTATGTTGGTGAAACTCCTTAATTATGAATCTTCAATGTTTAGGATGAACTAAATTTATTTACTAGGATTGCAATGGAACTCAACATGTAGTTTGAATTATTCTACTCTCTAGCTTGATTTAATGATATTTGAGTTTTTTATTCAATCTTGTGCTTAATGCTTTTAATTGCTTGATCACCAATTAAATTGAGTTGTTAACCTAAATACATCTTGGAAAAGGAAGTTTAATGTTAGACATGGATTGCATAACACATGTTTCATATTCATTTATTAGGATGAATTGAGTTGCATGTAGGGTAGGAATACACTTACGTGTCATGTGTAACCAATTTTAGAGTCTAAGCTTAATGAGTTCTTTTGTAATTTAATTTTCATAGGAATATAGTTAATTAGTTAAGAGGGATATTTTTATAAGACCATTGGAAGATCCTTATAACAGATTAGAACTCTAGGTTAACAACTCAAGTTCATTAATCAAGTTAAGAGGGTAGGAAAAGTTCATATGAAGTGTTGAGGATTATTGTAATCCTAGGCTTTCCTCCATTGATTTAAATCCCAATTTTAATTTGCTTTCTTCTTTTATTAGATTTTAATTAACAACTTTTAATTAATTATTTGTATAAGATTAAGCTATTTTAATTTTAGTATTTAATGAACTTAATAACAATTCCTCGTGGGTTCCACACTCTACTTTCACTTTATTACTTGTTTGTGATAACGTGCACTTGCGTAGTTAAATCTGACCACAACCGTTCCTTGAATGTGTTTCAACATTGAAGAGTCTTGATCAAAGTTCTTTAGCGAATCGTTCCTCCAAATGTGTTTTTACATGAGAGAGTCCTTGTCAAAATTCTTTAACAGAACATTCCTCTGGATTTTTTTTTCATGGGAGAGTCTTTTATGTGAGCTCTGTCGAGTCATTTTCTTCTTTTGGACGATCCACTTGATGTGTTTTTGACATCAGAGAGTCGTCGCTTTAGTCATTTGTTGGATTGTTATCTTGATGTGTCTTGACATCGAAGAGTCCGTAGTGAGATTTTGTTCCCAACTCTTTATATGGTTTACATGAGGCGAGCAAGCCTTCTAAAGTGAGTTTCATCCATTGTGGATGTTATATCTTATCTGAGAAGTCAAAAGAGTTTAGTATATGTAAATCTCATTAACAAACTTGACATGGGGTTGGTTATAGCCGAGCCTTCCTATCTTTTAATTAATTAGCTCAAGCGATGTTAGTGTTAACATCATGTGCCCCTTACTAGAAAGCCTTCCCTTCTAGTCCGAGACCCATAAAGGGCACAAAGGGCATCGAACCGTTGTTCGGTTCAGGCATCAAACGTTCATGATCAAAGAGCGCATGGTAGTTCAATGAGTTCTCACGTGTTCAGGACATCAGAGCCAATGCTCGGCATCAGGCACACATATCCTTTCATCAAATCCTAGAATCGACATCGGACTTCATAGGAACGTGGTGCACTTTAGTTCTTCAAACTCCGCTATTGCTGATGAGGTGATGTTGTTCGTGGAAGATGTTGGTGTTTGGTTGTCTTTGAGGTCAATTTCGAGCTCGTTGTCTAGAATTTTCTCAAGGACCCCTCAAGGTCGGCTCTGAAAAAGGGCAACAAGGCTTCGTTCGACTTAGCAACAAAGGCTCCCTAGGTCACACTATCGACGGCTTTGAATCTGATATGATCTTGACCCTCAGCATTGGATGTGTCATCTGGCATCAGCTATTGTGTCGCTAGCGTCAAACTATTTATAGGAGCTTGATTATTAGTCTCAAGAGTGGTTTCGACCATTCGTCGCTCCTATGGTTTGGCATCAGATCGTTTGATAATTCGGTTTTTGTAGGTGAGAGTTAGCAAGTTGATTGTTGCCATGAGAATGATGTAAGGGTTCAACACTTACTCCTTATGCGAGGCATCATTTGGTGGCGGAGTTTTTATATGTCGTTATCCTCTCTTTAACACATAGGGAGACATCACAAAGGGAAGGTTGATCAGGCCTCTTTTTCGGACATTGTCTCCTTATGTGTTAAGGAGAAGTCAAGATGATTATTGTCTCTCTTCCTTACATGTGAAAAGGCAGTAGAAGTCGCGGTTCCCTTTGTGACTTTCCTTCATGGCACATCTGGCATCAATGTATAGCTGTAGACACCTAATTTTGTCCGGACCACTAAACAGGTATGTTTTCTTCCCATATTGATGTTCCCAAGTGTAAAAAGACTGTTTTCATCCTGCAGGTGGTACTCCGAGACTTAGTTTAAGAGGGCGAGCACAAAAAGTCAAACTTGAAAAAAGTCAACCCTGAAAAAGTCAACCCCGAAAAAGTCAACCCCAGAAAGTCAACTACTAAAAAAGTCAACCCACTTTCAAAATCAAGATTTTAAGTTCAATTGAAAAATGGCGAAAGAATTTTGATAATCCGAGGTCTACATTGAAAGATATGGAGTTCGGAAGTTGGGATTTGGAGATTCAATAGAAAGGAAACCCTAATCCGAGAAATTTGGGGAAAAGTGCTTAAACGATCAAACTGGTCGAAATTGAAGGTTCCAAATGAAAGATAAGCACTGACTACGGGTAATGGAGAAGTCACTTGCAAGAAAAACCGAAAAAAAGTCAATCCGGGAGAAAACCGAGAATTAGGGTTTTTAGTGGATTTCGGTGAAATCGGGAAGAATCACAGAAATGGCCCGACTTGGTAAGACCAAAGCCCCCAATGGATGAGGAATGATTAAAAAGGATGGCCCAAGGCTCAGATTGAAGAAAATCTGAAAATCGGACTTGTTTTGAGCAAAACCGGGTTTCGGAGGTTAAAGGGTAAAATTGGAAAAATTTGGGAAAAATAGCAAATGGACTCCGAAAATTATGGAAAATTTGTCAATCTCATTCTTAAATCATTTGAAAGAGATTGGAGAAAGAAAATCTTGATTCCGAGTTCGTTTGCAAAGTGGCCAAATCCCGGGCTTCTTATGCAGTAATTCAAAAAGATAAATCCCGGAAAAATAGCAAATGGACTCCAAAAATTCTGAAATTTGGAAAATCTCATTTTTAAATTATTTGGAAGAGATTGGCGAAAGAAAATCTTGATTCCGAGTTCGTTTGCAAAATGGCCAAATCCCGGGCCTCCTATGCAGTAATTCAAGCCGATAAATCCCAAAAAAATACCAAATGAGCTCCAAAAATTATGAAAACTTCCAGATCACACTTTTTAATTATTTTGAAGAGATTGGTGAAGAAAAATCTTGATTTGGAGCTCGTTTAAAAAATGGTAAAATGTAGGGGCATAAAAGGGCATTTTTGGGAAGAAAAAATCCAAATAAATAGCAAACGGACTCGGATAATTTTGAAAACTTCCAGAACTCAATATTTTATTATTTTGGATCCGTTTGATATTTATTTGCATCCGGGGGGCAAAATGGTCATTTCACCCAAGCAACCGAAAAGGGCTTTTTTGGCCCTTCAAAAAAATCAGAGTTGGGCTGGAAAAGAGAAGTGCTGGCATGCCCAAGCCCAAAGAAAGGAGGAAGCTTCTAATTTTTTTTTTTAATCAAGTGGTTAAAAATTAAGAGTTAGTTAACCATTCTCTTTGATCAAGCCATGGTGATTAAACCACATAGGTTAAGAAAGATGTCAACATTATTTTTGCATAGCTGTAATTTGAGAGGGCTGAGATGCTAATCTAAAGGTGGTAATTTCATGACTTTTCATCTTGAATTATTGGCCATTTGATGGAAATTAGGTTACACAAAAATGACAACATCTTGGAGGCTATATAACCATGCATTAAGGCTAGCCCTAAAGGAAGGGAGGCAGATTTTGGTTTCTTCTTTTCCATTTTGGCTGATTTCTCTTAGTTTTTCTTAGTTTTTATCTTCTTGGTTGAGAGCAAAAAAAGAAAAGTTTAGAAATAAAGGAAAGTTTGAAGAGAAAAGCTTGAAATATTAGCTTCTTGAGGTTGCTCTTGAGCACCAACTCTTGCACTTTCATTTTCTATTCTTGTTTTTTGCTATTTTAATCTCTACTTGGTGAGTTTTCATTTTAAAATAATGTTTCTTGTTCTTCCTTCATTTCCTTTCTTAAGTATATTTTTTTTTACATTTTGTTTTTACAATAAACTCACCATGGCCAAATGGCCTACATTATTTATTTTAAGTTGTTGTTTCAATTCATTTTACCATATTGTTTATGCTATTTTCTTTGTTTTTGATGTTTTAAGTGTTATGTTATTTCATGTTCTTAAGTTATATTTAATTTGGTTGCTTTGTTTGTTGCCATTTATGTCTTAGATATCATGTTTTTGCATTTTTAATTTTCTGTTTTCATGTTATTTAAATTTGAGCATGTTTTAGAGTTAGCATATTAAGTGTTTGTGAAAATGCTTGTGTGATTCTTTGCATGATTCTTGTTTTATATCTTAGTGAGCATGTTTTAGATTTGGTATATTAGGTGTTTGTGAAAATGCTTGTGTGATTTTTGTGTTATGACTTAGTTTTTCATGCTAGCATACCAAGTGTTTGTGAAAATGCCATGCTTGTTGGAGCTTGGGGCCATTTGGCTACTCCATGTGTTTTGCATTGTGTGTTGTATTTTTTGTCATGCTAGTTGTTAGGTTTTTGCATTTGCATGATATTTGGTTGGATTTTTGAATTAAGCATGCCTTGTTTGTGAAAATGCCATGCATGTCTTAGGTCTAGGTTACATTAAATGCCATGCAAGTTCATGTTAGGTCTAGGCCATATTATTTATGTCATGCATTTTCCTTACATTTAGGTTTAGATCCATGCATTTCATGCATTATGTTTGCTGCATTGTTTCATGCATTTCATGTTCATGCCACTTGAATAATGACTTGAGCCAATTAATGGTTCAAAGTCATACTCTCTTGAGCACACTTGTGGAAAATTAAGTTTGTCAAATTGATTATTCTACCTTTGTGATTTTTTTTACTTAGCCAATTTTTATCTAACTTTCAAAAAGTCCTAGCTACTGCTTTCAAGTCATTTTATGAGTTTCAAATATTTTTATTTTTATTTTTAAATGATTTTATCAAAGACAAAAAAAAATGTGTTGGCAAAGCAGTTTTTTTTTTCACCCAAAACTCGTACATCTTCGATTTTTCTGGGAATTCATCTTTGATCAGAAAATTAAGTCAATTTTTCTCATGTAGTTTTATATGTCCTGAGTCTCCAGTATTTTTTTTAGAATTTTTGGAATTTTTAAAAATAGGGTAAAAAATCGTGGATTAAAACTGGACAGTGGAGTCAGGATTGAATTTAAAGAAAAACAAAGCAGTTTTTTCTCCTCCAAAAACTCGTACATCTCTGATTTTTCTGGGAATTCATCTTTGATCAAAAAATTAAGCCGATTTTTTCTCGTGTAGTTTTAAATGTCCTGAGTCTCCAGTATTTTTTTAGAATTTTTGGAATTTTTAAAAATAGGGTAAAAAATCGTGGATTAAAACTGGACAGTGGAGTCAGAATTGAATTTAAAGAAAAACAAAGCAGTTTTTTCTCCTCCAAAAACTCGTACATCTCTGATTTTTCTGGGAATTCATCTTTGATTCGAAAATTAAGCCGATTTTTTTTCGTGTAGTTTTACATGTTCTGAGTTTCCAGTATTTTTTTTAGAATTTTTGGAATTTTTAAAAATAGGATAAAAATTCGTGGATTAAAACTGGACAATGGAGTCAGAATTGAATTTTAAAAAAAAAAACATTTTTCTGTTTTGGTTAATTTACTTAGAGTGGGCTGATTAGAAGGGTTAGCTACTGACTTAGGGTAATTTCTAAGCCTTTTCAAACTCTAAAAATGGTTTTTCAAGTCCCGGGTTAAGGGTAGTCAAGTCCGGATTTTTTAAACTTAGGAAATTAGAGCCATTTTAAAGAAATTAGCCCAGTTTTTATTTTTAATTCAAGCTTTTCAAAATTGTTTTCAAACAATCACAAAGTATTTTGGTTTTAGAATATTTAATTTGACATATTTTCCTAAGGTAGCCGGATATCTTTTTAGATATACGGATTTCCTTAATTAAAGGAAAAAATACATTTCATGCATTGCATTTTTATATTCATGCATTTTATATAATATGTGATTCTTGCTATAATAATTTCTATGATATTGTTGTTATTTTGATTTATATTTTTTGATGTTACATGGTTTATTATATGGTTTCGAATATTTCATGATATCCTATGCTTTTATTTAGTTATCTTTATTTAGCATATACGTATTCATTTATTTTAAATGTTTTCAAAAGATAATGGTTTTCAATAAAAATAAAGATATTCCCGAGTTAAAATAATTCATGAGTTCTCTACCGGGTTTGCTGGAGGGAATATCATCAATTATCATTAATAAAGGAATATCTTTCTTTCAAAAAAGAGAATGATTCGGAAAGTTTTCCAAAACTAATAAAAATTTCTATATTTTGCCACGTTTGTTGGGGAATATAGGAAAATTTTGAATTTATAAATTCTGGATCATTTTCAATAAAAAAATGAAATTATTTTTCTTTAAATTGGGAATTAACTTGAAATACTAAATTTAAAACCAACTTTTTACCGAGACTTGAGATAACACACGATTAATAAGGTACCGATTTATACGGGCGTTGTGGGGGTGCTAATCCTTCCCCACACGTAACCGACTCCCGAACCCGCTTCTTTGATTTCTCTGGTTTAAAACGCAGACTTGAAATTGGTTTTTAAAATGTTTTAATTAATTTTTAAAATATTTTATAAAACCGGTTTTAATAGGTGGCCGATCACACCTAGCTAAAAAAGATTGGTGGCGACTCCATGTCTTTTTTAAGGTCATTTTCAAAACCTTCATTTTTCTAGAGGAATTAAGTCGACTTTTCCTCGATTTTTTTTAATGTCACGCCTAACGAATAATAAAGTCTTGCGATGAGACTCGTCGTTATTTTTTTTTTTAGGTTGCGACAGCTTGGCGACTCCACTGGGGACATATTAGAGAGTCAGGCCTAGAATTAGTCGTGTATTATCAAAGTCTCGGTTTTTGTTGGTTTAATTGGTATTTGATTTTAATTCCCACATTTTTTTAATAAGGAGAATTTTGAAAATAATAAATTGTTTTTAAATATGTTCATACTCATGTGCATGGATTTTATTTTTGTTCTCTAGTTATTTAAGGTTGTATATTATAATTGCTTGTTGGTTAATGCGTTACACTATTCTTGAATGTTTTAATTGCTAGGGCATTTAGAATAAGGTTTGTAGAATAGGTGGTGAAAGGTTTATTATTCCTCCGCACACACTGTATTTGCATTTGCATAACATGAATCCTCTACCCGGGTTCCGTCCTTTTAAGTGGGAGTAAAGTAACTACGCCTTCGTGATGATCCTCCGTATGGGCTAGTGAAACACTTTCGGAGTATAAAGTACCTAATGCCTTCGTGATAATCCTCCGTACGGGCATAGGAAAATATACTCTAACGAATTGAACCCGCTTTTATCGGGGTGCCTTACTAGCCTTCACCGGCGACAGTGAGGAACAATTCGGGGCCTTAGAACCGATTCACCCTCATATAGTGAACCTAGGCAAAGACATGCCGAATTTCCGTTAGACATACCGAAAATAGGAACACATGGAGGGACATTTCTAAACTTTTTGTTACCTATTTTACACTCCGAATAAGTGTGGTAGATCGGGCAACGATGTACGTACATCGCCCGTAATAAATGTGATACTCCGCCTCGATGGCATCGTGATGCCTAAATAAGCAGATATTGCTGGGGCAGATGTTCATTAGCTTTTTTTTTAAAAAAAAAAAATCTTTTTTCAAGCATTTTTGCATGTTGCACATTTCATGCATGTGTGAATAGAGCATGTACATTTTTGGTTGTGTTATTGATCTCATTCTTTGCAGTAAACAGTTGGTAATTTCATTTGATGATTTCATAAAACCGGTAGTGTCACATGAACATTTGCATATTGTACCATAATAGGATCCACCCTGAAAGTCTTTTGAAAATAATGTGATTGGTTTCTCAGAAAAAAAAAAACACAGAAAAAAAAAACATGTTAAAAAAAAATCATCATAAATTTAGAGACAAATCTTGCATAATGAGATTGTTGAATAATCAAGATTTAGGTCCCACCAATTTCGTGTAATCATTGATTTCTTTGTGTATACCTTTGTGGTAATTCATTTAGTCTTAGCATGTATCATTTTGACATCATAGCATGCATGTTCATTCATTGTAGAATACATGCATAGTCATTATCTGTATATACCTGGCATTAGATTGCATCCATAGCATACATAGTCATCATACATATTCTCTGTATATGTTCATGCATTAATTATCAGTATATTCATGCACATAGGAATAGAGCATGTACATTCATAATTGTATTCTTAATCTCATGACATTTTCATTTGCATGAAAGGGATTCGAGATATGAGGAATGAATCGGAGGAACGATTTGTTGCTTTGGAACGCAATCAAGAGGAATATGGACATGAAATCCGAGAGGTGAAGGAACAACTTGCCAAATTGCTGAAAATGGTTGAGGATATGGGTAACAGTAAAAAGGAACTTTCTCAGGGCTTCGCATCATCTTCGGATCAACCAAAACCATTAGGTCCAGAACATACAATCCTTGCTGGATCCTGCACTTGTCAATGCCACAAAGGTTGCAATCCTGATGAAATTATGGACAAAATCATGAAAATAATTAAACTTGAAAGCTTGATACCAAAGACAGAAACCTCGAATCCAGTACCATACCTGCAAACTGTTCTAGGTCCAAACCAGTATCCCAACCCTACTATGGTCCAATCGTCCATTGGGATGACCACTACGGGATTCCAGAATCCCACACCATCACCAACAACTGCCAGTTCATACTATTTCCCTCATCAATCACCTTATCCAGTACCTGGGATAGGAACCTCGAGCTATGTACAACCTCCAAAGTCCTCGTGTCCAAATCCATACCCTCACCATGCTGTTCCGCCACATCTCCATGTAAACACTCCGGTTCGGACCTTAGTGCCACCACCAAGTGCCCCAACTCCTAGGCCATGTGTGACTAAGAAACGACCCCAGCATAAGACCCAAATGCCTTTTGATCCCATTCCAATCAGCTACCAAGAGCTCCTCCCTATACTGATCCAAAATCACATGGTTGCCTGTGTCCCATTGAAACCCCTGTTACCACCATATCCAATGTGGTATAATCCAAATGCAAGATGTGATTATCATTGTGGAATTGTTGGCCATAACGTTGAAGACTGTATGGCATTCAAAAAGAAAGTGCAAACTCTTATAAATGCCAAGTGGTTGGATCCCACGACACTGATTGATAGAGGACTGGGAAAGCGTCATTAGGATTGGGAGATTTACATCATTGAGGTGGAAAGACTTCGGTCTTATATGATGTAATAGGATTTCACTTTTTCAGTAGCCGGCTCTTATAGCCTTAGGATGTTAGGAAGAATAAAGTGCTTGTAAGGACAGTCTTAACCACTGTTCAAATTTTGTAAAACATGGTTTATACCATTGTGAATGTTGATGTGGGAATGAATTGATTATGTTTCAAATTTATGAGAGGTTGATGATTAAGTTCCTCCGATTCTTATTTCCTCCTTGATATCTCCCCCTTTGCATTTTCCATCCCATCAATTATTTGTCAGGTTGCATTCATGCATTCATAATCAGCATGATTTTTCTGTATATATCTATGCATTAATTTGCTTATTTTTTACATGCATCATGTTGGCATCAGGTTGCATTCATGGCATACACAGTCATCATGATATGCTCATGCATTAATTTTTCATATTGACATCTGGTTGCATTCATGACATACACGGCCAGCATGACTTTCTTTGTATATACTCTGTGTCAGTCATGTATTCTTCACATGCATCATAATTGACATTGTATGGCATTCATAGTGTATATGATCATTCATTGGGAAATACATTTGGAACATACATGGTCATTCATTGTATATATCCATGCATTAATTTATTATTCTTTAAATGCATCATGTTGGCATCATGTTGCATTTATAACATACATGGTCAACATGTTTCCACTGTATATGACCACACATAACTTTGTTTATCCTTCACATGCATCAAATTGCACTCATGACATTCATAGCTCATTCATCATGAAACACATTAATAAGATGAAATAGAAATTGGCTTAGCTTTGAAGAGTTTTCTTCGTCAGCTAAAAGCTATGACCCCAACAGCAAGTGCAAGTATCACATTGGGGCAATTGGGCATTCGACTAAAAAATGCAGACAACTGAAGGAAAAAAATATAAGGTCTTGTCCATGATGGCATTTTGATTCCAGAGCTTATCGAACATTGGAAATCTGTTTTACCATAAATTGATTTCCTCTTGAAGAATTTTGAGGATAAGAATTGTTATCTTTGAAAGCATGTCAATAGGAGCATTCTGATGCATATATTTCTACACTTTGATAATGAAAGCTCTTGTCTCATGATGACATCTACATGAAATAAATAAATTTTGAATTTAAATATTTTGTGTTCATTTTATTTTAGCAATAAATTTGAAATTGCAAAAAAAAAAAAAAAAAATGAAACTTTGAGAAAATTTGTGGTACACAATAAATAAGTGGTTTTCACATGAAATAATGAACAATCTTGAGAATATTGATGATCAGTGTTACAAATGACCCAATACCTTCTCCCCTCTCTTTACTTTTTCCTAAGCCCAAATCTCTTAAACCAAGAACACTTGAAAGACCTAATGCTTCAAGGAATATGAATGATTTGACTTCATTAAACCATTGTCGTCATAGAATAAGCAAAGATGTAGATCCTAGTCTAGGCTATGAACAAAGGAATGAACTTTTTGAAATTTTTCGAATTCCTTGAAAATCAAACAAATGAGACATTCTTTCAAGAATCCAGATTTTGATAATTTGGTGTGTGTCAAGATTGTGCTAAAACCATTCATGACCTTTCCCAATGACCACAAAACACTAATTGCCCAGACATCACTTCATGATTGACACCTCGAGGCACAATGATTAAACTAGATTATCCCTTGTCCCAGAGAAAACCTGTTTTTGGGTCATATTTTCCTTGTCTCTTCAAAGAACTCAGATTGGAAACTCAGCCTTTTCAAAACAGACCTAGACTTGCAATGTTCCTCGTTGATACAAATTCGCATGGTTAATCAAATTGGGGCATCATATGTGGAAATGATGGATACATAGTGAAGAAGGATGGGCTAATGCATGAATCATTGGGGGCATGCGACGAAAAAAACAAAAACAAAGAAAAAAAGAAAAAGAAAAATCATGATATCATGCATATGAGAATTCGGATGATTCCAAAGTGCAAAATGAAATTCTGAATATCTATTTCCCCTGAGGATTGCTTTTCAATGAGAATATTTGGGCTTGATATGATGAATGGCCATCTTTCATATCCATTTCACAAGAAAAAAATTATTATCCATAGTCACCCCTTTTGAGCCAAAAGAATTCTTAATTCTTTGAACCCTGATCAAGGATTACCCTCTACACTGGGGGGCAAATGCGAGGAAAGATCTTTTCAAAGATCATTGAGAAATGAGTGACAGCTCAGGGACAGACACAAAGCAAATGGAGCCCCGAATAAATACGGGCGCACTCTGTCAAAGAAAAAAAGAAGAGGAAAAGATGACGAAATGAAAGCCAAGAAAAAGAAACAAAAAACACAATAAAAAAATGTGTGTGAAAGACATGGCAAATTGAAAGCCAAAAGCAAGGAAGAAAAAGAGCAAAATCAAAAAGAAAGAAATGTCCAAGAAGAGACACATGCTTCAAAGAAAATCCTCTTCAAGAAAGGATCCTTGATCTGATTACCCTCAAACACATATTTTGGGCCTATTTATCCTTTCTTTCTGAATCCTGAGCCATGGCCTACATTACGTGCTTTAAAAGTCCATTTTGATCAAGCATGAATGTTTAATTTGAAGGGTTTTCCTCAGATTTTATCCCATCTTATCAAATTCTCATTTCACTAAGGAAGAATTTAGAATTCTCAAGTGCATGGTAAAAAAAAAAAAAGAGAAAAATTGAAAAGAATGGGACTCTAGGGCGAAAACCCAAAAAAACGGGCGGTCTAGAGTAGAATGGGAATTTTCGATGCCATCGATGATAGTGCTGATACCCCAAAAGAAAAGATCTTATTAAAGGAGTGGTCATCGAGGAACATCTAGGAATTCCTGAACCCCCCAAATTGTCAGCTCTCATTCGGAGGATTGTCTTCAAAAACTGAAACTTTGTTCCCAAGATTAAACTTTCCGGTTTAAACATCCCAGCCAATCTTGATGCTTGACAAAATGCCTTGATATGGAAACTAAAAGAATGTTGAATTTGTTTGGTTCTCAATGAATTCATGATTTATAAAACCTGTTCCATTTGTGAGCCTAGAAGGGATATACATTTTTGTCATGAAGTTTTCCTGGAAAAGCCAGAATCTTGTTATACCAAGCCTTGCCAATCCAGTTGAAAAAACCCAGATTGATACTTAGAGAAATTTCTAACAATGATCATCACTCTTCAAAAGATTTGTACATCACACATTGTGGAGTTAATATTTTTTGTTCAGAAGTTTTCAAAATGCGAAAACAAATAAAAAGATTTTTTTGAAATACCCATTTTGATGTTGGCATGAGACAAGGATTTTTCTAACTCAAAGGTGTAGAACTGCCAGGATAGGTCTTGACTTCCAGATATGAGAAGAAGAAATAGAACCCGGTTCAGATCTCTGTTGATGAAAGTTTGAAAAACTGTTGGGGCAAAGAGAATAGCCAAAATGAATTGAAGATATACTCTGATTTGAAGAGAAAAAATGAATTTGAAAGGCTAAGCCAAAGTCTAGAAAAACAGCCGGGGGCACTTGCATCACTCATGAGCACTCATCTCTTTATCGAGCTTTTGCATCTGCACAGTGTCGGCAAGCATTTGCATCATTCATGGGTATTTGCATTGGCATTATTCCATAAGCATCTGTATTTTACCTTTACATTTACATTCTTCATGGAATTCGTATTTGTGTCATCTCAAGCAATTGCATCATTTCTAGAATCATTGCATTTTCATTACTGTGTGGTAATTGTAGTTACACCATTCATAAACCAGTTACATGAACACAATTAGTAGGGGCATCTGCATCATGAAACATGGGCATCAATCCAAGTCATTTACATTTGCATTAAAGACATTTGCACCAGTTTAAGTCATTTCGTGTCTTATTCAACACCTGCATCTGCATCAAAAAGCATTCGCATCTTCTCAAAATCGTTAGGGTAATTTTCAACAATTCTTCAAAGAACATTTTTAAGACCTCCGGGCATAATTTTTCAAATCACAGGTAAGACCTCCGGGCAATATCTTTAAGACCTCCGGGCAACATCTTTAAGACCTCCGGGCATAACTTTTTTCAGGGGTAAGGCCTCCGGGCACTATTCTTAAGACTTCCGGGCATCATTTTTAAAGTCGCATACAGCGCATTTTTTCCAAATTATGGGTAAGGCCTCCGGGCACCATTCTTAAGACCTCCGGGCATCATTTTTAAAGTCGCATACAGCGCATTTCTTCCAAATCACGGGTAAGGCCTCCGGGCACCATTCTTAAGACCTCCGGGCATCATTTTTAAAGTCGCATACAGCGCATTTCTTCCAAATTATGGGTAAGGCCTCCGGGCACCATTCTTAAGACCTCCGGGCATCATTTTTAAAGTCGCATACAGCGCATTTCTTCCAAATCACGGGTAAGGCCTCCGGGCACCATTCTTAAGACCTCCGGGCATCATTTTTAAAGTCGCGTACAGCGCATTTCTTCCAAATTATGGGCAAAGCCTCCGGGCACCATTCTTAAGACCTCCGGGCATCATTTTTAAAGTCGCATACAGCGCATTTCTTCCAAATTATGGGTAAGGCCTCCGGGCACCATTCTTAAGACCTCCGGGCATCATTTTTAAAGTCGCATACAGCGCATTTCTTCCAAATCACGGGTAAGGCCTCCGGGCACCATTCTTAAAACCTCCGGGCATCATTTTTAAAGTCGCATACAGCGCATTTTTTTCAAATCACAAGTAAGACCTCCGGGCACCAATTTTTAAGACCTCCGGGCACCATTTTAAGACCTCCGGGCATAATTTTTCAAATCACAGGTAAGACCTCCGGGCAACATCTTTAAGACCTCCGGGCATAACTCTTTTTTTCAGGGGTAAGGCCTATGGGCACCATTTTTAAGACCTCCGGGCATAATTTTTCAAATCACAGGTAAGACCTCCGGGCAACATCTTTAAGACCTCCGGGCATTATTTTTTTTAGGGGTAAGACCTACGGGCACTAATTTTTAAGACCTCCGGGCATAATTTTTTTCAAATCATAGGTAAGACTTCTGGGCAACATCTTTAAGACCTCCGGGCATAACTTTTTTCAGGGGTAAGACCTCCGGGCCCCAATTTTTAAGACCTCCGGGCATAATTTTTCAAATCACAGGTAAGACCTCCGGGCAACATCTTTAAGACCTCCGGGCATAACTTTTTTCAGGGGTAAGACCTCCGGGCACCAATTTTTAAGACCTCCGGGCATAATTTTTCAAATCACAGGTAAGACCTCCGGGCAACATCTTTAAGACCTCCGGGCATAACTTTTTTCAGGGGTAAGACCTCCGGGCACCAATTTTTAAGACCTCCGGGCACCATTTTAAGACCTTCGGGCACCAATTTTAAAGCCCTTCGAGCATAAATTTTTCTTTTGAAATCGAATTCATTCCCTTAAGACGAATCGAGCCTTGTTTAGGCAGGGAATTCAATTTAAGGACAAAATCTTCAATTTATTGTTTTTTAAAAAAAATGAAAAAAGAGAAAATAGAAAAAAAAATAAAAAAAATAAAAAAAAAATTAAAAAAAAAATTAAAAAAGAAAAAAGAAAAAAAGAAGAAAGAAGAAAAAAATGAAAAAATGAAAAATAGAAAATGAAAAAAATTAAAATGAAAAAGAAACCCCTTTCCCTTTCCTTCACATGTGATGTCACTGACCGTACAAAATTAGTGTCGGTTTATCTTTGCCTGATTCCTGATTCTCAGCAATAGCCAAAGAGGGGCAGCTGTAGACACCTAATTTTGTCCGGACCACTAAACAGGTATGTTTTCTTCCCATATTGATGTTCCCAAGTGTAAAAAGACTGTTTTCATCCTGCAGGTGGTACTCCGAGACTTAGTTTAAGAGGGCGAGCACAAAAAGTCAACCCTGAAAAAGTCAACCCCGAAAAAGTCAACCCCAGAAAGTCAACTACTAAAAAAGTCAACCCACTTTCAAAATCAAGATTTTAAGTTCAATTGAAAAATGGCGAAAGAATTTTGATAATCCGAGGTCTACATTGAAAGATATGGAGTTCGGAAGTTGGGATTTGGAGATTCAGTAGAAAGGAAACCCTAATCCGAGAAATTTGGGGAAAAGTGCTTAAACGATCAAACTGGTCGAAATTGAAGGTTCCAAATGAAAGATAAGCACTGACTACGGGTAATGGAGAAGTCACTTGCAAGAAAAACCGAAAAAAAGTCAATCCGGGAGAAAACCGAGAATTAGGGTTTTTAGTGGATTTCGGTGAAATCGGGAAGAATCACAGAAATGGCCCGACTTGGTAAGACCAAAGCCCCCAATGGATGAGGAATGATTAAAAAGGATGGCCCAAGGCTCAGATTGAAGAAAATCTGAAAATCGGACTTGTTTTGAGCAAAACCGGGTTTCGGAGGTTAAAGGGTAAAATTGGAAAAATTTGGGAAAAATAGCAAATGGACTCCGAAAATTATGGAAAATTTGTCAATCTCATTCTTAAATCATTTGAAAGAGATTGGAGAAAGAAAATCTTGATTCCGAGTTCGTTTGCAAAGTGGCCAAATCCCGGGCTTCTTATGCAGTAATTCAAAAAGATAAATCCCGGAAAAATAGCAAATGGACTCCAAAAATTCTGAAATTTGGAAAATCTCATTTTTAAATTATTTGGAAGAGATTGGCGAAAGAAAATCTTGATTCCGAGTTCGTTTGCAAAATGGCCAAATCCCGGGCCTCCTATGCAGTAATTCAAGCCGATAAATCCCAAAAAAATACCAAATGAGCTCCAAAAATTATGAAAACTTCCAGATCACACTTTTTAATTATTTTGAAGAGATTGGTGAAGAAAAATCTTGATTTGGAGCTCGTTTAAAAAATGGTAAAATGTAGGGGCATAAAAGGGCATTTTTGGGAAGAAAAAATCCAAATAAATAGCAAACGGACTCGGATAATTTTGAAAACTTCCAGAACTCAATATTTTATTATTTTGGATCCGTTTGATATTTATTTGCATCCGGGGGGCAAAATGGTCATTTCACCCAAGCAACCGAAAAGGGCTTTTTTGGCCCTTCAAAAAAATCAGAGTTGGGCTGGAAAAGAGAAGTGCTGGCATGCCCAAGCCCAAAGAAAGGAGGAAGCTTCTAATTTTTTTTTTTTAATCAAGTGGTTAAAAATTAAGAGTTAGTTAACCATTCTCTTTGATCAAGCCATGGTGATTAAACCACATAGGTTAAGAAAGATGTCAACATTATTTTTGCATAGCTGTAATTTGAGAGGGCTGAGATGCTAATCTAAAGGTGGTAATTTCATGACTTTTCATCTTGAATTATTGGCCATTTGATGGAAATTAGGTTACACAAAAATGACAACATCTTGGAGGCTATATAACCATGCATTAAGGCTAGCCCTAAAGGAAGGGAGGCAGATTTTGGTTTCTTCTTTTCCATTTTGGCTGATTTCTCTTAGTTTTTCTTAGTTTTTATCTTCTTGGTTGAGAGCAAAAAAAGAAAAGTTTAGAAATAAAGGAAAGTTTGAAGAGAAAAGCTTGAAATATTAGCTTCTTGAGGTTGCTCTTGAGCACCAACTCTTGCACTTTCATTTTCTATTCTTGTTTTTTGCTATTTTAATCTCTACTTGGTGAGTTTTCATTTTAAAATAATGTTTCTTGTTCTTCCTTCATTTCCTTTCTTAAGTATATTTTTTTTTACATTTTGTTTTTACAATAAACTCACCATGGCCAAATGGCCTACATTATTTATTTTAAGTTGTTGTTTCAATTCATTTTACCATATTGTTTATGCTATTTTCTTTGTTTTTGATGTTTTAAGTGTTATGTTATTTCATGTTCTTAAGTTATATTTAATTTGGTTGCTTTGTTTGTTGCCATTTATGTCTTAGATATCATGTTTTTGCATTTTTAATTTTCTGTTTTCATGTTATTTAAATTTGAGCATGTTTTAGAGTTAGCATATTAAGTGTTTGTGAAAATGCTTGTGTGATTCTTTGCATGATTCTTGTTTTATATCTTAGTGAGCATGTTTTAGATTTGGTATATTAGGTGTTTGTGAAAATGCTTGTGTGATTTTTGTGTTATGACTTAGTTTTTCATGCTAGCATACCAAGTGTTTGTGAAAATGCCATGCTTGTTGGAGCTTGGGGCCATTTGGCTACTCCATGTGTTTTGCATTGTGTGTTGTATTTTTTGTCATGCTAGTTGTTAGGTTTTTGCATTTGCATGATATTTGGTTGGATTTTTGAATTAAGCATGCCTTGTTTGTGAAAATGCCATGCATGTCTTAGGTCTAGGTTACATTAAATGCCATGCAAGTTCATGTTAGGTCTAGGCCATATTATTTATGTCATGCATTTTCCTTACATTTAGGTTTAGATCCATGCATTTCATGCATTATGTTTGCTGCATTGTTTCATGCATTTCATGTTCATGCCACTTGAATAATGACTTGAGCCAATTAATGGTTCAAAGTCATACTCTCTTGAGCACACTTGTGGAAAATTAAGTTTGTCAAATTGATTATTCTACCTTTGTGATTTTTTTTACTTAGCCAATTTTTATCTAACTTTCAAAAAGTCCTAGCTACTGCTTTCAAGTCATTTTATGAGTTTCAAATATTTTTATTTTTATTTTTAAATGATTTTATCAAAGACAAAAAAAAATGTGTTGGCAAAGCAGTTTTTTTTTTCACCCAAAACTCGTACATCTCCGATTTTTCTGGGAATTCATCTTTGATCAAAAAATTAAGTCAATTTTTCTCATGTAGTTTTATATGTCCTGAGTCTCCAGTATTTTTTTTAGAATTTTTGGAATTTTTAAAAATAGGGTAAAAAATCGTGGATTAAAACTGGACAGTGGAGTCAGGATTGAATTTAAAGAAAAACAAAGCAGTTTTTTCTCCTCCAAAAACTCGTACATCTCTGATTTTTCTGGGAATTCATCTTTGATCAAAAAATTAAGCCGATTTTTTCTCGTGTAGTTTTAAATGTCGTGAGTCTCCAGTATTTTTTTAGAATTTTTGGAATTTTTAAAAATAGGGTAAAAAATCGTGGATTAAAACTGGACAGTGGAGTCAGAATTGAATTTAAAGAAAAACAAAGCAGTTTTTTCTCCTCCAAAAACTCGTACATCTCTGATTTTTCTGGGAATTCATCTTTGATTCGAAAATTAAGCCGATTTTTTTTCGTGTAGTTTTACATGTTCTGAGTTTCCAGTTTTTTGTTTAGAATTTTTGGAATTTTTAAAAATAGGATAAAAATTCGTGGATTAAAACTGGACAATGGAGTCATAATTGAATTTTAAAAAAAAAAAACAATTTTCTGTTTTGGTTAATTTACTTAGAGTGGGCTGATTAGAAGGGTTAGCTACTGACTTAGGGTAATTTCTAAGCCTTTTCAAACTCTAAAAATGGTTTTTCAAGTCCCGGGTTAAGGGTAGTCAAGTCCGGATTTTTTAAACTTAGGAAATTAGAGCCATTTTAAAGAAATTAGCCCAGTTTTTATTTTTAATTCAAGCTTTTCAAAATTGTTTTCAAACAATCACAAAGTATTTTGGTTTTAGAATATTTAATTTGACATATTTTCCTAAGGTAGCCGGATATCTTTTTAGATATACGGATTTCCTTAATTAAAGGAAAAAATACATTTCATGCATTGCATTTTTATATTCATGCATTTTATATAATATGTGATTCTTGCTATAATAATTTCTATGATATTGTTGTTATTTTGATTTATATTTTTTGATGTTACATGGTTTATTATATGGTTTCGAATATTTCATGATATCCTATGCTTTTATTTAGTTATCTTTATTTAGCATATACGTATTCATTTATTTTAAATGTTTTCAAAAGATAATGGTTTTCAATAAAAATAAAGATATTCCCGAGTTAAAATAATTCATGAGTTCTCTACCGGGTTTGCTGGAGGGAATATCATCAATTATCATTAATAAAGGAATATCTTTCTTTCAAAAAAGAGAATGATTCGGAAAGTTTTCCAAAACTAATAAAAATTTCTATATTTTGCCACGTTTGTTGGGGAATATAGGAAAATTTTGAATTTATAAATTCTGGATCATTTTCAATAAAAAAAATGAAATTATTTTTCTTTAAATTGGGAATTAACTTGAAATACTAAATTTAAAACCAACTTTTTACCGAGACTTGAGATAACACACGATTAATAAGGTACCGATTTATACGGGCGTTGTGGGGGTGCTAATCCTTCCCCACACGTAACCGACTCCCGAACCCGCTTCTTTGATTTCTCTGGTTTAAAACGCAGACTTGAAATTGGTTTTTAAAATGTTTTAATTAATTTTTAAAATATTTTATAAAACCGGTTTTAATAGGTGGCCGATCACACCTAGCTAAAAAAGATTGGTGGCGACTCCATGTCTTTTTTAAGGTCATTTTCAAAACCTTCATTTTTCTAGAGGAATTAAGTCGACTTTTCCTCGATTTTTTTTAATGTCACGCCTAACGAATAATAAAGTCTTGCGATGAGACTCGTCGTTATTTTTTTTTTTAGGTTGCGACAATAGCTTTTTCACCTTGTGTGTGCAAAGAGAGCTATGATGTGACTGTTTTTTAGTGACGTCTCTTTTTTTCTCAAATGCTGAGCGAGTTTGATATGGTCGTTGTTAAGGGTCCACATGTTTTAGACTCATCTGACGTTGGTGTATGCCATCTATACTTTACATGAGTAAGTGTAGCTTGATTTGGTCGTTGGCATGGACGGACCATTTCCATAGCGACTCTCATGACGTGTTTGATTAAAGCATGTCAATAAAAGATTCTGAGGTGGCCATGCCTTAGAGGAGTGTTGACCTCCCATTGTGGATGGCGTGAGAGTTATTTTGAGGAGAGCTCTCGTCCATGTTGAACACTTAACTTCTTTTGGCGAGGCTAGTTGTAGTACTCGTGTCTTTCCTTTCATGATGTCATTTTGGTTACTTTACCGAAATAAACTTTTTTGCGACTCTGTCGCGATTACGGATGTGTCCGTTGATGGACTTCTAGAGATTCAATCGCTTCTATAGAGGGATGTGCATCGGCTTTGGCCTATATGGATGTGGCCATCACACCCTCAATCTGACATCCGTAGTGATTTTAAGTGTAGTTCACCTCACATGAGCTCAAACTCATCCACACCCATTGTAGTCGAGTTTTATTCAAACGGACCGATGTGCTTTCCAAAGTCTTTGTAGGTGAAGGTGTCTGGGTCGTGCCATGGCTGAGTTTGGATAAAGTGTTCATTCCTTCCACCAAGAAACCTCTCTTGAGATGAGGTGTTTATCTTGCACCAAGAAGTCTTGCTCGAGACGTGGTTGATGTGTTCAAGCTTTCTTTACTTTAGGACTGTTGTCAAAGTGACCAATCTCGAAGGTTCTTAGTGAAGTTGGGAGAAAGATGTCTTTTGAGGTGAGAATTGAGTTATGCTTTGTTTTAGTTGGAAGATGATTTAACTGAGAGAGAGTTCAGAGCTCAATTTTGTAGAAGATATGTTTTCATTCATTTGGAAGAAGATGTATACATCTTTCTTTCGTGAGTGATTCAATAGATCGTCGCCTAAGTATATGCATTTTTGAATATCTCACTTTACAAAAGTTTTCTACAAAAGGTATCGTAAGACGATGTGTTTGCTAATGGGCTCTTTCTCTCTCTTCCTCTTTTTCAACTGAAGTAAAAAAAAAAAAGCATAAAACTTAACTTGTCTTGAGTTGGGTTGGGTTGACTTACCAAATGGGAGTGATCTCTTAGGGGATTTTGTTGCGGCGATGTGCTCAGACGGTCTTGCCTAGGACCTTCATGGAATGGCGTTTGTGCGCTTCTCCTACCATGCACCCTGGCAATCCCTTTACCCTTTCAGGTTGCTTTCGATTTTGATTTCTTGGATGACGTACGGCTCACCGGCATTAGACTTTATCTTCATTGTGGTGTTGAAACATTACCTCGCGGTCACCTGGTTCCCTTTGACTTCGTCAATTTCGTATGGTGTTGGAAACTTCACCTTTAAGTGAAGGGATGATCCTATTGCTCCTAAAGCATTTTGGCTTGGACAGACTAGAAGGATGTTATAGGCGAAAGGGACCTTTACTACAAAGAAGTCGACCATTGCAATAGTTGTGTGTGGTTCTATCCCGTGCGTGAGTGGTATGGTAATGGTGTCTTCGACCTTGACCTTTCATTGCCAAACCCAATCAATAGTGCATGAAAGGGCTTGAGTTAGTCATCTGAGATTCCAAGTTTTTGCATCACATCATAGTATAAGATGTCATTGGCGCTTCCATTGTCAAAGAGGACTCTCTTTACAATGTGGTTACATACGGTGGCTGCAATCACTAAGGCGTCATTGTGAGTTTCGTGACGTGATCCGTAGCGGACCCGTCAGAGGACGTTAAAAAAAATCTAAAAAGCTTGGGGGACAAGAGGAAAAGAAAACTTAATTCCTCTTAAATTAAAAGTTGAGGGTTTGAAAACAACCTCAAAAAAGAAATGGAGTCGCCACCAATCTTTTTTGGCTAGGTGTGATCGGCTACCTATTAAAACCGATTTTTGTAAAACATTTTAAAATTAATTAAACATTTTTTAAAAAACCAATTTTTAAGTCTGTGCTTTGAACCAAAGAAAACAAGTGTGGGTTCGGGAGTCGGTTACGTGTGGGGAAAGATTAGCACCACCACACCGCCCGTATAAGATGGTACCTTATTAATCATTTGTTATCTCGAGTCTTGATAAAAGTCAGTTTTATATTTGATATTTAAAAATAATTTCCTTTAAAAAAACATTTATATTATTTGAGAATGATTTATTAACAAAATTTTTTTCTATATTCCCCGGCAAACCAGCAAAACATAGAGATTTTTATTTATTTTGAAAATTCTCCGAATCATCCTTGTTTTTGAAAAAAAAAAAAAAAAAAAAGATATTCCATCGTTAATGATAATTGATGATATCCTCCTCGGCAGACCCAATAGAGAACTCATGAATTATTTTAACTCGGGAATAACCTTGTTTTATAAAAAATCATTAATTATTTTTTATGCATTTTAAATCATAAGAAAAATGATTATGAATATGCAAATCAATACTAAGATGCAAATATCATGACATTGCAAACATTTATTATGACATGGAAAAAGAATTAGTGACATGGCATGCTTGACATGGAAAAATCTAAATGACATGGCTAAAAGAATGAATGATATGGCATGCTTGACATGGCAAAATCTAAATGATATGACAAAAGAATTAATGAGATGGCATGCTTAACATGGCAAAAATGATAAAAGAATTAATGACATAGCAAAATCTAAATGACATGGCCAAAAGAATGAATGACATGGCATGCTTGACATGGCGAGTCCTATTATGACATGGCAAAATAATTAATGACATGGCATGCTTGACATGGCAAAATCTAAATGACATGACCAAAAGAATGAATGACATGGTAAACAAATAGATCACATAGGCAAAAACCACAAAATGACATCATCATAGAATATTTATAATCACATCATGACCACACTAACAACATGAATATAAAATGACATCAACATGGAATATTCATAAACATAGAATTTACATAATTAAGATGAAAAATGTAGATATCATGGAATATGCACACATCATCATTTTGAAATTGATTTTTCATGTGAAGAATCACATAAATGGCATATGGTTGAAAATATTATTGTACTCCCTGGCAAACCCGGCAAAGCTTGGAAAATAATTCTTTCATATGACTTACATGATTCTCAATAAAATGAAAACCATACCTTTCAATTCCATAAACATGGGCGTTGAATAATTTTCTAACCTCTCTGGCAAACCCGGCAAAGATTAGGAACTAATTCTCGCCAAATGTTTAGGAAATCGAAAATACGTTTTTTTACACTAAATTAAATAAAAACATTAAAAATATGCAATGCATGAAGATGTATTTCTCCCTTGAAGTAAGGACATCCGTACACCTAAGAAGATGTCCGTCTACCTTTGAAAAAAACTTAAATTGGATCTCTAAGTTGAATGATTTTGGGCTCGGAATTAAGAAAAAATAAATTTTTCGAAACCTGGATTAACTACCCATGACCCGATCTTTGTAAAACCAATTTTTATCCTTGAGATAACATAGAAAACATCCTAAAACAGTAGCTGATGACTCCAACCAGCCCCTCCTTTTTACAAATAAAATTAGAAATTTCCTAGTTTAGAAAAACTCATTTTGACTCAAAAAACCGGTTTTAGAAAACTATTTTTCTACCATTTATAAAAAGTTCAATAAATTCTAAAATCAGTTTTGAATTGAGACATGGTGGTCTTTATGAGGAAAAATTAGTTTTAAAATCGGACTAAAAATACCTAGGCTAAAGTGGTCTCAAGAACATAATATTAGTTAAAGACTGTTTTACCGAAAACCAATTTTTTACCCTTGAAGAAAAATTCTAAAAATTATGGAAAAATTAGTTTTCACTTAAAACATGATGAACTATTTAAAAAAAATCATCTTTAAATTCGGACCAAAAATACATAGGAAGAATATTGCCCAAAAGCATAATACTAGTTAAAGACTGCTCTACCGAAAACCATTTTTTTACCCTTGAAGAAAAATTATAAAAATTCTGGAAAAATTATTTTTGACTTAAAACATGATGAACTATTTGAGTAAAACTAAGCTTTAAATTTGGACCAAAAATACCTAGGAAGAATATTTCCCAAATCAAACTATCCAATTTAAAAATCATCATTTTTCCAACTAGTTTGCACAAAAGACTTTGGCTATAGACCATTGATTGGTCTTAGCCAGAAATCAAGTTGAGAATGATATGAATGCATGATTTTACAGAGAAAAACATATGAAAATGATCAATCATGAGCAAATAAATAAATAAACAAGGAAAAATAAAGGTTGGCTCAATGGTTGGTTCTTTGGACATAGTCCTACCTAACCAAAATCACTTGGTAAAACTAAGATCCTCAAGCTTCTCAAACCTTTTTATTTCATTTTTTAAAAAATAAAATCAAAGGAGAAAATCTATCCTACCACAATAGTGAAACCCACATCCAACAAGCAAGCAAGAAACTCAAGCAAAAGACAAGCATGGCCAAGATAAAATCATAGAGAAAATTTAGCAAACTTTGATATCTTGTAAAGAATAGTGTCGCAATCCTAAAAAAAAATAACAAAATAACAAAGGTCTCATCGCAAGACATTGTTATTCATTTTCCTTAGGCGTGACATTAAAAAAAAAAAAGGAAAAGTCGACTTAATTCCTCTAAAAAAAACGAACGTGTCGATACGTGATGCCGGATCGCGGGGAATCGTTTGAGTGAGGGGAAATAGAAGTAGAGGAAAAGATGACTTAATTCCTCTAGAAATAACAAAAAGGTCGAGGGTATGAAAACGGCCTCGTAAAAAGACATGTAGTCGCCACCAATCTTTTTTAGCTAGGTGTGATCGGCCACCTATTGAAACCAGTTTTGTAAAACATTTTAAAATTAATTAAAACATTTTTTAAAACCAATTTCAGTTCAGCGTTATAAACCATAGAAATCAAAGAAGCGGATTCGGGAGTCGGTTACGTGCGGGGAAGGATTAGCACCCCCGCAACGCCCGTATAAACCGATACCTTATTAATCGTGTGTTATCCCAAGTCTCGATAAAAAGTTGGTTTTTAATTTAGTATTTCAAGTTAAATCCCAATTTTAAGAAAAATAATTCCATTTTTAATTGAAAATGATCCGGAATTTATTAATTCAAAATTTTCCTATATTCCCCGACAAAATCGGCAAAATATAGAAATTTTTATTCATTTCGAAAACTTCCCGAATCATTCTCGTTTTTTGAAAGAAAGATATTCCTTTATTAATGATAATTGATGATATTCACACCAGCAAACCCGGTACGAAACTCATGAATTATTTTAAATCGGGAATATTTTTTATTTTTTATTGAAAAATCATTATCTTTTTCAAAAACATTTTTAAAAATATGAACATGAACATGTATGACATAATAAAATGACATGGCAGATCTATATAATATAATGCATCCTAGATGATATGACATAATTCAAATGACATATTATATTCTAGGTAAAATTAAAAAAAAAAAAATCCTAAGTATCATGGTATATTCTAAATGTGATAAAATGATTTAAATGACATGGCAATTTTAAATGATTTGGCATATTTTAAATGACATGGCATGTTATAAATGAAATAATCTAAATGACATGGAATGTGATCTAGATGACAAAAAAAACACATGGAATTAAAATAATGCTAACATATAATATGCATGAAAATACTAATAAAAACAATTATGCATGAACATAGTATATGCTAAACAATGTGACAAAAATAACTAAATAAAAAGCATAGGATATCATGAAACATTAAAAATCATATGGCAAACAAATATAAGATCATAAAATGTGAATTGAAATAATAATAATTATATCATGGAAAATATCATAGCAAAAATCATACATTTAAATAAAATGCATGAACATGGAAAGTGCAATGCATGAAAAATGTATTTTTTCCTTTAATTAAAGAAATCTGTATATCTGAAAAGATATTCGGATACCTTAGGAAAATATGTCAAATTAGATTTTCTAAAAAAATGAAACTTTGTGATTGTTTGAAAATAATTTAGAAGAAAATTTTGAATAAAAATTAAAACCCTTACCAAACCCTTTTAAAATGGCTCTAAATTCCTAAGTTTAAATTTCCGGACTTAACTACCCTTAACCCGAGATTTATAAAATCATTTTTAGAGTTCAAAAAGGCTTGAAAACTATCCTAATACAGTAGCTAAATCTTCTAACCAACCCCCTCTAAATGCCTTAGCCAAATTCAACCATTATTCTCCTTTTAATTTCAAATATGTCTCTACTGTCCGATTTTGCCACACGATTTTTTAGCCTATTTTTAAAAATTCTAAAAATCCTAAAAAGAAATACTGGAGACTCAGAACGTGTAAATCAACCCGATAAAAAATTGTCTTAATTTTATGATTAAAGATGTCTACCCAGAAAAATTAGAGATGTTCGAGTACTGGGCGACAAAAACTGTTTGTCAAAACACATTTTTTGCCTTTGATAAATTCATTCACAAACCAAAGTGGAAATTGTTGGAAAGCATCCTTAAGACCTAAGGATAGTAGCTAAACATTTTAAAAACCTTGGACAAAATTGGCTAAGTAAAAAAAATGACAAAGGTAGAATGATCAATTTGACAATTCCTTAATTTTCCACAAGTACGCTCTAGAGAGCATGACTTTGAGCCATTAATTGGCCTAAGTCACAAATCAAGTGGCCATGACATGGAATGCATGAACATTCAGCAAATGAAATGTATGAAATTCATGGTCTAAAGGTCTAAATGGTAAAGGAAATGCATGACAATTCATGGCAACCTAAATGCCTAGCATGAATTTGCATGACAATAAATGCTATCCTAACTCTATATACATGCAATGCTTGATAATGTAAATGTGACTAGGACCTAATATGTTATAAATATGCATGAAAATTAATGTGACCTAAGACCTAAATAGCATATTAATGCATGAAAATACCAATGTGATTTAAGACTCAATATGCATGGCAATACCAATAGGGCTTAGACCTAAAATGTAGTGAGCATGCATAGCAATATTATGAACATATAATGACTCATGAAATTAATGTCAGTGCTGGAAAAAACAGTAGCTAATACACAATTTCAAGATATGATAATGCAAAGCATGTTACCTAAACAATATGCAAATGCATGACAAGGCAAGGGATGCATGAAGAGGCCAAATGATCACATGAGACTCTAATGCAATCCTACTTAGTAAATGACCTAAATAAATGACAAACCATATCAAAATGCATAATGTCATGACATTTTCAATAACATATAATATACCAAAATCAAAAGGCACAAGTTCATGGAATGGAAATGCAAGCAAGTTAAGAAACAAAAGAAAAATGCACATGCAAGGCAAACAAAATGGAATGGCCGAATATGCATGAAATAATATGATGGCATTTTTATCAAAGCCTTTTCATAAGCACAAGACAAACTAAAATCAGAATATGCAAGTTCATGACATGGAGATATAAACAAGCTAAGAAAGCAAAAGAAAAATATACATACAAAGCAAACAAACATGGTATGATCGAATATCCATGAAACAAAATTATGAAAATGCAAACATGAATTACATGGTACATAAAAAAAATGCACAACACGGATATATGAACAACAAAGGCCAAATATGCAAGGATGCAATATCAAGCATGAAAATGAAATATAACAAATATAGCATAGAAAATAATGTAAAGAAAATGTATACACAAGATTTAACATAGACATGCAGAAATTATAAGCAAAACAAGTAAGTAGAACAAGGAAAGTTAAGCTCCATGGATGGTATCAAATGGGCATAGCCTCTCACCAAACCATAATCACTTGGTGTTGACAAGATCATGAAGCCTTTCCATCTCATCAAAACAGAAAATAAACCATGTAAAACAGAAAATAAGGTAAGTTTCATGGATGGTGTCAAATGGGCAGAGCCTCTCACCAAACCATATTCACTTGGTCTAGCCAAGATCATGTAGCCATTTTAACCTTTTTTGCTTCATATTTTGTAAAAATAAGAACCTTAGAATACTTTAAAAAAAACTTGTATAAATCATTTTTTCACAACAACATGCAAGGAAAAAAAAAAGAGAAAAAAAAAAGGAAAAAAAAATGAGCCATTCGACCATGGCATGAAACTCTAAGAAAAAACTTGTTTCCATCATTTAAAAGAAGAAGAAGAAGATGATGAAAACATGAATAAAAATTAAGAAACTATATTTCTAAGAAAAATGTTGTAGGAAAACATGATAGAAAAAAACCAAGAGAACACCATGAAAATGAAGAAGAAAGCTAGACTAGAACTTGGTAGAGATGACTACCTTCAAACTCTCTAATGAAAACCTTTTTTTTCTTTCTTTCGAAACCTTTTTTCTTGCCAAATTAGCTACTATTTTCAAGCCAAAAACCTCTGAATAAATGAAACTCCCGCTCTCCCTTTAGCCTTGGCCGAATTCACCCTTAACCATTGGATGAGAATTGCACTTTTTCTCCCCCAATCTTGGCCATTAGATGTAGACATTTTGATGACAACATAAAAATATCATCTTGCCAATTGATTCCAGCCCTTAAGATGTGTACTCAGCTCTTGTATTAACCTTAGCCATTAGATGCAAAAGAGGACCAATCCTATGCACTCACTTGCTTGCCCCTCTTGAATGCCTACCCTTGGATGAGTTGTGCTCTTCCATTCTTGGTCATTGGATGAAGCCAACATAAAAATGATATCTTGTAGATTACATCCAGCCCTCAACATGTGTACTCAGCCCTTGTAGATGGCCTAAGCCATTGGATGAAAAGGGATAATCCCATGCACTCCCTTGCTCAACCGAATTGATGCTCACCCTTGGATGAATTGTGCTCATCTTTTTTCTTCCATTCTTGGCCATTAGATGAGGGTTATTTTATGACAAATAAAAATTCCATTTTGACATTTAAACTTGACCATTGGATGGTGCATTCAACTTGCCTACAAGGCACCTAAGCCATTGGATGAATGGGGACTATTTGCAAGGTGTTAGTTATAGCATATGGCATGATAGTGACTAGGGAATTAAATTGCTTAAGCTTCCTTCTTCTCCTCTATGTTGGCTGACCAATGGAAGAAAAAATCCTAGCAATTCCTTCATCTTTCATATTTTCCTCAATTACCAATTTGCCCTTTTTTGGTTTCCTTGGTGAAATGACCTTTTTGCCTCCTGAACTTAAATAAATAGCAAACGGACTCCAAATGTGAATTTTCTTTTTTCAATACTTCCGAAATAATAAAAAATTGAATTTTGGAAGTTTTCAAAATTTTCCCAGTCCATTTGCTATTTATTTCGGATTTATTTTCAAAATTACCCCTTTTATGCACCCGAACTTTACCATTTTTAAACGAGCTCCGAATCGAGATTTTTCTTCACCAATATCTTCCAAATAATTTAAAAATGTGATCTGCGAGTTTTCATAATTTTTGGAGCTCATTTACTATTTTTTCGGGATTTATCTGCTTGAATTACTGCATAGGCTACCCGGTATTTGGCCATTTTGCAAACGAACTCCGAATCAAGATTTTCTTTCGCCAATCTCTTCCAAATAATTTAAAAATGATATTTGAAAATTTTCAGAATTTTTTGAGTTTATTTGCTATTTTTCCCATATTTTCCAATTTTGACCTTTTGCCTCCGAAACCCGGTTTTGCTCAAAACAAGTCTGATTTTCAGATTTTCTTCAAACTGAGCCTTGGGCTATCCTTCTTTAATCATTTCTCATCAATTAAGGGCTTTATATCTTTCAAATAGGGCCATTTCTATAATTCTTCCAAATTTCACCTAAATCCACCAAAAAACCTAATTCTCGGTTTTCTTCCAAATTGACTTTTCTATCAGTTTTTCTTCAAAGTGGCTTCTCCATTACTCGTGGGCAGTACTTATCTCTCATTTGGAACCTTCAATTCTAACCAATTTGATCGTTTAAGCACTTTTCCCCAAATTTCCCGAACTAGGGTTTCATTTCTATTGAATCTCTGTAACCCAACTTCCGAACTCCATATCATTCAATGTAGACCTCGGATTATCAAAATTCTTTCACCGTTTTTCAATTGAACCTCAAATCTTGATTTTGAAAGTGGGTTGAATTTTTCAGTAGTTGACTTTTTTGGGGTTGACTTTTTTCAGGGTGACTTTTTTTTGAGTTCGACTTTTTTTGTCTACTTTCTTAGACTAAGCCTCGAAGTACCACCTGCAGAATGAGAAAAGCTTTTTAGCATTCTGAAACATCAATTTAGGAAGAAAATGTACCTGATTTAGGGGTCCAAAAAAAATTAGGTGTCTACAACTGCCCCTCTTTGGCTATTGCTGAGAATCAGGCAGAGATAAACAAACACTAATTTTGTACGGTTAGTGAAATCACATGTGAAGAGAAAAGAAAGAGAGTTTTCTTTTTTCTTTTTCATCATTTTTCTTTTTTTTTTCATTTTTTTTTTTTTAAAAAGTTGTAAATAGAAGATTTTGTCCTTAAATTGAGTTCCCTAACTAATCAAGGCTCGACCCGTCTTAAGGAAACGAGTTCGATTTGCAGGAGAAGAAATGACCTCGACGATGGTCTCGGGGTCTTAACCTGTCTTGTTCTCACCTGTGTTTAAAATTCTGGGTATCTCCTCCAGAAGCTTCGGCTATCACCACCAAAGTCTTGCTCATTTTTAAAACTGTAAAACTCTAAATATCTCCATCAGAAGCTTTGGCTATCACCACCAAAGACTTTCTACCTTTTCAAAAGAATTTAAAACTCTGGATATCTCCACAGAGGCTTCGGTTATCATCACCAAAGACTTTATTTTTCTTTTCTTTTTTTTTAACTATAAAATCCTGGATATCTCCTCAGGGGCTTCGGCCATCACTACCAAAGACTTTCTCCTTTTTCAAAAATTATAGATATCTCCATAGAGGCTTAGGCTATCACTACCAAAGACTTTCTCCCTTTGCAAAAAAAAAAATTTAAACTCTGGATATCTCCACAGAGGATTCGGTTTTCACCACCAAAGACTTTTCGTTCTTTTAAAACTATAAAACCCTGGATATCTCCACAGAGGCTTCGATTATCACCACCAAATACTTTCTCTATTTTCAAAAAAAATTTAAAACTCTGGATATTGGTTCTTGAAAACATGTTGAAGATTATACCTGAAAGCTTTGAGAAGGGATGCAAATGCTTCTTGGTGCAGATGCAGATGTTAAATAAGATGCAAATGTATTTGATGCCAAGGTAAATGACTTGATTTGATGTAAATGTTTCTTGATGCAGATATTGAATAAAATTTTGTGTATCTCCTCCAGAAGCTTCGGCTATCACCACCAAAGACTTGCTCATTTTTAAAACTGTAAAACTCTGTGTAACTCATCCAGAAGAAGACTTCTCATTGCTCAAAAACCCTGGATATCTCCACCAGAGGTTTCAGCTATCACAACCGAAGACTTGTTCACTTTTAAAATTTGTAAAATTCTGGATATCCCCTCCAGAAGCTTTGGCTATCACCACCAAAGGTTTGCACATTGTAAAATTCTGGGTAACTCCTCCAGATGCTTCAGCTATCACCACCAAAGACTTTCTCAATTTTTTAAAAATTTGTAAAATTCTGGGTATCTCCTCCAGAAGGTTCAGCTATCACCACCGAAGACTTGCCCATTTTTAAAATTGTGTTGAAAATTATACCTAAAAGCTTTGAGAGAGGATACAGATGCAAATGTCTTTAACAAGATGTTCATGCTTCATGGTGCAAACGTAAATGGCTTGGATTGATGTAAATGTTTCTTGGTGTAAATGCAAATGGCTTGGACTGATGCATATGCTTGCAGATGCAGAATTGAATATGATGCAGATGCTCCTACTAATCGTGTTCATGTAAGTGGTCTATGAAGGTGTAACTGTAATTATCACGAAATAATGAAAATGCAATGATTCTAGAAATGATGCAATTGCTTGAAATGATGCGAATACAAATATCTATGAAGGATGTACTTGTAAAGGTATAATGCAGATGCTCATGAAATAGTGCCAATGCAAATACCCATGAATGATGCAAATGCTTGCCGACACTGTGCAGATGCAAAAGCTTAATAAAGAGATGAGTGCTCATAAGTGATGCAAATGGCCCCGATCATTTTTCTAGAGTTTGGCTTAGCCTTTTAAATTCATTTTTCCTCTTCCAAACAGAGTATATCTTCAATTCCTTTTTTCAATCTTTGGCTATTCTCTTTGCCCCAGCAATTTTTTTTTAAACTTTTATTGACAGAGGTCTGAAACAAGTTCTATTTCTTCTTCTCATATCTGGAAGTCAAGACCTATCCTAGTAGTTCTATGTCTTTGGGTTTGAAAAACCATTATCTCATAAAACATGGGTATTTCAAAAAATATCTTTATTTGTTTTCTCATTTTGAAAACCTCTGAACAAAAATATCAACCCCACCACGAGTGATGTACAAATCTTTTGAAGACTAATGATCACTGTTAAAACTTCTCCAATTGGCAATCTGGACTTTTTTTTTTAACTGGGATTGGCAAGGCTTGGTATAACAAGATTCTGGTTTTTCCAGGAAAACTTCATAGCAAAAATGTATGCCCCTTCTAGGCTCACAGATGGAACAGGTTTTATAAATCATAAATTCATTGAGAACCAAACAAATTCAACATTCTTTTAGTTTCCATATCAAGGCATTTTGACAAGTGTCAAGATTGGCCGGGATGTTTAAACCGAAAAGTTTAATCTTGGAGAAAAAAAGTTTTAGTTTTTGAAGATATTTCTCCGAATGAGAGTTGTCAATTTGAGAGGTTCAGGAATTCCTAGATGTTCCTCGATGACGACTTTTTTAGATGACCTTCTCTTTTTTGGTATTGGTACAAACATAAATGGCATCGAAAATTCCCATTTTATTCTAGACCGCCCATTTTTGGGTTTTCGCCATAGAATCCCATTCTTTCCATTTTTTTCTTTTTTCATTTTTTTCATTGTTTTACCATGCACTTGAGAATTCTAAATTCTTTCTTAGTGAAATGATAATTTGATGAGATGGGATAAAAACTGAGGAAAAACCCTTCAAATTAAATATTCATGCTTGATCAAAATGGACTTTTAAAGCACGTAATGTAGGCCACAGTTCAGGGTTCAGAAAGAAATGATAAATAGGCCCAAAATATGTGTTTGAGGGTAATCAGATCAAGGATCATTTCTTGAGGAGGATTTTCTTTGAAGCATTTGTCCCTTTTTGGACTTTTCATTCCTTTTGACTTCGCTTTTTTCCTTTTTTGCTTTTGGCTTTCATTTGCCATACTTCTTCACACATTTTTTTTTAGTGTGTTTTTCTTTAGTTTTTCTTTGGTTTTATTTTGCCATCTTTTCCTTTTTCTTTTTCTTTTTCTTTGACAGGGTGAGCCCATATTTATTCGGGCCTCAATTTGCTTTGTATCTATCTTTGAGCTAGGACTCATTTTTTCGTGATCTTTGGGAAGATCTTTCCTCGTATTTGCCCCCCAGTGTAGAGGGTGATCCTTGATCAGGATTCAAAAAAGAAAGAATTCTTTTGACTCAAAAGGGTGACTATGGATAATTTTCTCTTTGTGGGAGGGATATGAAAGATGGCCATTTATCATACCAAGCACGAATATTCTCATCGAAAAACAATCCCCAAGGGGAATAGATGATCAAAATTTCACTTTGCACTTTGGAATCATTCGAATTCTCATATGCATGATATCACAAATGTTTTTTTTTCGCATGCCCCAATAATTCATGCGTTAGTCCATCCTTTTTCACCATATAACCATCATTTCCACATATGATGCCCCAATTTAATTAACCATGAGAATTTGTATCAACGAGGAACATAGCAAGTCTAGGTCTATTTTGAAAAGGTTGAGTTTCAAATATGAGTTCTTTGAAAGGACAAGGAAAATACGACCCAAAAACGGGTTTTATCTGGGACATGGGATAATCTAGTTTAATCATTGTGCCCCAGGGTGTCAATCATGAAGTGATGTTTGGGTAATTAGTGTTTTTTGGTTATTGGTAAAGTTCATGAATGGTTTTGGCACAACCTTGACACACACCAAATTACCAAAATCTAGATTCTTGAAAGAATGTCTCATTTGTTTGAATTTCAAGGAATTCGAAAAAATTTCAAAAAGTTCGTTCCTTTGTTCATGGCCTAGACTAGGATTTACATCTTTGCTTATTCTGCAATGACAATGTTTTATGAAGTTAAATCAATCATGTTCTTGAAGCATTAGGTCTTTCAGGTGATCTTGTTTCAAGGGATTTAGGCCTTGGAAAACCTAAAAGAGAGGGGAGAGGATATTGGGTCATTTGTAACAATGTTCATCAATATTCTCGAGACTATCAATTATTAAACCTTCCTTAATGCTTGTTTTTGCAATCTCAAATTATTGTTAAAACAACAAACACAAAGCATTTAAAATTCATTTAATTCATGTAGATGTCAACATGAGACAAGTGCTTTCATCATCACAGTGTATAGAACTACATGCGTCAAAAACCTAATATGATTATGCACCATGTTTCTCATGACACTTGGCTTTCCCATCTTCAAAACTTATTGAACCAGCCTTGATGAGATCCTTGACCTTGTACTTCAAAGCGGGGCAGTTCTCTGTTGAGTGACCTTGATTGCCAAAATGATAACCACAACACGTATTAGCATCATACCAGCTCGGATAAGGGGGCTTCAGAGGCTCTAATTGTATGGGTGTCACAAGGTGGTTCTGGATGAGTTAAGGCAGTAGCTCACTATATGTCATAGGAATCGAGTCAACCTGATTTCTTTTTTGCTTTTTATGCCCCCTTCGATTATTCTCAAAGGTGTTCGATTGATAAACAGAAGTAAATTCTGGTGTAGTTGCAGTCATTGGATGGTAGGGATAAGAACCTTGAGAGACATTGTTCAGGGTAGAGTAAAATGGCTAATACGAGGAGAATTGGGGAGGTGGGGCAAAGCCTTCCACGACTTGGGTATCTTTCTTTTTCTTTTCAGATGCCCCCTTTCTCTTGGTATTGGATGTTTCTCCTTCAATTTTCCCATCCTTGATAGCATTCTAAATCATCTCCCCTAAAATTACCATGTCCAAAAAATTCTTCGTGGTGTTGCCGACAAGTATATCATAGTACGGGGCCTGCAGTGTATTCACAAAAATGACAGTGGTTTCCTTATGAGTTAAGGGCGGTTGTACTTGGGCGGCCAGGCTCATCCACCGTTGCACATATTCTTTGAAGCTCTCAGTAACTTTTTTTTTCATATTTTGCAAGGTGAGACGGTCAGGCGCCATGTCGATCATATGCTTGTACTGGTTTAGAAAAACCTTAGCCAGGTCATTCCAAGAGCGAATCTGATCCTTGCTCAACTGACTATACCACCTAATTGCGGACCCGTTGAGGCTATCCTGAAAGTAGTGAATCAAAAGCTTACCATTATCTATATGACTTGTCATCTTCCAGCAAAACATAGTGATGTGGGCTGACGGGTCGGTCGTCCCGTCATATTTCACAAAGTCAGGGATCTTGAACTTAGGAGAATTGACTAAATCGAGGACCAAACATCGTTCTTTCACATCTAAACTTCCAAATACATCTGTACTTTCTACTGCCCGGAGCCTTTCATCTAACAACTGATATTTCCCTTGGGAATCTGCCAACTCAACCTCATTTACTGCAACCATTTTCAACTTTGCCTGTTCAGCTGGATCATCTGAGTTTAGGACATTGACGGAGTTAACTGTGTTCTGGGCATCAATCATTACGACCTCATTCTGACCCTTTTGTGCCTCTAACCCTTTCCTGGCGACAAAGTTTTTAGTGTATTTTTTTCCCTTGATTACGGCGGACATCAGCTACATTAATTTAGTCATCTGATCCTTAGATTCTGCTTGAGACTTTGCTAGCTGTTCTCGCAATTCTTTCTGTTCCCTTTCCATTTTTTCCATTCGGGCTAGCCTGTATTAAAAGGGTACTCAGTACTTCTTATACCTCTGATTTGAAATGAAAATTCTTTCAAAGACTCCTAAAGCCAAGCCAACTTCTGTTTTATTTCCCCCAAATGTATGTCATGATGAATGAGCCATGATTGTCATTTGATGCATGTGAAGAATAAAAAAATGATGTATGGACATATATAGTGGAAACATGCTGACCATGTATGTAATAAATGCAATCATGATGCCAACATGTTGCAAGCAAAGAATAAACAAATCAACGCATGGGTATATGCAATGAATGATCATGTACATTTTAGCGTATTTCCTAATGAATGATCATATACCTTATGAATGCAACACGATGTCAATTATGATACATGCAAACAATGAATGATTGATACAGAGTATATACAAAGAAAATCATGCTAACCATGTGTGTCATGAATGCATCCTGATGTTAATATGACAGATTAATGCATAAGCATATACAGAGAAATCATGCGGACTATGTTTGTCATGAATGCAACCCAAAGTCACATGATGCATGTAAAGAATAAACAAATTAATGCATGGATATATACAAAAAAAAAATCATGTTGATTATGAATGTATGAATGCAACCTGATGCTAACATGATACATGTATGAATGTATGGTATGACAAATAATTGATCGGACGCAAAATGCAAAGGGGAAGATATCACGGAGGAAATAAAAATCGGAGGAACTTAATCATCAACATCTCATAAATTTGAAGCATAGTCAATTCATTCCCATACCAATGTTCACAATGGTATAAACCATGTTTTACAAAATCTGAGCAGTAGTTAAAACTGTCTTCTACAATCACTTTATTCTTCCTAGCATCCTAAGGTTATAAGAGCTGGCTATTGAAAAATTGAAATCCTATGACATCATATAAGACTGAATTCTTTCCACCTCAATGCTGTAAATCTCCTAATCCTAATGACGCTTTCCTAGCCCTCTGTCAATCAGTGTCGTTGGATCCAACCACTTGGCAACTATCAGAGATTGCACTTTCTTTTTGAAGGTCATACAGTCTTCAGTGCTATGGCCAGCAATTCCACAGTGATAATCATATCTTGCATTTGGATTATACACTTTGGATATGGTGGTAACAGGGGTTTCGGGGGATACAGGCAACCATGTGATTTTGGATCAACATTGGGAAAAGCTCTTGATAGCTGATTGGAAGGGGGTCAAAATGCCTTTGGGTCTTATCCTGGGGTCGTTTCTTAGTCACAAATGGCCTAGGAGTTGGGGCACTTGGTGGTGGCATTAAGGTCCAAACCAGAGTCTTTACATGGAGACGTGGCGGAATAGCATGGTAACGGTATGGATTTGGATACGGGGCCTTTGGAGATTGTACATAGCTCGAGGTTCCTATCCCAGATGCTCGATAAGGTGATTGATGAGGGAAATACTATGAACTGGCAGTTGGTGGTAATGGAGTGGGATTCATGGGTCCCGTAGTAATCATCCCAATGGACGATTGGACCATAGTAGGGTGGGGACACTGGTTTGGACTTAGATCAGTTTGCAGGTATGGTATAGGATCCGAGGTTTCTATCTTTGGTATCAGGCTCTCAGGTTTAATCATTTTTATGATTTTGTCCACAATTTCATCAGGATTGCAACCTTTGTGGCATTGACAAGCGCAGGATCTAGCAAGGATAGTATGTTCTGGACCTAATGGTTTTGGTTGATCTGAAGACGATGCAGAGCCCTGAGAAAGTTCCCCTTTGCTCTTACTCATATCCTCAAACATTTTCAGCAATTTGACCAGTTGTTCCTTCAACTCTCGGAGTTCATGTCCAAATTCCTCTTGATTTTGTTCCAGAGCACCCAATCGTTCCTCCGATTCTTTCCTCATATCTCAAACCCCTTTCATGCAAATGAAAATGTCATGAGATTAAGAATACAATTATGAATGTACATTCTCTATTCCTATGTGCATGAATATACTGATGATTAATGCATGAACATATTCAGAGAAATTATGATGACTATGTATGCTATGGATGCAATCTAATGCCAACATGATGCATGTAAAGAATAAGCAAATTATTGATGGGTATATATAGAAAAATTATGCTAACTATGACGATATTCTACAATGAATAAGCATACATGCTTATGACTGTAACATGATGTCAAAATGATATATGCAAAGAATAAATGAATTAACACAAAGGTATATACAATGACCAATGATTTCACGAAATTTGTGGGACCAAATTTTGATTATTCAAAAATCTCACTATGCAAAATTTGCCTCTAAATTTAATCTATGATTTTTTTAAACATGTTTTCTCTATGAAAAGCCAAACATATTATTTTCAAAAGAATTTCGGAATAATGGATCCAACTATGGTACAATATGCAAATGTTCATGTAACACTACCGGTTTATGAAATCACAAAATGAGATTATTATTACAAACTATTTATTGTAAAGAATGAGATCAAAAGTACAAGATAAACGTACATGCTCTATTCACACATGCATGAAATGTGCAAAAATGCAAAAAATTTTGAAAAAGAATGTTTTGAATTTTGAATTTCAAAAGGTTAGTGAACACTTGCCCCAACAATATCTACTTATATAGGCATCAAGGTGCCTTTGGGGCGGAGTATCACACTTATTACGGGCGATATACGTTCATCTTTGCCCAGTTTACAAAACTTATTTGAGATGTAAAAATAGGTAATAAAAGGTTATAAATGTCCCTCCATGTGTTCCTAACTTCGGAGTATCTAACGAAAATCCGGCATGGCTTCATGTAGGTTCACTATATGAGGGTGAATCGGTTCTAAAGGCCCCGAATTCCTCCTCACTGTCGCCGGTGAAGGCTAGTAAGGCACCCCGATAAAAGCAGGTTCAATTCGTTAGAGTATATTTTCCTATGCCCATACGGAGGATCATCACGAAGGCGTAGTTACTTTTCTCCCACTTAAAAGGACGGAACCTGGGTAGAGAGTTCATGTTATGCAAATGCAAGTGAGTGTGTGTGGAGGAACAACAAACCTTTTACCACCTATTCTACACCCCTTATCCTAAATACCCCAACAATTCATTAAAACAAAGATCAAGAATAGTGTAACGCATTAACCAACAAGCAATTATAATATACAACATTAAATAACTAGAAAACAATAATAAAATGCATGTGAATGAATATGAATATATTTAAAACATTTTATTATTTTCAAAATTCTCTTTTATTTTAAAAAATATGGGAATTAAAATCAAATACCAATTAAACCAACAAAATCGAGACTTTGATAACACATGCCTAATTTTAGGCCTGACTCTCTAAAATATCCCCAGCGGAGTCACCAAGCTGTCGCAACCCTAAAAAAAATAACAAAATAACAAAGATCTTATCGCAAGACTTTATTATTCGTTTTCCTTAGGCGTGACATTAAAAAAAAATTTTAAAAAAAGGAAAAGTCGACTTAATTCCTCTAAAAAAACGAAGGTGTCAATACGTGATCCCGGATCGCGGGGAACCGTTCGAGTGAGGGGAAACAAAAGTAGAGGAAAAGATGACTTAATCCCTCTAGAAATAATAAAAGGTCGAGGGTATGAAAACGGCCTCGTAAAAAGACATGGAGTCGCCACCAATCTTTTTTAGCTAGGTGTGATCGGCCACCTATTAAAACCGGTTTTGTAAAACATTTTAAAAGTAATTAAAACATTTTTTAAAAGCAATTTCAGGTCTGCATTATAAACCAAAGAAATCAAAGAAGCGGGTTCGGGAGTCGGTTACGTTCGGGGAAGGATTAGCACCCCCGCAACGCCCGTATAAATCGGTACCTTATTAATCGTGTGTTATCCCAAGTCTCGATAAAAAGTTGGTTTTTAATTTAGTATTTCAAGTTAATTCCCAATTTTAAGAAAAATAATTCCATTTTTAATTGAAAGTGATCCGGAATTTATAAATTCAAAATTTTCCTATATTCCCCGACAAAATCGGCAAAATATAGAAATTTTTATTCATTTGGGAAACTTCTCGAATCATTCTCGTTTTTTGAAAGAAAGATATTCCTTTATTAATGATAATTGATGATATTCCCTCTAGCAAGCCCGGTAGGGAACTCATGAATTATTTTAACTCGGGAATATCTTTATTTTTTATTGAAAAATCATTATCTTTTTCAAAAACATTTTTAAAAATATGAACATGAACATGTATGACATAATAAAATGACATGGCAAATCTATATAATATAATGCATCCTAGATGATATGACATAATTCAAATAACATAGTATATTCTAGGTAAAATTAAAAAAAAAAATCCTAAGTATCATTGTATATTCTAAATGAGATAAAATGATTTAAATGACATGGCAATTTTAAATGATTTGGCATATTTTAAATGACATGGCATGTTATAAATGAAATAATCTAAATGACATGGAATGTGATCTAGATGACAAGAAAATGACATGGAATTAAAATAATGCTAACATATAATATGCATGAAAATACAAATAAAAATAATGATGCATGAACATAGTATATGCTAAACAATGTGACAAAAATAACGAAATAAAAAGCATAGGATATCATGAAACATTAAAAATCATATGGAAAACAAATATAAGATCATAAAATGTGAATTAAAATAATAATAATATCATGGAAAATATCATAGCAAAAATCATACATTTAAATAAAATGCATGAACATGGAAAGTGCAGTGCATGAAAAATGTATTTTTTCCTTTAATTAAAGAAATCCGTATATCTAAAAAGATATCCGGCTACCTTAGGAAAATATGTCAAATTAGATTTTCTAAAAAAAGAAACTTTGTGATTGTTTGAAAATAATTTAGAAGAACAATAAGAATAAAAATTAAAACCCTTACCAAACCCTTTTAAAATGGCTCTAAATTCCTAAGTTTAAATTCTCGGACTTAATTACCCTTAACCCGAGATTTATAAAATCATTTTTAGAGTTCAAAAAGGCTTGGAAACTACCCTAAGATAGTATCTAAAACTTCTACCCAACCCCTCTAAATGCCTTAGCCAAATTCAACCCTTATTCCTCTTTTGATTTCAAATCTGCCTCTACTGTCCAGTTTTTCCACACGATTTTTTAGCCTATTTTTAAAAATTCTAAAAATTCTAAAACAAATACTGGAGACTCAGAACATGCAAATCTACACGATACAAAATGGGTTTAATTTTTTTATGAAAGATGACTGCCCATAAAAATTGGAGATGTTTGAGTACTGGGTGAAAAAAACTGCTTGTCAAAACACATTTTTTTTGCCTTTGATAAATTCATTCAAAAGCCAAAGTGGAAATTGTTGGAAATCATGCTTAATACCTAAGGACAGTAGCTAAACATTTTAAAAACCTTGGACAAAATTGGCTAAGTAAAAAAATCACAAAGGTAGAAAGATCAATTTGACAATTCCTTAATTTTCCACAAGTATGCTCTAGAGAGCATGACTTTGAGCCATTAATTGGCCTAAGTCACAAATCAAGTGGTAATGACATGGAATGCATGAACATTCAGCAAATGAAATGTATGAAATGCATGGTCTAAAGGTCTAAATGGTAAAGAAAATGCATGACAATTCATGGCAACCTAAATGCATAGCATGAATTTGCATGGCAATTAATGCTATCCTAACTCTATATGCATGCAATGCTTGATAATGTAAATGTGACTAGGACCTAACATGTTATAAATATGCATGAAAATGGATGTGACCTAAGACCTAAATAGCATATTAATACATGAAAATACCAATGTGATTTAGGACTCAATATGCATGGCGATACCAATATGGCCTAGACCTAAAATGTAGTGAGCATGCATAGCAATATTATGAACATATAATGACTCATGAAATTAATGTCAATGCTGGAACAAACAGTAGATAATACACCATTTCAAGATATGATAATGCAAATCATGTTACCTAAACAAAAATACAAAGGCATGAGAAGGCAATGAATGCATGAAGAGGCCAAATGATCACATGAGACTCTAATGCAATCCTATTTAGTAAATGACATAAGTACATGATAAACCATATTAAAATGCATAATGTCATGACATTTTAAATAACATATAACATACTAAAATCTAAATACACAAGCTCATGACATGGAAATGCAAACAAGTTAAGAAACAAAAGAAAAATGCACATGCAAGGCAAACAAGCATTTTCATGAAATTAATGTCATGGTATTGTCGAATGGTCATTTATCAATATGATGGCATTTTTATCATAGCATTTTCATAAACACAGGACATACTAAAATCAGAATATGCAAGTTCATGACGTGGAGATGTAAACAAACTAAGAAGCAAAAGAAAAATGCACATGCAAGGAAAACATGGTATGACCGAATATGCAAGAAACAAATCTATGAAAATGCAAACATGAAATACATGGTATATAAAAAAATGCACAACATGGATACATGAACAACAATGGCCGAATATGCAAGGATCCAATATCGAGCATAGCAATGAAATATAACACATATAGCATAGAAAATAATGTAAAGAAAATGTATACACAAGATTTAACATAGACTTGCAAAAATTATAAGTAAAACAAGTAAGTAGAACAAGGAAAGTTAAGCTCCGTGGATGGTATCAAATGGGCATAGCCTCTCACCAAACCATAATCACTTGGTCTTGCCAAGATCATGAAGCCTTTCCATCTCCTCAACCTTTTTGCTTCATATTTTGTAAAAATCAGAACCTTAGAATACTTTAAAAAACTTGTATAAATCATTTTTTCACAACAACATGCAAGGAAGAAAGAAAAGAAAAAAACAAGGCAGAAAAATGAGCCATTCGGCCATGGCATGGAACTCCAAGAAAAAAATTTATTTTCACCATTTTAAAGAAGAAGAAGATAGTGAAAACATGAAGAAACATTAATAACTTTATTTCTAAGAACAATTTTGTAGGAAAACATGATAAAAAAAAAACCCAGAAAACACCATGAAAATGAAGAAGAAAGCTAGACTAGAACTTGGTAGAGATGACTACCTTCAAACTCTCTAATGAAAACCTTTTTTTCTTTCTTTCAAAACCTTTTTTCTTGCCAAATTAGCTACTATTTTCCAGCCAAAAACCTCTGAAAAAATGAAACTCCCCCTCTCCCTTTAGCCTTGGCCGAATTCACCCTTAACCACTGGATGAGAATTGCACTTTTTCATCCCCCAATCTTGGCCATTAGATGTAGATATTTTGATGACAACATAAAAATGTCATCTTGCCAAATGATTCCAGCCCTTAAGATGTGTACTCATCCCTTGGATTAACCTTAGCCATTAGATGCAAAAGAGGACCAATCCCATGCACTCACTTGCTTGCCCCTATTGGATGCCTACCCTTGGATGAGTTGTGCTCTTCCATTCTTGGTCATTGGATGAAGCCAACATAAAAATGATATCTTGTAGATTAAATCCAGCCCTCAACATGTGTACTCATCCCTTGTAGATGGCCTAAGCCATTGGATGAAAAGGGATAAGTCCATGCACTCCATTGCTCAACCGAATTGATGCTCACCCTTGGATGAATTTTGCTCATCTTTTTTCTTCTATTCTTGGCCATTAGATGAGCATTCTTTTAATGACAGATAAAAATGTCATTTTCGCATTTAAACTTGGCCATTGGATGGTGCATTCAACTTTCCTATAAGGCACCTAAGCCAGTGGATGAAGGGGGGACCATTTGCAAGGTGTTAGTTATAGCATGTGGCATGATAGTGACTAGGGAATTAAATTGCTTAAGCTTCCTTCTTCACTTCTATGTTGGCTGACCAAAGGAAGAGAAGATCCTAGCAATTCCTTCATCTTTCATATTTTCCTCAATTACCAATTTGCCCTTTTTGGTTTCCTTGGTGAAATAACCTTTTTGCCCCCCCGAACTTCAATAAATAGCAAACGGACTCCAAATTCGAATTTTATTTTTTCAATACTTCCGAAATAATAAAAAATTGAATTCTGGATGTTTTCAAAAAATTTCGTGTCCATTTGCTATTTATTTCGGATTTATTTTCGAAATTACCCCTTTTATGCACCCGAACTTTACCATTTTTTAAACAAGCTCCGAATCCATATTTTTCTTCACCAATCTTTTTCAAATAATTTAAAAATGTGATCTGGAAGTTTTCATTATTTTTGGAGCTCATTTGCTATTTTTTCAGGATTTATCTGCTTGAATTACTGTATAGGGGACCCGGTATTTGGCCATTTTGCAAACGAACTCCGAATAAAGATTTTATTTTTCCAATCTCTTCCAAATAATTTAAAAAAGAGATTTGCAAATTTTCAGAATTTTTGGAGTTCATTTGCTATTTTTTCGAGATTTATCCTATGGAATTACTACATAGGAGACCTGATTTCTGGCCATTTTGCAAACGAACTCCGAATCAAGATTTTATTTTTCCAATCTATTCCAAATAATTTAAAAAATATATTTGCAAATTTTCAAAAATTTTGGAGTTCATTTGCTATTTTTTCGGGATTTATCATGTTGAATTACTACATAGAGACCCGAGATTTGGCCATTTTGCAAACGAACTCCGAATCAAGATTTTCTTTCACCAATCTCTTCCAAATGATTTAGGAATGAGATTTGCATATTTTTAGAATTTTTGGAGTTCATTTGCTATTTTTCCCATATTTTCCAATTTTGTCATTTTGCCTCCTAAACCGAGTTTTGCTCAAAACAAGTTCGATTTTCAGATTTTCTTCAAATTGAGCCTTGGGCTATCCTTGTTTAATCATTTCTCATCAATTAAATGCTTTAGATCTTCTGAATTGGGCCATTTCTGCAATTGTTTCCAAATTTCTCAAAAATCCACCAAAAAACCCTAATCCTCGATTTTCTTCCAAATTGACTTTTTTATCAGTTATTCTTCCAAATGGCTTCTCCATTACCCGTAGTCAGTGCTTATCTTTCATTTGAGACCTTCAATTTTGACCAATTTGATTGTTTAAGCACTTTTTCCCAAATTTCCCGAATTAGGGTTTCCTTTCTACTGAATCTCGTAACCCAACTTTCGAACTCAATATCTTTCAATGTAGACCTCGGATTATCAAAATTCTTTCACCGTTTTTCAATTGAACCTCAAAATCTTGATTTTGAAAGTGGGTTGATTTTTAGTTGACTTTTTTTGGGTTGACTTTTTCGGGTTGACTTTTTTCGAGATTGACTTTTTTTGAGTTTTGCTTTTTCTGTCTGCTTTCTTAGACTAAGCCTCGGAGTACCACCTGCAGGATGAGAAAAGCCTTTTAGCATTCTGTAACATCAATTTAGAAAGAAAATGTACCTGATTTAGGGGTCCGAACAAAATTAGGTGTCTACAGTTGCCTTTCTTTGGCTATTACTGAGAATCAGGAATCAGGCAAAGATAAACAAACACTAATTTTGTACGGTTAGTGAAATCCCATGTGAAGGAAAGGGAAAGGGGTTTTCTTTTTAATTTCTTCTTTTTTCTCATTTTTTTCATTTTTTCATTTTTTTTTTTTTTTGAAAAAGCTGTAAATTAAAGATTTTGTCCTTAAATTGAATTCCCTGACTAATCAAGGCTCTACCCGTATTAAGGAAACAGGTTAGATTTTAAAAGAAAAAAAAGTGCCCGAAGGTCTTAAAAATGGTGCCCGAAGGTCTTTAAAAATGGTGCCGGAAGGTCTTTAAAATGGTGCCCAAAGGTCTTTAAAATGGTGCCCGGAGGTCTGTAAAAATGGTGCCCGAAGGTCTTTAAAAATGGTGCCCGAAGGTCTTTAAAAATGGTGCCCGAAGGTCTTTAAAATGGTGCCCGAGGTTCTTTAAAAATGGTGCCCAAAGATCTTTAAAATGGTGCCCAAAGGACTTTAAATTGGTTCCAAAGGTCTTTAAAAGTGGTGTCCGAAGGTCCTTAAAACTGGTGCCCGAAGGTCTTACCCGTGATTAAAATACGTTGACGACGGTCTCAAGGCTCGACTCATTTGATAAAATAGATTGAATTCGATTTAAAATAAAAAGAAATACCTCGACGGTAGTCTCAAGGCTTGACTCATTTGAGAAGTAGAACGAGTTCGATTTAAAACAAAAGGAAATACCTCGACGGTGGTCTCAAGGCTCGACTCATTTGAGAAGTTGAACGAGTTCGATTTGGGAAGCCAAAGTTTTCTTGATTCCTGCAATGTTAGCTAAATGCAATGATGAGAATGACATGCTTTGCAAATGCTTATATGTTTCCTGATGATGAATGCAGTCAAATGATTGTGTCATGATTTCTAATCCATGGTTTCTTTGGGGTTCACAGATTATCTGACTTCATGACAGGGTCTTCAATTGTTCACTGATGCCCCACTTAAAAACGTTTTTACTCAAGATAATTTGTCAAACAGTCTCAGTTTCTGACTTTGCTGAAATTCACAAATTTCTGACTTCATTACGGAGTCTCGAACACATTCACTGTTTTCCTTTACTTGGTGAATTTTCCATCAGGATTAGCGGTTTCCAAACCTTTTCTAAGATTTAGATCTATTCCTTAGTAATACCTTTAAACTCCTTTTTATTAAAAAATTTAGGTTTACTATTCATCATTCAATTTCAATAACAAACAAAATGCAATTTCGAAAATGTATGAAAGAAAGTATGAAACAAGCAGTTGTCATAAAAAGAGGGTAACAAAAATTTATTGCAACAAAATGTTCTAAAATGATAAAAGTGGATATCAAGGATATAAGAAACAAATCTAAAGTTATAGGTTGTTGATGCCCCGGATGCGGAATATCTTGGACCCCTCCTTTTTCAAATCATCTAAAATTTCTCTTGAACGGTCAATTCACTTGGGTAATCCCTCGGCTTTTGCAGTTACGTCAGACTGAGTCGTTCCCTTTTTCTCTGATTTTCAAATACTTTCTCCCCCTTTACATGAAGCATCAATTCAAACTTCAATCAGTACTTGAGTCGCCCTTTGCGAGTTTTCAACTCAAGTGTCCCCCACTCGGTATTAAGTTGCCCTTTGAGGGTTTTCGGCTTAAACATCTCTTTTTTTTTTTTTTTGTGTATTCTACCATGCATTTGAGAATTCCAAATGCTTCCAAGGTAAAAATGTCAATTCAAAATATGGGATGAATTCTGAGAAAAACTTTTCAAATTAAATACCCATGCTTGATCAAAATGGACTTTTAAAGTACGTAATGTAGGCCAAGGTTCGGGTTTAGAAAGAAAGGATAAAATAGGCCCAAAATGTGTTTAAGGGTAATTGGACCAAGGATCATTTTCTGAGGAGAATTCTTTCTTGAGAAATTTGTCCCCTTTTTTTTTGTTTTTTGCATTGCTGGCTTTCATTTGCCATTCTTTGATTTCACATTTTCCAATGGCTTCTCTTTTTTGCCATGATTTTGATTATTTTTCCTCGTATTTCCCCTCCAGTGTAGAGGGTGATCCTCGATCAGGGTTTAACGAAAGAAATAATTCCTAAGGCTCAAAGGGGGTAACTAGGGATAATTTCTTCTTAATGAAGGAAATATGAAAGATGGCCGTTTATCACACCAAGCATGAATATTTTCTTTGAAAAGCGATTCTCAGGGGAGGTAGATATATAGAATTTCCATTTTTACACTTGGAATCATTCAAATTCCCATGTGCATAGCATCACACTTTTTTTTTAAGCATAGTACTTCTTTAGTTAATCAGTATTCACGGGATGTTTAAAATATTCTCCGTCCATTCAAATTAGAATCAATGCTCCTCCAGAAAAAGCTCTTTTTACCACATAGGGCCCTTCCCAATTTGGAGCCCATTTTCCTCGCGGATCCTTCACTATAGGGAGAATTTTTCTCAGTACCAATTCTCCTTCTCGGAACTGTCTGGGTCGAACCTTCTTGCTATGGGCTCGAATCTCTTTTTCTGGTACAACTGCCCTTGACGAATTGCCTTCACTCTTTTCTCTTCGATGAGATTCAGCTGTTCATAACGAGCTCTAACCCATTATGCCTCTTCTAGGCCAACCTCCATCAAAACACGAAGTGAAGAAATCTCAACTTCAATAGGTAACACTGCTTCCATACCATATACCAAAGAAAACGGCGTTGCCCCTGTAGATGTGCGAACCGAAGTGCGATATGCGTGAAGAGCAAAAGGCAAAATCTCATGCCAATCCTTGTATACATCAGTCATCTTCTCGACAATCTTCTTGATGCTCTTGTAGGCTGCTTCTACTGCCTCATTCATCTTTGGATGATAAGGTGCCAAATTGTGATACGTGATTTTGAACTGAGTACATACCTCTTTCATCATCTTATTATTCAGATTGAGAGCATTATCTAAAATAATTCTTACTGGCAATCCATATCGGCATATGATTTCCTTATTGACAAATTTGCATACCACCGACTTCGTTACATTCATATAAGAAGCAGCTTCCACCCACTTTGTGAAATAGTCTATGGCCACCAGGATGAAACGATGCCCATTTGAAGCTTTCGGGGTAATAGGCCCAATCATATCCATTCCCCATATTGAAAACGGCCAAGGTGCGATCATGACATGCAATGGTGATGGCGGCACGTGAATCTTATCCACGTAGATCTGGCATTTATGGCACTTCCGGGAATAACTGATACAATCTCCTTCCATCGTCAGCCAATAATACCCTGCCCTCATAATCTTCTTAGCAAGCATGTAACCATTAGCATGGGTGCCACATATCCCTTTATGGACTTCCTCTATGATTCTTCGAGCTTCAGCAGACCCGACACATCTTAATAGGACTTGATCTTTCCCTTTCTTGTAGAGAATCTAGCCATCTAGAACAAAACCCATTGCTAGCCTTCTCAGAGTCCTCTTGTCATTCTCTGTTGCCTGTTCTGGATACTGTTGACTCTTGATGTACTGTAAAATGTCGTTATACCAAGGGAGACCATCTGCTTCTTCTTCGATACTCAAACAGTGGGCAGGAGACTCATATATGCTCATCTTGATTGGTACAACTTCCGCCCCTTCATTCACTTTAAACGTAGATGACAAAGTAGCCAGAGCATACTCCATTCGGTTTTCTTCTCGAGGGAAGTAATTGAAACTTATTTCTTCAAACTCCTCCAATAAACTTAGTATGAGTTCTCTGTGTCTGATTAACTTTGTATCCCGGGTTTCCCATTCTCCCCGTAACTAGTATATCACTAAATGAGTCTCCAAAAACTTCCAAAACTTTGATTTTTCTATCCACTGTTGCACGAAGGCCCATAGTACACGCCTCATACTCAACCGTATTGTTTGTACAATCGAAATCCAATCTGGCGGTGAAGGGATAATAATCTTCTTCTGGGGATATGAACACTGCATCGATTTCGTGCCCCATGGCATTGGATGCCCCATCAAAGTACATCTTCCATACTTTCTTCTTCAAGGGAGCCTCATTCGCTTGCGAAACATACATCAAATCTTCATCTGGGAAATCAAAGTTCAACGGCTCGTAATCCTCCACTGCTCGACTTACTAAGAATTCAGCCACTGCGCTGCCCTTGATAGCCTTCTGACTTACGTATACAATGTCGTATTCTGACAACAAAACCTGCCATCTTGCCGTCCTCCCTAACACAGAAGGTGCTTCTAACATGTACTTGATCGGATCTAGCTTGGCGATCAACCACGTTGTGTGGTACAGCACGTACTATCTAAGTCTTCGAGCAGTCCAAGCTAAGGCACAAAATAGCTTTTCTACCGACAAATATTTCAACTCATAATCTGTGAACTTCTGGCTGAGGTAGTAAACCGCCTATTCTTTCTTTCCAGTCTCATCAAGCTGCCCCAGAACACAACCCATGGATCTCTCAAATACTGATAGATACAGTATCATCAGTTTATCCAAACGGGTGACATTAATACTAGTGGGTTTGATAGATAATGCTTAACCTTTTCAAAAGCAATCTGACACCCTTCATCCCACTGTCTTGGATCACGTTTTCGAAGTAACTTGAATATTGGATCACATTTATCGGTTAACTGAGAAATAAACCGAGCAATGTAATTCACTCTCCCCAGAAAACCCCTTACTTCTTTTTGAGTACGTGGAGGTGGAAAATTTTGGATGGCCTTCACTTTATCCGGATCAATCTCAATTCCCCTTTTGCTAATAACAAAACCCAACAATTTTCCCGAGGTAACTCCAAAAGTGCATTTTGCTGGGTTTAGCTTAAGTTGAGACTTTCTTAGTCTTTCAAAGAGTTTTCTAAGATTCGCAATATGCTCCTCTTCTCCTTGTGACTTTGCAATGATATCATCAACATAAACCTCAATTCCCTTATGCATCATGTCATGAAACAAGGTCACCATGGCTCTCTGATACATTGCCCCAGCATTCTTCAACCCAAATGGCATTACTTTGTAGCAGAATGTTCCCCACATTGTAACAAATATGGTTTTCTCCATATCTTTCGGTGCCATCTTAATCTGATTATATCCCGAGAATCCATCCATGAAAGAAAGCAAGAAACTCTTTGTCGTATTATCCACTAAAGTATCAATGTGAGGCAAAGGGAAATTATCTTTGAGACTGGCTTTGTTCAAATCTCGATAATTGACGCACATGCGCACCTTGCTATCCTTCTTTGGTACTGGAACAATATTTGCCACCCATTCTGGATATTTTGCCACCTCAATAATCCTTCATCAAACTGCCTCTTCACTTCCTCTTTTACCTTTAATAGCATGTCCGGCCTCATTCTTCTCAACTTTTGCTGAATGGGCATGCACTCTGGCCTTAAAGGGAGTTTATGAACCACAATGTCTAGATCCAAACCCGGCATGTCTTGGTATGACCATGCAAATACAACTACATATTCCCGGAGCAAGGCTATAAGTTCACCTTTTATTGACAACGACAATGTAGTGCCAATTTTAACCTCTTTTATCTCTTCACTACTTCCCAGATTCAACAATTCCAATAGCTCCTCATGAGAAAGTACTTGTTTCTCTTCTTGTTCTATTTTTCTTAATAAGTCCGGAGGTAGACCATAATCCTCAATATCTTCGTCAGCCTCAAAATCACCCGTGCAAATGGGCCTCTCAAAATCAATTTCAGAATTACTGGTAGGAAGGTCCTCATATTTCGCATCCGTGCACCTGTAAATAGGTGGGGAAGAAACAATATAGGAAAACATATATACAATTGAAACAAAATAAATAGCATAAATGAAAGAATATGGACACATCAATATGAAGGAAATGCATCATGTTTGTTATTTATTGGATGAAAAGTTTTAGACAAAAGCCCAATACAAAAAAATTCTTAATATCTTCGGGCAAAGATATTTAAGATTTGTTTAAAAGCATTACGTTGGAATAGACCTAAAAACTATGGGTAGCTCGGTGGCGCTCCAATTGGTCAGTCTATATCCTGGTGGACAAGGTCGCACCATCCAATTAGCATTCTCTCTTTCAATTCTTTCTTCCTCAATCGTGCACCACATCATACATCTGCTCATCCCTATTCACCTGGAATCTCTCGAAGGCTTGTTCTATCATTACGAGCACATCATCCGAATTTCTTTTCTCCGAACAGAGAACCGGCTGAGCGAAAGCTATGAAGGATAGGTGGGAATGTCATAGGCTCCCATTCAATACCCATACCCGCTAGACGGGCCATCCTCCTTTGTCGGTTTCTTTCAACTTGTTTCCTTTTCTCATGGGCCTTCGGAAGATACCCAAGGCCAAACCTGTCTTTCTTTCCTATTACTTCCATTGCTCGGGTCATCCCCTGAAGATATTTCTCGAGACCTTTTCCAGCTCTGCAACCTTTTCCCATGGTAGTTCTTACCCCCAGCCTTGTATTCTTGGACAGCCTTGGTTTTGGAATTCTTCATCCTTCAGCGACGAAAACTGCATTTACGAATTCCAAAGACCGAAAAAAACATTCTACAGCATCTTCATTGGGTTCAACATAAGGAGATTCAGTAGATGTAGAGTTTATCACTTCCTCCTCTCCTGATACAGTGACTAGACGCCCCTCTATTACAAATTTTAGCTTTTGGTGGAGAGACGAAGGTACAGCCCCTGCTGAATGTATCCACGGCCTTCCCAGCAGGCAATTATAGGATGGATTAATATCCATGACCTGAAAGTTCACTGTATAGGTACATGGGCCTATCTCTAGAGGAACCTCAATAGTTTCCATCACATCTCTCCTGGTACCATCAAAGGCTCGGACCACCGTGCAGCTTGGCAGCATATAAGAAATATCCACTGGCAATTTGGACAGGGTTGCCAAAGGCATCACATTCAATAAAGAATCATTGTCCAAAAGGACCCTTGGTAATATGTGCCCCTTACAAGTGGTAGTTATATGGAGAGCTTTTGTTGACCCAATACCATTGGGTGGTATCTCCTCATAGCTGAAATATATATGGTCGTCCGCCGCGATGTTTCCCACTAGCCTGTCCAATTTTTCTATCGATATATTGTTATCCACGTATGCCTGATTCAATACTCTCAATAGGGCATTTCTATGTGGCTCCGAGTTCAAAAGCAAAGATAAGATTGAAATTCTAGCTGGTTGACGTTGCAGTTGCTCAACCATGCTATACTCACTGTTCTTTATGAATTTTAAGAACTTGCAGGCCTCCTTCTCATTCATCAGTTTTTTTATTCTATTAACCGGGGATGATCCCCTTTCTATTTCTTTTGACAAATCCATCTCAATATGGATTGGTTCAGTTGCTTTCTTCCCCTTGTCCATTCTATCTTTTCCTGTTAACCCTTGTTCAGCAGCCTCAGGAGCATAACACCTTCCACTTCGAGTTAAATGCCCCACACCTGTGATGTCTTGCTGACTCGAAGACCCAGGCATAACCATGATGCAGTCATATTTCCATGGTGCAGCCTTGTTTTCCTTGTATGAAAAAGAAACAGGCAAGTCAATGATTAACTTGGGTGCACTTTCCTCAATGACTGGCATGACTTTCTCCTCTGGTTCATCATAATAGATGATCAAGGGTCTTCCTATTCCGTAGCCAGCTGCATTTTCAATAACCTCTATTTCCTCCTCTATTTCTTCATAAAACTGGGCCTCCCCATTATGCATCATCTTTTGAGCTTTAGCCAAAAAGGCCCCTTAGTCTTGTATGACATGGCCTCCACACTTATGGAAGGGCACCAATTCTGCACCCTTTTTGCTATCATTTTCAAACTGTCCGCATCTCCCCCCATTCCTACCTTGACCATCTCGACCCATACTGTCAACATTGGAGTCTTGAATTCCCTGACGTCTCTCTTTACCCTTCTGACTTCCCATGTCCATACTGCATTTATCCGATTCCCCGCATGATCTGGCAATGGGTTCCCCACTACATTTGGCCCATTCTTTGCCCCGAACTTCACAACTCCGGCATTGATCAGGCTTTGGACCTTTTTTTAAAGGTCAGGCAGTCTTCGGTTGAATGTCCTTGAATTCTTGCGTGGTATGCGCAGTTAGTATTTGCATTGTACCACCTTGGATATGGAGGTGTCAGAGGTTTGAGGTACACGGGGGCAACAAGTTGACCCTGCAATAGTTTAGGATATAGCTCACCATAGGTGGTAGGAATCGGATCAAATTGGGGTTTTTGATCGTTCCTTGGTGAACGTTGGTCATTAGGCCCGGCTCCCTGAGTGTTTGGCATAGTGTTTCGGGGAAGGTTTATTTGTGGGGATATGCCAGTTGGAAATGGCTATGGTGGTATATTGGTGTAAGGGAAGGGATTTTGGGTAAGGTGGTTCACATTGGGGTAATAAAGACTATACCTCGAGTAAGGTGTGTAGGGTGTAGGAGGTGCATAAGATGTGGTGGGAGTATAGGGCCTTGGTGGTGTATGTAGTGTGGGGGGTACATATGGGTACTGGTTGATACTAACTGTATGGGTCTCTTCTTTCTTCCTGGCAAGGAATACCTTTTTCTGAATAAAAGGCTCACCCCCTTCCATTTTCCCATTTTTAATGGCTGATTCTATCATCTCCCCAGATATTACCATGTCTGCAAAGTCCTTAGTGGCACTCCCCACCAATTTATCATAATATGGTGCTTTCAAAGTGTTGATGAAAAGCATTGTGGTTTCTTTGCTAGTTAAAGGGGGTTGCACTTGTGTGGCCAGATCTCTCCACCTTTGCGAGTATTCTTTGAAGCTCTCATTAGACCTCTTCTCCATGTTCTGTAGCGACAGCCTATCAGGTACCATGTCAGACACATGCTTATAATATTCCATGAAAGCCCTGGCTAATCTGTCCATGAATGAATCTTGGTACGATTCAGCTGATTGTACCATCGGGTTGCTGACCCTGTCAAGCTATCCTGGAAACAATGGATAAGCAATTTCTCATTATCATCATGCCCCATCATCCTTCTACAGTACATGGTCAGATGTGCTAATAGGTTGGTAGTCCCATTGTATTTTTCAAAGTCTGGTACTTTGAACTTTGGGGGAATTACCAGATCATGTACTAAGCTCATCTCTTTGGCATACAGATTGCCAAATAACTCTGCCCCTTCAACGGCCCTCAGCCTCTCCTCCAGCAGTTGATATTTTTTCTGTGATTCTGCCATTTCGACCCTCTTCAGCTCAGTCATCTTTGCTTTTTCCTTTTTAGCTAGTTCCTTAAAGTCTGGAACATTAACATCATTTAGGTCAGCTCCCACATTACCTTTTCCTGGAATATAGTTCTGTGTCTTTACAGTTGGCTGGATGTAAACATAGAAGGCTGCCCCAATTGGCACCTCTTGGCCCTTTTGCTGTATGTTTTCAGGCTGATCCTCTTCAACTACCACCTTTTCCCGGTGACCGAGTTCTCTCCCGGCCCTTTTTGTTTCATTATGGCACTCATCATTTCCATGGGCTTAGGCATCTGTTCTCGAGACTCCTCCTGAGATTTAGCTAACTGTTCCTGCAGTTCTCTCTGAGTTCTTTCCATTCTTTCAATTCTGGAAAGCTGATCATTTTCCATAGCTCTAGCTTGAAATCGAGTATTGTAAGGGTGTCGAAAATCCATTTCTCTCTGAGTGTGACCAATTGTACCTTTAGCTTTGAAAACCATGAATTAGAAATTATTGACACATCTCTTTTTTTATGTTTTATAAAAAATGAATGAATGAATGAATGATTAAATGTGAATGAATGAATCAATCAAAATAAAAATGAATAATTACATGACTACGAATATGACTACGAAAAATAAATGAATGAAATGAACAAATAAGTGTTTAAGTGTATGAATATGAATATGAATGAATGAACAAGTAAAAGGAATAAAAAAGTGGTTAGGTGTATGAACATAAATGAATTTCATAAATAAATGATTATAAATACAATAAAAAATATGAATGCATTTGAATATATTGGCCCCGGGATAATTTCAACCGAACGGTCTTTCATTGATTTCATGGAACTAAATACATCATAGATAGAATAAAAGATCACTGCCTAAGATAAATCCGTAATTCGCCTTCCAAAGTGCTATTACAAAATTAGTCCTATAGTGACTTCCTCAGATCTTAGACTTTCTTTCACAGTCTCCTTTTGATTGCTTCTCCGTGTAAGCTTTCCTTAGCTTGCTTCTCCAGTTGATTGGCTCGGGCTTCCTCATGCTTCGCTCTCTTTCCAGTAGTTATTCTCCTTCTTGAGGTTTTTGACCTCATGTTCCCACTCCCCGGAAGCCTTGAGATTCTTCTCAAATCTGAGCTCGAAGTGGTACCTCTTGTTCTCCAAATGTAATTCTCGAAGATCGCCCTTAGCGGTGTCCCTTTCTCTCTTGATCTGTTCCTTTTCACTTTCCTGAGCTGATTCCCTATTTTTCATGTCAAGCTCTTCTTACAATCGGGCAATCTTCTTGCTCATCTAGGCCTTTTCTTTTTCAAATTCTGCCCTTGCAATTTCTAACTCTGATGGCATTTCCCTCGGTGGCGGATTCATGAACTGGACCTCTTCCCCATCTGATGTCAACAGCCTATCATTAACCCTTAATTCCCACCATACCAGGTAATCAGGTGTGACGATGTCGGCATATCTGGCCACTTTTATCCGGTGAATTTTCTTCCATGCTTCAATCACTGCCCGTACCTTCCCAGAATATTCGTCTTTTCCATAAGTGAACTCTGATGATCCTAGGTTATGAGTCACGGGTGTGATTGCCGAGACTCAACCTGTCTTTGCACCAACAGAGGCGCATAACTCACAGACCCCCAAATTCCGAGTAGTGGAACTCCCGGGTTGTCCCCACATTTGTACATAATCGGCATAGGAACCATCCATAGAGCTCTCCAAGTCACCATCTCCCCCTTTAGATTCCGAAACATGTTGACCCATTTCTCTTCATCCCCGTCTTCAGGCCAATCATTTTGAAGGAATTCCCTGATTGGAACTAAAGACTTCATGTATATTTTGAAGGAAACCTTTTATATCTTCCAAAAGTGACTTTGAATCCAAATATAGAGGAGTTGTACACACCCCTTGATTCTCCCTTGTCCTGCCCTTTTGCAAAAATTCAAAGATGGGTTGATCTTCTGTTTCAACTTTTCAAAGAAATCAAACACGGCTATATCCACATGACCCAATATCTTCGGGAATATGATTAACCCGTAGATGGCAAGAGCGAAGATGTCCCTGGCTTTTTCTTTGTTGGAACTACCCAATATCAACTGTCGGAGAGTTTCCCACAGAATGCACCCATTTTTCTACTTTGTGTCCACATGACTCTCAACCCATGTTGTATCCATTCCTGTGATCCTGGCCACTTTCTTCTTAAAACCTGAAGGTTTCACTTCCTTCAAATATACCCGATCAGAATTAGGACATTCAATACGTAATAGTGCTGAATATTCTTCGATCAGTGGTGTCATATCCTCCTTGTTAAAAGTGAAACATCTATAAGCAGGATTCCAAAACTGTACCATAGCTTGAATCAACCCACTATTGACCTGAATTAGAATTAATAGTGCTATATCTCCATATTTCTAAGTGAAGGCTTCTTTCTCTGATGCATTCCACTGATTCCAAATGTCGGCTAACCCTCGGAGATTATTCTGTCTAGAATCCACTTTGACCCTTTCCGGCAATACTAACAGATAATCTTTCTTGAGGCAATCACCATCCTCCCCCTGATCTTTTTCCGACCGTGCCCTGACTACTGCATGATCTTCTATCACTGAAATAACCTGACACTCCATGAAAATCCTTTGGGTTGATGACTATCCCGAGGCCAATAAACTCCAAGTGTATGATGATGTCTATGATGCATGTCAAAGAAAAGAAAACAGAAAGAAATTGATTAGTAAAGAAATGAATTCACAAATATAACATAAATAACAACATGCTTTAAAAAAGGTCCCAAAAATTTAAACAGAGCTTCGGCATTACGACATCTTTGGGACAAAATAAAAAATTACGAGCGATATGATGTTAGCTCATCATCACCCAATTTGTATCTAACATATAGAAAGATGGTAAAAGGTTGGAAATGTTCCTCCATGTGTTCTTAAGCTTTGGGTATCTAATAAAAATCCGGCATGGGTTTGCCTAGGTTCACTATATGAAGGTGAATCGGTTCTAAGGCCCCAACTTGTTCCTCACTGTCGCCGGTGAAGGCTAGTAAAGCACCCCGATAAAAGCGGGTTCAATTCGTTAGAGTATATTTTCCTATGCCCGTACGGAGGACTATCACGAAGGCATTAGATACTTTATACTCCAAAAGTGTTTCACTAGCCCATACGGAGGATCATCACGAAGGCGTAGTTACTTTACTCCCACTTAAAAGGACGGAACCCGGGTAGAGGATTCATGTTATGCAAATGCAAATACAGTGTGTGCGGAGGAACAAAACAAACCTGTCACCACCTATTCTACAGCCCTTATTCTAAATACCCCACTAAAATCAAACAATGTAAAGCATCAGTCAAACAAACATATAAATATACGCAACAAAATAACCAAAGAACAAATAATAATATGAATGCACATGACGGACATATTTAAAACATTTTATTATTTTCAAAATTATCTTTTATTTTAAAAATATAGGAATTAAAATTAAATACCAATTAAACCAACAAAACCTAGACTTAAATAACACACGACTAATTCTAGGCCTGACTCTCTAAAAAAAAAGTCCCCAGTGGAGTCGCCAAGTTGTCGCAACCCTAAAAAAATAAAATGTAACAAACGTCTCATCGCAAGACTTTATTATTCATTTTTATTTAGGCATGACATTAAAAAAACGAGGAAAGTCGACTTAATTCCTCTAGAAAAACGAAGGTGTCGATACGTGATCCCGGATCGCAGGAAACCGTTTGAGTGAGGGGAAACAGAAGTAGAGGAAAAGACGACTTAATTCCTCTAGAAATAATAAAAGGTCGAGGGTATGAAAACGGCATCGTAAAAAGACATGGAGTCGCCACCAATCTTTTTTAGCTAGGTGTGATCGGCCACCTATTAATACCAATTTTGTAAAACATTTTAAAATTAATTAAAACATTTTTTAAAACCGATTTCAGGTCTGCGTTATAAACCAGAGAAATCAAAGAAGCGGGTTCGGGAGTCGATTACGTGCGGGGAAGGATTAGCACCCCCACAACGCCCGTATAAACCGGTACCTTATTAATCGTGTGTTATCCCAAGTCTCGGTAAAAAGTTGGTATTTAATTTAGTATTTCAAGTTAATTCCCAATTTTAAGAAAAATAATTCCATTTTTAATTGAGAATGATCCGAATTTATTAATTCAAAATTTTCCTATATTCCCCGACAAAATCGGCAAAATATAGACATTTTTATTCATTTGGAAAACTTTCTGAATCATTCTCGTTTTTTGAAAGAAAGATATTCCTTTATTAATGATAATTGATGATATTCCCTCCAGCAAACCCAGTAGAGAACTCATGAATTATTTTAACTCGGGAAAATCTTTATTTTTTTTATTGAAAATCATTATCTTTTTCAAAACATTTTAAAAAATATGAATATGGACATGTATGACATAAATAAAATGACATGGAAAATCTAGATAATATAATGCAACCTAAATGACATGACATAATTCAAATGACATAGTATATTCTAGGTAAAATAAAAATAAAAAATCCTAAGTATCATGGTATATTCTAAATGAGATAAAATGATTTAAATGACATGGCAATTCTAAATGATATGGCATATTTTAAATGACATGGCATGTTATAAATGAAATAACATAAATGACATGGAATATGATCTAAATGACAAGAAATGACATGGAATTAAAATAATGCTAACATATAATATGCATGAAAATACTAATAAAAATAACCATGTATGAACATAGTATATGCTAAACAATGTGACAAAAATAACTAAATAAAAAAAAGCATAGGATATCATGAAACATTAAAAAAAAATCATATGGAAAACAAATATAAGATCATAAAATGTGAATTAAAATAATAATAATATCATGGAAAATATCATAGAAAAAATCACATATTTAAATAAAATGCATGAACATGGACAATGCAATGCATGAAAATTTTATTTTTTTTCCTTTAATTAAAGAAATCCGTATATCTAAAAAGATATCCGGCAATCTTAGAAAAATATGTCAAATTAGATTTTCTAAACAAATGAAACTTTGTGATTGTTTGAACATAATTTAGAATAAAAATTTGAATAAAAATTAAAACCCTTACCAAACCCTTTTAAAATGGCTCTAATTTCCTAAGTTAAAAAATCCGGACTTAACTACCCTTAACCCAAGATTTATAAAATCATTTTCAATGTTTAAAAGGGTTTAGAAACTACCCTAAGACAGTAGCTAAAACTTCAACCCAACCCCCTCTAAATGCCTTAGCCAAATTCAACCCTTATTCCTCTTTTGATTTCAAATCTGCCTTTACTGTCCGGTTTTGCCACGCGATTTTTTAGCCTATTTTTAAAAATTCTAAAAAAAGTACTGCAGACTCAGAACATGCAAATATACACGATAACAAATTGGATTAATTTTCTGATTAAAGATGACTGCCCAAAGAAATTGGAGATGTTCGAGTACTAGGTGAAAAAACTGCTTGTCAAAACCCATTTTTTTTTTTGCCTTTGATAAAGTCATTCAAAAACCAAAGTGGAAATTGTTGGAAATCATCCTTAAGACCTAAGGACAGTAGCTAAACATTTTTAAAACCTTGGACAAAATTGGCTAAGTAAAAAAAATCACAAAGGTAGAAAGATCAATTTGACAATTCCCTAATATTCCACAAGTATGCTCTAGAAAGCATGACTTTGAGCCATTAATTGGCCTAAGTCACAAATCAAGTGGTAATGACATGGAATGCATGAACATTCAGCAAATGAAATGTATGAAATGCATGGTCTAAAGGTCTAAATGGTAAAGAAAATGCATGACAATTCATGGCAACCTAAATGCATAGCATGAATTTGCATGGCAATTAATGCTATCCTAACTCTATATGCATGCAATGCTTGATAATGTAAATGTGACTAGGAGCTAACATGTTATAAATATGCATGAAAATGGATGTGACCTAAGACCTAAATAGCATATTAATGCATGAAAATACCAATGTAATTTAGGACTCAATATGCATGGCAATACCAATATGGCCTAGACCTAAAATGTAGTGAGCATGTATAGCAATATTATGAACATATAATATTTTCATGAAATTAATGTCAATGCTCATGAAATTAATGTCAATGCTGGAACAAACAGTAGCTAATACACCATTTCAAGATATGATAATGCAAAGCATGTTACCTAAACAAAAATACAAATGCATGAGAAGGCAATGAATGCATGAAGAGGCCAAATGATCACATGAGACTCTAATGCAATCCTATTTAGTAAATGACATAAGTACATGACAAACCATATTAAAATGCATAATGTCATGACATTTTATATAACATATAACATACCAAAATCTAAATACACAAGCTCATGACATGGAAATGCAAACAAGTTAAGAAACAAAAGAAAAATGCACATGCAAGGCAAACAAGCATGGTATTGCCGAATGGTCATTTATCAATATGATGGCATTTCTATCATAGCATTTTCATAAACACAAGACATGCTAAAATCAGAATATGCAAGTTCATAACATGGAGATGTAAACAAACAAAGAAGCAAAAGAAAAATGCACATGCAAGGAAAACATGGTATGACCGAATATGCATGAAACAAAACTATGAAAATGCAAACATGAAATACATGGTACATAAAAAATGCACAACATGGATACATGAACAACAATGGCCGAATATGCAAGGATGCAATATCAAGCATAGAAATGAAATATAACACATATAGCATAGAAAATAATGTAAAGAAAATGTATACACAAGATTTAACATAGACATGTAGAAATTATAAGTAAAACAAGTAAGTAGAACAAGGAAAGTTTAGCTCCATGGATGGTATCAAATGGGCATAGCCTCTCACCAAACCATAATCACTTGGTCTTGCCAAGATCATGAAGCCTTTCCATCCCATCAAAACAGAAAATAAACTATGTAAAACAGAAAATAAGGTAAGCTTCATGGATGGTGTCAAATGGGCATAGCCTCTCACCAAACCATATTCACTTGGTCCAGCTAAGATCATGTAGCCATTTCAACCATTTTGCTTCATATTTTGTAAAAATCAGAACCTTAGAATACTTTAAAAAACTTGTATAAATCTTTTTTTCACAACAATATGCAAGGAAGAAAGAAAAGAAAAAAAAACAAGGCAGAAAAAGGAGCCATTCGGCCATGGCATGGAACTCCAAGAAAAAAAATATTTTCACCATTTTAAAGAAGAAGAAGATAGTGAAAACATGAAGAAACATTAAAAAACTCTATTTCTAAGAAAAATTTTATAGGAAAACATGATAGAAAAACCAAGAAAACACCATGAAAATGAAGAAGAAAGCTAGACTAGAACTTGGTAGAGATGACTACCTTCAAATTCTCTGATGAAAACCTTTGTTTTCTTTCTTTCAAAACCTTTTTTCTTGCCAAATTAGCTACTGTTTTCCAGCCAAAAACCTCTGAAAAAATGAAACCCCCCCTCTCTCTTTAGCCTTGGCCGAATTCACCATTAACCATTGGATGAGAATTGCACTTTTTCATCCCCCAATCTTGGCCATTAGATGTAGATATTTTGACGACAACATAAAAATGTCATCTTGCCAAATGATTCCAACCCTTAAGATGTGTACTCAGCTCTTGGATTAACCTTAGCCATTAGATGCAAAAGAGGACCAATCCCATGCACTCACTTGCTTGCATATCTTGGATGCCTACCCTTGGATGAGTTGTGCTCTTCCATTCTTGGTCATTGGATGAAGCCAACATAAAAATGATATCTTGTAGATTAAATCCAGCCCTCAACATGTGTACTCAACCCTTGTAGATGGCCTAAGCCATTCGATGAAAAGGGATAATTCCATGCACTCCCTTGCTCAACCGATTTGATGCTCACCCTTGGATGAATTGTGCTCATCTTTTTTCTTCCATTTGGCATTTAAACTTGGCCATTGGATGGTGCATTCAACGTTCCTACAAGGCACCTAAGCCATTGGATGAAGGGAGGACCATTTGCAAGGTGTTAGTTATAGCCTGTGGCATGATAGTGACTAGGGAATTAAATTGCTTAAGCTTCCTTCTTCTCCTCTATGTTGGCTGACCAAAGGAAGAAAAAAAATCCCAGCAATTTCTTCATCTTTCATATTTTCCTCAATTACCAATTTGCCCTTTTTGGTTTCCTTTGTCAAATGACCTTTTTGCCCTCCGAACTTAAATAAATAGCAAACGAACTCCAAATTCAAATTTTCTTTTTGCAATACTTCCAAAATAATAAAATATTGAATTCTGGAAGTTTTCAAAAAAAATTCGAGTCCATTTGCTATTTATTTCTGAAATTACCCTTTTTATGCACCCGAACTTTACCATTTTTTAAACGAGCTCCGAATCCAGATTTTTCTTCACCAATATTTTTCAAATAATTTAAAATGTGGTCTGGAAGTTTTCATAATTTTTGGAGCTCATTTGCTATTTTTTCGGGATTTATCTGCTTGAATTACTACATATGGGACCCGGTATTTGGCCATTTTGCAAACGAACTCCGAATCAAGATTTTCTTTCGCCAATCTCTTCCAAATAATTTAAAAAAGAGATTTGCAAATTTTCAGAATTTTTGGAGTTCATTTGCTATTTTTCTGGGATTTATCCTGTTGAATTACTACATAGGAGACAAGGTATTTGGCCATTTTTTAAACGAACTCCGAATCAAGATTTTGTTTCACCAATCTCTTCCAAATAATCTAAAAAAGATATTTACAAATTTTCAGAATTTTTGGAGTTAATTTGCTATTTGTTCGGGAATTATCTTGTTGAATTACTGCATAAGAGACCCGGTATATGGCCATTTTGCAAACGAACTCCGAATCAAGATTTTCTTTCGCCAATCTCTTCCAAATGATTTAAGAATGAGATTTACAAATTTTCAGAATTTTTGGAGTTCATTTGCTATTTTTATCATATTTTCCAATTTTGCCCTTCTGCCTCTGAAACCCGGTTTTGCTCAAAACAAGTCCGATTTTCAGATTTTCTTCAAATTGAGCCTTGGGCTATCCTTGTTTAATCATTTCTCATCAATTAAGGGCTTTAGATCTTCCGAATTGGGCCATTTCTGCAATTTTTTCGAAATTTCTCTGAAATCCACCAAAAAACCCTAATCCTCGGTTTTCTTTCGAATTGACTTTTTTATCAGTTATTCTTCCAAATGGCTTCTCCATTACCAGTAGTCAGTGCTTATCTTTCATTTGAGACCTTCAATTCCGACCAATTTGATTGTTTAAGCATTTTTCCCCAAATTTCCCGAAATAGGGTTTCCTTTCTACTAAATCTCGTAACCCAACTTTCGAACTCCATATCTTTCAATGTAGACCTCGGATTATTAAAATTCTTTCACCATTTTTCAATTGAACCTCAAATCTTGATTTTGAAAGTGGGTTGATTTTTTCAGTAGTTGACTTTTTCGCCGTTGACTTTTTTCGAGGTTGGCTTTTTTTGAGTTTGGATTTTTCTGTCTGCTTTCTTAGACTAAGCCTCGAAGTACCACCTACAGGATGAAAAAAGCCTTTTAGCATTCTGTAACATCAATTTAGGAAGAAAATGTACCTGATTTAGGGGTTCGGACAAAATTAGGTGTCTACATCATGCATTAATATGCTATTTAGGTCTTAGGTCACATTCATTTTCATGCATATTTATAACATATTAGGTCCTAGTCACATTTACATTATCAAGCATTGCATGTATATAGAGTTAGGATAGCATTTATTGCCATGCAAATTCATGCTAGGCATTTAGGTTGCCATGAATTGTCATGCATTTCCTTTACCATTTAGACCTTTAGACCATGCATTTCATACATTTCATTTGCTGTATGTTTATGCATTCCATGTCATTGCCACTTGATTTGTGACTTAGGCCAATTAATGCCTCAAAGTCATGCTCTCTTGAGCATACTTGTGGAAAATTAAGGAATTGTCAAATTGATCATTCTACCTTTGTGATTTTTTTTTAGTTAGGCAATTTTGTCCAAGGTTTTAAAAATGTTTAGCTGTTGTCCTTAGGTCTTAAGGATGATTTCCAACAATTTCCATTTTGGTTTTTGAATGAATTTATCAAAGGCACAAAAATGTGTTTTGACAAACAGTTTTTTTTCACCCAGTACTCGAACATCTCCAATTTTTCTGGGAAGTCATATTTAATCCAAAAATTAAGCCAATATTTTGTGTATATTTGCATTTCTGAGTCTCCAGTATTTTTTTTATAATTTTTAGAATTTTTAAAAATAGGCTAAAAAATCGTGTGGAAAAATCGGATAGTAGAAGCAGATTTGAAATTAAAAAGAGAATAATGGTTGAATTTGGCTAAGGCATTTAGAGGGGGTTGGTTAGAAGATTTAGCTACTGTCTTAAGGTAGTTTCTAAGCCTTTTTGAACTCTAAAAATGATTTTATAAATCTCGGGTTAAGGGTAGTTAAGTCCGAGATTTTAAACTTAGGAATTTAGAGCCATTTTAAAAGGGTTTGGTAAGGGTTTTAATTTTTATTCAAGTTTTCCTCAAAATTATTTTCAAACAATCCCAAAGTTTTGTTTTTTTTAGAAAATATAATTTGACTTATTTTCCTAAGGTAGCCGGATATCTTTTTAGATATACGGATTTCTTTAATTAAAGGAAAAAATACATTTTCATGCATTGCATTTTCCATGTTCATGCATTTTATTTAAATGTGTGATTTTTGCTATGGTATTTTCCATGATATTATTATTATTTTAATTCACATTTTATGATCTTATATTTGTTTGCCATATGATTTTTAATATTTCATGATATCCTATGCCTTTTTAGTTATTTTTGTCATATTATTTAGTATATACCATGTTCATGCATTATTATTATTATTATTATTATTATTATTATTATTTTCATGCATATTATATGTTAGCTTATTTTAATTCCATGTCATTTCTTGTCATTTAGATCATATTCCATATCATTTGGGTTATTTTATTTATAACATGCCATGTCATTTAAACTATGCCATATCATTTAGAATTGCCATGTCATTTAAATCATTTTATCTCATTTAGAATATACAATGATACTTAGGATTTTTTTTCATTTTACCTAGAATATACTATGTCATTTGAATTGTGTCATGTCATTTAGGATGCATTATATTATATAGATTTGTCATGTCATTTTATTATGTCATACATGTTCATGTTTTTTAAAATGTTTTGAAAAAAAATAATGATTTTCAATAAAAAAAATAAATATATTCCCGAGTTAAAATAATTCATGGGTTCTCTACCGGGTTTGCTGGATGGAGTATCATCAATTATCATTAATAAAGGAATATCTTTCTTTCAGAAAACAAGAATGATTCGGAAAGTTTTCCAAATGAATAAAAAATTCTATATTTTGCCGATTTTGTCTGGGAATATAGGAAAATTTTGAATTAATAAATTTCGAATCATTTTCAATTAAAAATGGATTTATTTTTCTTAAAAATGGGAATTAACTTGAAATACTAAATTAAAAACCAACTTTTTATCGAGACTTGGGATAACACACAATTAATAAGGTACCGGTTTATACGGGCGTTGCGGGGGTGCTAATCCTTCCCCGCACGTAACCGATTCCCGAACCCGCTTCTTTGATTTCTCTGGTTTATAACACAGACCTGAAATTGGTTTTTAAAAAAATGTTTTAATTAATTGTAAAATGTTTTACAAAACCGGTTTTAATAGGTGGCTGATCACACCTAGCTAAAAAAGATTGGTGGCGACTCCATGTCTTTTTACGAGGCCGTTTTCATACCCTCGACCTTTTATTATTTCTAGAGGAATTAAGTCGTCTTTTCCTCTACCTCTGTTTCCCCTCACTCGAACGGTTCCCCACGATCCGTGATCACGTATCGACACTTTCATTTTTCTAGAGGAACTAAGTCAACTTTTCCTCTTCTTTTTTTTGTGTCACGCCTAAGGAAAACGAATAATAAAGTCTTGCGATGAGACCTGATTATTTTTTTTAGCGTTGGGACAAGTATATATAAAGAAAATCATGCTGACCATGTATGTCATGAATGCATCCTGATGTTAATATGATAGATGTATGAATATCTGGTATGACAAATAATTGATCGGATGCCAAATGCAAAGGGGAAGATACCACGGAGGAAATAAGAATCGGAGGAACTTAATCATCAACATCTCATAAATTTGAAGCACAACCAATTCATTCCCAAACCAACATTCACAATGGTATAAACCATGTTTACAAAATCTAAGCAGTGGTTAAAACTGTCTTTACAAGCACTTTATTTTTCCTAGCATGCTAACGCTATAAGAGCCGGCTACTGAAAAAGTGAAATCCTATAGCATCATATCAGACTGAAGTCTTTCTACATCATTGTCATAAATATTCCAATCCTAATTACGCTTTCCCAACCCTTTATCAATCAGAGTTGTTGGATCGACCCACTTGATCTCTATAAGATATTGCACTTTCTTTTTGAAGGCTATATAGTCTTCAATGCTATGGCCAGCAATTCCACAATGATAATCACATCTTGCATTTGGATTATACCACTTTGGCTATGGTGGTAACAAGGGTTTTAGCGGGATACAGGCAACCATGTGATTTTGGATCACTATAGGGAGAAGCTCTCGGTAGCTGATTGGAATGGGATCATACTGCTCTTGAGTCTTTTTTTTGGGTTGTTTCTAAGTCACACATGGCCTAGGAGTTGGGGCACTTGGTGGTGGCACTAAGGTTCGAACCGAAGTGTTTACATGGAGAGGTGGCGAAACAGCATGGTAAGGGTATGGATTTGGACAAGGGACCCTTGGAGGTTGTACATAGTTCGAGGTTCCTATCCCGGATGCTTGATAAGGTCCTTGATGAGGGAAGAAATACGAGCTGCCAATTGGTGGTGATGGAGTGGGATTCAGGGGTCCAGTAGTGATCATCCTAGTAGGCAATTGGGCCATAGTAGGGTGAGTATACTGGTTTGGAACTAGGACCAATTGCAGGGACTATTTGGGATCTGAGGTATCTATCTTTGGCATTAGGCTGTCAGGTTTAATCATTTTCACAATTTTGTCCACAATTTCATCAGGGTTGCGACCTTTGTGGCATTGACAACTGCAGGATCCAGCAAGGATTGTATGTTCTGGACCTAATGGTTTTGGTTGATCCGAAGGCGATGCAGAGCCTGAGAAAGTATTCCTTTACTCTTACCCATAGCCTCAACCATTTTCATCAAATTAGCGAGTTGTTCTTTCACTTCTCGGATCTCATGTCCAAATTCCTCTTGATTTCGTTCCAAAGCACCCAATCGTTCCTCCGATTCTCGGATCTCATGTCCAAATTCCTCATATCTCGAACCCTTTTCATGCAAAAGAAAATGTTATGAGATTGAGAATACAATTATGAATGTACATGCTCTATTCCCATATGCATGATTAATGCATGAGCAGATACAGAGAAATTATGATGACTATGTATGCCATGGATGCAATCTAATGCCAACATGATGCATTTAAAAAATGAATAAATTGATGCACAGGTATATAGAAATAATGACCATGCATGTCATAAACGTATTCTACAATGAGTGATTATGCATGCTATGACTGTAACATGATGTCAAAATGATACATGCAAAGAATAAATGAATTAACACAAAGGTATATACAAAGAAATCAATGATTACACGAAATTGGTGGGACCTAAATCTTGATTATTCAAAAATCTCATTATGCAAGATTTGCCTCCAAATTTAATCTATGATTTTTTTTATGAAACATGTTTCCTCCAAAAAAACAACATGTTATTATTTTTTTAAAAGAATTTCGGGGTAGTGGATCCTACTATGGTACAATGTCCAAATGTTCATTCAATACTACCGGTCTACAATTGCTTATTCAACCAATGAATGTTTATGAAATCATCAAATGAGATTATTGTCATTCGTTTATTGCAAAGAATGAGATCAGAAATACAACCATGAATGTACATGCTCTATTCACATATGCATGAAATGTGCAAAATGCTCGAAAAAGGTTTTTTATTTTTTCAATTTCAAAAAGTTAGTGAACACTTGCCCCAATAGTATCCAACCAATTTGGCATCACGATGCCTTCGGGCGAGGTATTAAACTTATTACGGGCAATCTACGTACATCGTTGCCCGATCTACAATACTTATTCAAAATGTAAAATAGGTAACAAAAGGTTAAAAATGTCCCTCCATGTGTTCCTAACTCCGATATATTTATCAAAAATTCTACAGGGCTTCGCCTATGTTGGCTCTATGGTTCACTATATGTGGGTGAACGAAGTTCTATAAGGCCCCGAATTGCTCCTCATTGTCGCCTGTGAAGGCTAGTAAGGCACCCCGATAAAAGCAAGTTCAATTCGTTAGAGTATATTTCCCTAGCCCATGCGGAGGATCATCACGAGAGCATAGCTACTTTACTTCCACTTAAAGGGACGGAACTCGGGTATAGAGCTCATGTTATGCAAATGCAAGTGCAGTGTGTGTGGAGGAACAACAAACCTTCCACCACCTATTCTACAATCCTTATTCTAAATATCCCAACAATTTATTAAAACAAAGATCAAGAATAGTGTAACGCATTAACCAACAAGCATAATATACAACATTAAATAACTAGAGAACAATAATAAAATGCATGCACATGAGTATGACCATATTCAAAAACATTTTATTATTTTCAAAATTCTCCTTATTTTAAAAAATATGGGAATTAAAATTAAATACCAATCAAACCCGACAAAACCGAGACTTTGATAACACACGACTAATTCTAGGCCTGACTCTCTAATATCCCCAGTGGATTTGCCAAGCTGTCGCAACCTAAAAAATAACAAGACTCAACGCGAGACTTTATTTTCGTTAAGCGTGACATTGAAAAACAGAGGAAAAGTCGACTTAATTCCTCTTGAAATAAAATGAGAGTTTGAAAACGACCTCAGAAAAAGACATGGAGTTGCCACCAATCTTTTTTGGCTAGGTGTGATTGGCCACCTATTAAAACCGGTTTTGTAAAATATTTTAAAATTAATTAAAATATTTTTAAAACCAATTTCCGGTCTGCATTTTAAACCAGAGAAAATCAAAGAAAGCGGGTTCGAGACTCGGTTACGTGTGGGGAAGGATTAGCACCCCTATAACGCCCGTATAAAACGGTACCTTATTAATCATGTGTTATCTCAAGTCTCGGTAAAAAAGTCAGTTTTAAATTTGGTATTTTAAATTAATTCCCAATTTAAATGAAAATAATTCCATTTTTTAATTGAAAATAATCCATAATTTATTAATTCAAAATTTTCCTATATTTCTCGACAAACGTGGCAAAATATAGAAAATTTTATTACTTTGGAAAATTTTCCGAATCATTCTCGTTTTAAAGAAGATATTCCATTATTAATGATAATTGATGATATCCTCCCCAGCAAACCCGGTAGAGAACTCATGAATTATTTTAACTCGGGAATATCTTTATTTTATTGAAAATCATTATCTTTTTCAAAATATTTTTAAAAAATATATGAATATGAATATGAGTGACATAAATAAAATGACATAGCAAAGTCTAGATAATATAATACAACCTAAATGGTATGATATAATTTAAATGGCATAGTATATTCTAAATAAAGTATCCTAAGTACCATGATATATTCTAAATGAAATGAAATATCCTAAGTGACATTATATATTCTATATGAAATAATATGTCCTAAGTAACATGAAATATTCCAAATGAAATGAAATATCCTAAGTGACATGATATTCTAAATGAAATGAATATAACCTAAGTAAAATAATATATTCTAAATGACATGAAGTGAATATGAAACATAAAATAATGTTATCATGGAATATGCATGAAAATAAAAATAATAAGGCATGAACATAGTATATCCTAAATGATGTGACAAAAATAAATGACTAAATAAAAAGCATAGGATAACATGAAATATTCAAAACCATATGACAAACAACATAACACCAAAAAATATAAATCAAAATAATAACAATACCACAGAAATTATCATAGCAAAAAAAAATCATATATTATACAATATGCATGAATATGGAAAATGCAATGCATGAAAGTGTATTTTTTCCTTTAAATAAGGAAATCCGTATATCTAAAAAGATATCCAGCTACCTTAGGAAAAGACATCAAATTAAATTTTCTAAAATAAATAATAAAAAAAACACTTTGTGATTTTTTGAAAACAATTTTGAAAATCTTGGATGAAAAATAATTCATGGCCGAATTCCCTTTGAAAAAGGCTCTAATTCCTAAGTTTAAAATCCCGGACTTGACCACCCTTAACCCGAGATTTATAAATTCATTTTTAAAGTTTAAAAATGCTTAGAAACTACCCTAAGACAGTAGCTAAAGTTTCTAACCAACCCCCTCTAAATACCTTAGCCAAATTCAACAATTGTTTTTCTTTTGAATTCAAATCTGCCTCTACTGTCCATTTTTAAATCACGATTTTTTTTCATATTTTTAAAAATTCAAAAAAAAAATCTAAACAAAATACTGAAAACTGAGAACATGTAAAACTACATGAGAAAAAATTTACTTAATTTTTTTATTAAAGATGACTTCCCAGAAAAATAGAAAAGTTTGAGTACTGGCTAAAAAAAACTATTTTGTCAAAACACATTTTTTTGCCTTTGATAAAATCATTTAAAAATCAAAGTAAAAATGTTGGAGACTCTCCTAAAGATCCACAAACAGTAGCCAAGACTTTTAAAAAGTTAGACAAAAATTGGCTAAGTAAAAAAAAATCACAAAGGTAGAATAATCAATTTGACAACTTTTTAATTTTCCACAAGTATGCTCAAGTGAGCATGACTTTGAGCCATTGATTGGCCTAAGTCATAAATCATGTGGCATGATATGAGATGCATGATCATACAGAAATTGAATGCATGAAATGCATGATTCAAAACCTAAGTGGTATGGACAATGCATGGCAATACAAAATAACGTAATGCCTAGCATGAGTTTGCATGGCAATAAATGCAATCTTAACCTAAGGCATGATATGTATAATGGTGCAAATGAGACTTAGACCTAGAGTGACATGAAAGTGCATGGTAATACAAAGTGACCTAAGACCTAAATAGCATAACAATGCATGGCAATACCAACATGATTTAAGACCTTATATGCGTGGGAATATACATGACAATACAAGAATGACCTAGACCTAACAAACTTGCATGGCAATAAATGCATTCTTAACCTAGGTATGCGTGAGATGCATAATAATGCAAATGAAACTTAGACTTAAAATGACATGTAATGCATGGCAATACAAAGTGGCTTAAGACCTGAATAGCATAACAAATGCATGGCAATACCAATATGATTTAAGACCTTATATGCATGGGATTATGCATGGCAATACCAATATGATTCTAGACCTTAAATGTCATGAGAATGTATGAAAATGTCATGAACATGTAGTGACCAATAAACCTAATACTAAGGCATGAACCAACAGCAACTCAAACACAATTTCATGACATAATAATGCAAAGCAATGGTACCTAAACAAAATGCAAATGCATACACAAGGCAAGGATACATGGAGAGGCTGAATGGCCATTAAGCAACCTAGCGTAATCCTACCTAGCAAATGACACAAACACATGGCAAACAAAATCACAATACATAACATTATGGCATGAAATGCAAACCTATCAAATAACCAAATTGAAAATGTATCCACAAAGCAAAATAGATCCTAATGGCCGAATGGTCATAAAAACAAAACAAGATATAATCTTAGCCAAACAATAACACAAACACATGGTAACAAACATGATAATAATGCAAACATGGTGACTAACATGACTCATAAACATATCGATGACAATATAACAAACACATGGCATGGTCTAAATATGTAAGCATGAATGGAAACATACTAAGCAAGTTAATACACACAAAAAAAAACAAACAAACAAAAAACAAACAAACAAACATGGTAATTTAAAAAACTAGAATGGCAGAATGGTCTTTTGTTGTTTAACAAGATATTTCCTCAAACATATAGCATGGTATATTATTAAACTACCACAATCAAGCTAACCTACCACGAATCAAGCTAATCTAACACAAGTAAGCTAACCTACCATAATAAATCTCATAAACAAGATCAAAAATCCAAAAGAAAATCATCTAAAAACAAAGTAAACCATTTATCCATGGTGAAAAACAAGGATGTAGGATTGTTGTTTTTTATACTTTCTTTTTAAAAAACAGCTCTTTAGAAACAAGTTTATTTCATGAAAAAGAAGAAAAATCAATCAACAAGCAAGATCATGTCAATAAAATATGAAAAATAAACATGAAACATCATAGCTACCTTGCTCTAGCTTTCCAAATCAAGAAGAAAAATGCTAAAACCCTTTCTTTTCTTCCTCTTTTTTCTCCTCTCTTTTTCCTTTCTTTTTTCTCTCTTTTTCTCCTTAGCTACTGCCTCTCTTCAGCCTCTAAGCCTTCAAAAAAAACTGCTCAGCCCTCCCTAAATGGTAGTGGCCGAATGGTCTATATTCTAGAAGCAAGGTGGTTATTTTTCATCCAATGGCTATCACTTAAGATGCTTTCTATGTAAAAAACCCACCATTAGATTAGAATCATCAGCCCTTGAATTATGATGTCATGAAGATGTCATAAATAGGATCCCTCTCCAACTATTGGTCCATGTGTTGCAAATTCAAAGGCTTGATCACAAAAATAACTACCTTCCTCTTCTCTCTTGGCCCTTAGATGAAATGGCTCAGCAAAATTAATCTCTATCATGGGCTTGGCTGATTTCCCTCTTAAAATCCAGCCCAATTCCATTTTTTTTTAAAAGCAAGAAAAGGCCATTTTCGATTTCTTCGGAGAAATGACCTTTTTGACCCCTGAACCTAAATAAATAGCAAACAGGCTCCAAATTAAAATTTTCTTTTTTAATACTTCTGAAATAATAAAAAAATGAATTCTGAAAGTTTTCAAAATTTTTCGAGTCCATTTATTATTTTTTTGGATTTTTTCTTCCAAAATTGCCTTTTTGCACCCGAACTTTCACCATTTTTAAACGAGCTCCGAATCTAGATTTTCCTTCAATAATATCTTCCCAATAAATTAAAAGTATGATCTGAAAGTTTTCATAATTTTTGAAGCTCATTTGCTATTTTTTCGAGATTTATCTGCTTGAATTTCTGCATAACGGGCCCGGGATTTGGCCATTTTGCTAACGAACTCCAAATCCAAATTTTATTTCGCCAATCTCTTCCATATAATTTAAGAATGGGATCTGCAAATTTTCATAATTTTTGGAACTCATTTGCTATTTTTTTCGGGATTTATCTCTTTGAATTTCTGCATAGTCGATCTAGGATTTGGCCATTTTGCAAACGAACTCCGAATCCAGATTTTCTTTTTCCAGTCTCTTAGAAATCATTTAAGAATGAGATCTACAAATTTTTAGAATTTTTGGACCTCATTTGCTATTTTTCCCAAAATTTCCAATTTTGTCCTTTTGCCTACGAAGCCCGGTTTTGCTCAAAACAAGTCTGATTTTCAAATTTTCTTTTCCTGGGCCTTTTTCATATATTGAATTGGAGTTGGTCTGAAAACGCCCAATTTTTATGATCAAATTCCCTTCCAATTTGATTTTTCCCTTTTTTTACTATCGAAAATTTTCTCGTTTTTCCGTTTTTTCTCCAATCGGCTCTTTTCTCGGATTTTCTTCAAACAGAGCCTTGGACTATCATTGTTTACTTACTCCTCACCAATTAGGAGCTTTAGTTTTATCGAATCGGGCCATTTCTGTAATTTTTTCAAATTTCACCAAAATCCACCAAAACCTTAATTCTCGGTTTTCTTCCAAATTGACTTTTCCTTCAGTTTTTCTTCCAAGTAGCCTCTCCATTACCTGTAATCACTGCTTATCTTTCATTTGGACCCTTCAATTCTGATCAATTTGATCATTTAAGCACTTTTCCTCAAATTTTTCGAACTAGGGTTTCCTTTCTATTGAATCTCCATAACCCAACTTTGGAACTCCATATCTTTCAATGTAGACCTGGATTATCAAAATTCTTTCACCATTTTTCAATCAAATCTTGATTTTTAAAGTGGGTTGACTTTTTTAGTAGTTGACTTTTTGAGGTTGACTTTTCCAAGGTTGACTTTTTTAAATTGACTTTTTATGTTTGCTTTCTTAAACTAAGTCTCGGAGTACCACCTGCAGGATGAGAAAAGTCTTTTTGCATTCTGAAACATCACTTTAGGAAAAAAAAACATACCTGATTTAGTGGTCCGAACAAAATTAGGTGTCTACAGTCAAACTTAGCAAAACTTCTCAAAGATTTCAGAATGCAAAAACCTAGGCCTTTTTCCCAAAGACCTTGATTTATAAGCACAAGAACCATAGAATGAACCAGAACACCATTACTTTCCCCATTTGTTGGAAACACCTTGAAGAAATTGAAATCTGAATAAGCTTTTTCAGCAAGAAGCTCAAAGATGAAACATGAGATATTCCTTCAAAACAAGATTCCCATAAACCAAAGGATTTTCATTTGAATGGAAAATCAAAATGGGGCATCATTTGTGGTTGAAAATGAATTATGCATAAATTTTTAGGGCATGTAATAGACAAAAGAAAAAGAAAAAGAAAAAGAAAAAAGAAATATTGTGATATCATGCATATGAGAATTCGAATGATTCCAAGTGCAAAATGAAATTTTGATTATCTATTCCCCTAAAGATTGCTTTTCAATGAAAATATTCATAATTGATATGAGAAATGGCCATCTTTCATATCCCTTTCACATAAAAAAGAGAAAAAGAAGAAGAAGAAGAAGAAGAAGAAGAAGAAGAAGAAATTATCCATAGTTATCCCTTTTGAGCTTAAAGACTTCTTTTTTCTTTTAACCTTGATCAAGGATCACTTTCCACACTAAGGGGCAAATGCGAGGAAAGAACTTTTTCAAAGATCATGGAGAAAGAGTCTTAACTCAAAGATAGATACAAGAGCATATTTTGCTCCCAAATAAATATGATCTCACAAAGTCAAAGTGGAAATACAAAAAGAAGAAAAGAAGAAAGAGAAAAAAGAAATGTGAAAAGGATGGTGAAATGAAAGCCAAGAACAAGAAAATAAGCAAAAGTCAGAAAAAAGAAAGAGGAGTTCAGAAAAATCAAATGTTTCAAAGCGAATCATCCTCAACAAATGATCCTTGATTTGATTACCTTTAAACACATTTTAGGCCTATTTATCCTTTCTTTTTGAACCCCGAACTCGGCCTACGTTACGTGCTTTAAAAGTTCATTTTGATCAAACATGGATATTTAACTTGAAGAGTTTTTCTCAGATTTTATCCCATCTTTTTGAATTATCATTCCATTATGGAAGAATTTAGAATTCTCAGATGCATGGTGGAACAATAAAAAATAAAAGAAAAAGAAGAAACAATGATGTTCTAGGGTGAAAACCCAAAAACGGGTAGTCTAGAGCAGAATGAGAAGAAATTTTGATGCCATTCATGGTATTGTCGAAGCCATGACAAAAGAGGAAATCATTTTAAATAAATCAATAAACATCAAGAAACTCCTAGATATCCCACAGCTCTTTTCGGGAATTGACATTGAAAGTTAAACCTGCTTTTCTATCCAAATTGACCTTCCAACGTTGAAAATATTATGGCTAAGGTTAACACCTATCAAGATGTCATATTTAGAGATTGGAATATTATTTAGATTTAATTGAAATTTAAAAGATTTTTCCAAAAAATAAAATATTTGGTTTTAAGAAATTCTTGTTTTGAGAAAACTTACTCATGAACTGGGATAAAAGGACATTCACCTGCTGCTCCTTATCAAGTTGGGAAGCTTTCTTAGACAAATCCGGACCTTATTGCATCAATCCATTGACCTAAGGAGATTCAGTAGATGCAGAGGCTATTATGTTTTCTTCTCCTGATACAGTGATCAAACGGTCCTCCATCACAAATTTTAGCTTTTGGTGGAGAAACGATGGTGCAGCTCCTGCTGAATGTATCCATGGCCTTCCCAACAAGCAATTATATGATGGATTAATATCCATGACCTGGAAGTCCACTGTATAGGTACACGGGCCTATCTCCAAAGGAACCTCAATAGTTCCCATTACCTCTCTCCTGGTACCATCGAAAGCCCTGACTATTGTGCAACTCGGTAACATATAAGACATCAACTGGTAACTTAGACAGGCTTGCCAAGGGCATTACATTTAATGAGGAACCATTATCTAGAAGCACCCTTGGTAATATGTGCCCCTTGCAGATGGTTGTTATGTGAAGAGCCTTTGTGGACCCAATACCATTGGGTGGTATTTCATCATAACTGAAAAATATATGGTAGTTTGCCGCAATGTTTCCCACCAGCCTGTCTAACTTTTCTACTGATATGTTGTTAGCCACGTATGCCTGATTCAACACTCTTAACAGGGCATTTCTGTGTGGCTCTGAGTTTAATAGCAAGGATAAGATGGAGATTCTTGCTGCTTAATGCTGCAATTGCTCAACCACACTATACTCACTATGTTTTATGAACTTCAAAAACTCATAGGCCTCCTTCTCGTTACCGGCTCTTTTATCCTATTTACCAGGGCTGATCCCCTCTCTGCTTCTTTTGACAAATCCATCTCAATATGGATTGGTTCAACTACTTTCTTCCCCTTGTCCAGTCCTCAATCCTTTCTTGTTGATCCCTGTTCAACAACCTCAGGGGCATAACACCTTCCACTTCATGTTAAGTGCCCCACACCTGTAATATCTTGCTGACTTGATGACCCAGGCATAACCATGCTGTAGTCATATTTCCATGGTGTAGTTTTGCTTTCCTTGTATGAAAAGGAAGAAGGCAAATCTATGATTAGCTTGGGCGCAATTTCCTCAACAACCGGAGTAGTCTTCTCTGGTTCATCATAATAGATGATCAAAGGTCTTCCTATTCCATAGCCAACCGCATTCTCAATAACCTCGACTTCCTCCTCTATCTCCTCATAAACTGGCCTCTCCATTATCCATCATCTTTTGGACTTTAGTTAGAAAGTCCCCGCAGTCCTATATGATATGACGTGAACATTATGGAACGGGCACCAATTCTGCACCCTCTTTGCAACCATTTTTAAACTGTCTGCATCCCCCACCATTCCTTCCTTAACCATCTTAACCCATACTATTAACATCGGAGTCTTGACTTCCCTAGCATCCCTTTTTAACCTTTTGACTTCCCCTATCAATACTGCATTTACCTGATTCTCAGCATGACCGGGCAATGGGTTTCCCCCTACATTCGACCCATTCTTTGACCCAAACTTCACAACTCCGGTATTGATTAAACTTTGGACTTTCTTTTTGAAGGCAATGCAATCCTCCGTCGAATGCCCCTGAATTCCTACATGATATGCGCAGTTGGTATTTGCATTGTACCATCTTGGGTATGGTGGGGTCAAAGGTTTAAGATATACAGGTGCGACAAGTTGGCCTTGTAGTAGTTTAGGATATAGCTCACCATAGGTGGTAGGAATGGGATCAAACGGGGTTTTTGATCGTTCCTTGGTGAACGATGGTCATTGCGCGAGGGACCTTGAGTGTTTGGGATAGTGTTTCAAGGAAGGGTTATTTGTGGAGATATACCAGTTGGGAACGGCTGTTGTGGTATATTGGTATAGGGGAATAGATTTTGGGTAAGGTGGTTTGCATTGGGGTAGTAAGGATTATACCCTTGGTAAAGTGTGTAAGATGTCGGAGGTGCATAAGATATAGTAGGTGTATAAGGCCTGGGAGGTGTGTATGGTGTATAGGGGTATTGATTAAAACTGACTGCATGTGTCTCCTCTTTCTTCTTTGCAGGAAAAAACTCTTTTCGAGATAGCAGACTCACCCCCTTCCATTTTTCCATTCTTAATAGCAGACTCTATCATCTCCCCAGATATCACCATATCTGCAAAGTCTTGGTGGCATTTCCCACCAATTTATCATAATAAGGTTCTTTCAGGGTATTGATGAAAAGCACAGTTGTTTCCTTGTTGGTTAAATGGGGTTGCACTTGTGTAGACAGGTCTCTCCATCTTTGAGAATATTCTTTAAAGCTTTCAGTAGCTTTCTTTTCCATGTTTTGGAGAGTTAGACGGTCAGGCACCATGTCTGTCACATGCTTGTACTGTTCCATGAAAGCTTTGGCTAGATCCATCCAGGAATGGATCTTAGAACGGGTAAGCTGGTTATACCACCGAGTTGCAGACCCTATCAAGCTATCTTGGAAACAGTGGATGAGCAATTTTTCGTCTTCATCATGTCCAGTCATCTTCGGGCAATACATGGTCAAATGTGCTGATGGGTTGGTAGTTCCGTTATATTTTTCAAAGTCTGGTACTTTGAACTTTGGAGGAATCACCAGACCGTGCACTAAACTCATCTCTTTGGCATCTAGACTGCCAAATAGCTCCGTTCCTTCAACTGCTCTCAATCTTTCCTCCAGCAGCTGATATTTTTTTTGGGATTCTGCTGTTTCAACCCTTTTCAGTTCAGTCATCTTCGCCCTTTCCTTTTCGGCTAATTCCTCAAAGTCCGGAACGTCCATATCAATTGGATCAACCCCAATATTACCCCTTTTAGGACCAAAATTCTTTGCTTCAGCCGCTGGTTGGATGTAAATATAAGATGCTGCCTCAGTCGGAAGTTCATTTCCCATAGGCTGGGATGTCTGGCCATTCTTCTGTACCACCTCTGGTCGATCTTCCTGATTTACTGCCCCCAATCCGGTAACTGAATTTTCTCGTGGCCATTTCTGCCCCATCATGGTACTCATCATCTCCATGAGTTTGGTCATTTGTTCCCGTGACTCCTCTTGAGACTTAGCTAACTGTTCCTGTAGTTCTTTTTGAATTCTTTCCATCCTTTCAATTCTAGCAAGCTGATCGTTCTCCATAGCTCTTGCTTGAGATCGAGTATTGTAAGGGTGTCAAAACTCTGATTCTTTCTGAGTGCGACCAATTGTACCTTTAGTTTTAAAAACCATGGATTAGAAATTATTGACATATTTTTTTTTATTTTATAAAAATGAATGAATGAATAAATGATTAAATGTTAAAGAATGAACAAATAAGTAAATGACTAAGTGTATGAACATGAATGACTAATTATAAAGAATAAATGAATGGACAAATAAATAAATGACTAAGTGTATGAACAATTTATAAAGAATAAATGAATGAATGATTATAAATATAAATGAATGAATGAACAAATAAAATATATAAAGGAAATAACAAATGAATGATGAATGCATTTAAAAGTATTGGCCCCGGGATAATTCCAACCAAACGGTCTTTCATTGATTTCCTGAAACTAAATACATCAAAGAAAAGATCACTGCTTAAGACAATCTGATAATCTGTCTATCCTCATTTTAAAATGCTATTACAAAACACTGGTCCTATAGTAACTTCCTCAGATCTTGGACCTTTTTCACTGTCCTCTTTTGATAGCCTTGCTCTTCAATCTGACCCCTACTTGTTCACGGCCCTTTGACATGTTAGCAGAAGCATCACCGTGTAAGCTTTCCGTAGCTTGTTTCTCCAGTTGGTTGGCTCGAGCTTCCTCATGCTTTGCAATTTCTAACTCTGATGGCGCTTCCTGGGGTGGCGAACACAAGAGCTGAACTTCTTCCCTATCTGATGTCAATAACCTATCATTAACCCTCAATTCCCTCCATATCAGGTAATCAGGTGTGACGATATCGGCATATCTAGCTACCTCTACCCGATGAGTTTCCTTCCATGCTACTACAATCTCACGTACCTTTCCCGAGTATCCATCTTCTCCATAAGCAAATTTCAAATTACTAAGGTCATGGGTCATAGGAGTAAACTGACGGGATTCTGATTGTCTTAGTACCAGCAATGGTGCATAGCTCACTCCTCCCCATACTCCCAATAATGGAACAGAAGCTTTATCTTCGCACTTGTACAATGTCGGCATAGGAACTATCCATGGAGCTCTCCAAATTATCAACTCAGCTTTGATATTCCGAAATATGTTGATCCATTGTTCCTCAGTCCTATTTTCAAGTCAATCCCTCTTAAGAAATTCACCAATTGGTGCAAAAGACTTCCAATATGAGCGAAGAGGGAAATTCTCCTATTTACAAAAATGGCTCGGAACCCATATGTAAAGGAGCTGTATACAACCTAGAAAATGCCCTTTTCCTTCCCGTCTACAAAAATTCAGGGATCGGATCGTTTTTGCTATAATTGTCGAGGCCGTGTTTATCCTCTGCTCAAGTCTCTCAAAAGCATCAAATATCGCCACATCCACATACCCTAATATCTTTGGGAAGATAACTAAACCATAGATAGCCAAAGCAAAAATATTCCTGTCTCCTTACTTGAATGGCTATGGATTAAGGTCCATAAAATATCCCATGATATATAGCTTACCCTATTTTCGGACAACATGGCTTTCAATCCAATTTCCTTCCACTCCCAGAATCTTAGACACCTTTTTTTTGAAACCCGACGTCTTTGTATCCTTCAAATAAATACGGTCGGGAATAACGTTCTCAATATGCAGCAATGTCGAATATTCCTCTATGGTTGGAGTCATATCATCTCGGTTGAAGGTAAAACACCGATAAGCGGGATTCCAGAATTGCACCACAACCCGAATCACCTCACCACTGACCTTAACCTGAACTAATAATGCTATGTACCTATAAGTCTGAGTGAAGGCTTCTTTTTCTGATATGTTCCATTAATTCCATATATCCATCAATTCCCGGAGATCATTTTGCCTGATAGTAAGATCAACCTCGGCTGGCAATGCTGACACATATCCCATCTTCAAACAATCCCCATTATCCTGCTGATCTTTCTCGAACTTTTTCCTAACCTCTAAATGCTTCTCGACCACTGAGACACTCTGACCCTCCATGAAATCCCTTTTGGTTGAATATTATCCCGAGACCAATAACTTTCCATGTGCAAAAAATGATGACAAGAATGCAAAAAAAAAAACAAAAAACAAAAAAAACAAAAAACAACAACAAAAGGAAAAGGAAAATGAATTAGTAACGGGAATAAATACGAATAATACAAAACATATAATTCAAAACAATAATTATCCCTGAGAATGCCAACAAAATTTCGGCATTATAACACCCCTGGGATGACACACCAACATTTATTACGGGCATTGTGATGTACGTTCATCATTGTCCGATTTTCAAAAATAAACTTATTCGAAAAGTAGAATAGAAAGTAAAAGGATTGGAAATATTCCTCCGTGTGTTCTTAACTTCGGGATATCTAATTGGAAATCCGGCATGGCTTCGCCTAGGTTTACTATATGAAGGTGAATTAGTTCTAAAAGCCCCGAATTGTTCCTCATTGTCGCCGGTGAAGGCTAGTAAGGCACCCCGATAAAGCGGGTTCAATTCGTTAGAGTCTATTTCCCTAGCCCATGCGGATTGTTAATCACGAAGGCTTAGGTAATTTAGTACTCCGGAAGTGTTTCACTAGCCCATGCAGATTGTCAATCACGAAGGCTTAGTTACTTTGCTCCTACCTAAAAAGACGGAACCCGGGTATAGGATTCATGATATGCAAATGCACGTATAGTGTAGTGTGTAAGGAGAAATAACAAATCTTTCACCACCTATTCTACACCTCTTATTCTAAATGTCCCAACAAGATTAAACAACATAAACCATCAATTAATCAATAAATGAATATATGCACCAAAATAACCAGATAACAATTATAATATATATGCACATGAATATGGACATATTTAAAAATATTTTATTATTTTTGAAATTATCCTTATTTTTTAAAAAAAATATGGGATAAAATTAAATACCAATTAAACCAACAAAACCGAAACTTTGATAACACATAACTAATTCTAAGCCTGACTCTCTAATATGTCCCCAGCGGAGTCGTCAAGCTGTCGCAACCTAAAAAATAACAAGTCTCATCGCAAGACTTATTATTCGTTAAGCGTGACATTAAAAAAAACCGAGGAAAAGTCGACTGAATTCCTCTTGAAAAATGAAGGTTTTGAAAATGACCTTGAAAAAGACATAGAGTCGCCACCAATCTTTTTTAGCTAGGTGTGATCAGCCACCTATTAAAACCGGTTTTATAAAATATTTTAAAATTAATTAAAACATTTTTAAAACCAATTTCAAGTCTGCGTTTTAAACCAAAGAAATCAAAGAAACGGGTTCGGGACTCGGTTACGTGTGGGGAAGGATTAGCACCCCCACAACGCCCGTATAAAACGGTACCTTATTTCTCATGTGTTATCTCAAGTCTCGGTAAAAAGTCGGTTTCAAATTTAGTATTTCAAGTTAATTCCCAATTTAATGAAAAATAATTCCATTTTTAATTGAAAATGATCCGGAATTTATAAATTCAAAATTTTCCTATATTCCCCAACAAACGTGGCAAAATATAGAAATTTTTATTAGTTTGGAAAACTTTCTGAATCATTCTCATTTTAAAGAAGATATTTCGTTATTAATGATAATTGATGATATCCTCCCCAGCAAACCCGGTAGAGAATTCATGAATTATTTTAACTCGGGAATATCTTTATTTTATTGAAAATCATTACCTTTTTGAAAATATTTTTTAAAAAAATGAGTATGAATATGTATGACATAAATAAAATGACATAGCAAAGTCTAAATAATATAATGCAACCTAAATGATATGATATAATTTAAATGGCTTAGCATATTCTAAATGAAATGCAATATCCTAAGTTATAAGATATATTCTAAATGGAATGAAATGACCTAGGTGACATGATATATTCTATATGAAATGTAATATCCTAAGTCATATGATACATTCTAAATGAAATAAAATATCCTAAGTGACATAATATATTCTAAATGAAATGAAATGACCTAGGTAACATAATATATTCTACATGAAATGAAATGACCTAGGTAACATAATATATTCTATATGAAATGAAATAATTTAAATGACATGGAAAATATAAACGATATGGCATATAATCTAAATGACATGAAATATAAAATAATGCTATCATATAATATGCATGAAAATAAAAATAAAAATAATAATGCATGAACATAGCATATGCTAAATAATATGACAAAAATAACTAAATAAAAAGTATAAAATATCATGAGATATTCAAAAACCATATAACAAATAATATAATATCAAAAATTTAAATCAAAGATAATAACATCATCATGAAAATTAAACATAGGATAAATTACATTTTATATAATATGCATGAATATGGAAAATGCAATGCATGAGAATGTATTTTTTTTTTCTTTTAATTAAGGAAATCTGTATATCTAAAAAGATATCCGGCTACCTTAGTAAAATATATCAAATTAAATATTCTAAAATCAAAATACTTTGTGATTGTTTGAAAATAATTTTGAAAAGCTTAGATTAAAAATAAAAACTTAGCTAAACCCTTTTTTAAATGGCTCTAATTTCCTAAGTTTAAAATCCCGGACTTGACCACCCTTAACCCGAGACTTAAAAAATCATTTTTAGAGTTTAAAAAGGTTTAGAAACTACCCTAAGTCAGTAGCTAAACTTCCTAATCAGCCCCCTCTAAGTAACTTAACCAAAACAGAAAAATGATTTTCCTTCAAATTCAATTCTGACTCCACTGTCCAGTTTTAAAGAACGATTTTTTACCCTATTTTTAAAAATTCAAAAACATCTAAAGAAAATATTGGAAACTCAGAACATGTAAAATTACACGGGAAAAAATCGGCTTAATTTTCTAATTAAAGATGACTGCCCAGAAAAATCGGAAAAGTATGAGTATTGGGTAAAAAACTGTTATGCCAAAACACATTCTTTTGCCTTTGATAAAATCATTTAAAAATCAAAGTAAAAATATTACAGACCCTCTAAAAGACTTACAAACAGTAGCTAACACTTTTGAAAAGTTGGGCAAAAATTGGCTAAGTAAAAAAAATCACAAAGGTAAAATAATCAATTTGACAACTCTTTAATTTTCCACAAGTATGCTCAAGTGAGCATGACTTTGAGCCATTGATTGGCCTAAGTCATAAGTCAAGTGGAATGAACATGAAATGCGTTAAAAATACAGCAAATATGATGCATGAAATGCATGATTTAAAACCTAAATGACATGAAAAATGAATGACATCAATAAAATGACCTAGACCTAAATGAACTTGCATGGCTTTTAATGCAACCTAGGTCTAAAATGCATGGCGAAACAAACCAATCCTAAACCTACAATATGCATGGAAATAACACAAACACGTGGCATGCTTAAGCAAAATACTCAACCAAATATCCTGAAAATACAAACCTATCAACTAACATAACAAAAATGCACACAAAAAGCAAACAAAATGAGATGGCCGAATGTCTTTATGTTCAAAATGAGCATGGCATTTTCACAAACACATGATATAGTAACATGCTTAGCTAAAGAATAACACTCAAATCATGCAAATATAAAGTAAAGGCATGAAAACCAACAAGCATTTTCACAAACACATGGATTACAAAATATAAAACATAAACAAACTTAAACATTTTGAAATCAGAAAATCAAACATGCAAGAATAGTAAAATAAACATGATAATAGACTCAAAAATGGAAATAAGCAAGCAACCACATTAAAACAAGCTTCAAGTTTATGTATTAGAAGAAGATTTAAAGCATCAAAACTTATTAAATATCGAGAATAACATGAAATAACAAAGCAAAACAGCAACTCTAAAAAACACTAGACCATTCGGCCAACTCCAAAAACAAAGAAAAAAAATTCAAGAGTTTTTTACAAGAAATAATGAAGAAGGCACTTAAAGAAGAACATTAAAAACACTTATTTTAAAAGAAAAATCAAAAGAAACTCACCAAAATAGTGATCAAAACAGCAAATCAAGAATGGAAAATCAAAGAAAGTGCAAGAGTATGGTGCTTAAAGCAACCTCTAGAAGCTATCTTTCAAGCTTTTTCTCTTTTAACTTTCTTTTCTTTTCTAAACTTTTCTTTTTGCTTTTCAACAAGCATTTTCACAAACACATGGATTACAAAATATAAAACATAAACAAACTTAAACATTTTGAAATCAAAAAATCAAACATGCAAGAATAGTAAAATAAACATGATAATAGACTCAAAAATGGAAATAAGCAAGCAACCACATTAAAACAAGCTTCAAGTTTATGTATTAGAAGAAGATTTAAAGCATCAAAACTTATTAAATATCGAGAATAACATGAAATAACAAAGCAAAACAGCAACTCTAAAAAACACTAGACCATTCGGCCAACTCCAAAAACAAAGAAAAAAAAATTCAAGAGTTTTTTACAAGAAATAATGAAGAAGGCACTTAAAGAAGAACATTAAAAACACTTATTTTAAAAGAAAAATCAAAAGAAACTCACCAAAATAGTGATCAAAACAGCAAATCAAGAATGGAAAATCAAAGAAAGTGCAAGAGTATGGTGCTTAAAGCAACCTCTAGAAGCTATCTTTCAAGCTTTTTCTCTTTTAACTTTCTTTTCTTTTCTAAACTTTTCTTTTTGCTTTTCAACAATGGAGAGAAAATCAGCCAAAACCAAGAGAGAATAGAGAGTGAATAATCTGAAAATGAAAGAGAGACCCCTCCCTTGTAGGGTGGCCGAATGGCCTCATTGGTAGCTAGGATGTTGTCATTTTTCCATCAACCAATTTTCATCCAAAGGCTATTGATCCAAGATGTTTAAAACATGAAATTATCACCCTTAGATTAGGCCATCAGCTATCCACAATTACAGTTGTTCTAGAATCTTAAGCCATTATGTTGACACTCTCCCTCTTCATGCATTAGTCCATGTGGCTTATTTGCAAAGGCTTGATTAAAAAATAACTAACTCTTCATTGTTGGCCTTTTGATTAAAAAATCAGAAACTATCTACCTAGCCTTGGGCCTTGGCCGGCCAACCCCCCTTCTTACAGCCCATGTTTCATTATTTTAAAAGGCAAGAAGAGCTCTTTTCGATTTCTTGGGTAAAATGACCTTTTTGCCCCTAGAACATAAATAAATGGCAAAGGACTCCAAATTCAAATTTTATTTTTTCAATACTTTCAAAATCATAAAAGAATTGAATTCTGGAAGTTTTCAAAAAAATTCGAGTCCATTTGCTATTTATTTGGATTTTTTTTCCAAAATTGCTCTTTTATGCCTCCAAACTTTACCACTTTTTAAACGAGTTCCAGATCCATATTTTTCTTCACCAATCTCTTCCAAATAATTTAAAAGTGTGATCTGGAAATTTTTATAATTTTTGGAACTCATTTGGTATTTTTTCGGGATTTATTTGCTTGAATTACTACATAGGGGGCCCAGGATTTGGCCATTTTGCAAACGAACTTTGAATCCAGATTTTCTTTCGCTAATATCTTCCAAATAATTTAAAATTGATATTTGAAAATTTTTAGAATTTTTGGAGTTCATTTGCTATTTTTTTGGGGATTTATCTTCTTGAATTACTACATAAGAGACCCGGGATTTGGCCATTTTGCAAACGAACTCCGAATCAAGATTTTCTTTTGCCAATCTCTTCGAAATGATTTAAGAGCGAGATTTACAATTTTTCATAATTTTTGGAGTTCATTTGCTATTTTTCCCAAATTTTCCAATTTCGTCCTTTTTCCTCTGAAACCCAGTTTTGCTCAAAACAAGTCCGATTTTCAGATTTTGTTCAAACTGAGCCTTCGGCTATCATTTTTTAATCACTCCTCATCCATTAGGGGCTTTAGTCCTACCGAGTCGAGCCATTTCTGTAATTGTTCCCAATTTTACCGAAATCCACCAAAAAACCTAATTCTCGGTTGTAGACACCTAAATTTGCCTGGACCACTAAACAGGTATGTTTTCTTCCTATATTGATGTTTCTGAGTGTAAAAAGACTTTTTTCATCCTGCAGGTGGTACTCCGAGACTTAGTTTAAGGGGGGCAAGCATAAAAAGTCAAACTTGAAAAAAGTCAACCTCGGAAAAAGTCAACCCCAAAAAAGTCAACCCTAGAAAGTCAACTACTGAAAAAATCAACCCACTTTCAAAATCAAGATTTTAAGCTCAATTGAAAAATGGTGAAAGAATTTTGATAATCCGAGGTCTACATCGAAAGATATGGAGTTCGAAAGTTGGGATTTAGAGATTCAGTAGAAAAAGAAACCCTAATCCGAGAAATTTGGGGAAAAGTGCTTAAACGATCAAATTGGTCGAAATTGAAGGTTCCAAATGAAAGATAAGCACTGACTACGGGTAATGGAGAAGCCACTTGCAAGAAAAATCGAAAGAAAAGTCAATCCGGGAGAAAATCGAGAATTAGGGTTTTTAGTGGATTTCGGTGAAATCTGGAAGAATCACAGAAATGGCCCAACTTGGTAAGACCAAAGCCCCCAATGGATGAGGAATGATTAAAAAGGGATAGCCCAAGGCTCAGCTTGAAGAAAATCTGAAAATCGAACTTGTTTTGAGCAAAACCGGGTTTCGGAGGCAAAATGGCAAAATTGGAAAATTCATGAAAAATAGCAAATGAACTCCGAAAATTCTGAAAATTTGCAAATCTCATTCTTAAACCATTTGAATAATATTGGCAAAAGAAAATCTTGATTCGAAGTTCGTTTGCAAAATGGCCAAATCCTGGGCTTCTTATGCAGTAATTCAAGAAGACAAATCCTGAAAAAATAGCAAATGAACTCCAAATCTTCTAAAATTTTGCAAATCTCATTTTTAAATTATTTGGAAGATATTGGCAAAAGAAAATCTTGATTCGGAGTTCGTTTGCAAGATGGCCAAATCCTGGGCCTCCTATGCAATAATTCAAGAAGATAAATCCCGAAAAAATAGCAAATGGACTCCAAAAATTCTGAAATTTTGCAAATATAATTTTTAAATTATTTGTAAGAGATTGGCGAAAGAAAATGTTGATTTGGAGTTCGTTTGCAAAATGACCAAATCCCGAGCCTCCTATGCAATAATTCAAGAAGATAAATCCCGAAAAAATAGCAAATGGACTCCAAAAATTCTGAAATTTTGCAAATCTCATTTTTAAATTATTTGGAAGAGGTTTGCGAAAGAAAATCTTGATTCGGAGTTCGTTTGCAAAATGGCCAAATCCCAGGCCTCCTATGTAGTAATTCAAGCCGATAAATCCTGAAAAAAAATACCAAATGAGCTCCAAAAGTTATGAAATCTTCCAGATCACACTTTTAAATTATTTGGAAGATATTGGTGAAGAAAAATCTTGATTTGGAGCTCGTTTAAAAAATGGTAAAATGTGGGGGCATAAAAGGGCATTTTTGGAAGAAAAAATCCAAATAAATAGCAAACGGACTCGGATAATTTTGAAAACTTCCAGAACTCAATGTTTTATTATTTTGGAAGTATTAAAAAAAAGAAAAATTGAATTTGGAGTCTGTTTGATATTTATTTGCATCCGGGGGGCAAAACGGTCATTTTACCCAAGCAACCGAAAAAGGCTTCTTTGGGCCTTTCAAAAAATCAGGCTTGGGCTGGAAAAGAGAATTGCTGGCCTACCAAGGCCCAAAGGAAAGAGGAAGTTTCTGATTTTTCAATCAAATGGCCAAGAATTACAAGTTAGTTAGAGATTCCTTTTGGTCAAGCCATTGTGATTAAGCCACATAGGCCAAGAGAGAGTGTCAACATTATTCTTGAATAGCTGTAATTTGGGATAGTTGAGATGCTAATCTAAAGGTGGTAATTTCATGATTTTTTCACCTTGAATTATTAGCCATTTGATGGAAAATTGGTTACAAAAAAAATGACAACATCCTTGAGAATATAGAGGGTTTCGGCCAGCATGAAATGGGAGGTCAGATTTTATTTTTTCACACTTTATTTTGCTGAGTTCTTTTGGTTTTTACTTGGTTTTTCTCTCTTTGGTTGAAAGCAAAAAGAAAAAGTTTAGAAAAGAAAGGAAAGTTTGAAGAGATAAAGCTTGAAATATAATTTCTTGAGGTTGCTCTTGAGCACCAACTCTTGCACTTTCTTGATTTTCCATTCTTATTTTTGCTATTTTGATTACTATTTGGTGAGTTTCCTTTTTAAATAAATGTTTTTTATTGTTCTTCTTAAGTTCTTTCTTCATCTCTTTCTTAAATATATTTTTTACAATTTTTTTTACAATATTCTCACCATGGCCGAATGGCCTACATTCTTATTTAAGTTGTTGTTTTGTTTATTTTATCATGTTGTTTATGTTATTTTCTTTGATCTTGAGGTTTTAAATGTTGTTCTACTTCATATACTTGAGTTATATTTTAATTTGGTTGCTTTGTTTGTTGCCATTTATGATTTAAATATCATGTTCTTGCATTTTTAATTTTCTGTTTTCATAATGTTTAAATTTGTTGGTGTTTTAGATTTAGTATATCAAGTGTTTGTGAAAATGCTTGTGTGGAGTTTGCATGATTTGAGTTTTATATTTTTGTTGAGCATGTTTTAGATTTAGTATATCAAGTGTTTGTGAAAATGCTTGTGTGGTTTTTGCATGATTTGAGTTTTATATTTTAGTTGAGCATGTTAGTATATCAAGTGTTTGTGAAAATGCCATGCTTGTTGGAGCTTGAGGCCATTCGGCTACTCCATGTGTTTTGCATTGTGTGTTGCATTTTTGCTATGTTAGTTGGTAGGTTTTTGCATTTGCATGACATTTGATTTAGTTTTGCATGCTAGTATACCAAGTGTTTGTGAAAATGCCATGTTTGCTAGTTACATAGGCCATTCGGCCACTCCTTGAATTTTTGCATTGTATGTGCATTTTTGCCATGTTAATTGATAGGTTAGCATTTGCATGATATTTGGTTGAGTTTTTGGTTTAACCATGCTTTGTGTTTGTGAAAATGCCATGCATATTTTAGTTATTAGGTTTGATTCATTTTGCCATGCATGTTCATGCATTTTAGGTCTAGGTTGCATTAAATGCCATGCAAGTTCATTTAGGTCTAGGTCACTATATGAATGCCATGCATTTTTTTCATGACATTTAGGTTTAAACTCATGCATTTCATGCACTATGTTTGCTGTAATTTTTTCATGCATTTCATGTTCATGCCACTTGAAGAATGACTTAGGCCAATTAATGGTTCAAAGTCATGCTCTCTTGAGCACACTTGTGGAAAATTAAGTTTTGTCAAATTAATTATTCTACCTTTGTGATTTTTTTTACTTAGCTAATTTTTATCTAACTTTCAAAAAGTCTTAGCTACTGTTTGTGAGTCATTTTGTGAGTCTTAAATATTTTTACTTTGATTTTTAAATGATTTTATCAAAGGCAAAAAATGTATTTTGGCAAAGCAGTTTTTTTTCACCCAGTACTCGTACTTTCCCGATTTTTCTGGGATTCATATTTAATCAGAAAATTAAGCTGATTTTTTTCCCATGTAGTTTTACATGCCCTGAGTCTCCAGTATTTTTTTCAGAATTTTTTGAATTTTTAAAAATAGGGTAAAAAATCGTGGCTTAAAACTGGACAATGGAGTCAGAATTGAATTTAAAGAAAAATCATTTTTCTGTTTTGGTTAAGTTACCTAGAGGGGGCTGATTAGGAAGGTTAGCTACTGACTTAGGGTAGTTTCTAAGCCTTTTTAAACTCTAAAAATGATTTCTTAAGTTTCGGGTTAATGGTGGTCAAGTCTGGGATTTTAAACTTAGGAAATTAGAGCCATTTAAAAAAAGATTTAGCCCAGTTTTTATTTTTAATTCAAGCTTTTCAAAATTGTTTTCAAACAATCACAAAGTATTTTGGTTTTAGAATATTTAATTTGACATATTTTCCTAAGGTAACCGGATATCTTTTTAGATATACGGATTTCCTTAATTAAAGGAAAAAATACATTTTCATGCATTGCATTTTCCATATTCATGCATTTTATATAATATGTAATTTTTGCTATGATAATTTCTATGATATTGTTATGATTTTGAGTTATGTTATATTGTTTATTATATGATTTGGAATATTTCATGATATCCTATGCTTTTTATTTAATTATTTTTTTTTTGTCATATTATTTAGCATATACTATGTTCATGCATTATTATTATTATTTTTATTTTCATGCATATTATATGATAGCATTATTTTATATTCCATGTCATCTAAATTATATGTCATATCATTTATATTTGTCATGTCATTTAAATCATTTCATTTCATTTCATCTCATATAGAATATGTATGTTACTTAGGCCCTTTCATTTCATGTAGAATATATTATATTACCTAGGTCATTTTATTTCATTTAGGATATATTATGTCATCTAGAATATTTTATTTCATTTAGATTATATCATATGACTTAGGATATTGCATTTTATATAGAATGTATTATGTTACATAGGTCATTTCATTTCATTTAGAATATATCATATAATTTAGAATATTTCATTTCATTTAGAATATACTAAGACATTTAAATTATATCATATCATTTAGGTTGCATTATATTATTTAGATTTTGCTATGTCATTTTATTTATGTCATGCATATACATATTCATTTCTTTTAAATGTTTTCAAAAAAGGATAATGATTTTCAATAAAATAAAGATATTCCCGAGTTAAAATAATTCATGAGTTCTCTGCCGGGTTTGCTGGGGAGGATATCATCAATTATTATTAATAACGGAATATCTTTTTTTAAAATGAGAATGATTCGAAAAGTTTTCCAAATTAATAAAAATTTCTATATTTTGCCACGTTTGTTGGGGAATATAGAAAAATTTTGAATTTATAAATTCCGGATCATTTTCAACTAAAAATGGAATTATTTTTCTTTAAATTGGGAATTAACTTGAAATACTAAATTTAAAACCAACTTTTTTACCGAGATTTGAGATAACACACGATTAATAAGGTACCGATTTATACGGGCGTTGTGGGGGTGCTAATCCTTCCCCGCACGTTACCGACTCCCGAACCTGCTTCTTTGATTTCTCTGGTTTATAACGCAGACTTGAAATTGGTTTTAAAAATGTTTTAATTAATTTTAAAATGTTTTATAAAACCGGTTTTAATAGGTGGTCGATCACACCTAGCTAAAAAAGATTGGTGGCGACTCCATGTCTTTTCTTAAGGTCATTTTCAAAACCTTCATTTTTCTAGAGGAATTAAGTCGACTTTTCCTCCGTTTTTTTTTAAATGTCACGCTTAACGAATAATAAAGTCTTGCGATAAGACTCGTTATTTTTTAGGTTGCGACATCGGTTTTCTTTCGGATTGACTTTTCTTTCAGTTTTTCTTTCAAGTGGCTTCTCCATTACCCGCAGTCACTGCTTATCTTTCATTTGGAACCTTCAATTTCGACCAATTCGATCGTTTAAGCACTTTTTCCCAATTTTCCCGGATTAGGGTTTCCTTTCCACTGAATCTCCATAACCCCAACTTTCGAACTCCATATCTTTTGATGTAGACCTCGGATTATCAAAATTCTTTCGCCATTTTTCAATTGAACTTCAAATCTTGATTTTGAAAATAGGTTGACTTTTTTAGTAGTTGACTTTTTTAGGTTGACTTTTCGGGGTTGACTTTTTTTAAGTTTGACTTTTTATGCTCGCCTTCTTAGAATAAGTCTCGGAGTGCCACCTGCAGGATGAAAAAAAATCTTTTTACATTCTGATACATCAATTTAGGAAGAAAACATACCTATTTTAGTGGTCCGGACAAAATTAGGTGTCTACATATAATTTATAAATTTTAGGGATGATGCATAGAATATTTATCAGTATTAGAATTGCTATTATAAAATATTTATTATATATTATATATTTATTATAGAATATTATCTATTTGATGTTGATGCTAGTAAAAATGGATGGCGGCAGTGATAAAGACTAATTAGTAGCGTAAGAGAAAATATGCTTTTGAGAGTTCTCTAATATACTATTAAGCGAAGAACAAAAAAGATAAGAAAGGACAATACTTACCCAAATCACCAACAATATTCCGAAGAAATTTATAAACAAAAAAAAAAAAAAAAAAAGGAACATAAAATAAGGGAACAATAGGAAGGGAGAAAGGAAATGATAGAAGACAAATTTCTAAACAAAAAAGAAAGGGAAGATAGAATGGTGGAACAGTTTGGAGGGAGGGAGGAACAGACAAATGAGAGGGAAAAAGGAGGGGGTTAGGAAGAAGAGGGAAGGGAGGACGATTTTAGTCAGGTTTATTGTTAGGGTATTTTAGTCTTTGTAATTTCTTAATAACAATTTCAGATTATTCTATTTTCTTTTTATAAATAATTGTAACATAGTAGACCATTTATAAATAATTCTTTTTCTTTATGGGGATTTTTCAAATTAACCCAAAAATAAACTCACCTCTCATCTCGACCCTAATTCTCCTAAACCCCATTTCACTCTCTTCTCATTTTGTCGTAGCCGAGCCTAAAGGCCCTAAACTCACTCTTCCAATAAATTCTCTCATTTTTCCTTTGTTCGAGGGATTAACTTAAGGACCTAGCTGCAAGTTGAGCTATTGGGCAGGTGCTTCTTGGCCTGGCCCTGGGTTTTGAATTTTGTTTTTTTATCTCTTTAATTTAATTATTTTGTTGTTCTTTATCTTTTGAGAGGTGACAAAACAATGTTAGCTTTTAGTGGGTTTCTTATGATCCTCCAAGTAGGCTTTAGCCGAGAGTGAAACAAAAAAGAGGGTTTGAATGTTGTTACTTGTTAGGGTTAGAAAGGTTTTAAAAGCTTTAGCTCTCGGGGGAAGGGGGTTGAGTTCATTGGTTTGTTTAAGATTTGGTACTTTTTTCTAATTAATAGATATTTAAATCATATTTTTTTGAGTTGTAAGTTGAAATGTTGATGTTTTTAGTACTCTGTTGATAGTAATTTGCACTTATATGATGTTAAATAATGCCATGTTGCTCATAATTATGTTTTCTCCCTCTCTTAATTTTCTCTTAATTTGTGTTTTTAATGTGAAATGATAATCTAAGATGTTTCATGTCTGTATTCATCTACTAGTTAACTGTAAATCATTAATATCAAAATTTGGGCGGGTCGGCCGAGTTTGGTTACCAATTTGGTCACACAATGATACCTATATTTCGGATCGGGTCAAACTTGAGCAGACATAAATAATGTTAGTATCCTCTCTAGGTCCAGCTCGACCTATGGATAAGTTTAGCCTACCATTATTTGGTGTGAATAATTTCTTTTTAAAAAATTAAATTAATTCTTTTTATATGTGTCAATTTAGCAAATCAATTTTATTTTATTATTGTATTATATAACTTAAAAAGATATTTCTATCATTTCACATTTTAAATAAATTTATATAATCTAAAAAATTTATAATAAAAATAATATTTATTATATATATAAAAATGTAAATATATATATATCAAGGATGAGTCGGTTGTCGACGGGAATTATATATCCCTCATCGTCATCGAAAAAGAATTCAGCTTTTCATCGAATTCAGGTAAAATTGATATCTTTAAAACTTGATTTAAAAAATTAAAATATTAAATTATGATAAATAAAATATTTGAAAAAATAATAATTTTAAAATTATTAAAACATTAATTTTTTTGAAAGAGAAAAATATAAATCTACTATATTTATTTTTGAGTACATGAGATTCAAGAGATAATTTTGAAATAAGTTAGGGACAATTTTGTCTTCCTCTATAACACAATTTTTTTTAAAAAAGATTTTTTAGTTTTAAGTTTTTATTTTTTTATTTTTAAATGATATATTTTAAGGAATTGGTCCGCACGTTTGCAGGTTGATTTAGGATATGTACCAACCCATTTGAAATTAAAAAAAAAAAAACTCTTTTATTAATTATTTTAAGTTTTTTTACTTTTAAATCATGTATTTAAAGGGTTGATTAGAAGGTCGATTTAGGATTCTTACTCTACCCGCTCTGAAAACAATTAAAAAAGGAAATTTATTTTATTTTATTTTTAAATGATGTATTTAAAAAGATTGGTCCGCATGTTAACTCGCATATCGATTTAGGGTTTGTACCCGACAAGCACGAAAAAAAATTAAAAAAAGAAAAAAAATATATTAATTATTAATTATTTTTCAATTTTTCAATTATGTATTTAAAGAGATTGATCTGCATGTTAATTTGCGGGTCGATTTAGGATCCATACCCGACCCGATCGGGAAAAAATAAAAATAAAATTATTTTATTAATATTTATAGTTTTAAGTTTTTTATTTTTTATTTTAAATGATATATTTAAAAGGGTTGGTCTGCACGTTGACTTATAGAACGATTTAAGATTTGTACTCGACCCACTCGAAAAAAAAAAGCTAAAATAAAAATTTTATTTTATTAATTACTTTTATTTTAATTTTAAATGATGTATTTAAAGAATTGGTCTATACGTTCACTCGCAGATCGATCTACGATTCGTAATCGACCTGCTTGAAATTAAAAAAAAAAAATCATTTTATTAATTATTTTTAGTTTTTTTAATTTATTTTATTTTTAAATGATTATTTAAAAAGGTTGATCCGTATATTGACTCGCGAGTCGGTTTAAAATCCGTATCAAATCTGCACGAAAAAAAAAAAGTTAAAAAATAAAATTATTTTATTAATTAGTTTTTTATTTTATTTTTAAATAATGCATTTAAAATGGTTAGTTTGTACGTTGACTCGTGGGTCGATTTAGGATCTGTACTTGACTAGCTTGGAGAAAAAGTTAAAAAATATTTTTATTAATTATTTTTATTTTAATTTTAAATGATGTATTTAAAGGAATTGGTTCGCACGTTGACTCGCGAGTTAATTTAGAATCCATACCCGACCGACTCAGGAAAAAAGTTAAAAATTTTATTTTATTAATTATTTTCCATACCCGATTGACTTAGGAAAAAAGTTCAAAAAGTTTTAATTTATTAATTACTTTATTTTAATTTTAAATGGTGTATTTAAAGGGGTAGGTCCGCACGTTAAGTCACGGGTCGATTTAGGATCCGTACCCTATCTGTTCCGGAAAAAAAGTAAAAAAAAAAAAACGAACTTGCAGCTAATCTATGTGAGAAAATCGATCCTACGAGAGAATAAAATACAAACCACAATTTTATTTATTATTTTTAACTCCTATAAATAAAAATATACAATATACAATAAAATTTAAATATATATAAATAACATTTATATTACGTAATTTATAATTAAATACTTATCATAAATTTAATTTTTATAATTAAAAAATATTATTATATTAATATTATTATAATTTTAAAATTAAAAATTAAATAAATTATTATTATTTAATAAAAGAAAATAAAATAAAATTTAAAATTAATTATTATTATTAATTAATTAAAAAATTATTAAAAAAATTAAAAGTATCCCGTCAAAGCGTTCTAGTGAACTATTATTCCTTACAATTTTTGTTTGCTTTCAACTTCTGTAGAAAGCAAAAAGGTCAAAAAAAAAAAAAAAAAAGAAAAAAAGAGAAAGGTGTGATTAACTACTTGCAACTAAAAAAAAAAAAAAATACTTGCAGTTGAAGCAGCTTCTGCCTTAAGGATGAATCCAAGGCTTAGTTTCTTGGTTTTTTTAAATTTTTTTAAAATTTAAAATGTAACATTAAATTGATTTGATTTTCGAATTTTAATATTTTAATATTTTTATTTTTAAATTATTTTTTTATCAAAAACTTTTTTGTCGTAAGGAGTATTTAAGGACGATTGTTGAAAATTAGACTTGATCAAGAGTCGGGTAACCCATTCAATCCGACACGTATTGGGCCGACTATAGAATTATTTTTCATTTGGATCGCTCTGGCTCGAATCATTGTTTATATAATAAAAAATATTTTTTATTTAAATTTAATTATAAAATATATAAATATTAGTATAAAAAAAAATTTTTAATTTTTTTTATTTTTTAAATAATAATTCGAGTCGAATCAAGATAAAAATATTTAAAAAAAAATTCGTACCACCATTGGATCCGATTAATAAATAGGTCTATTGCAAACGCCAAAAAAGAAAGGATATCCGTTGAGAGCAATGCCTCGAGGGGCAGTCTGGTAATTGCCTTTGCCCCACCATTCATTTACAGAACAGTAAATTCAGTGGCCAAAGTTACCCATTTTGGGTGCGTTTTTTAAGACCGCTCATTTCCTTTAGCCGCAAAATTTGTACGGACCTCTCTAATTTATTTAAAATTTGAAATTAAAAAAAACTGATAGAAAAAGAGAAAATTCGGCCAAGGCAAAAATAAAGTAAGAAGAAACTTTTTTGATAAGTAAAAGAAAAAGTATAAATACTAATACAGAGACTAGAGAGAGAGAGAGTTATTTTTTTTAAAAAAAAAATTAAAATTTTCGTCTCTTATTTCTTCTCAGCTTGTGTCTGCAGCATAATATTAGGGTTTCTTTTCTTTATTTTTCTGTTTGGATCTTCATATTTTCAACAACCGGTTTCAGGCTTTGCTCATTCTCAGGTTTCCATCTCTCTCTTTCTCTCCTCTCTCTGGATATGTAATTACTTAAATTTATCTATGCATTTGAATCTTTATGAGTTGTTTGCACTTTTTTTTTTGTTTGTTGTTAGTCTTAGCAGATCAATTTTTGTTTCTTTTTTCTTTTCTTTTTGGGGATTTAGTTTTTTTATTTTATTTTCATGATAATTTTGCATTCGGGATTTTTGTTGATTATGAGGCACTTTTTTTTGTGTGTGGTTTTTTTGCCAATCAATTTTGGAATAATCGATGTTTTTCTTATATTAATTTTTGGATTTTATTTTCTATTTCTTCGATATACCAAATGGAGCCAGCTGATTGTTTACATTGACATGTACATATGTAAGATTTGTTAGCATCATTTGTTTTGATGGATTTTTTTTAATTCCTTTTTTTGATTTGTTCAGGTTTGACAAATTTCATACTGAAAAGTTATTTTGGTGGATTTTGACCAAAAGGGGTTTTGTTAAAAAAAAATTGGAATCTTGGTGCTTGTGAATTGTGATGACTACACGAACATCATGGGCAGATTTGGCTGCGAATTCTGCAGCCGAGAATGTAGGTGTTGGTTCTTCTTCTGCTAGCAACGGAGCTGTTGGTTCCACTTCAGGTGCTGGCCGACCTTTTTATGTTCCTCCACATCTCCGTAATCGCCCGCCTTCTGCAGACCCACCTGCTCCTACTTCCACTGGCCCTGCTTCAAGTAATGACCGACCTGGACATGGTGGATCTCGTTGGGCTGCTCCTAGGAATGATTATAACAACCGATCAGGGTATGGTGGTAGTGGTGGTCGACATGGTGGATGGGCTGGCAGAAGTGGTGGCTGGGATCGTGGGAGAGACAGGGAAGTTAATCCATTTGGAAATGATGATGATGCAGAGCAGGTGTCTAGTGAGCAAGAGAGTACTGGGATTAATTTTGATGCCTATGAAGACATTCCTGTGGAGACAAGTGGTGACAACGTGCCACCACCTGTGAATACTTTTGCTGAGATTGACTTGGGTGAAGCGTTGAATCTAAACATCCGAAGGTGCAAGTATGTGAAGCCGACACCTGTTCAGCGGCATGCCATCCCCATTGAACTTGCAGGACGGGATTTGATGGCATGTGCACAGACTGGTTCTGGAAAGACAGCTGCTTTTTGTTTTCCAATTATCAGCGGAATTATGAGAGGCCAGGTTCCACAAAAACCATTACGTGGAGCACGTACAGCATACCCATTAGCTCTTATTCTCTCTCCTACCAGGGAGCTCTCAATGCAAGTGGGTGTCATATTTTTGACAATTTAAATCATGTGCTTCTATTAATACCAGGGAATTTATATTCTGTGACTATTATTGCAGATACATGAGGAAGCCAAGAAGTTCTCTTATCAAACAGGTGTTAAGGTGGTTGTTGCTTATGGAGGTGCTCCTATTAACCAACAGGTGCTTTTTCTCTCCGTTCCTCTTTCCTTTCATTTTACCGCTAATTATTATATTCTACTTTAATTAGCATCACCTAATATAGTAGTGCTATAATTTTGATGCATCAACTCCTATATAAGAAAAAATTTGCACTCTAGTTTTGCTGGTCAAAGTGAAACTATCCGCTCTTGGGGCAAATAATAACCTTCTTTGACATTTTTGAGTTTAGTCTCTCGTTTTTCAATTGTTTATATGTTCACTCTTAATTATTTAGGATCTAGACAACTGCTCTTCAGGCTTCATAAGTCTTTTGACTTTTTCTGCACCCTCTAGGAGGAACCTTTTTTTTTTTGGGGGGGGGGTGTTAATGGTCGAGGGAATTTGTCTATTCTGCACTTCTCTTGAACATATTTCTTACGAGTTCTGTAAATTTTCTCTGATATGTCTTTTTGCTATTGCTAGCATAAAGATTTGAAATTCTGGTATCAATTTTGAGCTCTATTGATTCTTTGTCATCATTTTTGTCTTAAATTGTATGTTTGAATTATATTTATGTTACCATAAGTTGATGGTATTCTATTTGAACAGCTGAGGGAGCTGGAGAGAGGTGTTGATATTCTTGTAGCAACTCCTGGAAGATTGGTAGATTTGCTAGAGAGGGCTAGAGTTTCTCTACAGATGATCAGGTACTTAGCCCTTGATGAGGCAGACAGAATGCTAGACATGGGTTTTGAGCCTCAAATAAGAAAAATTGTGGAACAAATGGACATGCCCCCACCTGGTGTTAGACAAACAATGCTATTCAGTGCCACCTTTCCAAGAGAGATACAGGTTGCTCCTGTCTTTATAATGAATCCTGCTAGTATTTAAAATTTTGTTTAAATTCTTATCAGTTTTCAATGCTTTACTCATGAGTTATCTCTCTACATTACGAAGTTCTTTATTAGATTCATACATGGCATGCATATGACTGTAATACTGATTATTTGAAGATTATTCTTTGTTATTCTGGCATTAATTGTGTTGGAATTTGAGTTTCTTTATTGGGTAAAAGAGAGAGCACTACAGCTAAAACCTAAGTTCTTTAGCCAAACACCTGTCCATTCTTGCCACTTGAACTACAACCAAATTGGTACTACCTTGGAATATTATTTGGAGTGTGTGTATCAAGCATTTTGGTAATTATTTACCCTTTCATTATTGTTGCATGCAGAGACTGGCCTCTGATTTTCTTGCTAATTATATTTTCTTGGCTGTGGGGCGAGTTGGATCAAGTACTGATTTGATTGTCCAGAGAGTAGAATTTGTTCATGAGTCAGACAAAAGAAGTCACCTTATGGACCTTCTTCATGCTCAGAGAGCAAATGCTGTCCAGGCCAAGGTACAAATGATTGTGGTACTTTATCCTAATTTAGGTCTATTTGTAAATCATGTCTACTTTTTGGTTTTGTGAATTTGACTGTAGCTTTCTTTTTAGATAACCTTTTAATTTTAATCTTGCAGCACGCTCTTACATTAGTTTTTGTTGAGACAAAAAAGGGAGCTGATTCGTTGGAACATTGGCTGTGCATGAATGGTTTTCCTGCAACTACCATTCATGGTGATAGAAGCCAGCAGGTAAATATGTGTTTTCATTTGCCTTTTGTATTTTTATGGATGGTACTTATTTTGAATTGAATTGTTAGTCTCATGTATTGAAGTGTATTTAAACCCTAAAATATTTGATTGTGGCTTCTATGTTTGCCAATAGGGCTTTATATTTGTAGTTAGGGGGAGTTGCTGCAGACATGGAAGGGTATTTAATGCTATAGGGTTGGATGGTTTTAACGATAAATAAGTGGCTAAACTTACATAAAACTGTGCAGCCCAGGAAGTAAATGTTTTGTGGAGATCCATGAGTTGGAAATTTGCATTATCTAGACTTGAAGGATAAAAAAGGGCTTTCCTAGAAGAAGAAAAAAAAAGGATGACTTTGCAAATTTCTTGCCTTTCATATTGTTGTAGACATTTTTTGTGTTAATAATTATTAAAAATCTTAAGCTTGCTTATTTTTATCTTGACTTGTGGGTTTTCCTAACCATGGTTCTTTGGATAGTTTAGAAACTTGGAGCTGGATATGTGTTCTGAGATATAGAATTCTTGTATTATCAATTAATTTGGGGACAGGTGGACAGCAAGGCTTTGGGCCAGGCCCCTCTTTGAATTTCTCTCAAATGCCTTTCATAGGAGAAAAGGTTGATATTTTGTTGCAAATATGCCTCAAAGATTATCCACATTGATCCCATTGGTATTTATATCTGAGAAGTCTTTGGGTTTGTCATGCCTATGTGGATAACTAAGGCGTGGTGGTATTGTCAATAGATTTTCCTTATTATCCAGTTAGTGTTGACCATCTAGAATGGCAAACTCCTTAAGAGTCGGTGGAAGTTCAGAACTCCATATGAATTGTTACCTGATTATTATGCATGCAAATGATGGGTAAAACTGTTGTTTTTCTTTAACTTTCTATTGGATCCAATAAATATAGAATACACACTCAATTGTATCTGATTTTGAGTTCTATCAGTTGCCTTATCAACCAAGAAACCGTTATTAATTTTGTCTATAACCCAATGAAAGATATATATTTTCATTCTGGCAAACTTTTGTGATGCGTATAATAATTGCCAGATACTTCAGAAGCTTCCAAGGGGACGACTGTTGGAATATTTTCCTAGATATTTTGGTTTACTCTATAGCTGTGCTGCATTAAAGTCCCTATTGCAATTAGTTTTTCCTTTTTTTTTTCCTAAGTAATTTAAGTTTCCATTTAGGGAAATTTTTGTTAGTAAGATACTTAATTATCTTGTTTCTTGCTCTTCTTGGAGTTTCCTTGTTGCTTTTGCCCTACATTTTGCCTAAAAGTGAATTACCTATGCCTTTATAATGACCTTGTTGCTAGAAACTGTTATGCTTCATCATCTTGCCTTTGAATGGCTATTTTAGTTTATGTTTCCCTTTTGACGACTCACTGAGGGCACTTATAGAATACTCATTTGGTTGTTGATGATTTTGTATTTTCACAAATGTTAACATTGGAATCTTTCTTAAATTAGTATTTCTTTTGTACCATCTGAAACATATTAGCAGCATGTTTGGTTCACGGAATGGAATAGAGGGGAAATGAAATAGTTATTCCATGGGATTAGAATGGAGAAGGAATGGAATAAAATAGCTTTTATAAAGTTTGGTAATATGTTAGGAATAACATTAACATGTTTGGTTAGTTCAAAGAATAGTGCAGGAATGAATGTAAAAGACTAATTTACCCTTTTATAATATTAGTCATAATTTATTAAAATAATAATAATAATAATTAATAAATTAATATTTTCATAAAAAATTGAATATTTTTATACCTATAATTTTTTATTTTCCTCTCCATTTTCAGTTTTTTATCTTTTCCTTTTTCTTTTCTTTTTGATCTCACTAGTAGGGCTGTAAACGAACAGAGCGTTCGACGAACCGTTCGATTTCTGTTCGTTTATGTTCGTTTATTAAACTAAATAAACGATTATGAACACAATTTTAATGTTCGTTTATTAAACGAACAGAGTTCGAATAGA